>JAZKJV010006971.1:0-1209504 GCA_037367405.1 Ottelia alismoides | reverse complement strand
TGTTCAGCAAAAACCAACCAGAAGCAACAACATAAGCCTTCCTAGGAGCCCAAGTATAAAAGGGATACATCTTAGGAGAGGAGGGAGGCAATAATATAGTTAGTTCACGATATCATGGTGATCAACAAACAAGCCCAGGGAAAGAAGGGAGATAGGCCAGGCCGACTTCAAGAACTCGGATCAGTTGACTTCATTAGACAGTTAGAATTGAGTGTACCTTAATATTGTCCGCTACCAAACCTAATCATTTTCAAAACTCCCACCATCCAATCACTCCAGGAGATTCGATGAGCAGTGCCATGACTCCGGCATCATAGACTTAAAGGACCGTAACCATTCCTTTACCTAGATTGACACCTCTCAAAACCATTGGACCTCCTTGACTACATCCTTATCTCACCATCCTTGCTCGACATATCCTTGTTAGACATAACCCAGACAGTTACTAAAATCTTCTCTGACCACAAACCACTGCTGGCTTGTATTACTTCTCTCAAACCAGTGTCACCTCCTTTAAAATGGGAAGCTTTTTGGTTTGGAAAGCCATCATTCATCAACCTTATCGAAACTTCCTAAACCAAACCTTACTCAAGTCATCATCGTTTCCATGATTAGCACTTATTCTCCTTCATAAAGGATTTCCCCATAATAACCATGAACAATTGTTCCGAGGGGACCAAATAAGGTTTAGCGAATCTTATTACTAAATGTATCAAGAAAAGAATCAGAACACGAGACACATCATGTACACTAAATAAGATCCATCTACATGACTCATAAATATCAGAAAGATATTTAGATCACCCCAATCATAATATGTATTTAATAAATCAAAGAATTAATGGAATCATTGAGACTTGAAATAAGATGGGGAAAAATGAAAATCATATACAGTTTTATGCTGGAGACTACAGTTGTTAATTGGAGCTAGTGAATGTATTAGGAACTTAGTAGGATACATTACATTCCACCGCATTCCTACAAAGGCCTTCCAATCCTAAGACATTCTTCACGCCTTAGAGTCATTCCCAATCCTAAGGCATTCTTCACGCCTTAGAGTCATAGTGTGAGGTCACACTCAGACCAAGATCACAGACTATCCACTAAGCCTAAGATATTAGATAAAGATCAGAACAAAGACTCACCATCCACATTACCAAGATCCATCAAACATGAATTATATTAATAAACAGGTGATAGCTTAAATATGGATCATGTAATTAGTATATGAAAATATTAAATATGGGTAATTAGGGTAGGATGAGTAAGTCAGGGGATTCACATACAGAACAACTTGAAAACCAATTTCCATGCAAGTAACTCGTTAAATTTAATTGTCAAACCCTATATATTTGCTTTATGTTGGAGCCACTAAATTACCTATTATTTTTAATTAATTAGAGTGTGTTCAACTTTTGTTGATATTCTTTTTCTCCCTAAAATATGGATTGCAGATTAAACACATGCATCATAGTAGTCCTATAACTGAACCTGGTCTTCTGCAGTACTTTCGACAGGTTACTCATGTTAGAGTTTTTGTTCAGGATATTATAAATGCTTTTCTTTCTCTTCTGATACAAATTGGGATACATATACATAATGCAGTTCTTTTGTTATATGTAAAATTATATAGAAATTATGCAATATAAATTGGTGACACATTATTGGTTCTGTGGGCTTGTTAGTTAAATGTGAATGTCATTCAAAACACGAAAAATTTTCCCTCATTTTCGGTACCCTAATGTGATCTTTATCGAACATGACACTACAAGTGATGTGTAAACATATAACCCAGATTCACGAGTATCACACTGGAATTAATCCATGATTTGGACAACATAGAGTAATTGAAAATATCTAAGTTCAATATGCCCCAACCATCATTTCTCCAGGGTAGCAAATGGATTTTCAACGAGCTTGATGTTGATGGTTTTTTTTGTCGAGGTACCACTCTAAAGGAAGCACCTCCAACTTTCATCAATCTCAAGAAGGTTCTTCGGAACCTTGAGTGATGCAAGCATATGGGGAATTTGCAGGTTAAAGAAGAGTTCAAAAGTAATACTCTCATGGAAAGGAAAACATGTTGGATTCTACCCAAGTAGATTCTATTCTAATTTATCTATGATGGGAAGCCAATCATTTCTCTTCAAAGTTTAGGAGATAGATTATCTAGAGGTATAATAAAAATGAAGTTATCGATGCACAAATTAAAAATTGAGGATACTAATTTGTTTTAGAATTGAAGAGGTTTAGACAATGTATTGAGGATTTATTGTCATTCACAAAAAAACCTAGAAAAGCTCAGCAAAAACTTTAAAAGTGAAGTTGGGGCATCTGAAGTCACTCAAGTTAAATTTTATGAAAAATATGGGTGTCATCTATGAAAGCGAATCTGTGATGACCAAATTCTCCCCAGAGACCCGATAACTCTCAACTAAGTTAGCCTTATCTAGGTTTTGTAGCATTCCCTCGAGGATGATAATCGTGTTGATAAATAAAAAAACTTTAGAGGATTTCCTTGGAGAATGCCACAAAATGATTTGAAGAAGTTTGTTCACCTTGAGTGAAATTACCGTCTCTTCAAGAAGGTCATATCCAATCCATAAAACATTTTGACAAACTAGTTAGGACCCAAAGCTTTGGACATGGAACTCCATCGAGGAGACTCAAAAAGCCTTCTTTAGGTCGATTTTAAGTACAAAAACTTTCATGTTGTTTTGGCTCCAATGGGTGAGAATCTCAAAGATTACCATGAAGGTGTCAGAGGGCCCTCCATCTTTGAGGAAGGTGTGATTAGTTCACTAAGTTTGGGGCCCATCCTTTGGCTAGAACTTTGGAAATAATTCTAAGGGGCTAGGTTGCTTAGGCTTATGGGGGGATAGTTACAAATATCATGCAGGTCTCCTTTCTTGTAAATTAGATTAACCACCGAGTTGTTAGTGAATTTCATATCTGAGGAGTTGAAGTTCGAGGAAGAAGAGGTGATTAATCATACCCATGGACTCATGTTTGATTGTAGGCCAATACCTTTTAAAGAATTCAGGAAAACAACTGTCTGGTCCAAGGGCCTTAAGAGACTTTAGATTGTGAATTACTTCAATGGTCTCAAGTTCGGAGATCAACTCAATGAGAATTGTCGGAATTTGAAATTTGTCTGACATGAATTTATCCAGTTCGAGGGAGGTGAATGGGTTTGTATCAGGTGTCGAATAAAGCTTGTGGTATAAAGCAGTTGCAATCTGGGAGATTTCCACATCGGTGGTATGTATGTTACCCTAGTAGTCTTTAATGTCCAAGATGGTGTTTCGGCTACATCTCTCCGAGGCCACTGATTGTAGGAGTTTGGTATTATGATCTCCTTATCTAAAGCAATCTCATTTTAGTCCTTTGGTTTAGGCGAATGAATTCATCCTCATTCAGCCATTCAAGGTCCTTGTAAAGGTAAGATAATTCGGTTGAGGCAACAAAGGGAGGGTCATTTGAAATGATGGATATTTCTAGGGTTTTGTATTTGGGATAGAATTTCAACTGAGGATACAAAGAAAGATGGAATATTTTCCGGAATTGTTCACACAAACTATTGCTCAATGGATAGCATGTGGTCTTGATCTGGGTGAGACCTCACACTATGATTCTAAGGCAGTAAGGAAGCCTTATGATTGGGGTTCCTATGTAGGCATGCGATGGGTACAATGCATCTTAACTACATTCCCAACACATCCACTAGCTCCACCTATCAATTGTAGGAGTATCTCTTAGTCTGATAAGGATGATTTCATAATATGATCTTTTCTCTTCGTCGGGACCTACTGGCGGAATAGAAACTAGCTCAATTGTAACCAACTTAACGGTAACCAACTCTCAACTGTAACCATCTCAACTTTAACCAACTCTCAAGAACAGTAACCAAAAGTCAAGCGTTGAGGAAGCCTCCGAAGAGACTCTTCCATCTCATTCTCCCAGTGGAAGCGTAGCCTAGGAGAGGGTTGGTCTTTAATGGATCTGTGATTCATCACTCTTAAAGTTGAAAATAGAACTTTGTTCTAAGTAATTTCCACCAATATTGCATGATTAGCAATTCATGCATGCAATGATAACATCTGCATTTTTAGCATTTACATCTGCATGAAATAAGAAGCCAGAGTCACCTGTAAAAATCACTCATCTGTATATATTTTACACTAACTCCATACTCTATAAATTCACTCTATACTATATATCTTACTAACAATAATACAAGAAAAATGCCCAAAAAAGGCTAACCTGTAAAATTGACCAATAAACCCCAATCCAAGTTTTGAGACCATGGACCTTAGAATGCATATTATTCTCTCTCATACAAGCTCCGATTTAGGTCTACTCACTTTTAAAATAATATACATCAGAGACCTTCAAAATGAGACTAATTTCATTAAAATCAGAGCTCGTAAGCAAAACTTGGGTTGTGGCCCCCATTGTATACTATATGTATGTATATTTGTACCTTGTATTTTTTTACTTTATTCAACCTCGTTTGTCTTTTTATCAACATGAAACTTGTAGATCTCATCGAGATCTACAACTTTCAAGTTTTGAGTTTTTCCAAATTCGGCCATTTTCTCCCTTCTATTTCACATTCTTTTTCGAATAATTAGATTGGGCACGTGGCACCCTTTGGTTGCGCCATGCAGCCCAGCTATCCGCTCTCCACGCGACCCCTTTTTCTCCACCGTTTGATGGTTTCCTCTCGCTTCAGATCCAAGCTGTTCATGCTGCATCAACTCACAACCGTCTGATCTGGGCCCAGATCGCATCTGAGCAGTTCGCCAGCGCCTCCACCTCCTAGCACCACACGTCGCACCCATAGCCACCCGATCATCCTTTACATCCACAAATCTCGGCCATCCAATCCCGCCTAAACCCCAACCCCTTGGATCTTCTTCCTGATCTCATCCAATCCACACATTTCCACCTCACTCTCCCTTTGGCCACATGTCATGCTCACGATCGTTGGATCTTAGCCCCGATGATTAGATAGCAGCCGCTGATGGAATCCACATTTCATCATCTTTATTCTATCACTTTGGCACCAAAAAACCTAGCAAATACCTGTAAATAGCCTTAAATCAAGCATCTTAGCATTCATGCATGTGCATCCAAAACAGTGTATAATTACTGTAATTAAGGCCAAAATTATAGAAATAAATAAAGAAAAGAAAAAGAATAAAATATTGTTAAATATTTATGACTCAAAAACCCCCGAGACCTAGGCATCTTGATGAATAGGTCGACAAGGAATAAAGTAGGGGGAGATAAGGGTCAAAAACACAGATAAAATACCTATACATTTTATTCAATTCTTTATTCATTTTGGGACCTATTTTTGGTTCCCACCTTTTATACATCAAATAAAGAAACTTTGTACATGAAAGTTGTAG
Organism: Ottelia alismoides; assembly: GCA_037367405.1. Taxonomy (NCBI): domain Eukaryota; kingdom Viridiplantae; phylum Streptophyta; class Magnoliopsida; order Alismatales; family Hydrocharitaceae; genus Ottelia; species Ottelia alismoides. The sequence continues at coordinate 1,204,087 of JAZKJV010006971.1, read as the reverse complement.
ATAATTTCATAAAGAAAAATACAAAGTTGATTTCACAGAAAAAAGAATGTACAGACAAAAAGATATGGTCTGAATAAGAATCCAAAAATCCCAACTTCCCAGACCCGTATCTCACAAATAAAAACTCCAAATGCAGCGTACTCACCTTTAATTGTATATAGAAAAAATAATCTAATTAATGGTGGTGGTTTCGCATTTGGCGGAGCTACGGTTTGAAAGTTGACTTTTGGACCCCCATTGTATACTTGTACATATTAAAATATTCAATTTATTATTTATTTTATATTTTTATAATTTTTATATTTTTATAATGGTTGTAAATAATACTTATAATACTTATGAACATTAAAAGAAGAATAAAACCTAAATAAAAACAAAAATTAAATACTTAAAAATAAAAGACATAGATACATCACCTACACATATACCTATACAAAACATACTTGTATTGTATTAAATATACAAAATACATCAATAAAATAAAATAAAAATATAATTTATGTGTATAAAAGTATTTTATAATTTTATAAAATATAAACAAAATTAAAGAAGTTAAATACACAAAATAAAAATAAATACTAAACTACATAGGTATTATACTATATAGGGTTTAAAAAGGCAACTTGTAAAAATATACATCATAAAAATAATTAAAAATCAGAATTCAAATACTATATAATATAATAAATTTTTTTTTATTTAATAACCAAAATAAAATAACAACGTTTACTATTTTTAATTGATTTTTTAAGGGATTTTTCCTGGTTGGTCCACGTGGACCAACCAGGATGGTCTGACAGTTGACCCCGGTCAACTGTCTGACCTACTACCATAGGCTGTGCCAGAGTGCGTTTTTGTCCCTTTTCGTGATTTTTTCGAGGTCACTCCTTACATCTCCTCGTCATACTCCCCTCTGCAATATTGTTCCTTGGGACATCGGGCATACACGCCCTTAGGTTGCCTCGTTCATCGCGTCTCTGGGTCAATGCATACGCTTCGATCTTCGGGCCTCGACAACCACATTCAAAACCGAACCCCCCTTCATCCCTTCTCTCTTTGAACCGGATTTGGGTACCCAAAAACTTCCAGGTGTGGGTTGAGGGCAAGCTCTCGTGACAGGGGAATCCTCCCCCATCTCAGTCGAGGTGCGGCGACCCAAACGCCGCGTTCCAAGCATCCCCGGCAACGGCGCCATTTGATAAAACGCGGAAATCGACGGTCTTAAGTTCAACACAAAGCGTGAACTCAGTCGAAGTGTCGACCAATCAAAAATCCGTGTTTAATCAACAATTAACCCACACTAAGATCAACAAATTAGAAATAATGTGGAGTTAAAATTTATTTTTAACTCTACATAAAAGATGTATAAGGTGCAAGTATGTAGAGAGTTCGAACACAGGGAACAAGCAGGGTAGTTCAAGCAAGTGCTAAAGTGTGTGTGAGTGTGTGATGTGTCTACACTAAGCAAACAAACAAAATGAATTTTTTTGTGGGTTTTTAATTTTTAATATATTTTTTTAATTTTAATTTTTTAAGTTTTTGTATTTTGATTTTTAATTTTCTGATTTTTATATTTTATATTTTATATTTTTTTTATTTCTTTTTCAATGTTGGAAAGTAGAGGCAATATAATAAAAGGCAAGCTAAATATTTATAAAAATGCACAAAATACTCAAAAATTTCAGAAATAAAAATGTTTTGGTATTTTTATAATTTTCTACTGTTTTTGTGATTTTTGGGGGTTTTTCTAGGTGTTTTTTGATATTTAAAAATACTGAAATGAGAGAGAACAGTGGAAAGAGGGCTGCTGTGAATAAGAATGGGAATAAAAATAACAACCAGTAGCTCAAAATTTTCACACTATTTTTCAAATAAAAAAGGACAAAATAAGGGACAAACAGGAACTGAGATTTTGATTTTTGGAGTTTTCTACTATTTTATATATTTTTTTGAAGTTTTTGAGTGTTTTTAAATTTTTAGTGTTTTTCTTTTGAGATTTTTAATGATTTTGGGACTGACACTAAAAGAGAATAAAATAGACTCTAGGTAATTTTTTTGGGATTTTTGGAGATGTTTTAAATATTTTTTGGCATTTTCTAAGCTAGACAGTGCATAAAAAGCAAGTTTTTGATTTTTAATAAATATGAAAAATAAAACAAAAGCAAAAACTAAAATAATAGCGTCAAAATACAAGTATTCAGGACCTTAAGTTCAAAATTTGAGAATTTTTAGAGACCAAATGAAGTCCAAATAAATAGAGCAAGTCAGCACAAGTTAAAGGTCTGGCAGGGATGTTTGAGTAATTATCAGAAATGCAAGGGCCTCTGCGCAAATATTTCAGAAAATATAATAACTAAAAGAAATCTACTTGCTGGACTAAAAAGAAATGCTCAAAGTACCAAGGCCTATGCCCGCAAAAATCCCAGCCCCACGTGCATAGGCACGCGCGCCTGGGAGGGGCGAATATTTGCAATTAGGCAAAATCCTAGGGGCTCTGTCGCAAAATTCACAATAATTTATAACTAAATATTGCAATTAATGGACCAAACACCAATGTCAGAACCCGCGAGGGTAAAGTTACAAAAAGTCCCAGGGTCACGTGCGAGAGCGTACGCGCCTCGGAGGGACCACTATGCAATTTGCCAAAACTTCGGGGGTTCAAACGCAACTAGTACAAAAACTTTAAACACAACAAATGAAAGTTTGCGGATCTAATATTTAAATACAAAAATGCCCGGGTGGAGAATGCAAAATACCCAGATATAGCGCGAGCGGACGGCGGATCTGACTTTACTTATACACGTGGCGATGTCCTGTGCCGCGATGACGGTTCGGTTTTCATGCCCAGGATTAGATCGCAAAGAAGATCGGACGGTGGCAGGCACGATCAATCCAACGGCCGTTGGTCAGTCTGGAGCGGGCTCACGATCCGACGGTTCTGGGTCCCTCTCCAAGAACAGGACGAACAGGGTGGTGGCCCGAGCTTCGATCGTCGAATGGATGCTCCTCCGGCCTCCTCCTTCGCCTCAACAGCGCTCCAATGATTCCTGGAAGGTTCCCCGAGCCTGCGGCTGGGCCAAAATGGGCAGGGTAGCTCCGGTGCGCCGCCGCGAGCTCGAGGGAGGAAGATGGCTCCAGATGCCTCGTTCAGCTGCAAAACTCGAACCCAGATGGGGTTCTTCGAGCCCCAGGACCTGCAAATGAAAGCACGACACGACAGTAAAAGGGGTCCAGGGGCATACGTGAGTTGGCGAAGGGCGGTTTGGCGAGATTGACGCTCGCCGGAGCAAGCTCCGGCGAGGTGAGGTGTGGTGATTTGGTGTTTCTAGGACGAACTAAAAGGCGAAAAGGAAAGCTATGACTACAAGGAAGCTAAAACAAACAAGAAAAAGGGATAAAAACCAGCCTCGAGCCAGAAAGGGCGAGGGGAAAACCTCACGGCGGCGCAGCCGCCGGAGGTGCTTGGAACGCGGCGTTTGGGGTCGCCGCACCTCGACTGAGATGGGGGAGGATTCCCCTGTCACGAGAGGCTTGCCCTCAACCCACACCTGGAAGTTTTGGGTACCCAAATCCGGTTCAAAGAGAGAAGGGGATGAAGGGGGGTTCGGTTTTTGAATGTGGTTGTCGAGGCCCGAAGATCGAAGCGTATGCATTGACCCAGAGACGCGATGAACGAGGCAACCTAAGGGCGTGTATGCCCGATGTCCAAGGAACAATATTGCAGAAGGGAGTATATGACGAGAAGATGTAAGGAGTGACCTCGAAAAAATCGCGAAAAGGGACAAAAACGCACTCTGGCACAGCCTATGGGAGTAGGTCAGGCCAGTTGACCGGGGTCAACTGTCAGACCATCCTGGTTGGTCCACGTGGACCAACCAGGAAAAATCCCTTAAAAATCAATTAAAATAGTAAACGTTGTTATTTTATTTTGGTTATTAAATAAAAAAAAATTTATTATATTATATAGTATTTAATTCTGATTTTTTATTATTTTTATGATGTATATTTTTACAAGTTGCCTTTTTAACCCTATATAGGTATAATACCTATGTAGTTTAGTATTTATTTTTATTTTGTGTATTTTTAACTTCTTTAATTTGTTTATAATTTTATAAAATTATAAAATACTTTTATACACATAAATATATTTTATTTTATTTTATTGATGTATTTTGTATATTTAATACAATACAAGTATGTTTTGTATAGGCATATGTGTAGGTGATGTATCTATGTCTTTTATTTTTAAGTATTTAATTTTTGTTTTTATTTAGGTTTTTTATTCTTCTTTTAATGTACATAAGTATTATAAGTATTATTTACAACATTATAAAAATATAATATTATAAAAATAATAAATAAATAATAAAATTGAATATTTTAATATGTACAAGTATACAATGGGGTCCAAAAGTCAACTTTCAAACCGTAGCTCCGCCAAATGCGAAACCACCACCATTAATTAGATTATTTTCTTCTATATACAATTAAAGGTGAGTACGCTGCATTTGGAGTTTTTATTTGTGAGATACGGGTCTGGGAAGTTGGGATTTTGGATTCTTATTCAGACCATATCTTTTTGTCTGTACATTCTTTTTCTGTGAAATCAACTTTGTATTTTTCTTTATGAAATTATCTACAACTTTCATGTAACAAAGTTTCTTTATTTTGATGTATAAAAGGTGGAACCAAAATAGGTCCCAAAATGAATAAAGAATGAATAAAATGTATAGGTATTTTATCTGTGTTTTTGACCTTATCTCCCCCTACTTTATTCCTTGTCGACCTATTCATCAAGATGCCTACGTCTCGGGGGTTTTGAGTCATAAAATATTTACAATATTTTATTCTTTTTCTTTTCTTTATTTATTCTATAATTTTGGCCTTAATTACAGTAATTTATATACACTGTTTGGATGCACATGCATGAATTCTAAGATGCTTGATTTAAGGCTATTTACAGGTATTTGCTAGGGTTTTTGGTGCCAAAATGATAGAATAAAGATGATGAAATGTGGATTCATCATCCCCCTATACTAGACCTTTGCTAGTCCTAGCAAACACTTCTGCAATAAGTGCAAAAAAGAGAAAGAAAGAAAAGAAAAAGAAAGAACTTGGATTTTATTTGATCATCAAACTTGTCTTTCGCAAAATCAAAGTTTGGAGCTTGAGTCGGACCTGTGGAATTTTAGTGCGGACGGAACCTTATTGAGAACCGTTGTTTGAAATCCAACAGTCCCTGAGAAAACCCAAAACTCTGCTCAAGTCTCCTCGATAGCCAGGTCAGAAATATCTCAATTCATACGCAAACTTCTTACGACTATGAATCTGACTTGTACAGTGTAAGTGATGGTGACTCTCCCCAACTAGAATGACAAAGAAACTGACTTCTCCAGTACGACAACCCAATGATTCCCCAATCCAATGACTCCATCCTCGAGGAGCGGGGTATTCCCTTCTAAGTTCAAGTGGCAACCAGCTCAAGAGGAGGGGGTGAAGAGAAGAATGGACGGTAGCCAGTGTAGCTACCTATCCTTGGATGCAAGACCAGTGTAGTCAAGTCATCCTGCTGCAGGCTCACATGATATGGCTTTGGAACTCAAGCTTGCTTATTGACTTTGTACATACTTGCAGGCTTTTTATTTTGTACATGCCTGAACATTTTTTTTTGAATACTATATACAGCAGCATTTACATAAGGAGTTTTTCCTCTTGAGCCAGTAGACTGTCCCTCTTTTGAAGCTTTATCGCAACCCACAGCCTCCTGTCTTTAGACTTCCTAATCACTGGACGGGTTGGGGTGCACTTCCCTCCCTAGAGGAGGACAAATGTTCCACTTGTGTGCGTCTCATACCGGCAAATCCAATCCCCTCACCACTCCAACTGAGTTGAGCCTTGTGAAAGGTGCAGGTGTCCAAGTTAGGTCATTATCAACAAGAGTCGTGCGTAAGCTCTGAAATACTTCTACTTAGGCAGTCAGGAATCCATTGAACCAAGTCCCGTGATCCTCAAAGAATTAAGTCAACTAGACCTGAAGTACCTCAAACCAAGTTCCTATAAGGTTCCTGTTATTAGGTAGATTTTAAGGTCCAATCAAGCTCCAATCTCCGGATTTTACTTAGACTTGTTCAACTATCAAACTCAATTCGAAAAATGCTCATGCTATGCAATGCAATGCAGAAAATATTTTTGTGATGCAATTTTCAAAGATTTTGAACTTTTTATGGGTTTTTGAAAATATGATGCATGCATATGCAGATGCATTTTTTTGTATTTTTCAAACAGATTTTTCAAATGTTTTTTTGGAATTTTTTTTTTGAAAAGAAGAAGTTTTTGGCTAAAAACTAGGTGAAAATATGTACACGGGAGTGCTTCTTTATATATACAAGAAGTGAATTTTTAAGAATTTACAAGGGTAAGTGGTCAATTTTATACATATATATATATATACAGTGGATTTTGGTGAGATGTGAGTATTCCTCAAACTTATTTGAAAACAATTTACACACAATTTTTGAAAACTATAGTCCAAAATAGTTTTTACAAACATTTTACACACATTTGAAAACATTTTGCAACGGCTTTCAAAACAGTATATATAGGTTTTTCAAATCATTTTTGCAACCATTTTTCAAACCATTTTCAAATCATTTTTCAAACATTTTTATTTCACACAAAGAAAAGAAATTTTACAAACCACACAATTTTTACACAGGTTGAAAACACGAAACAAAATATTTTCAAAATAGTTTTCAATAACTCGTTAAATTTAATTGTCAAACCCTATATATTTGCTTTATGTTGGAGCCACTAAATTACCTATTATTTTTAATTAATTAGAGTGTGTTCAACTTTTGTTGATATTCTTTTCTCCCTAAAATATGGATTGCAGATTAAACACATGCATCATAGTAGTCCTATAACTGAACCTGGTCTTCTGCAGTACTTTCGACAGGTACTCATGTTAGAGTTTTTTGTTCAGGATATTATAAATGCTTTTCTTTCTCTTCTGATACAAATTGGGATACATATACATAATGCAGTTCTTTTGTTATATGTAAATTTATATAGAAATTATTGCAATATAAATTGGTGACACATTATTGGTTCTGTGGCTTGTTAGTTAAATGTGAATGTCATTCAAAACACGAAAAATTTTCCCTCATTTTCGGTACCCTAATGTGATCTTTATCGAACATGACACTACAAGTGATGTGTAAACATATAACCCAGATTCACGAGTATCACACTTGGAATTAATCCATGATTTGGACAACATAGAGTAATTGAAAATATCTAAGTTCAATATGCCCCAACCATCATTTTCTCCAGGGTAGCAAATGGATTTTCAACGAGCTTGATGTTGATGTTTTTTTTGTCGAGGTACCACTCTAAAGGAAGCACCTCCAACTTTCATCAATCTCAAGAAGGTTCTTCGGAACCTTGAGTGATGCAAGCATATGGGGAATTTGCAGGGTTAAAGAAGAGTTCAAAAGTAATACTCTCATGGAAAGGAAAACATGTTGGATTTCTACCCAAGTAGATTCTATTCTAATTTATCTATGATGGGAAGCCAATCATTTCTCTTCAAAGGTTTAGGAGATAGATTATCTAGAGGTATAATAAAAATGAAGTTATCGATGCACCAATTAAAAATTGAGGATACTAATTTGTTTTAGAATTGAAGAGGTTTAGACAATGTATTGAGGATTTATTGTCATTCACAAAAAAACCTAGAAAAGCTCAGCAAAAACTTTAAAAGTGAAGTTGGGGCATCTGAAGTCACTCAAGTTAAATTTTATGAAAATATGGGTGTCATCTATGAAAAGCGAATCTGTGATGACCAAATTCTCCCCAGAGACCCGATAACTCTCAACTAAGTTAGCCTTATCTAGGTTTTGTAGCATTCCCTCGAGGATGATAATCGTGTTGATAAATAAAAAAACTTTAGAGGATTTCCTTGGAGAATGCCACAAAATGATTTGAAGAAGTTTGTTCACCTTGAGTGAAATTACCGTCTCTTCAAGAAGGTCATATCCAATCCATAAATATTTTGACAACTAGTTAGGACCAAAGCTTTGGACATGGAACTCCATCGAGGAGACTCGAAAGCCTTCTTTAGGTCGATTTTAAGTACAAAAACTTTCATGTTGTTTTGGCTCCAATGGGTGAGAATCTCAAAGATTACCATGAAGGTGTCAGAGGCCCTCCATCTTTGAGAAGGTGTGATAAGTTCACTAAGTTTGGGGCCCATCCTTTGGCTAGAACTTTGGAAATAATTCTAAGGGCTAGGTTGCTTAGGCTTATGGGGGGATAGTTACAAATATCATGCAGGTCTCCTTTCTTGTAAATTAGATTAACCACCGAGTTGTTAGTGAATTTCATATCTGAGGAGTTGAAGTTCGAGGAAGAAGAGGTGATTAATCATACCCATGGACTCATGTTTGATTGTAGGCCAATACCTTTTAAAGAATTCAGGAAAACAACTGTCTGGTCCAAGGGCCTTAAGAGACTTTAGATTGTGGATTACTTGAATGGTCTCAAGTTCGGAGATCAACTCAATGAGATTGTCGGAATTTGAAATTTGTCTGACATGAATTTATCCAGTTCGAGGGAGGTGAATGGGTTTGTATCAGGTGTCGAATAAAGCTTGTGGTATAAAGCAGTTGCAATCTGGGAGATTTCCACATCGGTGGTATGTATGTTACCCTAGTAGTCTTTAATGTCCAAGATGGTGTTTCGGCTACATCTCTCCGAGGCCACTGATTGTAGGAGTTTGGTATTATGATCTCCTTATCTAAGCAATCTCATTTTAGTCCTTTGGTTTAGGCGAATGAATTCATCCTCATTCGGCCATTCAAGGTCCTTGTAAAGGTAAGATAATTCGGTTGAGGCAACAAAGGGAGGGTCATTTGAAATGATGGATATTTCTAGGGTTTGTATTTGGGATAGAATTTCAACTGAGGATACAAAGAAAGATGGAATATTTTCCGGATTGTTCACACAAACTATTGCTCAATGGATAGCATGTGGTCTTGATCTGGGTGAGACCTCACACTATGATTCTAAGGCAGTAAGGAAGCCTTATGATTGGGGTTCCTATGTAGGCATGCGATGGGGTACAATGCATCTTAACTACATTCCCAACACATCCACTAGCTCCACCTATCAATTGTAGGAGTATCTCTTAGTCTGATAAGGATGATTTCATAATATGATCTTTTCTCTTCGTCGGGACCTACTGGCGGAATAGAAACTAGCTCAATTGTAACCAACTTAACGGTAACCAACTCTCAACTGTAACCATCTCAACTTTAACCAACTCTCAAGAACAGTAACCAAAAGTCAAGCGTTGAGGAAGCCTCCGAAGAGACTCTTCCATCTCATTCTCCCAGTGGAAGCGTAGCCTAGGAGAGGGTTGGTCTTTAATGGATCTGTGATTCATCACTCTTAAAGTTGAAAATAGAACTTTGTTCCTAAGTAATTTCCACCAATATTGCATGATTAGCATTCATGCATGCAATGATAACATCTGCATTTTAGCATTTACATCTGCATGAAATAAGAAGCCAGAGTCACCTGTAAAAATCACTCATCTGTATATATTTTACACTAACTCCATACTCTATAAATTCACTCTATACTATATATCTTACTAACAATAATACAAGAAAAATGCCCAAAAAATGCTAACCTGTAAAATTGACCAATAAACCCCAATCCAAGTTTGAGACCATGGACCTTAGAATGCATATATCTCTCTCATACAAGCTCCGATTTAGGTCTACTCACTTTTAAAATAATATACATTCAGAGACCTTCAAAATGAGACTAATTTCATTAAAATCAGAGCTCGTAAGCAAAACTTGGGTTGTGGGCCCCCATTGTATACTATATGTATGTATATTTGTACCCTTGTATTTTTTTACTTTATTCAACCTCGTTTGTCTTTTTATCAACATGAAACTTGTAGATCTCATCGAGATCTACAACTTTCAAGTTTTGAGTTTTTCCAAATTCGGCCATTTTCTCCCTTCTATTTCACATTCTTTTTCGAATAATTAGATTGGGCCACGTGGCACCCTTTGGTTGCGCCATGCAGCCCAGCTATCCGCTCTCCACGCGACCCCTTTTCTCCACCGTTTGATGGTTTCCTCTCGCTTCAGATCCAAGCTGTTCATGCTGCATCAACTCACAACCGTCTGATCTGGGCCCAGATCGCATCTGAGCAGTTCGCCAGCGCCTCCACCTCCTAGCACCACACGTCGCACCCATAGCCACCCGATCATCCTTTACATCCACAAATCTCGGCCATCCAATCCCGCCTAAACCCCAACCCTTGGATCTTCTTCCTGATCTCATCCAATCCACACATTTCCACCTCACTCTCCTTTGGCCACATGTCATGCTCACGATCGTTGGATCTTAGCCCCGATGATTAGATAGCAGCCGCTGATGAATCCACATTTCATCATCTTTATTCTATCATTTTGGCACCAAAAACCCTAGCAAATACCTGTAAATAGCCTTAAATCAAGCATCTTAGCATTCATGCATGTGCATCCAAACAGTGTATAAATTACTGTAATTAAGGCCAAAATTATAGAATAAATAAAGAAAAGAAAAAGAATAAAATATTGTAAATATTTTATGACTCAAAACCCCCGAGACCTAGGCATCTTGATGAATAGGTCGACAAGGAATAAAGTAGGGGGAGATAAGGTCAAAAACACAGATAAAATACCTATACATTTTATTCATTCTTTATTCATTTTGGGACCTATTTTTGGTTCCACCTTTTATACATCAACTAAAGAAACTTTGTACATGAAAGTTGTAGATAATTTCATAAAGAAAAATACAAAGTTGATTTCACAGAAAAAGAATGTACAGACAAAAAGATATGGTCTGAATAAGAATCCAAAATCCCAACTTCCCAGACCCGTATCTCACAAATAAAAACTCCAAATGCAGCGTACTCACCTTTAATTGTATATAGAAAAAATAATCTAATTAATGGTGGTGGTTTCGCATTTGGCGGAGCTACGGTTTGAAAGTTGACTTTTGGACCCCCATTGTATACTTGTACATATTAAAATATTCAATTTATTATTTATTTATTATTTTTATAATTTTATATTTTTATAATGTTGTAAATAATACTTATAATACTTATGTACATTAAAAGAAGAATAAAAACCTAAATAAAAACAAAAATTAAATACTTAAAAATAAAAGACATAGATACATCACCTACACATATACCTATACAAAACATACTTGTATTGTATTAAATATACAAAATACATCAATAAAATAAAATAAAAATATATTTATGTGTATAAAAGTATTTTATAATTTTATAAAATTATAAACAAAATTAAAGAAGTTAAAATACACAAAATAAAAATAAATACTAAACTACATAGGTATTATACCTATATAGGGTTAAAAAGGCAACTTGTAAAAATATACATCATAAAAATAATTAAAAATCAGAATTAAATACTATATAATATAATAAATTTTTTTTATTTAATAACCAAAATAAAATAACAACGTTTACTATTTTTAATTGATTTTTTAAGGGATTTTTCCTGGTTGGTCCACGTGGACCAACCAGGATGGTCTGACAGTTGACCCCGGTCAACTGTCTGACCTACTACCATAGGCTGTGCCAGAGTGCGTTTTTGTCCCTTTTCGTGATTTTTTCGAGGTCACTCCTTACATCTCCTCGTCATACTCCCTTCTGCAATATTGTTCCTTGGACATCGGGCATACACGCCCTTAGGTTGCCTCGTTCATCGCGTCTCTGGGTCAATGCATACGCTTCGATCTTCGGGCCTCGACAACCACATTCAAAACTGAACCCCCCTTCATCCCTTCTCTCTTTGAACCGGATTTGGGTACCCAAAAACTTCCAGGTGTGGGTTGAGGGCAAGCTCTCGTGACAGGGGAATCCTCCCCCATCTCAGTCGAGGTGCGGCGACCCCAAACGCCGCGTTCCAAGCATCCCCGGCAACGGCGCCATTTGATAAACGCGGAAATCGACGGTCTTAAGTTCAACACAAAGCGTGAACTCAGTCGAAGTGTCGACCAATCAAAATCCGTGTTTAATCAACAATTAACCCACACTAAGATCAACAAATTAGAAATAATGTGGAGTTAAAATTTATTTTTAACTCTACATAAAAGATGTATAGGTGCAAGTATGTAGAGAGTTCGAACACAGGGAACAAGCAGGGTAGTTCAAGCAAGTGCTAAAGTGTGTGTGTGAGTGTGTGATGTGTCTACACTAAGCAAACAAACAAATGAATTTTTGTGGGTTTTTAATTTTTAATATATTTTTTTTAATTTTAATTTTTAAGTTTTGTATTTTCATTTTTAATTTTCTGATTTTTATATTTTATATTTTATATTTTTTTTATTTCTTTTTCAATGTTGGAAAGTAGAGGCAATATAATAAAAGGCAAGCTAAAATATTTATAAAAATGCACAAAAATACTCAAAAATTCAGAAATAAAATGTTTTTGGTATTTTTATAATTTTCTACTGTTTTTGTGATTTTTGGGGGTTTTTCTAGGTGTTTTTGATATTTTAAAATACTGAAATGAGAGAGAACAGTGGAAAGAGGGCTGGCTGTGAATAAGAATGGGAATTAAAAATAACAACCAGTAGCTCAAAATTTTCACACTATTTTTCAAATAAAAAGGACAAAATAAGGGACAAACAGGAACTGAGATTTTGATTTTTGGAGTTTTCTACTATTTTATATATTTTTTTGAAGTTTTTGAGTGTTTTTAAATTTTTAGTGTTTTTCTTTTGAGATTTTTAATGATTTTTGGACTGACACTAAAAGAGAATAAAATAGACTCTAGGTAATTTTTTTGGGATTTTTGGAGATGTTTTAATATTTTTTTGGCATTTTCTAAGCTAGACAGTGCATAAAAAGCAAGTTTTTGATTTTTAATAAATATGAAAATAAAACAAAAGCAAAAACTAAAATAATAGCGTCAAAATACAAGTATTCAGGACCTTAAGTTCAAAATTTGAGAATTTTTAGAGACCAAATGAAGGTCCAAATAAATAGAGCAAGTCAGCACAAGTTAAAGGTCTGGCAGGGATGTTTGAGTAATTATCAGAAATGCAAGGGCCTCTGCGCAAATATTTCAGAAATATAATAACTAAAGAATCTACTTGCTGGACTAAAAAGAAATGCTCAAAGTACCAAGGCTATGCCCGCAAAAATCCCAGCCCCACGTGCATAGGCACGCGCGCCTGGGAGGGGCGAATTTGCAATTAGGCAAAATCCTAGGGGCTCTGTCGCAAAATTCACAATAATTTATAACTAAATATTGCAATTAATGGACCAAACACCAATGTCAGAACCCGCGAGGGTAAAGTTACAAAAAGTCCCAGGTCACGTGCGAGAGCGTACGCGCCTCGGAGGGACCACTATGCAATTTGCCAAAACTTCGGGGGTTCAAACGCAACTAGTACAAAACTTTAACACAGCAAATGAAAGTTTGCGGATCTAATATTTAAATACAAAAATGCCCGGGTGGAGAATGCAAAATACCCAGGATATAGCGCGAGCGGACGGCGGATCTGACTTTACTTATACACGTGGCGACGTCCTGTGCCGCGATGACGGTTCGGTTTTCATGCCCAGGATTAGATCGCAAAAGAAGATCGGACGGTGGCAGGCACGATCAATCCAACGGCCGCTGGTCAGTCTGGAGCGGGCTCACGATCCGACGGTTCTGGGTCCCTCTCCAAGAACAGGGACGAACAGGTGGTGGCCCGAGCTTCGATCGTCGAATGGATGCTCCTCCGGCCTCCTCCTTCGCCTCAACAGCGCTCCAATGATTCCTGGAAGGTTCCCCGAGCCTGCGGCTGGGCCAAAATGGGCAGGGTAGCTCCGGTGCGCCGCCGCGAGCTCGAGGGAGGAAGATGGCTCCAGATGCCTCGTTCAGCTGCAAAACTCGAACCCAGATGGGGTTCTTCGAGCCCCAGGACCTGCAAATGAAAGCACGACACGACAGTAAAAGGGTCCAGGGGCATACGTGAGTTGGCGAAGGGCGGTTTGGCGAGATTGACGCTCGCCGGAGCAAGCTCCGGCGAGGTGAAGGTGTGGTGATTTGGTGTTTCTAGGACGAACTAAAAGGCGAAAAAGGAAAGCTATGACTACAAGGAAGCTAAAACAAACAAGAAAAAGGGATAAAAACCAGCCTCGAGCCCAGAAAGGGCGAGGGAAAACCTCACGGCGGCGCAGCCGCCGGAGGTGCTTGGAACGCGGCGTTTGGGGTCGCCGCACCTCGACTGAGATGGGGGAGGATTCCCCTGTCACGAGAGCTTGCCCTCAACCCACACCTGGAAGTTTTTGGGTACCCAAATCCGGTTCAAAGAGAGAAGGGATGAAGGGGGGTTCGGTTTTGAATGTGGTTGTCGAGGCCCGAAGATCGAAGCGTATGCATTGACCCAGAGATGCGATGAACGAGGCAACCTAAGGGCGTGTATGCCCGATGTCCAAGGAACAATATTGCAGAAGGGAGTATGACGAGAAGATGTAAGGAGTGACCTCGAAAAAATCGCGAAAAGGGACAAAAACGCACTCTGGCACAGCCTATGGGAGTAGGTCAGACAGTTGACCGGGGTCAACTGTCAGACCATCCTGGTTGGTCCACGTGGACCAACCAGGAAAAATCCCTTAAAAATCAATTAAAAATAGTAAACGTTGTTATTTTATTTTGGTTATTAAATAAAAAAAAATTTATTATATTATATAGTATTTAATTCTGATTTTTTATTATTTTTATGATGTATATTTTTACAAGTTGCCTTTTTAACCCTATATAGGTATAATACCTATGTAGTTTAGTATTTATTTTTATTTTGTGTATTTTAACTTCTTTAATTTTGTTTATAATTTTATAAAATTATAAAATACTTTTATACACATAAATATATTTTTATTTTATTTTATTGATGTATTTTGTATATTTAATACAATACAAGTATGTTTTGTATAGGCATATGTGTAGGTGATGTATCTATGTCTTTTATTTTTAAGTATTTAATTTTTGTTTTTATTTAGGTTTTTATTCTTCTTTTAATGTACATAAGTATTATAAGTATTATTTACAACATTATAAAAATATAAAATTATAAAAATAATAAATAAATAATAAATTGAATATTTTAATATGTACAAGTATACAATGGGGGTCCAAAAGTCAACTTTCAAACCGTAGCTCCGCCAAATGCGAAACCACCACCATTAATTAAATTATTTTCTTCTATATACAATTAAAGGTGAGTACGCTGCATTTGGAGTTTTTATTTGTGAGATACGGGTCTGGGAAGTTGGGATTTTGGATTCTTATTCAGACCATATCTTTTTGTCTGTACATTCTTTTTCTGTGAAATCAACTTTGTATTTTTCTTTATGAAATTATCTACAACTTTCATGTACAAAGTTTCTTTATTTGATGTATAAAAGGTGGAACCAAAAATAGGTCCCAAAATGAATAAAGAATGAATAAAATGTATAGGTATTTTATCTGTGTTTTTGACCTTATCTCCCCCTACTTTATTCCTTGTCGACCTATTCATCAAGATGCCTACGTCTCGGGGGTTTTGAGTCATAAAATATTTACAATATTTTATTCTTTTTCTTTTCTTTATTTATTCTATAATTTTGGCCTTAATTACAGTAATTTATACACTGTTTGGATGCACATGCATGAATTCTAAGATGCTTGATTTAAGGCTATTTACAGGTATTTGCTAGGGTTTTTGGTGCCGAAATGATAGAATAAAGATGATGAAATGTGGATTCATCATCCCCCTATACTTGACCTTTGCTAGTCCCTAGCAAACACTTCTGCAATAAGTGCAAAAAAGAGAAAGAAAGAAAAGAAAAAGAAAGAACTTGGATTTTATTTGATCATCAAACTTGTCTTCGCAAAATCAAAGTTTGGAGCTTGAGTCGGACCTGTGGAATTTTAGTGCGGACGGAACCTTATTGAGAACCGTGTTTGAAATCCAACAGTCCCTGAGAAACCCAAAACTCTGCTCAAGTCTCCTCGATAGCCAGGTCAGAAATATCTCAATTCATACGCAAACTCTTACGACTATGAATCTGACTTGTACAGTGTAAGTGATGGTGACTCTCCCCAACTAGAATGACAAAGAAACTGACTTCTCCAGTACGACAACCCAATGATTCCCCAATCCAATGACTCCATCCTCGAGGAGCGGGGTATTCCCTTCTAAGTTCAAGTGGCAACCAGCTCAAGAGGAGGGGGTGAAGAGAAGAATGGACGGTAGCCAGTGTAGCTACCTATCCTTGGATGCAAGACCAGTGTAGTCAAGTCATCCTGCTGCAGGCTCACATGATATGGCTTTGGAACTCAAGCTTGCTTATTGACTTTGTACATACTTGCAGGCTTTTTATTTTTGTACATGCCTGAACATTTTTTTTTGAATACTATATACAGCAGCATTTACATAAGGAGTTTTTCCTCTTGAGCCAGTAGACTGTCCCTCTTTTGAAGCTTTATCGCAACCCACAGCCTCCTGTCTTTAGACTTCCTAATCACTGGACGGGTTGGGGTGCACTTCCCTCCCTAGAGGAGGACAAATGTTTCCACTTGTGTGCGTCTCATACCGGCAAATCCAATCCCCTCACCACTCCAACTGAGTTGAGCCTTGTGAAAGGTGCAGGTGTCCAAGTTAGGTCATTATCAACAAGAGTCGTGCGTAAGCTCTGAAATACTTCTACTTAGGCAGTCAGGAATCCATTGAACCAAGTCCCGTGATCCTCAAAGAATTAAGTCAACTAGACCTGAAGTACCTCAAACCAAGTTCCTATAAGGTTCCTGTTATTAGGTAGATTTTAAGGTCCAATCAAGCTCCAATCTCCGGATTTTACTTAGACTTGTTCAACTATCAAACTCAATCCGAAAAATGCTCATGCTATGCAATGCAATGCAGAAAATATTTTTGTGATGCAATTTTCAAAGATTTTGAACTTTTTATGGGTTTTTGAAAATATGATGCATGCATATGCAGATGCATTTTTTTGTATTTTTCAAACAGATTTTTCAAATGTTTTTTTGGAATTTTTTTTTTGAAAAGAAGAAGTTTTTGGCTAAAAACTAGGTGAAAATATGTACACGGGAGTGCTTCTTTATATATACAAGAAGTGAATTTTTAAGAATTTACAAGGGTAAGTGGTCAATTTTATACATACATATATATATATATATACAGTGGATTTTGGTGAGATGTGAGTATTCCTCAAACTTATTTGAAAACAATTTACACACAATTTTTGAAAACTATAGTCCAAAATAGTTTTTACAAACATTTTACACACATTTGAAAACATTTTGCAACGGCTTTCAAAACAGTATATATAGGTTTTTCAAATCATTTTTGCAACCATTTTTCAAACCATTTTCAAATCATTTTTCAAACATTTTTATTTCACACAAAGAAAAGAAATTTTACAAACCACACAATTTTTACACAGGTTGAAAACACGAAACAAAATATTTTCAAAATAGTTTTCAATAACTCGTTAAATTTAATTGTCAAACCCTATATATTTGCTTTATGTTGGAGCCACTAAATTACCTATTATTTTTAATTAATTAGAGTGTGTTCAACTTTTGTTGATATTCTTTTCTCCCTAAAATATGGATTGCAGATTAAACACGTGCATCATAGTAGTCCTATAACTGAACCTGGTCTTCTGCAGTACTTTCGACAGGTACTCATGTTAGAGTTTTTTGTTCAGGATATTATAAATGCTTTTCTTTCTCTTCTGATACAAATTGGGATACATATACATAATGCAGTTCTTTTGTTATATGTAAATTTATATAGAAATTATTGCAATATAAATTGGTGACACATTATTGGTTCTGTGGCTTGTTAGTTAAATGTGAATGTCATTCAAAACACGAAAAATTTTCCCTCATTTTCGGTACCCTAATGTGATCTTTATCGAACATGACACTACAAGTGATGTGTAAACATATAACCCAGATTCACGAGTATCACACTTGGAATTAATCCATGATTTGGACAACATAGAGTAATTGAAAATATCTAAGTTCAATATGCCCCAACCATCATTTTCTCCAGGGTAGCAAATGGATTTTCAACGAGCTTGATGTTGATGTTTTTTTTGTCGAGGTACCACTCTAAAGGAAGCACCTCCAACTTTCATCAATCTCAAGAAGGTTCTTCGGAACCTTGAGTGATGCAAGCATATGGGGAATTTGCAGGGTTAAAGAAGAGTTCAAAAGTAATACTCTCATGGAAAGGAAAACATGTTGGATTTCTACCCAAGTAGATTCTATTCTAATTTATCTATGATGGGAAGCCAATCATTTCTCTTCAAAGGTTTAGGAGATAGATTATCTAGAGGTATAATAAAAATGAAGTTATCGATGCACCAATTAAAAATTGAGGATACTAATTTGTTTTAGAATTGAAGAGGTTTAGACAATGTATTGAGGATTTATTGTCATTCACAAAAAAACCTAGAAAAGCTCAGCAAAAACTTTAAAAGTGAAGTTGGGGCATCTGAAGTCACTCAAGTTAAATTTTATGAAAATATGGGTGTCATCTATGAAAAGCGAATCTGTGATGACCAAATTCTCCCCAGAGACCCGATAACTCTCAACTAAGTTAGCCTTATCTAGGTTTTGTAGCATTCCCTCGAGGATGATAATCGTGTTGATAAATAAAAAAACTTTAGAGGATTTCCTTGGAGAATGCCACAAAATGATTTGAAGAAGTTTGTTCACCTTGAGTGAAATTACCGTCTCTTCAAGAAGGTCATATCCAATCCATAAATATTTTGACAACTAGTTAGGACCAAAGCTTTGGACATGGAACTCCATCGAGGAGACTCAAAAGCCTTCTTTAGGTCGATTTTAAGTACAAAAACTTTCATGTTGTTTTGGCTCCAATGGGTGAGAATCTCAAAGATTACCATGAAGGTGTCAGAGGCCCTCCATCTTTGAGAAGGTGTGATAAGTTCACTAAGTTTGGGGCCCATCCTTTGGCTAGAACTTTGGAAATAATTCTAAGGGCTAGGTTGCTTAGGCTTATGGGGGGATAGTTACAAATATCATGCAGGTCTCCTTTCTTGTAAATTAGATTAACCACCGAGTTGTTAGTGAATTTCATATCTGAGGAGTTGAAGTTCGAGGAAGAAGAGGTGATTAATCATACCCATGGACTCATGTTTGATTGTAGGCCAATACCTTTCAAAGAATTCAGGAAAACAACTGTCTGGTCCAAGGGCCTTAAGAGACTTTAGATTGTGGATTACTTTAATGGTCTCAAGTTCGGAGATCAACTCAATGAGATTGTCGGAATTTGAAATTTGTCTGACATGAATTTATCCAGTTCGAGGGAGGTGAATGGGTTTGTATCAGGTGTCGAATAAAGCTTGTGGTATAAAGCAGTTGCAATCTGGGAGATTTCCACATCGGTGGTATGTATGTTACCCTAGTAGTCTTTAATGTCCAAGATGGTGTTTCGGCTACATCTCTCCGAGGCCACTGATTGTAGGAGTTTGGTATTATGATCTCCTTATCTAAGCAATCTCATTTTAGTCCTTTGGTTTAGGCGAATGAATTCATCCTCATTCGGCCATTCAAGGTCCTTGTAAAGGTAAGATAATTCGGTTGAGGCAACAAAGGGAGGGTCATTTGAAATGATGGATATTTCTAGGGTTTGTATTTGGGATAGAATTTCAACTGAGGATACAAAGAAAGATGGAATATTTTCCTGATTGTTCACACAAACTATTGCTCAATGGATAGCATGTGGTCTTGATCTGGGTGAGACCTCACACTATGATTCTAAGGCAGTAAGGAAGCCTTATGATTGGGGTTCCTATGTAGGCATGCGATGGGGTACAATGCATCTTAACTACGTTCCCAACACATCCACTAGTTCCACCTATCAATTGTAGGAGTATCTCTTAGTCTGATAAGGATGATTTCATAATATGATCTTTTCTCTTCGTCGGGACCTACTGGCGGAATAGAAACTAGCTCAATTGTAACCAACTTAACGGTAACCAACTCTCAACTGTAACCATCTCAACTTTAACCAACTCTCAAGAACAGTAACCAAAAGTCAAGCGTTGAGGAAGCCTCCGAAGAGACTCTTCCATCTCATTCTCCCAGTGGAAGCGTAGCCTAGGAGAGGGTTGGTCTTTAATGGATCTGTGATTCATCACTCTTAAAGTTGAGAATAGAACTTTGTTCCTAAGTAATTTCCACCAATATTGCATGATTAGCATTCATGCATGCAATGATAACATCTGCATTTTAGCATTTACATCTGCAGGAAATAAGAAGCCAGAGTCACCTGTAAAAATCACTCATCTGTATATATTTTACACTAACTCCATACTCTATAAATTCACTCTATACTATATATCTTACTAACAATAATACAAGAAAAATGCCCAAAAAAATGCTAACCTGTAAAATTGACCAATAAACCCCAATCCAAGTTTGAGACCATGGACCTTAGAATGCATATATCTCTCTCATACAAGCTCCGATTTAGGTCTACTCACTTTTAAAATAATATACATTCAGAGACCTTCAAAATGAGACTAATTTCATTAAAATCAGAGCTCGTAAGCAAAACTTGGGTTGTGGGCCCCCATTGTATACTATATGTATGTATATTTGTACCCTTGTATTTTTTTACTTTATTCAACCTCGTTTGTCTTTTTATCAACATGAAACTTGTAGATCTCATCGAGATCTACAACTTTCAAGTTTTGAGTTTTTCCAAATTCGGCCATTTTCTCCCTTCTATTTCACATTCTTTTTCGAATAATTAGATTGGGCCACGTGGCACCCTTTGGTTGCGCCATGCAGCCCAGCTATCCGCTCTCCACGCGACCCCTTTTCTCCACCGTCCGATGGTTTCCTCTTGCTTCAGATCCAAGCTGTTCATGCTGCATCAACTCACAACCGTCTGATCTGGGCCCAGATCGCATCGGAGCAGTTCGCCAGCGCCTCCACCTCCTAGCACCACGCGTCGCACCCATAGCCACCCGATCATCCTTTACATCCACAAATCTCGGCCATCCAATCCCGCCTAAACCCCAACCCTTGGATCTTCTTCCTGATCTCATCCAATCCACACATTTCCACCTCACTCTCCTTTGGCCACATGTCATGCTCACGATCGTTGGATCTTAGCCCCGATGATTAGATAGCAGCCGCTCATCCACGATTCATCCTCAACGCTCTGATCCTCATCCACAATTCAATCTCCACCGCATGTTGGCGCTTAACGCTTCGTACGCCACGTGGTGCTCCCAACGCCCTTCGATCTGACCTACCTGATCTAATCATGACCCTTCCATAGCGCCTCGCCAGCAACCGTTGGATCACTAGATCAAACGGTTGAGGCATCGTCTTCCACCTCCGACCGTCTTCCTCGCGCACGTCTCCCACCTAGCAACATTCCCTCCCCCTTTCTATTTTTAAAACCCATTGAGTGCCCCACGATGAAGCCCACACCTCCATCATCCTTGCCAGCAACCACGACCACCATGATCCCCCCTTCCTCGCTCCAGAAACCCCATGCCAACCACTCATGCCATAACCTGAACCTCCACCTTCTTCCTATAAATACCCCGCCTCTGTCCAACTTCAGCCCTATCCGCCCTAGCATGAGGTACCCTAGATCTCCTATCTACCCATCAGTGACAGTGATTGAGTGCGAGAGAGAGCGAAGATGGTGGTCCACCTCTAGCACGATCCACGGTGAGTTCCACCGTGCCAGCAGCTTCCCCCGATAAGCTGTTAGAGCTCGGGCCCCTACCGACCCTCGAGTGACGACTGGAAGCTCTTCCCCGAGCCTCCATTCTCAGGTAGCTTCATCCATTATTCCTCTAATCTTCATCTTCTTCTCGACCAAACTTCTCGCCTTTTTCCTGCTGATGAATCTCAATTTCATCACCTTTATTCTATCATTTTGGCCTCAAAAACCTCAGCAAATGCATGTAAATAGCATCAAATTGTACATAATAGCATTCATCATTCATTGTATTAATTATACATTAAATAAGGTGTTTAATGCCAAAATTATTGAATAAAGAGAAGAAAAGAAAAATGAGTAAAATATTGCAAATATTTTATGACCCTAACCCCGAGACCAAGGCCAGCATGGAATTGGTCGACAAGGAATAAAGTAGGGGGAGATAAGGGCCAGTGTACAATAAATACCTCATTTATTCATGCATTTATTTATGCATTTTTGACACCTATTTTGTACATAATTAATTATTCATCAAATAAAGAAACTTTGTTCATGAAAGTTGTAGACAATAATGTAAATAAAAATACAAAATTGAGTTTGTGTAAAAATAATACTCAGTGTACATTTTATGTACAGAATAAAAAGCCAAAATCTCAACTTCACAGACCCATATCTTGCAAATAAAAACTCCAAATCACTCAAACTCACCTTTATTTATATAGCATTCCAATAACTATTTAATGAAATTGGTTTCATAATTTTTGGAGTCCATCTGCAAAAGTTAGGTTTTTGGCCTTCATTGTGCAGCCTGCCTGATTAAAATATTCAATATATTCATTGTCAATTATTTTTAGCAAATTATATTTTTATAATTTTATAAATAATGTATATAATACATGAACATAATTAAATTAGAATAAAACTAAAGGAGATTTACAAAATAAAATAAGTAAATGCAAGATAATAGGCAAAATACCTATGATCCAATATGTACATAAAGAAAAAAGGAAAACATTCTTTAGTTATTTTCTTTTCTCATATTTTATAATGTTGTACATATTATACATAATATATTAAAAATACAAATCCAAAATAAAAACCAAGAAAATACATTAAAATAAATAAAGTATACATAATATATAGGTAAAATACCTATAAGTATATCTACATATACATATACCTATTTATTTAAAAAGGTAAATAAACTTATAAAAATTAAATAAAAATATATTTATACTCATAAAAACAAGCTATAAATTTATAAAATAATAAAATAAAATAATAAAATAATAATAAACAAAATAAAAATAAAAACACATAAACATACTTATACATACATTATTAAAATAAACCCATAATAAAACACATCAAAAAAATAAATAAAAATCATAAATAAATACTACATTAAATAATAAACATTTTTTATTTTATAAATAAATTCTAAATAAATCATTTATTATGTCTAACAATCGGGTCAAGATCGGTCTGATGTGGACCAATCAGAGGCCAGGGACTGTTGACCTCTGGTCAACTCCCCCCTGCGCCTCTGACTCCCGTCAGAACCATCAAGTCCCCCGTTTTCCGCCTTTTTTTCACGCTCGACTCGTCCATCGTTGCCCATCGATGTCTTCTGACAAAATGATATCCGATCATTGTACATCACCGCCACCAACCCAGATCGACCATCTAACCTGCCGATTCTTCATGGTGCCCCGGTCAATAAGGGTACATACCCATGTCTATAAATAAATCATTCTACCTCCTTCCCCATTTTGGTCTCCCTTCGGTCGCTTTCCACCCTCAATTCCAGCCCTTGGAGAATCCTCGTGACAGGAGGGTGCTCCTGGTAGTCTCAGTCGGTCGAAGGAGTCGAAGGAAGTGCCCACGGCCGCCGCTCGCCGGAGGTCCTGCTCCCTGGTCGACCACCAGGTATAAGAGCTGTTTTATCCTGTTTTGTAGCTTAGTTTTAGTTTTTAATCTTTAATATATCCTTTAGAATAATCAGTAGGACCTTAGGTGCTCGATTAGACCCAGATCGAAGTTCGCCGGAGTCCAGCTCCGTCGAACCTCTCTACCCTGATCTACGCACCATCCAACCCCTCGCTTCACCTCATTTCATTCCCCTACGCGTTCCACACTTAGCCCATGCTTCAGATCATCCAGAGCTTCTCCAGCTCTGCGAATCGAGGTCCACCTCCTCCGCTTCGCCGGACCTCGCCGCTCCCCAGTCATTCCCTATCTCTTTAGCCTTAACCCCTGGTCGAGGAGGACCCCCTCGAGCCCCTCAAGTTTTTGGTGCAGGTTAGAAGCTGAACGGGGCCCCCTGGGCTCGATTCAATCCCCTGCGAGGTTCTAGGACCCCCCCTTTCTTCTCCGAGCTTGTTGAACCGATCTAGGGGGTCCTGGGCCTTCTAGAGTACCTCGGACGGTGTGCGCTACCTCGCCGGACGTATGGAACCCATCGCCATCAACCTGGAGCGTCTGGAGGCGGAGGAATCAAAGATCGAAGTCAGGGAAGCCATCTGTTCTTCCCTGTTCTTCGTGACGAGCAGTCGCCGTCGGATGAAGGAGACGACCCCAGATCTAATCAGGGCCGTCCATGCAGCAGCTGACTCGGCCGTTCGATCAGACGTCAGAAGCAATCTTGGCCGAAGATCGTCGAAGGGGTATCGGGTTTCGAGGGCTCGACACGTGGATAAGTGGCGCGCCCATCGCCGTTGGATCGCGCGCCTTTGGGGGTAAATTTCAGACATAACCCCTGCCTTTTTGTATTTATAGTTTAATGCCAAAAATAAAATACCACGTTGTAAATAAATTGTATTATTTGCAGTATGCCCCCTGGAGTTTTTATATTTGCATATTGGTCCTTCCGCACCTCACGTGCAGTCCCACGTGAGGCACGTGATTTTTGCACTTAAACCCTGGCGGGTTTTGTTAATTGTAAATGGCCCCAAGAATAAAAATAAATGTTTATTTCTGTTGTAATTTTTGCATGGATGCCCCTGAGAAATATTTTAATTGCAAAAATGCCCCTGTCAGGCCGTTTTATTTTTGTATGCTTTGTCCATTTATTTCATGCCTCATATTAACTTGAAAAATCTTGCAAAAATGGATATAAGCTCCTATTTGTTTGTTCTTGCATGCTATATTTTTTGTTTTTAATTTTGTTGCATTTTTGCATTTATTAAAAATCAAAAACATGCATTTTATTCATTGTCTAACTTATAAAATACCAAAAAAATATTAAACCACCTCGAAAAATTCCAAAAATATTACCTATGGTCTATCTTGTCATGTTTTAGTGTCTGTCCAAAAAATCATCAAAAATTTCAAAAGAAAAACCTTAAAATTCAAAAATACTCAAAAACTTCTAAAAAATATAAAAAATTCTAGAAAAACCTAAAAATTGCAAACTCAACTCTTGTAGGTTCTATAATTCATTTTCTTTCTTTTAAAAATGGTTTGGAAAATTTTTGTGGCTGTATGATAATTTTAATT
This sequence comes from Ottelia alismoides, assembly GCA_037367405.1. Classification (NCBI taxonomy): domain Eukaryota; kingdom Viridiplantae; phylum Streptophyta; class Magnoliopsida; order Alismatales; family Hydrocharitaceae; genus Ottelia; species Ottelia alismoides. The sequence goes on along the minus strand of JAZKJV010006971.1, from coordinate 1,178,770 downwards.
ACCATTTTACCCCCAGCCAGTAGCTACTCCACTGTTTTGCTTTATTTCAGTCCTTAAAAATACCAAAAATCTGTTAAAAAAGACCCAAAAATCACAAAAACAGTAAAAAATCATGAAAATACCAAAAAGACTTTATTTCTGATTTTTTGACTATTTTTATATATTTTTATAAATATTGTATCACTCCTCTCTCCCCTTTATATATATATATATATATATTCCCCTATTGAAAAAGAAAATTAAAAAAATATATAGATCTATCTATATATATAAATATATATATATATATATTTATTAATGTCTAAAATTCTAAAACTAAATTAAAATTTTATATTTATTTATAGATATATATCTAATGTATGTATTATATGTTATATACTCACCCTCTATGGGTATATATATATTTATTTATATTCTATAAATTATATATATATATATATTACCTAATTATATTATTAAAATAAAAATAAATAAAAAAAGATAAAGATAAAAACCCACAAAAAATAGGCTTCACACATGGATGACTCTGTGGTACATGCACATCATAGGCTAATGCATTTTTGTATTGCTCTCTGTGGTTCGACCTCTACATGATTGTTCACTATGCATTTTATGGTAGAGTAATAAACATTAATTCACACTTTCTAGGCTTAACTTATTTATTCTGTTATTGTGGGTTAATTAATGATTAACATGGTATTCTGCGAGTGGTCGCCTCAGCGACAACATATTTATATTATTCATTGTGACCCTTGTAGAAATATTCTTGTTATCAGATGGCGCCGTTGCCGGGGATCGATGCGCATAGCCTACTTTATTTGTCATTCTTATGTAAAAATTTTTAATTTATCATTGATTTTGTGAGCAGCTATTTCTATTGTAATTAATCACCATGCTTTATTGAATTATTTATTGTGATTAATTTATATCTGCTTCAGTTGATTGAATGAGCTATACTAATTTAATTTCTTTGTGACTTTGATGCGAGGGCCCGCCACGCGAGGATGGCTTCTAAGGGAGACAAGGCAGCCGAGCTTGGAGGAGGGTGGTCTTCACCTCATGACCATCTGGAGAGAGCACCAAGGAAGCAAAGAAATGGGGATTAGATAGGTCTAGGACACTTAGGATTATTTTGTAATTTATGGTGAGAGAGAGAGACAATTTTGGCATGTAATAATTAATAGGACTCTACTCTTCACAATGAGGTCCAGTGCCCGGGTGATTGTCACCTGGGGGCCTCATCGCGGCTTTTCGAGTTTTCCATTGCTTTCTTTTCTTTGTTTTCCGATGTTTTGAGCTTTCCGCCTTTATTTTATTTTGTTTTGTGTGCTTGGAGCCCCTAGATAAAGGCTGCTTGACTCGGTAGCTAGGTCCACACATTAATAAGAATGCATGTTCCTATAGTCTACTTCGTATGGATCTAGTCAAACTTAAACAAGCCGTTCATTTATCTCTTAGCCCTTGTGCCACAGCGAGCCCCGCAAAGCTCTTTCTCCTAAACTCAAGTGTGTTGAGCAGAGGAGGGGTGAGCCAAGACCGGACCCTTTGGGCTAGAGATAAATAAGCAACTTATGGTTCTTCACGCTAATAGCAACTAATGTTTAGGATGATTTTGTGCCTTGCATACCGACATGTAGATAGGTTTAAAAATTCTGTTTTGCATACCGCATGGAGAGAGCTGGGATGCACTGTAAGTCTTCTAACTCAGCATGCATCATTCGGTTCAATGATGAGATTTCCATCATGGAACCACTTGCACGGCTTTTCCGCTATCTCCCTCTGATTTTGAGCACCTAGGACTTAAATGAAAATCCACAAAAACATTAGGCGCTGGTATGAAACAGACTCAAAAAAAGTGAAAATCCAATAATTAAAACAAGGGAACTGCTAAATAAACTTTAACCTTAATTAAAATCTGTAATGAACTATCATTGTACCGGGTTCATAAAGCCCTTATTGTTTTCAGGTACTGTGGAGGGGGACCAAAACCCTACTCCCTTGAGCGAGTGCGACCCCTAAGGATTAAAGCCAAAAACCCAGTCTGCAACTGCCTTGTGTATCGCATGGATTTCCGAAGTAATGGCGCTTCTATCGTACGTAGGCGAGTAGGGCTTGGTCACCAATGATGACTCTCTGTTGTGTAGAGCATCGACCCTGTCCGAAGTATTGAGCATAGGCCACGCCTTCACGGGGGTTTCTGTCTCATTGTCCTGCGTCCGAGTAGGTTCTTGCACGCTCACGGGTGATTCCGTTGCGAGCGAGAACCGAAGTATTGGTTTCGCCTATCGACTTCCTCTCTCTATTTCTTTGGCTGAGTAGGGATCCAGGAAGGGTTACAAAGGACTCCAAAAAGTACAGACTACAGGTTACATAGGAGGAGGACAAGTACGGGATACTCTTCTGGCAGTACTCTCTCTCCTATAGGGTAGCGTACTAAGGACTTGCTATAAGATATGCCTGAAATCACAACTCTAAAATTGAAAAGATAATAAATAGCCGAACTTTCACGGCTTCACATGGCGTGAGTTGGTGAACTCGATTTTGTATTGTGTTTGTATGGATCTAGATTAAGGTTCAAAGATCAAGTCTCGCGCCTTTGCGCACATTTGTTGTTTCTCCCTTTGACCACCCCGCTCAACCGAGCCTCTCTACTGTTTTACACTCCTTTTATTCCTCGTTGACCATCGTATCTTTCTTCCAACATCCGACCTTCTCTTGTGCTTCGCGAAGTTGATCCATGGATGGTTTTCGTCGGGACCCTGCCGACACCTACATCGATTCCATGGACTCAACTCCGCCAATAAGTTCGAGGCGATTCTCGAGAACCTGATCCGGACTTTGCGGATCGATCTCCAGACTCCTCGTTTTCTACCTTCCTCTGGGCCACCCATTAAACTGGGATCACTTTTGTCCCACCTTCACCGTTGTGAATGGAAGTCGATTACAGTCTACATCCTTTTTCATTCACAACATGCTGGGGTTGACCTGAATTCCAGCTTCATCACGGCAGCTGAACACAATTGCAAGTGATCTGATTTGGACTATCTCATTATGCAGATAGAAGACAGAACGAGCCCTGGAGACTACTCCGGAGTTTATTTCGTCCGACTCAGACCCTGACATGGCTCCAGGAGGAAAGGGCAAGGGTCAGCAGCCACCCCAACCAGAGGGACAGGTGCCAGACCAGAATCAAGTCAATGCACAGCTACTGGCATCTATCCAAGCCATCTAGAAGCAGCTGACCGAGTAGGCCCTCACGCAGACAGCATTCCAGGATATGTTGAATGACATGATGAACCGAGACGATGGAGGAGAAGGCAGAGGCAGAGGAGGCAGGGGAGGAGGAGGTGGAGGTGGAGGTGGTGGTCCAGATGATGATCTAGAATTTCCACCACCACCCAAGCCTACACTTAAAGAAACATACAATCCGGGAGACAGCCAGATGACCGAGTGGATCCTCATTCCACCGGTACACGCTCACTTTGAGCTGAAGCCCCAGTTCATTGCTCTTCTCCCTGCATTCCATGGAAACACTAGTGAAGAGCCGTACATTCACCTGCAGCAATTCTCCCGCATTTGCCGCACCACTCACTATCCCAATGTCCCTTTGGACATTGTCAAGATGATGGCATTCCCATTCAGCTTACAGGACAAGGCCCTCTATTGGGTCAACCATCTGGGGAAGGTCATGACGACCTGGGAGGAGTTGAAGTCCGCATTTCTGCATAAATATTACCCTCTCGGTCGGCTCAACCAGATGCGAGCCCGTATCAGTAATTTCTCCCAAGAACCCCATGAGTCAATACATGAAGCATGGGAGAGATTCACTGACCTGCAGGAGAAGTGTCCCCATCATGATATCCCGAAGACCAGCTTGGTCCAGCACTTCTTTGGAGGACTGAACATTGAGAGCCAAAGGCTCGTTGACGCAGCATGTGGGGGCTCACATTTTAACAAGGATGAAGATGTAGTCTGGCAGATATTTGAAGAAATGGCCGAAGGAGAGGCGCCCTCTCTTCATCCAAGGCATATCAGAAGCAGCCCCAAATCCTCCAGAAGCAAGTACACATGGCAGCGTCCAAGGAGGCAGAGAGAGATGAGAGCTCTAACCTCAGTATCATCGGGGGCCATCTCTCTAAAGTAGACATCATTGAGAAGCGATCACAGGATCTGGAGAAACTCGCTGTGATCGAGAAGAGGACCCAGAACTTAGACAAGCTTGATCAGATCGACAAGTACCTTGAACTGTTGGTGGGCACCATCAACTCTGTTCAGTCGGCGACACCATCGGAGACTCCAGCAGAGAAGAAGGACGAGCAGCAACCGCAGCATCAGCCTCAGCCGAGCCAGCAGCCACCGGCAGTCCAGCACGTGTACTACGTGCAGGCGCCCGACCAGGGCCAGCCGCAGCAGCAGATGGTTGTGTACCGGAGTTTCTTTCAGGACCTGATCCAGTCTTCCCACCACCACCCCTGATTCAGGAAGTGAACGGGGTATGGACCAATGATGCATAGCCGACCCGTCCTATAGGACAACCCCAGGGTCAGCAACTTGCCAACCGGCAATACCACCAACCTCAGAGTGGTCGTTTTGGACAGTCCTCTTAGCCTCATCAGCAATACCATCAGCCTCTGCAGTATGTGAATCAATGGAGGCAGAATCTTCCATACCAGCAGCAGCCGTAGTACCGCTACCCACAGCCGTATCATCCGTATGCGGCTGCTCCCTCTCAACAATATCAGCAGTATCCTCCTCCCTCGTATCAAAAACTTCAACTTCCTGCACCACCCCAGCACCACCAGCAACAGCCTCCACACCCATCTATGCAACATCAGCATGGTCTGCACGCTGAATCCACTGAAGTACACCCTGTGAACCCCACCACAGATTGTCTGGCCCAGCTTGTCAAAGGGCTCGCGGATATGACCAAGCGGCTTGACGACCTGACCGCCACCCGAACCACCATTCCGGCTCAGGTCGAAGCCAACCCCAATAATTTCAAGAAGAAAGAGCAGGTAGAATGTAATGTCTTGTCCGTGTCAGAAAATGATATTACTGTGTATTCTAATGCTGTTACTCTCAGGAGCGGTAGGGCCTTGCCTCCGCCTGCTACAAAGATTGGGGTGAATAAAGAAACAGGTGGATCGTCATCTTCCGCATCAGTCGTGCCAGCTACAGGGGCGAGTGAGGAGGAAGAAGAAGGAGAAGCTAGTCCAGCCGTCGTGCATTTGCAGCAACCTCAGCAGAAAATACAAAAAAATCAGCAAAATCAAAAACAACAAAAAGAAGCTTGCAGCCGAAGCAAAGCCGCGCCAGCCTTGGAGGAGCCGCTAGCAGCAGCCAATCCCTTACCAGTCGACGGAGCAGACGCTACCCTTTTTTATCGCCCTGGAGCACCAGTATGCCAAGATACAGTTTGTACTCCTTTTTGTAGTCTGGATGTACAACATTTGATGGGAGATGATATTGATGTAAATAAGAACTCTAATTTTCCTGCCAGTGATGTACATATTCCTTTTCCTCATGCAATAGAAAAATCCAAAAAAATTGCAAAACGAAAAAGTGCATTGTCTGATCCAGGAGTTGTGGAACTAATTGACAAGTTGACTGTTGAGATTCCTTTGTTGAAGGCCGTGGAGTACATGCCAGCCGTGAAGAAAGGACTTAAGGAGGTATGTACCAACAAGCATTGCCCATCAAGAAAGAACAGACGCCAGCAAGTTGAGAAGCATGTCCTCACCTTGGCTACGGTAGCAGCTATCAGTAACCTCCCGTAGAAGAAGCAAGACACAGGAGCACCTCTGATCAGTTGTAAGATTTTTGACCAGGTCTTCCGCACTCTCCTTGGCAGTGGGTCTTCCATCAACCTTTTGCCCTCATCCATAATGCAAGAATTCGGGTTGGGTCCGCTCAAGCAAACACGCATGATCCTTCAGTTCGTTGACCGATCCGTCAAGCGGCCCCAAGGTCTTTTGGAAGACGTCGTAGTTAAAGTGCAGGAGATGCAATTCCCAGCCGATTTTGTAGTCCTTGATATGGACTCACCTGCACCTCTGCTCCAGACCCCTATCATCCTTGGCTGACCATTCCTTCGTACTTCAGGTGCCGTGGTTGATTACGGGTCTGGCAAGATTACTTTCAGCTCGAACACCCAGCAAATCACTATAAACATGAATAGAGAGCTGAATGCCACAACTGATGAGAGCCAGGCAGCATGTGAAGCAGACTGTGATTTTATTGCGGAGATCAGAGACTCATCATTATCATTGAACGATGAATGGACCCAAGAAAATCTCACTCTTGAGGAGGACTTGGAAAGCGCAGTTAGCTTATGCTCCGACGATTCTTGGGAGACTGATTCTCAGATGCAGGCGCATCTCTTTGATTATTCACTCCAAACCGAACACGATCAGCTTAGCGCAGAACCGTTCGGCACATCACCAGGATCTCAACAGAATGATGAGGATGGTAGCAGCTTCAAGGAAGTACATCCCACCACCAGCATAGTCTCTGAAGTGACCGACAAGTTGGACAGGTCAAAATTAGAACTCAAGCCACTTCCTGCAGGCCTGAAGTATGCTTTCCTTGCGGGTGAAGGATAAATGTATCCGGTCATCATCAGTAGCAGGCTGAATCCGGATCAGGAATCTCGTCTTCTCGAGGTTCTAGAAAAGAACCGCAAGGCACTTGGTTGGAGCGTATCAGACCTCCAAGGGATAAATCCAGCCTTGTGTTCACACCATATTTATCTAGAAGAAGATGCCAAGCCGTCCCGCGAATTCCAAAGAAGGTTGAACCCTAACCTCCGGGACGTCGTCATGAAAGAAATAACGAAATGGTGTGATGCAGGCTTCATCTATCCCATCTCCGACTCAAAATGGGTGAGCCCATTGCATGTAGTTCCCAAGAAGTCAGGGCTTGTCGTGGTTATAAATGAAAAAGGAGAGGAAATTTCCACTCGAGTACCAACATCCTGGCGGGTGTGTGTTGACTACCGCCGTCTTAATGCAGCAACCAAGAAGGACCACTTCCCATTGCCATTCATTGATCAAGTTCTGGAAAGATTAGCAGGCAAGGAGTTCTTCTGCTTTTTGGATGGGTACTCCGGGTACAACCAAGTGGCAATCGCCCCTGAAGATCAAGAGAAGACTACCTTCACTTGCCCGTTCGGCACCTATGCCTTCAAGAGAATGCCCTTTGGATTATGCAATGCACCTGCAACCTTCCAAAGATGCATGTTAGCAGTCTTCGCCGAGATGGTAGGCAGTTTTCTCGAGGTGTTCATGGACGACTTCTCTGTCTATGGTGATAGTTTCGATTCTTGTCTTGAGCACCTAGACAGAGTACTTCAGAAGTACCGAGAAGTCAATTTAGTGCTTTCATGGGAGAAGAGCCACTTCATGGTCACTGAAGGCATTGTGCTGGGTCACGTCGTTTCCAAACGTGGCATGGAAGTCGACCCGGCGAAGGTGGATGTTATTTCAAATCTCCAACCACCTCAGACAGTGAAGAACGTGAGGTCATTCATGGGGCATGTGGGATTTTACAAGTGATTCATCAAGGATTTCAGTCGCATTGCCCGACCTCTGACAGAGCTTTTGTGCAAGGAAACTGGGTTCATTGTTGATCAGCAGGTTCTCCTTGCTTTCAATCAGTTGAAGGAGCTCATTACTCAGGCTCCAATCTTACAGCCGCCAGACTGGACTCTTCCCTTTGAGATAATGACCGATGCGTCAGACTTTTCAGTCGGGGTTGTTCTTGGGCAAAGGAAAGACAAAGCGCCCTATGCCATTCACTATGCTAGCCGAACATTAGATGAAGCACAAAGAAATTATATAGTGACAGAGAAGGAATTGCTGGCTGTGGTTTTCGCCCTTGAGAAGTTCAGATCCTATTTGTTGGGATCAAAAGTCATAATTTTTACAGACCACTCTGCTATCCGGTACCTACAGCAGAAGAAGGATGCCAAGCCAAGACTGATTCGTTGGATCCTTCTCCTCCAGGAATTCAATTTGGAAATCAAGGACAAGCCTGGAGTTCAACATGTGGTAGCAGACCATCTCTCCAGAATAGAGCAGCATGAGCCTCCTCTGAATAATGCACCTATCACAGAAACCTTTCCTGACGAAGCCATCTTAGTAGTGGATTCTCTTCCTTGGTATGCAGATATAGTCAACTACCTCGCCTCTAGGGTAACACCAGCGGATTGGACGAAAAATCAGAAGAACAAATTCATGTCGACCATCCAATTCTACCAATGGGAGGATCCCCTTTTATTCAGGGAAGGAGAGGATTGCATTTGGCGCAGGTGCATCCCTCAGACGGAGCAATCTAGTGTCCTTGAGCATTGTCATTCGCTCGAATCTGGTGGACATCACTCTGGAGATCGTACGGCAGCCAAAGTACTTTAGTATGGCTTCTGGTAGCCCACATTATTTAAGGATGCTGCAGAGTTTGTCAAAAGATGCATTGACTGTCAGATATTGAAAGGTACACTTACTGCCAAAGATTCAATGCCCCTGAAAATCATTCAGATAGCAGACGTTTTCGATGCATGGGGCATTGACTTCATGGGACCTTTCCCTAGCAGTCAAGGTTTTGAGCACATCCTTCTTGCCGTCGATTACGTGAGTCGTTGGGTTGAAGCTACCCCCGCTCGAGCCGCCGACAGCCGAACAATATGCCAGTCCTGAAGAAGAACATCATTTCGCGGTTCGGGATACCAAAAATTCTCATATCAGACGGGGGTAGCCCATTAACAAAGAGGTCAAGAAGTTAACGAAGGAGTACGGCATTGATCATCATGTCACGTCTCCTTACCATCCTCAGACCAATGGCATGGCGGAGCTATCAAACAAAGAAATCAAGACTATCCTGCAGAAACTTGTTAGGCCAAACAGAAAGGACTGGTCTCAACTCTTGGACTCGGTCCTATGGGCTTACCGAACCGCCTACAAGTCTCCCTTGGGAATGTCGCCCTACTGTCTTGTATATGGAAAGCCGTGCCATCTGCCCGTGGAGTTAATTCACAAGTCTTTATGGGCAATCAACAGTTGTAATTTGGACTCACGCAAAAGTGGTCAGAAAAGAAAGGATGATCTGAACAGACTCTTGGAGTTCCGGGACTATGCATACGATAACACCTTGATGTACAAAGAAAAGGTGAAACGCTGGCATGACCGGCACATCAGACGAAAGACCTTTGATGTTGGACAGAAAGTGTGGTTATTTGATGCAAAGTTGCGGATCTTCCCGGGCAAATTAAAGAGTAAGTGGACAGGGCCATTTCGAGTTTGTGAAGTGCGTGACAATGGAAGAATTGCCATATCAGAATTGTCCCCTGACGCACAGCCCTTCGTCGTCAACGGCCAACTCCTGAAGCCTTACCTCGAACCAGATGCATTCTTGGCCGTTGTAGACTCCATTCAGCTAGTGCACCATGATGACATCTCCACAACAGCTGCAGCATCAAAAGATTCAGACGATGTACTCCAACCACTGTTTATCTGATTTTCTTCTTTTCTTCTTTTCTTCTTTTCCTTTTCTATTTTCTCTTTGTATCAAAAAGGTGCCGCCCTTGTAGACAGTTTTCTATACTTAGGACGTACTTTGTCCTAAGTATAGGGGGATGTGCACCCCGAGTTTTTCATTTCATTCCGATCCTCTCCATTGTCTCCTCTTCTTGTCTATACTTAGGAGTATCTTACCCTAAGTATAGGGGGAGACAATCTGAGTATGATTTGTGTATTCCCACCCTTGACCCTCCCCGCTTTTTGTACAGTCTGCTATACTTAGGATTATTTGATCCTAAGTATAGGGGGGACGGTCAACTTCTCGTTCATTCATCTTTCATTCATACATTCTTTCGACTTGTCTATACTCAGTACAAGTTATGTCTTCTCTTTTCTTTTCGATCTATGAGGACATAGCTCAAGCTAAGTATAGGGGGGTCGTATATACCATGTATACACTATAAGCCATAACTCATACTGAAAAATAAAACATCAACTCAATCTAAAAAAGCAATAAGTAATTCTATAATAATAAAAGATGATTGTGAGATCCTCAGACTCCTTGTACTTGTACTGATTATTGAGTCAGGAAAAGCATTTTCTGCAAAATGTTTCTTTGAAAAATCTTGTGAAAATTGTTTGAAAAATAGTGTGTACAAGTATTCAACCTTTGAAAAATCGGTTTTGTGTGTAAAATTTATTTTCTTTGAGTGAAATCAAAATGTGTGAAAATCAGTGTGCAAATGATTGTAAAAATGGATTGTCAAATTGTTTTGAAAAACCTATCTATGCTGTGTAAAACCTATTGCAAAAATCATTTTCAAATATGTGAACATGTTTGTCAAATTAGTTTGGACTATAGTTTTCAAAACTATTGTGAAATTGATTCTTGAATAAGTCTGAGGAGTCTGCACAAAAATCTCTCATACAAAAATAAGAATAATCCCGAATAAAGCTTATAAGAGCCAAAACCATATTGTACAACAAGTACAGTTTTTCTTCTTTTGTATATACTGATTAATAAATCAAGTTAGACACCTATACAGTATGATTTGAAAAATTGTGTGAACTGTTTGAAAAATTTGTTGTGAAATGTTTTCAACCTGTGTAAAATTATTTGGATTGCAAAACTTTTCTTTGTGTGGAATAAAGGATTTGAAAAACCTATGTGCAAACGTTTTGAAAATTGTGTGTCAAAACTATTGTGAAAAATGTATATAGTGTGAAAAATCGTTGCAAAAATAGTTTTCAAATATGTGTAAATGATTGCAAAAATTATCGTGTACTATAGTTTGCAAAAAAAATTATTTTCAAAACTAGACCTAAGGAATAAAAACATCATTACAAATACTTGTAAATTATGAATAAGATATATAAAATTCTTTCTGAACAACCTGAATAAAAGTACCTCATTAAAATCTGTAGAGTCTTTAAAAATCCATACCTTGTGTAAATAAGGCGGTACGCCCGTGTAAATAATTGTGTATACCTTTGTATGTCTCAAGCTTTTTATTTTTGTAAAAAGATTCTTTGATTTTTGTAAAATCCTTGTAAAAAATTGCATCATTCATTGTGCATAGCATGAGCATACCATTCATATTCTTTTTGACTGAGCTTGATGATTGAATCAGTCCAATAAAGTCTCAAATTGGAGCTTGGTTAGACCTTACCGCACCTAACTGCACTGGAACCTTACGGGAACTAGGTTTAAGGTACTTCAGGTCTATGCAGACCTAATTCTTTGAGAAATCAGGGCTAGGTTCAAGTCACCTCAACTGACTAACTAGAACTTTTTGAGACACACGCATGACTCTTGCCGACCGTGACCTAACTTGGACACTTGCACCTTTCACTTGGCTCAACTCAGTTGGAGTGGTGAGGGGGTTGGATTTGCCAGTCTGAGACGCACACGGGTGGAAACATTCGTCCTCGTCTAGGGAGGGAAGTGCACCCTAACCCGGTTCAATAGCCATGAGGTCTAACGACAGGAGACTGTGGGTTGCAATAAAGCTTCAAAAGAGGGATAGTCTACTGGCTCAAGAGGAAAAACTCCTTATGTAAATGCTGTTGTGCATGGTATTTCGAAAAGAAAAAAAATGGTCAGGAATGTACATAGAAAAATAAAATGCTTGCAAAGTATGTATATATGTTGCACAGCCAATAAGCAAGCTTGAGTTCCAAAGTCAAATATGTGAGCCTGCAGCTGGATGACTTGACTACATTGGTCTTGCATCCCAGGATAGGTAGCTACATTGGCTACCGTCCATTCTTCTCTTCACCTCCTCCTATTGAGTTGGTTGCCACTTGAACTTAGAAGGGAATACCCTGCTCCTCGAGGAAAGAGTTGTTGGATTGGGGAATCATTGGGTTGTCATTCTGGAGAAGTCAGTTCCTTTGTCATTTCAGTTGGGGAAAGCCACCATCACTTACACTGTACAAGTCAGCCTCATAGTTATAAGGGTTTGTGTATGATGTAGACCGGTTCTGACCAGGCTATTGAGGTGGGTTGAACCGAGTTCTGTGACTATCGAAGGCTGTTGTATTTTAGAGCTGGTTCTCGACTAGGTTCCACACACATCCACACCCAAGGTCTGACAGGAGCTCCAAATTCAGATTTTATAAAGACATGCATTGCACTGAAAGCACCCCTATTCACTCTATCCTTCTTTAATTCTCCGTTTTCTTTTCTTTATTCTTTTTGTACTTATTGCATAAGTGTTTGCTAGGGACTAGCAAAGGCAAGTATAGGGGGGTGATGAATCTCAATTTCATCACCTTTATTCTATCATTTTGGTCTCAAAAACCCCAGCAAATGCATGTAAATAGCATCAAATTGTACATAATAGCATTCATCATTCATTGTATTAATTATACATTAAATAAGGTGTTTAATGCTAAAATTATAGAATAAAGCGAAGAAAAGAAAAAGGAGTAAAATATTGCAACTATTTTATGACCGTAACCCCGAGACCAAGGCCGGCATGGAATTGGTCGACAAGGAATAAAGTAGGGGGAGATAAGGGCCAGTGTACAATAAATACCTCATTTATTCATGCATTTATTTATGCATTTTTGACACCTATTTTGTACATAATTACTTATTCATCAAATAAAGAAACTTTGTTCATGAAAGTTGTAGACAATAATGTAAATAAAAATACAAAATTGAGTTTGTGTAAAAATAATACTCATTGCACATTTTATACACAGAATAAAAAGCCAAAATCTCAACTTCACAGACCCATATCTTGCAAATAAAAACTCCAAATCACTAAAACTCACCTTTAATTGTATATAGCTTTCCAAGAACTATTTAATAAAATTGGTTTCGTAATTTTTGAAGTCCATCTGCAAAAGTTAGGTTTTTGGCCTTCATGGTGCAGCCTGCCTGATTAAAATATTCAATATATTCATTGTCCATTATTTTTAGCAAATTATTTTTTTAGAATTTTATAAATAATGTATATAATACAGAACATACTGAAATTAGAATAAAACTAAAGGGGATTTACAAAATAAAATAAGTAAATGCAAGATAATAGGCAAAATACCTATGATCCAATATGTACATAAAGAAAAAAGGAAAACATTCTTTAGTTATTTTCTTTTCTCATATTTTATAATGTTGTACATATTATACATAATATATTAAAAATACAAATCCAAAATAAAAACCAAGAAAATACATTAAAATAAATAAAATATACATAATATATAGGTAAAATACCTATAAGTATAACTACATATACATATACCTATTTATTTAAAAATGTAAATAAACTCATAAAAATTAAATAAAAATATATTTATACTCATAAAAATAAGTTATAAATTTATAAAATAAAAAAATGAAATAAAAAAATAAAAATAAAAACACATAAACATACTTATACATACATTATTAAAATAAACCCGTAATAAAACACATCAAAAAATAAATAAAAATCATAAATAAATACTACATTAATTAATAAACATTTTTTATTTTATAAATAAATTCTAAATAAAGCATATATTATGTCTAATAATCGGGTCAAGATCGGTCTGATATGGACCAATCAGAGGCCAGGGACTGTTGACCTCTGGTCAACTCCCCCTGTGCCTCTGACTCCCGTCAGAACCATCAAGTCCCCCGTTTTCCTCCTTTTTTCCCGCTCGACTCGTCCATCATTGCCCATCGATGTCTTCTGACAAAATGATCTCCGGTCATTGTACATCACCGCCACCAACCCAGATAGACCATCTAACCTACCGATTCTTCATGGTGCCCCGGTCAATAAGGGTACATACCCATGTCTATAAATAAATCCTTCTACCTCCTTCCCCATTTTGGTCTCCCTTCGGTCGCTTTCCACCCTCAATTCCAGCCCTTGGAGAATCCTCGTGACAGGGGGGTGCTCCTGGCAGGCTCAGTCGGTCGGAGGAGTCAAAGGAAGTGCCCACGACCGCCGCTCGCCGGAGGTCCTGCTCCCTGGTCGACCACCAAGTATAAGAGCTGTTTTATCCCGTTTTGTAGCTTAGTTTTAGTTTTTAATCTTTAATCTAGCCTTTAGAATAATCAGTAGGACCTTAGGTGCTCGATTAGACCCAGATCGAAGTTCGTCGGAGTCCAGCTCCGGCGAACCTCTCTACCCTGATCTACGCACCATCCGACCCCTCGCTTCACCTCATTTCATTCCCCTACGCGTTCCACGCTTAGCCCATGCATAAGATCATCCAGAGCTTCTCCAGCTCTACGAATCGAGGTCCACCTCCTCCGCTTCGTCAGACCTCGCCGCCCCCAGTCATTCCCTATCTCTTTAGCCTTAACCCATGGTCGAGGTGGACCCCCTAGAGCCCCTCAAGCTTTTGGTGCAGGTTAGAAGCTGAACGGAGCCCCCTGGGGCTCAATTCAATCCCCTGCGAGGTTCCAGGACCCCCTTTCTTTTTCGAGCTCGTTGAACCGATCTAGGGGGTCCTGGGCCTTCTGGAGTACCTCGGACGGTGCGCGCCACCTCGCCGGATGTATGGAACCCATCGCCATCAACCTGGAGCGTCTGGAGGTGGAGGAATCAAAGATCGAAGTCAGGGAAGCCATCTGTTCTTCCATGTTCTTCGTGACGAGCAGTCACCGTCGGATGAAGGAGACGGCCCCAGATCTAATCAGGGTCATCCATGCAGCAGCTGACTCGACCGTTCGATCAGACGTCAGAAGCAATCTTGGCCGAAGATCGTCGAAGGGGTATCGGGCTTCGAGGGCTCGACACGTGGATAAGTGGCGCGCCCATCGCTGTTGGATCGCGCGCCTTTGGGGGTAAATTTCAGACATAACCCCCCGCCTTTTTGTATTTATAGTTTAATGCCAAAAATAAAATACCACGTTGTAAATAAATTGTATTATTTGCAGTACACCCCCTGGAGTTTTATATTTGCATATTGGTCCTTCCGCGCCTCACGTGCAGTCCCACGTGAGGTGCGTGATTTTTGCACTTAAACCCTGGCGGGTTTTGTTAATTGTAAAATGGCCCCAAGAATAAAAATAAATGTTTATTTCTGTTGTAATTTTTGCATGGATGCCCCTGAGAAATATTTTAATTGCAAAAATGCCCCTGTTAGGCCGTTTTATTTTTGTATGCTTTGTCCATTTATTTCATGCCTCATATTAACTTGAAAAATCTTGCAAAAATGGATATAAGCTCCTGTTTATTTGTTTTTGCATGCTATATTTTTAATTTTTAATTTTGTTGTATTTTTGAATTTATTAAAAATCAAAAACATGCATTTTATTCACTGTCTAACTTATAAAATACTAAAAAAATATTAAACCACCTCAAAAAATTCCAAAAAAAATACCTATGGTCTATCTTGTCATGTTTTAGTGTCAATCCAAAAATCATTAAAAATTTCAAAAGAAAAACCTTAAAAATTCAAAAATACTCAAAAACTTCTAAAAAATATAAAAAATTCTAGAAAACCCTAAAAATTGCAAACTCAACTCCTGTAGGTTCTATAATTCATTTTCTTTCTTTTAAAAATGGTTTGGAAAATTTTTGTGGCTGTATGATAATTTTAATTACCATTTTACCCCCATCCAATAGCTACTCCACTGTATTGCTTTATTTTAGTCCTTAAAAATACCAAAAATCTGTTGAAAAACACCCAAAAATCACAAAAATAGTAAAAAATCATGAAAATACCAAAAAGACTTTATTTCTGATTTTTTGACTATTTTTATATATTTTTATAAATATTGTATCACTCCTCTATCCCCTTTATATATATATTCCCCTATTGAAAAAGAAAATTAAAATATATATATATATATATTTATTAATGTCTAAAATTCTAAAATTAAATTAAAATATATATATATATATCTAATGCATGTATTATATGTTACATACTCACCCTCTATGGGTATATATATATTTATATTCTATAAATTATAATATATTACCTAATTATATTATTGAAATAAAAATAAATAAAAAAAGATAAAGATAAAAACCCACAAAAATAGGCTTCACACATGGATGACTCTGTGGTACATGCACATCATAGGCTAATGCATTTTTGTATTGCTCTCTGTGGTTCGACCTCTACATGCTTGTTCACTATGCATTTTATGGTAGAGTAATAAACATTAATTCACACTTTCTGGGCTTAACTTATTTATTCTTTTATTATGGGTTAATTGATGATTAACATGGTATTCTGCGAGCGGTCGCCTCAGCGACAACATATTTATATTATTCATTGTGACCCTTGTAGAAATATTCGTGTTATCACATGTCGTCTCTGATCGACAACACATCTCTCCAGTCCTCCACCGAGCTCTACCTTGGAGCTCTCACCTTCGTGCCACCATCTGTTCGTCCTTACGACATATCGACCCATCTTCGATCACAACTCCGCCTTCCCGGTGGAAGAACACTTCCGCCCGGGCATCACTTCATGCCACAGGCCTCATTGAACTCACCCCACTTCCACGAGCATGAGCACCTGATTTTCTGGCACCCACTAACCCTGCAGGTCCATCTCCTTCACTGATCGGAGTCATCACCGGAGCTCCTTCAAGCTTCACCGTCTCCAGCTTACAGACCGACCGAGCTTCATCCAAGACCCCTAGTCGCTCCGCCACGCCTCCACAACTAGTCCGAGCTATCTAGGAGGCTCCAGCGACCTTCTTCGAGCAAGAACCAAAAAGGCGGAGCTACGGAGGCTTCGCTAGAGCATAGCCAAGTCCGCCGCAGGAGGCGGCGGACTGGAGGAGAACGACGGGCAGACACCGTCCAATCATCTTGATGGGATGGTCCAGATCGAGAAACGTCGCCCCCTCCAAACTTTTTTGGATCAGGAGGATCTCACGGCCCTCGTTTGTCCACGTCGTCATTGCCAGCCAGCTCCAGATACCGCCTGATCAATCTTGATCTGATGGTTTGCATTATGCCATGAAGTCAGCTACCACCACCGTTGGATCGACCTTGATCTAACGGTCCTAGGTGCACCAAGTATTCAACTCCAGCGTCGTTGGATCTCTCCAGATCTACTAGTCCATCTGCCTCTATGTAGCCCCCCTCCGAGCCTCTTCCCCGACCCTTAGGCTCGGAGCACCCGAAGTAGATCCGAAGCACACCCAAGCCTGCAATGCATCCGAGCCGACGTCCGAGCCTCCGAAGACACCCGAGCCTAGTACCTCACGTGTCCCTCACGTACGGGCTGGGCAAATTGCACCGAGACCCTTGTAAGTTTCCAGTATTACAATTTCATCCCTACTAGGCATGTCACGTGAGGCGCACGTGTTCTCAAGGACATTTTGCACACATGACCCTAGCATTATAGGTATTTGTACTTTAGTCCATGTATGCATGTTTCAGAACTAAGAAATTTTATTTCCTGATTGCATTTTGGTCCATGGTTTGCATGCACATTTAGGCATTTATTTAGCAATATTTTTGAATTCCAAAAATGGCATGTTGTAGTTAAACTTGTGCTTTACTTTGTGACACGTGTCATATTTTTATGAGCATAGAAGAATTTAATATATTTATTTTTGTGGAAATTGACATAATTTTCCCATAGTGTGCTTGAAATTCATTATTAAATTATTTGTTGCTCCAAAAATCACCATAAAATAACATTAGGTTTAGTTTATTTTGATCTACACTATGTCCAAAAATCAAACCATTTGCACGCATATCGAGTCCTGAATAAATTAATTAGTCTTTTACTAAATTGATTTTTAAGAGGTCCAATTTACGTTATTTTTTAGATTTATCAATTTTCCTGGATTCATCTTACATAGATATATCTAGGATAATTTGATATCTGGAAATAATATGATTTGGTATTTATTAAAATCAATTTTGTAAAAACTACCCTACATTCATATTTAATTCATTTAGAGTCTAAAAATTCCAAAAAAAATCACAGTAGCTTAGTTTCATTGCATATCATATTCTGGCCAAGTTTCATTAATTTTGGACTTAAATTTGACTAGCATTCGTGATTTAACTTAAAATTTGGCTTGAAATTGTATTGTCTTCTTTTAGTTGCATAAAAAAGTATAAAAAGACCAAAAAATATTCTCCTGAAAATCTTACATCGAAATTAACTGAAAATTAACCTAAGGAGAAAGCTGCCTCCCTGAGTTCGACCTTGGGCTTGCCCAAGTAAAATAAATATGTCGCTTGCATTTAATTGAATATTAATCTGAGTGGTTTTTGGTCAGTCTAGGTTTACCCGACTACAACGAACGACAATATTTAACTCGATCATTAATCCATTCGAATTAGGTAGGGTAGCTTGAGGCTCGTCAAATGGCACCGTTGCCGGGGAGGCACGGCTTAGATTAATTTTTAGAGAATTTGATTTTAAATATTTTCCATCCCCGTGTAGTCCGATTTCCGGATTTTCTTGTGAATATTTTCTGTTCAATTTTTCTTTATTTATTTTGTGTTGTCCTTTATCTGGCCTCCATTTATTTTCGTGCGAGGAATACGAGGAATTGAAGGCGCTTCATCAAGCGAGTCGAGGAACCTGCATTAAAATAATTTGAGTGTTTTTGTGAGGACTTGTAATTTATCTTTTGTTTTATTTTGCATTTTTCCAACGGTTCCCATTTTGGTTCTCGCTTGTGTAAATCATAATAAAACGTGTCTCCATATGTTGTGTGGATTGCTTTGCGTAGAATAGGACATGCACTTGCGGCTCTTAGAGGTATCTTAGGAGTATTTGTGCTCATAAAATTCTACGACCACACCTCACACTTAAAAGGTGCACTTAGACCACATATCTTAGCCAAATCTAAACTGTTCTTCACTCGCTAATAGAACTGCCTGTCTAGGAGCGGCTTTTCTTCGCTTGCATTCATATAGTTTAAAATTTTCAATTCTGTTTTACATCTCGCATAAAAAGTGAAAGGATCACTGTAAGTCTTCTCTACTTGGCATTCATCATTGTTTTATCATGCATCGGCTTTTCTCGACCTCTTCCCCCTTGGTTTTTCAAACTTAGGTTTAAAGGAAATTGGGACCGGATGATAGGTGTGCCTTGTGTGTTGGATTAATCAAGTGATCACCTAACTTAAAATCAGGATTGCTAACAAAATTGACCAAAAAAATCAATAAAATCGGAAATTCTGTTTATAGGAGATTAACCCTGGCCTTATTTTCAAGTTTAGTGAGGGTACTAGAGTGTGTGTGCACATCCTAAGGCAGAGACAAAATCCCTCATATCGCATACCCCGATCCGAGCAAATATCACAGGCTGAACTATGGGTTCAATTGACCAGCGCCAAGTAGCCTCCGCCTACTCCGGTAGGTAGATAGGGGTGAAATTGTGGTGCACCACGACAAGTTGCTAGTAGCCTCTGCCTGTTCCGGCAGGTCGATAGAGGTGAAGTTATAGCCTTTTCAACCTCCGCCTACTCTGTAGGTAGATAGAGGCAGGTCCTTGAACTTTCGGCTGGTGATAGGAGTGGATAAAGGAAGGGCGTTGGTATCTTACGTGACAGGTTAAACAGGGGAGACGCATCTGGCTTTGAGCCGACTCCCCTATAGGTCACGTAACCTTTGTTATTTGTCTGAAAAATCACACTTAAAATCTTCCAGATTAATCGGACTTGGTTTCGGGTCCTTCACCTTGTTGAGTGTGAACTCTGGGTTTGCTCTTGCATTTGTCTTTTTGTCTGTCCATGTGCGTTATCCTGTGTAATTGCACATTTTCTACCTCGATCTACTTACATTCATCCTTTCCTCCTCAAAATATCGGGATATTGGTCCCCATACCCTGAGACCTCTGGTCATTCCTCTTCGACCATATACCATTCATCTTCGCCTTCTCCTTCTTCCATGTATCATTCTCCATCCACGGGAGACCCTTACCCGTGGTCGGTTCCACCTCAACCCGATTATGAAGTCAGAACTTCGACCGACTTCTCCACTTCTTCGCATTTCTCACCTACTCCATATTATAACACTCTGGATCCACTTCCATCATGGGCTGATTGTCCTTATTCTCGAGAGCTTGCTGGAATCAAGGAACCGAATGAAGAGCAAGCCACTGCTGAGACGGATGATTGGCAGAATTATGTGCCCCTACATACTTCATTCTAACCTCAAGTAAGGACCAGAAAACAATTTACATATACACATCCCGACTTGACCTTAGGGCATAACATGGTCGATTGATCATACCAAATGGAGAGGCATGCACCTTATGATCATCCTGACTTGATTGACCCTAGTAATCAAGCCTACATTGACTGGCCTTCATATCATACATTCGGAGAGCCTACTCATTCAAGGACTTGGACTCATGAGCTAGACTTACCAGTTCCCTGTTCATTGACTTCATTACATGAGGCTCCGACCGATATCTGCCACATAAATAATCCTTACTCGACCCAGAATTGCATGCCAGAGTCTAGGTATGTTGAGTATGGGACCCCAATATCTCAGCAGTACCCTCCAATTGAGTAGAACTCTCCCATGATTTGTCATGAGAATTTTTTGGAGGATGACATTTCTAGACTTATTGAGAAGAATGAATCATTCGGTGCCAAGTTGAGAGATGTCATGGAAATATTGCACTCAATTTCTGCCAGCCTGGGTATGAAGGTGGAAAAGGAAATAAGTATATTTGATGTTGAAAACCGAGCGAGCATTAGGGAACCCACACCTTTTGTACAGTTGGAGTCCATTCTACCTCCCTCTTCTACTAACCACTTACCCTCCAATCCATAGTCTGATCATTCATCCATCAAAAACACCAAAAATTTTAAAAATCTCAAAAAGATCAAAAACATTGAAAAATCAGAAAAATCACATAAAAATTGAAAATGAAAAAGACCTAAAAAGTTGGATCCTGTCCTAAGGGAAGCACTCGATGAAGAATTGATTTTTAATCTTCCCTTAATAAAGGCCATAGATCACTTCCCCGACCTCAAACGATTTGTGAGAAGTAAATTGATGCCTAAGAGGTCGGGAAATAAGAGAATGAGGACTGAAAGACACATAGTGTCTATGGCCACCTCCTTGGTGATGGGGAGAAAGACCAAGAGCCGCAGAGTGGAGCGGTTGCCTAGGGTTGAATGTGAAATCAAAGACACTACCTTTACCCATGCAAGAGTCGATGACGACTCACTAATAAATATCCTTCCGACCACTGTGTTTGACATGCTCAAACTCAGGCCAATCAGAAGGTCAAGAGAGATCGTTCAGCTGGTTGATCGATCTATCAAAAGGTCGAGAGGAAACATTTCAGTCATCGTTACTTTCCAAGGTGCTCTACTCCAGGTAGACTTCATAGTCATTGACATTGAGCACCGAGGAGAGTTCACCCAGTCTCTGATTATTCTTGAGAAGTCATTCTTAGCCTCATCTAAGGTGACTATAAATTACGAGACTCGGGAAATCGATTTTACAGCATTGGGAGCTCTTCGTCCTCACCCATTCTTTGATACACTTTACTAAGTTGACCCGCATATCCGCTGACAGTCGTGATCGTCGAGAGGTAGATGAGTCACACCTCTCTGCTACACCTGAGAGACCGACTGTCCGGACGACTGTTGGTTCAGAGACTCCCCACACCTCCACTTCATAAACTGCTTGCACCACTACCATGACAGCTTCCAAGGAGGACTCACGACCAGAAGCTATCATTGAGTCGGACACGACCTTTTTTGATTGCCTTGACCATTTTGATGATCCAACACAAGAGCCCAATAATGCCAAGCCAACTGAGATCACTAGCACCTTCTCGAGATGCTTGCTGACACTTCAGGAATATTACAATCTATATGGTGACTCGTCTGATGAGGAACCCATGGCCATCACTGCACCACATCCTGGACCTTCAAAGAAAACAACCAAGACTAAATTGACTCCACATAAAAACATGGTTGATCCCTCCTCTAGTCGGTTATCTAGTGAGAGGAAGTTGAGAATTGATTCCTCGAGGTGTTCCTCTGAACCCCTCAAGGCACGTCGCTCTCCACTCTCTCTTAATGATTCAGGTACTAGAAAACCGACCAAGAAAGTTTCCTTCAACATTTCGGAGAAGGAATTTTCAGAGGAATCCTCGTCAGGTTCGGATAAGGTGGTTTATATGAGTGGACTCAGTTCGGTTGTTCGCAAGCCATATCTGAGCAAGGAGCCGTGTGTCGACCTGCGTTGGACGATCCCTTCACCTCATTACTATTCATCTAAGGACAATTCCGACAGCGACACACTTATATATTCCTCACCTCCTCGTTCACGCAAGAAGGTTCGTCACAAACCTTCTTAATCCTTGTATATTCCCACTCCTCCATGTATATATTTTCCCTCCCCCCCCACTGATTCGAATCACTCACCCCGGCTCCATATCATTTCATTTTATGGCTATACTTAGGATGACCAGATCCTAAGTATAGGGGGAGAGTGACCCGAGTCTCCTAATAATTCGATGTATATTTACTCACTCTTGTCCTATACTTAGGCTGACCAAAGCCTAAGTATAGGAGGGATTGATGCCATTCATGTATATACTCATCCATTTCCCCTCTTAACCTCGTTCGCCCCAATTTTGTTCTTCTTCTACACTTAGGTTTCCAGAGCCTAAGTATAGGGGGGCAGGACGACTTCTATACATTTTTGTTCTTTTAGCTTTCCTACGCTTAACACGAGCTATGTCTTCTTCCTTATTTTTCATGCTCTGAGGACAAAGCACACGCTAAGTATAGGGGACGTGTATATATTACATATATACTTTACCCATAGCTCGTACTTTCACGTATTTTTGTATATATTATACAATAATTATGGGGTGGGTAAAAATTGGAAAAACATTTTACCAAATACATGTACATTTGTAATACTCTTGTATACTTTGTAAAAAAAAATTCAAAAATCAAAATTAAAGGATTCTTATTTACTCTTGCAAATCTGCATCTAAAAAAAGAAAAAGAGTCTTGCATTTCATTCATCTACATAGCATGTCATCTACATCTCATCTGCATATCTTGCATATGCAAAGTGAAAAGTTAGTGGGTTCTGAACCAAGTTATGAATAGATGATGAGGAAGGACTTGATTTGACCTTAATCCACCTAATTTCAGAGGAACCTTATAGAAACTGGAGTTAAGATTTCTCTGGTCAAGTGACGTAATTCTTTGAGTCCGTAAGTCTATGTTCACATGACATCTTGATTAGTCTAAATAGAATATCTCGTGCACACGCATGATTTTTATAGATAGTGACCTAACTTGGATAAGCACAATTCACGTAGCTCTTCATTGATGAGGTGGTAAGGAGGTAGAATCCTTTAGCTTGGAGTAGCACACGGGTGGAAATATCTGTCCTCCTCTAGGGAGGGTAGTGCATCTCAACCTAGTCTGGTGGTGTTGACATCTAAGGACGGGATGTTGTGGGTTGTAATAATGCTTCGAAAGAGGGATAGTCTACTGGCTCAAGAGGAAAAACTCCTGATGTACATGCACCTTGTATATAGTTAAAAAAATTTTTGCAAGAACTCCAAAAAATAAGACAGGCCTGAGTAAAATAAAATACATGTCAGAGTATGTATATTAGAAAGAAGTCTGCAGCTGGATGACTTGGCTACACTGGTCAAGTATCCTGAGATAGGTAGCTACACTGGCCACCATCCATTCATTTCTCCACCCCCTCCTCTTGAGCCGATCGCACTTGAACTTAGAAGGGAATACCCTGCTCCTCGAGGAAAGAGTTACTGGATCGGGTAATTAGAGTTACCTTATTAGAGGAGGTTGCTTCTTAGCCATTTCTGATGTGGAGAGCTATTTTACACTTACACAGTACAAGTAAGAATCATAGTCTTCATAAATTTGCGTTTGAAGATTTGTTCTGACCTGATTATTAAGGCATCTTGAATAGAAGACTTGTGGAACTTAAAGTCTGTTAGGACTTAAGTTCAGATCATAATAAGGTTCCACCACACAATTAATCCAAAGGTCGAGTCAAGCTCCATTTTCAACTTGTTTTCATGACCTTGGTAAGGAACCCAAAATCATTTCACCTTTGCATTTCATGTTAGTTGCTCGGGGACGAGCAAAGTTTAAGTATAGGGGGTTGATGAATCTGTGATTCATCACTCTTAAAGTTGAAAATAGAGCTTTGTTCCCGAGTAATTTCCACCAATATTGCATAATTAGCATTCATGCATGCATTGATAACATATGTATTTTAGCATTTACATCTGCATGAAATAAGAAGCCAGAGTCACCTGTAAAAATCACTCATTTGTATATATTTTACATTAACTCTATACTCCATAAATTCACTCTATATTGTATATCTTACTAACAATAATACAAGAAAATACAAAAAATGCTAACCAGTAAAATTGACCAATAAAATCCCAATCCAAATTTGAGACCATGGACCTTAGAATGCACATATCTCTCTCATACAGCCTCCGATTTAGGTCTACTCACTTTAAAATAATATACATTTAGAGACCTTCAAAATGAGACCACTTTCATTAAAATCGGAGCTCGTATGCAAAACTAGGGTTTTGGGCCCCCATTGTATAATACATGTATGTATATTTGCACCCTTGTATTTTATCACTTTATTCGACCTCGTTTCCGTTTTTGGTCAACATGAAACTTGTAGATCTCATCGAGATCTACAACTTTCATGTTTTGTAGGTTTTCCAAATTCGGCTATTTTCTCCCTTTTATTTCACATTCTTTTTTGACTAATCAGATTGGGCCACATGGCACCCTTTAGTTACGCCACGCAGCCCAGCTATCCGCTCGACACGCGACCCCTTTTCTCCACCGTTCGATGGTTTCCTCTCGCTTCACTCGTTCACACCGCATCATCTCACAACCGTCCGATCTGGGCCCAGATCGCATCTGAGTCATTCGTCAATGCCTCCACCACCTAGCGCTACACGTCGCACCCATAGCCACCCGATCATCCTTTACATCCACAAATCTCGACCATCCAATCCCACCTAAACCCCAACCCTTGGATCTTCCTCCTGATCTCATCCAATCCACACATTTCCACCTCACTCTCCTTTGGCCACATGTCACGCTCACGATCGCTGGATCTTAGCCCTGATGATTAGATAGCAGTTGCTCATCCATGCTTCATCCTCAATGCTCCGATCCTCATCCATGATTCAATCTCCATTTCCCGTTGGTGCTTAACGCTCCGCCCACCATGTGGTGCGCCCAACGCCCTCCGATCTGACCTGCATGATCTAATCATGACCCTTCCTTAGCGCCTCGCCGGCAGCCGTTGGATCACTAGATCCAACGGTCGAGGCATCATCTTCCACCTCCGGCCGTCTTCCTCGCGCACGTCGCCCACCTCGCAACGTCCCCTCCCCCTTTCTATTTTTAACTCCATTACAGCCACCGTCTCCACCCATTGAGTGCCCCACGATGAAGCCCACACCTCCATCATCCTCGCCAGCAACCACGACCACCTTGATCCCCCCTTTCTAGCTCTAGAAACCTCACGCCAACCACTCCTACCATCACATGAACCTCCACCTTCTTCCTATAAATACCCCGCCTCCGGCCAACTTCAGCCCTATCCGCCTTAGTAAGAGGTACCCTAGAGCTCCTATCTACCCATCAGTGACAGTGATTGAGTGCGAGAGAGAGCGAAGACGGTGGTCTACCTCCAGCATGATCCACGGCGAGTTCCGCCATGCCAGCAGCTTCCCCCGACGAGCTGCTAGAGCTCGGGCCCCTACCGACCCTCAAGTGAGGACCGGAAGCTCTTCCCCAAGCCTCCATTCCCAGGTAGCTTCATCCATTATTCCTCTTATCTTCATCTTCTTCTCGACCGAACTTCTCGCCTTTTTCCTGCCGTATCTGATCGACAACACATCTCTCCAGCCCTCCACCGAGTTCCGCCTTGGACTCTTACCTTCGTGCCACCATCTGTTCTTCCTTACGACATATCGACCCATCTTCGATCACAGCTCTGCCTTCCCGGTGGAAGAACACTTCCGCCCGGACTTCACTTCACGCCACAAGCCTCATTGAACTCACCCCACTTCCACGAGCACGAGCACCCGATTTTCTGGCACCCACTAACCCTGCAGGTCCATCTCCTTCACTGATCGGAGTCATCACCGGAGCTCCTTCAAGCTTCATTGTCTCCGTCTTATAGACCGCCCTAGCTTCATCCAAGACATTCGGTCGCTCCGCCACACCTCCACGACCAGTTCAAGATATCCAAGAGGCTCCAGCGACCTTCTCCGAGCAAGAACCAAGAAGGCGGAGCTGCGGAGGCTTCACCAGAGCACGGCCAAGTCCGCCGCAGGAGGCGGCAGACCGGAGGAGAACGACGAGCAGACATCGTCCGATCATCTTGATCAGATGGTCCAGATCAAGCCACGTTGCCCCCTCCAAACTTCGTTGGATCAGGAGCATCTCACGGCCCTCGTTCGTCCACGTCGCCATCGCCAGCCAGCTCAATATACCGTCGGATCAATCTTAATCTGACGGTCCGCATCACGCCACGAATTCAGCTACAACCACCGTTGGATCGACCTTGATCTAATGGTCCTAGGCACGCCAAGTATTCAACTCCAGCAATCATTGTATCTCTCCAGATCTAACGGTCCATCTGCCGCCATGTAGCCCCCCTTCGAGCCTCTTCCTCGACCCTTAGGCTCGGAGCACCCGAAGCAGATCTGAAGCACACCCGAGCCTGCAGTGCATCCGAGCTGACGTCCGAGCCTCCGAAGACTCCCGAACCTAGTACCTCACGTGTCACTCACGTGTGGGTTGGGCAAATTGCACTGAGGCCCCTGCAAGTTTCCAGAATTACAATTTCATCCCTATCAGGCACGTCACGTGAGGCACACGTGTTCTCGAGGACATTTTGCGTACATGACCCTAGCATTATAGGTATTTGCATGTTAGTCCCTATATGCATGTTTTAGAATTAAGAAATTTTATTTCCTTTTTTGCATTTTGGTCCTTGTGTTTGCATGCACATTTAGGCATTCATTTAGCATTATTTTTAAATTCAAAAAATGGCATGTTGTAGTTAAACTTGTGCTTTATTTTTGTGATACGTGTCATATTTTTGTGAGCATAGAAGAATTTAATATATTTATTTTTGTAGAAGTTGACATAATTTGCCTACAGTGTGCTTGAAATTCATTATTAAATTATTTATTGCTCTAAAAATCACCATAAAATCACATTAGGTTTAATTTAAGTTGATCTATATTGTGCCCAAAAATCAAACCATTTGAATGCATATCGAGGCCTGAATAAATTAATTAGTCTTTTGCTAAATTGATTTTTAAGAGGTCCAATTTATGTTATTTTTTAGGTTTATCAATTTTCCTGGATTCATTTCACATAGATATATCTAACATAATTTTGATATCTGAAAATAATGTGCTTTGGTATTTATTAAAATTAATTTTGCAAAAACTACTCTACATCCATATTAAATTTTTATTTAATTCATTTAGAGTCTAAAAATTACAAAAAAAATTACAATAGCTTAGTTTCATTGCATATCATATTATGGACAAGTTTCATTAATTTTGGACTTAAATTTGACTATCATTCGTGATTTAACTTAAAATTTTGCTTGAAATTGCATTGTCTTTCTTTTAGTTGCATAAAAAAGTATAAAAAGACCAAAAAAATTCTCCTGAAAATCTGACATTGAAATTAACTGAAAATTGACCTAAGGAGAAAGCTGCCTCCCTGAGTTTGACCTTGGGCTTGCCCAAGTAAAATAAATATGTCACTTGCATTTAATTGAATATTAATCTGAGTGGTTTTTAATCAGTCTAGGTTTACCCGACTACAAGAAATGACAGTAGTTAATTTGATCATTAATCCGGTCAAATTAAGTAGGGTAATTTGAGGCTCGTCAGTCTTACTCTATAACTACGCCCCTAAGAGGGGGAGAGACTTTCTAGAACAAGTCACTTAAAAAACGGTCCCTATCGGTACAGGCAGACGAGCTCGTAAAGTAAACCAAAATCAAGGATCCTCTAGTCTAGGCATCCTAAAGAACACAGGGTCAGCGAAGCTGGTTTAAAAAGAAAACTTGTAGATTCCAGAGAGATGTAGAACTGGGAGCACTCGCTAAAAATCGTGAAAAAGACTGAGATCCTAGAGACCGTGCACTAAGCGGTCGATGCCCTAACCGGGCTTCCTATCTCCTACCCAGCTGAGGGCTGTCGCACCCTCGCACAGTCAGGTGTAAGGGTCACCATGACTGAAACTCTTAAGTCATCCATGAATCACCACCGTTGACTTGATTCCTCATCCTTTTTAAATCCTCTATGTGGTTGATTGTACAAATCCGGGTCTGTTGTCAATAATTCTGTCAATAGTGATCTATAGTTAGTGGAGTATGCCTAAAGGATTAATTCATAAAGATGATCGATCTTTTATATCCACAGGTTATATTTCTAAAAGCATGATGTTATAAACTATTCATTGGATCTAGATCTAAGTTTATTCAATGTAGAATTTCTAAAATGTAACTCTTAATTTAGTGGCATGATGATTGATCGAAATTTTATAGGTCCCTTGTACGAAAATACCCCAATGTTCTCATTTTTGAAATCATAGGATTAGAAGCTTATTTATTAGATCTGGATTCTAGAACTAATTGGTGATCTAAAATTTGAGTTGATTTCATGCCAATACACATAACTTCTTTATTTTAAAATAACGATATTTAGAGCTACTCATTAAATATGAAATTAAATTCAATATTACACAAAATTTTCAATTCTTTTACAATTCAGACAAGAGATTAATGCATAATCAGTGGTCTGAATTAGGTTCAAATGCGTGTAATTCATCCTCAATTAAACAATAGGCATTCAACCTCCATTCCCTTTTCCAACCTCATGAATCCTCAATCCCGCCCCTATTCTTAATTGCTGGAACATCTCCACGGTCCACACACAAGCACTCCAACACGTTGATGAATGATGATGCTTCCACTAGCTATATTATATGAAAAGGGTGTGATTAATTTAAACTAAAACATGTCACAACCCCAATTCCGAGTCACCGGATCCTCCCCATGTCCGGATATGGTTATTCGACAATAATTTATTCAACAATCACAACTAACATTCAGAAACAGACTGTAATTAAAAATACTTAGAAAGAAGTATTTATTTCTTTTCCATTCACAAAATAAAGCTTGCATGATTCATTATCCCACTATAACCATTTGCATGTACATCAGCTGGAAGGAAATACACAAAAAGATTACTACCTACCTTTTAAAGTAAAGCTATTGTGGTTGGTTGGATGGCTATTATGTTAGCTAGATGGATTAGTAAAGTCCTTGCGATGGTTCACTGACACCTGTTAGGTTTTACATAAATTATAAGATAATAATTAGCGAATGTTAAGTAACAAAGAAGAGAAAAGCAGACAAATTGTGTAATTTTTCAAAACTTATTATCCCAGAAGATTTCATTCCTTCTCATTAGTTTAAGTGTTATTCCTTCTATTCCACATCAGGGATTAGTCCAAGGGAACCCCACCATTCATGGACTCCGAAGTTGTGGACACTTCGGGATTGGAGATTACGTTGATCTCATGAGTTTATGCTACCACACGTTTCCTCAACAATCCTCCAATACTTCCCTGACAATTTTCTTTTTCTTTTATTACCCAGGTTTCAAACCCTCGGCCTGTCAAACAAAGAAGCACACCATCCTCGAGGACTTGATTGCTTAAAACCTCAGGATAACTTTAATCAAGTATACTAGTGGCTTTGCTTACAAATTATCGTGACCCAGTCGATATCCAACCACCCATGCCTCCACATGGCACGACCACATCTTCAGTCAGTCAATCCACCTAATGGAAGCCGAGTACCATGCGTTACAAATAATTTATTTTGTGCACTTAACATATCCAGGCAACCGTGTACCACCTAGGTTTGACCTGCCAATAAAGATGTTCTTCTGACAAACCTACAGGTTGTATGCCCAACCTGTAGTATCTACTCCAAGTTATTCTTAACGTAACACACGATCCTTTTCATGATCCATTTCAATACAAATCAAATCCCATGATATAATTCTTATGTTAATCCTTTGATTTTCATATTCATCAATACTGGGTATAGACTCACATATATATATTAATTCATATGTATATATACTCATATTTATGTATATTTTAAATCCCAAACCCTAACTTTCCAAGCCACTGCATCTATTCGATACTTAGACATTATTTTAGTGGAAATTACAAAGCAACTTTTCATATTTCCTCAAAAATAGCCAAATTAGGGTTCTTCATAGAGAAGAACATAAAATCAGGAATGTCAATGATATCGTATGAAAACCCAACAACATAAGGAATGATTTCATTACCTAATAGAGCTCTCTCTCGTGTATGTAGTGCTTTATCATCATCTGTTTTCAGAAAAGGATGATTTACTACTCCCGAAATGATCGAATTTCATTTTCGTATCAAGAACACTAAGAATGTGTCAAGAACGTGAAGAACGAATGAAGAACAAGAGAACACACGAAGAACGCAAAGAACATGTTTTCTCTCGAAATTTTGGCAGAGTTTCCCATTATATTGGGACATATTTCTAGGAAAAATTTAGTAGAGTTTCCCTTTATATCGGGACATATTTCTAGGAAAAGTTCGGCAGAGTTTCCCCTTATATCGGGACATGTTTTAAAATGAAAACGGAAAGAGTTTACTCTATAAATCACTGAGAGGAAAACAACAGCGAAACCAAAAGAATATAATCAAACTGCAAGCGATGGAGAATCGGCAGACACCATGCGTCTTAGGTGAGTGAAGGTGTGGTGAATCATAGGGTTCACTAACATGCATAGCCGTCCGCATCTAAGTAGGGTGTTACACAGATTTCTCCCTCAAAATAAGTATAAAAGTGAAATATAAAGAATATAATAGAACTATAAAGGATGGAGAATCGGTAGACCCACGCATCTTAGATGAGTGAAGGTGTGACGAATCACAGGGTTCAATGATGTGCATAGCCGCTCACACCCAAGTAGGGTGTTACACAATTTTCTCCTCGAACCACAATAGTCAACGAATTAGAAAGGAAGATGAATCGAAAAATAAGCTGGAAAAAGAAGATGAATTGAAAACCTAGCTCAAGTTAGAGCTTATTTACGAAGCCAACTAGGGGAGGGTCGTACCTTCCTCTTCGTCATCCTCCCGGCAGCGCTTCGCTAGCGCTCCTTCCCTACCTCCTACTCCTCCTCCCGACCTCTCGACCTTAGACCTTGGGGTAGTGGTGGTAGTGGAAATCGTAGAGATTGGATGGGTGGAGGGGCTATTTATAGGCTTCAAAAAATCGCTGACCATGGTTAGTAAACCATGGTTTAATCCTTAATCGCGGTTAGTGGCTTATAGTTTTGGTCCATGGTTTTAAACCAAAGCTTATTCGAAACTTCGAGCTTAAGTTAGAACTATTCAGAAGATTCTAGATTCGCTGATGACACTTAATTAGTGCTAATCGTCATTAACTTTTACCAATCATGATTTAACCTTCGCAACTTATGCTTAACTTTTGCTAACTATTGATTATTATTTGCTAATGATCATTAATGATCCTCAATCCATCATTAGTTTCTTTAATATCGTTTAGTTAGTCTTAATGATGGTCATCAAGTGTAATGACATCTTAAGTCTCCTTACTCATCTTTCTTCCAAAAATCATAACAATTCCAAACGAAGTTTGATTCATACAAAACAAATTCCATTGGTTTTCCTCTTGACGAGTCAGATCTTATGATATACGAGAGACACCAAGCTCAAGGCCTTACAATTATTACAACCTTAAAGGAAGTATCATCCTTGAGATGTGAAATGCAGGTATAACAACCTTAAAGAGAACTAAAAGAATAACAACCTTAAAGAGAGTGAATGCCATTTCATTTATAATGAAGATATACACAATACATAGTGCTATCATTCAAACAAGTAGGGGTATTTCTCTCTCATATCTACATCATGTTCCCATGTGGATGATGAATCTGCGATTCGTCATCTTTATTCATTTATTTTAGCTTAAAATCCCTTATAAAACACATGCATTTAACATTAACTCCATATTCTTACTAACTTACATTTGTGTGTAAATATTGTACATTTCTGACTAATTTTAACCTAAAATAAATAAAGAAAGAAAGAAAGAAAGGAAAAATAAAAAATATAAAAAAATAATAAATAAAAGAAAATAAAAAAGGAAGACTGTATACAGGCTGACCCGAACCCCGAGAGAAGGTCAAGACTTAACCTGATCGACCAGAAATAAAGTAGGGGGAGATAGGGTCCTTAATTAGAAAATCCAAAAAAATGTGTGTATCTGGTTGTAAATATCTCTCACTAATTTTTTATATATCTATATAAACTGGCACTAATTTATTTGTACCTTAATTGACCTCAAATCAAATAACATTCAAAACCAAAGTTGTAAATAAAAATGTGTTCTAATTACTAAAATTGATTGCACAATTAAATCTTGTATAGAATAAAAGTAGCCACACTTGGAAAAAGCCACTAAGCACTAATTGAAAGACCAATTCCGGCTTCATATGAGCTCAAATTGAATCAATCTCAGTTCCATTGGACTCGAAATTAAATTATCTTTAAAATGGCTGTATTTTCATAATTTTTGGAGTTAAGGTTGAAAAGTCGGTTTTCTGGGGTGGTTTGTGCAATTTTCCCATGTATTTTTGTGCATATTGTATTTGTATTTATTTGTAAATTAATCCCACTGATTTCTTAAAATAAAAAGAAAAAAATTAAAATTCCTAAAACATAAAAAAGGGGTTAATTTCGTCATTTAACCTTGTATATAGTGTCACATATGTATGTATTATATGTATATAGTTGCTATTTTTAATTAACCTTCTTAAAAAAATAAAAAATAACATTTTTTTAATGCAAATTAAATAAGTAACGAAAATTCAAAAAAATTAGATAATTTTGTAATTAGTTTTGATTCTCTTTTATCTTTATTTCAAATTCCATCTCCCTTCCACCAAAAAATTGAAAAATTCATTTTATTTTTCATCTCTCTTTTTCAAAAATTCATTTTTAATTTTCACCTCTCTTTTTCAAAAATTCACTTCAATTTTCATCTCTCTTTATCCAAAAAAAATCAAAAATTCAAATTTCATCTCTTTTCTATTTATATGGCTCCTTCTCCCTCATTCCAACTAGATCAATCTTTAGAGAGAGGAGCCTGATCTCCAAGAGAAATTTCATCGAGGAAGTTGCCTAGCCTCCGAGCCATCCGATGACAGCGAGTCGGCCTTGTCGAGGCAATCACGGTCTATTTTCCGCTCCTAAGGTGAGATCCAATTTTTTTCTTTGCATTTTTATCTTAGTTGAATCGCATTTTATTTTGTCGCATTTTATTTTCATCGTCATTTTTGTTCCTCTAGATCTAAAAAATTTCATCACGATTCTTATCCGCTCCGACTCGATTTTTCACCTCATCATCGCTATCTCTCCTCCTTCTATTTCTACCGTCCACGATCACTCAACTCCGGCCAAGTACGGTGGTCGGAGATCGGATTCGAATCCCTCATCTTTCACCGAATCCCCATTCACTTTTCGAGTTTGTAGATAAATAAAAAAATTCTCTAACATTGATTTTTGCAGATTCATTAATAAAAAAATAAAAAAATTTGTTATCTCTCTTTTATCTAACGTTTGTTTTGCATGGAAACATTAAAAAGATAAAAAAATAAAAAAAATAAAAATACATTTTCTTCATTTTTTATCTCCTTATTTTCGAATTTACAAAAGAAAAAATTTAAAAAAGTTTTTTCTTCTTTTATTTATTCACTGTTTACATCATAAAAAAATAAAAAAAACTAAAAAAATAGAAATAAGACAGCAGCAAGGCGGCGGCGTCGCCAGCACCCCCGCCGCCCATAGCCGGTCACACCCCGCGTGGGGCGGCACTGCCATCAACCGCCCGCGACCCCTCGGCCGCTCGAAGCAAGTACAGCGCCGCCGCACGTCGAAGCCCACCTCCACCGACTCTCCAGACGCATTGCCGCCTCTCCTCCGTGAGGGTCGCGTGTTCCCAACCGCTCACCCTCTCCACCGTCGCGCCGCCCTCCGTTCAGGCGGTAGCGCGCCGCCCACAGCCCCTGGCGGCCCAGCCTTGCGCGTCTCCCCGCCGTGCGTTCGCCAGTGCTACCCCCCTCTAGCCCCTTTTGCAAGATACGAAGAAGCCCTAGGATTTGGGGGCTTATTTTTGAAATATTATATTGGAAAGATTGCATTCGGATCCTTCGAGATTTTCAGAATTACAAGAAGCCTCTGTCTACAAGCAAGTCACACGCTCAGCATGTGACATATTTGGGTAATTTGCACCTACGGCCTTGCATTTTATTTTTATTATTTATTTGAGGCAAAAACTTTGAATCTTTACATTTCAGTCAAAAACATTCACAGTAATTACATTTTAGTCCCTGAACTACAGAACTATAGTTTGCTTGGTCTTCTTAATGAAATAAATGTCATTTGTGATCCAAAAATTTTGCAAAAATTAGGTTATGTTTCTGATGTGCATATCTTCTTAGTATAAAATTTTCCTTGCATTTTTATTTCATTTATTATTATTAAAAAATCAAAAACATGTCATTTTTCCTTACTTGAAATTCAGAAATTCATAAAAATTCGAAAATAGCTCTGAAAATTCCAAAAAAATAGAGTAATTGTATTTCATTGTCTTTTAATTTCTAACCAAGTTTGACGCATTAATTATTTATAAAAACTAAAAAATTGAAAAACATTAAAAATCTTCTAAAAATCATGAAAAATTCTACAAAAATTCAAAAAATGTGATTTCAGTTCCTGTTTGTAGATAATTGCTTCTAGTTTGTCATAAAAATATTACCAGAAGTTTTGGGCATTTAAAAGATTTTTAAATTGCAAATTACTTCAGGTTGTGCATATTTTCTTATTTTCTCCTTGTTTGATTTTGAGAAAAATACAAAAACATCCGAAAATTCTCAAAAACATTTTAAAACTTTTAAAACTCAAAAATATTTTCTTTGGATTTTTCTGAGCATTGTTGACTAATCGAAAAATTACAAAAAGAGTTGGTGTGCATATTCTTGATCTCGTTCATATTGTTTGTCATTTTCGAAAATTAAAAAAAAATGTAAAATTAAAATCACTAAAAATTTGAAAATCAGAAAATAAAAAAATAGAAATAAAAAATTAAAAAAATAAAAAGATTCAAAAAATCACAAAAACCAAGGATAGTTGTCCTTTGAGATTCCTGTTTTCTTTTAATTAGTTTCTGATTAATTGAATAACCCTCGAGAATTGTAGCCTCCCTGAGTTCGACCCTGTCCGCTATACAGGTTAATAAGTAGCAAAATAAAAAAAAACTTTTTTTCATTGACACGGGTTTTTGGGGATAAAAATAACGACCGATTGACAACACTTTTACCAATTAATTTTCCATCCCCGCAAATTCATGCTCAACAAAATGGCGCCGTTGCCGGGGAGGCATGACGGGCGTAGTTAGGTTTCTCTTTTGACCTGCTATTCTTGGTTGTAAATATCTGTTTACATTATTTTCATTCACTTCATTGTTCAAATCACTGCATTCATTTCATTTCATTTTTTTCTCATATTTGATAATTGTATTTCTTCACATTTTTTTCTTTTTTCTTGCGAGGGCCTGCGGAGCGAAGGAGGCGATCCTAGGAGAGCCGAAGCACCCAAGCGACATGGAGGCGGCTTGATTCTTCACCAAGTCGCAGGATAGCGTGAGAAGAAGAGAAGAAGAAGAAAAAAAAGAGAAAAAAATTTTAAAAGAGAGAGAGAGTTTCTTTTCCATTTGAACTTTGTAACAGGACATTCATTTGTTGCGGGGTCTGTTTTACCAAGTGTCGGTGCACTTGGGGGACCTCACCGGTTTTGTTTTCATCGCCTTTATTTTTTTCTTTGTTTTACGCGGATTTCGTGAGCTACCTCTTGATTACTTTAATTAATGCTTGATCCAGGTAATTAATTAGGTCCAAACACCCTAAACAAGATATTTCTGTGCCTATAGAGTAGAGCGTAATTTGGACTTAGCTAAATTAACTTGTTCTTGCCCGTTAATAGAAGTTATCATCTAGGACGGTTCACTTGCATTTGCATATAGGTTAGTTTATTTTCTGTATTTAAATTCTGCGCGGATCACTTGCATGTAGAGTGCTGGCGACAAGGTACGCATCTCTAACCCCTGCATGCATCATCGTTTTTAATCGCGCATTGGCATTTCTGATCTCCTTCCTTGTTTTCACTCACATAAGTTAAAAAGGAAATTGGACACTCGGTAGGCGATTCTTTGAAAACATTTTGACCAAGTGATAACTGCTTAAAATTGGGACTGCTAAAGAAAACTCGACCCTAAAAAAATACAAGGAAAAATCATTGTTTTGGGGAGAGTAACCCCCTCATTGTATTTGTTTTAACGTGCTCACGTACACACTAAGGTTAGTGCCCAAATCCCATAATTAAGCCTAAGTATTTATTCAACTTTGTGATTATCACCTAACTCTAAAACAGACAAGATTAAAAGACCGAACCTTCACGGTCTTCACGTTGTGTTGAGTTGGTGAATTGGGGATTTGTATTTTGTTTGATTGCTTGTGTGCATACCAGATCCTTCTATGCGTTTGCGCCTTTTTCTCCATATCTTTTGGCTTGACCCTCGTGCTCTCTCATCTTTTGTTTCGAAGATGGCCTACTGTAGTTATTTTAATCCGATCTTCGCAGATACCTCGTACTCTCCAGACGATCCACCTTCCCTGTTCCAGGAGGATCTTCCTCCTGATGTTTGTGCATATCTGCCTAATCCATTATTTCAGGAGTCGGAGGACTTTGATTTTCACCCACCCTCATTCAACCCACCCGATCCTGAAATTTTGGAGTCACCTTTCATGATTTCCACACTTAACACATTGAATCAAATGGTGGAGCATATGAATTCGAGGATTTCCAATCTATTTAACATAAATGAGAGCCAGAATGCTGCTCCAATATTTGAGGATATCGATTCACTTGAGGATAATCATGAGAGCTTGAAATCATCCAAAATACAAAAAATGAGAAAATTTGAAAATACAAAAAGATTTCGGGAGACACGTTAATTCATTTTGTGAGGAGAGGACCCAAATAACCGATCATTTACCCACACAACCATGTCCCAACCTTGACCCCGAGGATGCTACTGTATAGACTTCTCTTGGCAATCCTCGTGTAAATGTTGATTCTGACCTCCTCCCTTGTATGGATGAGGTCCAAAAATTCAAAAAATGTTGACTAAACCCGAAGTGGTGGCCACCCTTCATCAGATCATTAAAGCCCCGCTTCAATGGGCCATGATAGATATATCTAATCCTCAACACAAGAAGAGAAAGCGAAGGAGAAGATCTGAGCGTCACATCTTGACCATGGCCACTGCATACGCCATCTCTCACCGTCTGTATTTTAAGAAAGGGAACACTCTCATACCTCTTGTGAGTTACGCCATATCTGACTATTCTTGTGATAACACTCTCCTTGACGGTGGTTCGTCAATCAATGTAATACCCTTCTCTATGGTACAGTCTCTTCATCTTGGGCCTCTCAAGAAAACCAGGATGATAGTTCAATTTACTGATGGATCTATCAAGAGGCCGAAGGGTATTCTAGAAAATGCTGTCATTTCTATTCAGGGCCTGAATTTTACTTCAGATTTTGTTGTAATGCCTATGGAGACCTCCGCCCTTGTGGAGCACCCTCCAATCATCCTGGGACGACCTTTCCTTGCCTCTGCAGGAGCCGTTATTGATTATGGCTCAGGAGAGATTCGCTTCCGTTCTAATGTCGGGAGCGATGTTTTGATCACTACTACCGACCAGATATCTGCATCCCATGAGAGCCCGCATGTGTTAGCCAACCCCAAGGAATGTGACCTCGATGATAATATCAGAGATTCTTGTTATATGTTGGATGATAATGAAACCCAAGAATTCTTCTTGAAGGAGGAAGACTCGGAAAGCATAGACCTTGGAGTTCCCCCTTCTGGTATGTGGAGATGTATTGATGACATCCGCGGAATTTACACGATAGACACCTTAGAGCGGAAGGCAGAATATGAGACTAGACA
This sequence comes from Ottelia alismoides, assembly GCA_037367405.1. Taxonomy (NCBI): domain Eukaryota; kingdom Viridiplantae; phylum Streptophyta; class Magnoliopsida; order Alismatales; family Hydrocharitaceae; genus Ottelia; species Ottelia alismoides. Next base: position 1,140,618 of record JAZKJV010006971.1, on the reverse strand, counting down.
GGATGGACATGATTTGACTACCACTAATGAGTCCATTCCTATTCACCCTGATTCAGATGAGACCGATCATGCCCAATTTGATTTGATTGCTTTTATAAAAGAATTTGGGCCTTTTGATAGAGATGATGATCCAGTAGAGGCTTGCATGTCTGATATTGATCCTACTTTTTCGGATAATGATTTCGAGCCATTTTACTTTGATGTTTGTGAGACTTCTCAGGCCAGACATGACAATACTACTTCCAATAATCGGTTTAGGCCTGCACAATCTGAAAACGCTGAGGACACATTCTTGGTCGATCCTACTCAGTTTATATCTAATGATAATCCAAATATCGACCTACATCTTGTCAAATCCATACCTCAGCGGTCCCGCAAGAAGGTTCGTTTTCGACCTTCTTGACCTTTGTACATCCACTCCTCTTGTATATCCTTTCGTTTTACTCTGTCTTCTCCCGTTTTATCATTCACCCCTTTTCTGTTTGTGTATATATGCTATACTTAGGATGTGCTTTATCCTAAGTATAGGGGGGTGAATGATTTGTGTTGTTCATTTTCGTCCTGTTCATCACTCTTGTTGTTGCCTATACTTAGGGATACTCTACCTTAAGTATAGGGGGTGATGTTGTTCATATCGTGTCTTTTTATTTTTGAGTCTGTACATTCTCATCATCGGTTTTCCCCTTTTGTACACTCCACTATACTTAGGATTACTTGATCCTAAGTATGGGGGGATCACATTCTTCTCTCTTTTTATCTTTTCTTTTCACTTTTCTATACTTAGCACAAGTTATGTCTTCCTTTTTCGCTCTCTGATCACTATGAGGACATAGTTCGAGCTAAGTATAGGGGGGTGTCGTATATATTGTATATATACTTTAGACATAACTCGTACTTTTAAATTCGTTTATTTGGGGGGTTATGTGTATAGTTTGTAAAATCCTTGTGTGTAAAAAAATCAAAAAAAACAACAAAACAAATAAACAAAAACACCAAAAAAAACAAATCAAAAAAAATCTTGTATATACTTGTATATATTTTACTAACCCTTTTCTAATAAAAAAACTACAAAACTACATAACAAAAAGTCTATAAAAATTTGCAAAATTCAAAAAAAAACATTTCTTTCACATCTGCATTTTTCCTCCAAAAAATCCATAAAAAGTTCAAATTTAGAAAATAGTTTTAACAAAAAAAATTCTTTTCACATGTGCGTCATTCCTTTTCCAAAATAAACAACACTCTCTGCATTGTTCATATTTTGCATTTGCATGTGCATTTTTCGGGATAGTATTGACATTTAAACTATGTCTGGAATAAAATTGAAGAATGGAGCTTAGTTAGACCTTAATCCACCTAATTCTCAGAGGAACTTCACCGAGAAATAGGATTTTAGAAGCTTCAGGTCCTTGACTTAATTCTTTGAGTTCCACATGACAATGCGCAGCGTTTGACTCTTAGTGTCTAACCTGATCTCTTCATTCTGGGTATATCTCTAGAATAGGGAATCAATTTGTATTCTCGCACTATGCACTTAGCTCAACTCAGATGGGATGTTGGAAGACTGTGTGAGTTTCTTTTCTGGTAGCGTGGAAATCTAAAGATCGGAGTACGGGTTGAAATAAAGCTTCGGAAAAGGGATGGACGGCTGGGTGATGACACGGAATTCGAGCAAGCGAGGTAGATCAGGTATATCTCAAATGGTCGTTGCGACCTCAATCGCTCGTGTGTCAATCAAGAAAAAGAGACCACCAAAATCGAATAAAATCAATCAAAATCAAATAGCGGTCTTGCTATTATTTTAACCTGGTATAGCGACCAGGGTCGAACACAAGGAGCACGTGATGGCCTCGCAGCCTACGAAGTAGTCTCAAAAATAAAATAAAATAAAAGACAAGTGTTTTTGGTGGATTTTTAATTGTTTTTAATTTTTTTCGAATTTTAATTAATTAAGAAAATAAGGAAACGAAAGAGACAACCAAATTCAAGCAATTATTCAATGCATCAAAAATCAGTCAAAAATTCAAAAAAAATGTTTTTATGCTTTTTATGATTTTTACTGTTTTTTAGTGAATTTTTGAGATTTTTCTGATTTTTATTTAATTTTCTAAAAACAAAACAATGCAAGAAAATGAAGGCACTGTCCAGCCGAGCTTAAGGGACTTAGATAAAATATCTAAAAGTCCCCAATAAGCTTGGAGGTAATTTTCCTATAAAGAGAAAGAAACAAGGAAAATTTAGGCACCTTAATTATTATTTTTAGATTTTTAGATTAATTTTTAGAATTTTTATGAGTTTTTAGGTGTTTTCAATTTTTAAGAGTTTTATATAATGAAAAATGACCAAAATTGGTCAGAAAATCAAACACAACACAAGAAACAATAGCTAATTTTTCTGTAATTTTTAGACGAATTTTAATATTTTTTGTGATTTTTAAAATCAAACAGTAAGGAAAAAGGGTGTTTTTGATTTTTTTTTAAAATATCAAATAAAAGCAAAATTGTCTCCAAAAATTCTAGAAAATTTTACAACATGGCAGGAGCCATGTATCCAATTTTCATTGAATTTGGAGTAAGTTTGATATTTTATTCAAAAATAAAACCTAGGTACAGTGCACAGGGACCTGTGCGTAAATATCCAAAGTTCTGGGGGGTCCGGTGCAAAAATCCCACGAAATCACGCGTGTAGCGCGTGTCTGGGGCACTCAGGGACCTAAATGCAAACAAACCAAAGTTCTGGGACTATTATGTAATAGGTACCAAAAGTCCGAGGACCTGTTTGTAAATTACCCACAAATAAGCGCAAATGCACAAATAAATCACGCACAGGGGTATAAATGCAATTTCCTAACAATATTCATTCATTTCTTAACAATCCAGAACTATAAGGCTAACTATGCAAATATCCCAAAAAGGCACGTGTCGAAGCACATGCTACATCACACACAGGGGCATACATGCAATAAGCAAACAAGACAGGGTCCAACACGCAATTTACCTAACGTAAATAAAATCCTAAAAATATTTACAGGACTAAATTGAAATGAAACTAAAGTAAGGGCCTAAGGTATAAATTACCCTTTATTACGCAAGCCAACGGATGGGCGCCACGTCAATGATCGGATGGCTGGGAAGGGGTGGCGCCCAACGCTGGGTTTTCGACGCTGATCGATCGGTCCAGGCGCTGCCACATGGAAGATCAAACGGTGGACGGGCGCGGTGGCTGAACCTCGCTGAATCGACGGTGGAGATCGACCCTCAAAGGATCTGGCGGTCAGTGCTGCTCCTCCAATGGACGAACAGGATCAGATCTGGAGCGTCAAGGTCGATCGGACGTCTCTGAAGGATGGAGGAAGAACTGGGCTCCGGCGAACTTCGTCGAGCTCGTGACGGCGCTGGTCTCCTCCTGGAAGGCCTCTGATGATCGAAGAAGGGATCTGCGGGCCCTCCGCGTCGAACGGTGGCCTCCGATGACTCAACGGAGCTCCGAGGAGCTCTGGAGAGTCGGGCAGAGGTGAAGCTGCTGGACCAAATGGTCCAAGCCCTCATCTGGGCTTGGATGTACCTACAAAGTGCATCAGCAAACTCGCGGGTCGAGGGAAAACTGGCTCGACCCCGTTAGGCGTGGTGATAGTGAACGGTGAGGCGTGGTGGTCGAGCTCCGACGAGGGGTGGACGTAGGAGCTCGAATCCCCAGCTCCTGTGCGAGCTGGGTTGAGCGGAGGGGCGTAGAACGTGCGTGGAAAGAAGGCGAGTGCGATGGAGGATTCCGATGATCGAACAGAAGGGTGAGATGGTCGGAATCAGCGAAAGTCGGCGACGGGGCGATTTGGGGCTAAATCAAAATTCGAGAAATAGAGAAGAAACTACGGCTACCTGGGTGGTCGAGTCGACTGTGGGCGAACAGCTGGTGCTCTAGGTCCCAGCCTCGCAGGTCGTCGTGGCCCGAGGCTCTGGCGCTACCTCCAGGCGGCGCACAGCGGAGCAAACTCGCGGGATCAGTGGTTCCTTGCTCCCTCCTCGCTGCGACACCCTCTGGAGCAAGCTGTCTCTCTCGCCAAGACAGTGGAGGTCACTGGGTGGTGAACAAATGAGCCAAAGATGAGGAATGAAGTGGCAGAGCTCAGCCTTTATATGGGTGCAGGTCCGGCAAGATTTGATCGGGTAGGGCAATGTGGAGCGCGGACCCCGAGACGGGTGTGCCGGCGAAGGTGTCGGATGTGAGGTGAGTGACACGGACCTGGGGTTTAAGTGTGAGGTGTTCGGGTTTAGGTGCAATAATCGAGAGAAATTGGGTCGCCCGCCTAATACCCGTGAGAGGTGGTCCTGGGGGGGAGTTGATCGGGCGGTCAACAACCCCCCTGGACCAATGGGAGGCTGCCACCTGGAAAAGAATTAGAAATTAAATTAAAAATAGCAAATGGCCGATTTAATTAAAACTCAAAACATGAATTATTTTTGTTTTAATATTTTCTATTTTTTGGTGATTTTTAATTAATTTTTCAAAATAAAAATAATGTATTTACACTTTATGCTATATATAGGTATTTACACAATATGTCTTTTTTAATTTTTGCTTTTTAATTTGTTATTTTGTGCATTTTTATTCCTCTTTTATATTTTATTTATTTATATCATAAAATTAGGAATAAAAAGATATTTTTATTTTATTTTTATTATTTATATACATAGGTGAAATAAATGCATATGTACATATATATATATACATGGTATATTTACAATGTATTTTATTATTTTTAATTTTGTTCTTTTTATTTTGTTTTTGTTTTAATTGTTTTTATTTTATTTATTTACAACATAAAAAGTAGAATATATAGAAATTTTATAAAAATTAATTTTATTTATTTATAAGGTGAAATAAATATAGGAGTGGCTATGTACATGATAAATATGCACAAGGTGAAGATTTTTGTTTTCTTTTTATTTTTCCATTTTTATTTTGATTTTTATATTTATAAATATATGCAAGTATTTAAAAGCCCATTTTAGTCTCTTTTTGGAGGAAAATGTTTTTATTATATTTACAAATATATTTACACACATGAGCCCCTATCTCCCTCTACTTTGGCTTTTATGCGGTCAGGTCCATGCTGAGCCCTCCCTTAGGTTAGGTTGCTCAATATTTATTCTAAATATTCCCCTCTTTTTCTTTTTGATCTTTATTCTTTTATTTTTGCACAAAAACATGCTAATTATTACTATTTACACCATGCATGCTTTTGGTAATTATTTATATTTACAAATATATACATGCATTTGCAAAGGTTTTTGTAGCTAAAATATAAGAATAAAGAGTGATGAATGAGTATTCATCACCCCCCTATACTTAACTTTGCTAGTCCCTTAGCAAACACTTATTTGAAAAAGAAGTGAAAAAGAAGAAAGAAAAAGAAAAAGAGAAGAATGTACATGGATCAATGTTGATTATTAAACTTGCCTTCATTAAATTAAGATATGGAGCTCGATCAGATCTTTGGATTATTAATGTGTTGGAACCTTATTTGGACTTAAGCCTAAAACTCAATAGCCTCTAAGTTCCACTAATCTCTAATCAAGACTCCTCAATGCTTCAGATCAGAACAAGTCATCAATCACAAACCCTGAAGACCATGAATCTTTCCTTGTCCTGTAAATGTGAGGTATAAGCTCTCCACCTCAGAAATGGCAACTTGACAACCCTCCCCAACAAGGTAACTCTATGACCTCAATCTGGCCACTCTTTCCTCGAGGAGCGGGGTATTCCCTTCTAAGTTCAAGTTCAACCGGCTAAAGAAGAGGAGGAAGAAGAGAATGGACCATGGCCAGTGTAGCCATGTATCCTTGGGAGCTTGACCAGTGTAGCCAAGTCTCCCTGCTGCAAGCTACATAAGGTAGGGCATGGATCTCAAGCTTTGCTTATTGCACTCTATATACATACTCCGGTGGGATTATCATTTTCTCTCAGACCCACCACTTTTTTGGAGTTATTTTCTTTTTGCATTTTTTTTCAAGTGCATCTATACAACATATACATGTGCAGCATATATACAAGGAGTTTTTCCTCTTGAGCCAGTAGACTATCCCTCTTTTGAAGCTTTATTGCAACCCACAACTCCCGTCGTTAGACCTCATGGCAACCAGACCAAGTTGAGATGCACTTCCTTCACTAAAAGAAGAAGAGAGGTTCCGCCTAGAAGTACTACCCTCATATGCTACCCCAAGTCAAGGAAGACTGCCTCCTCACCACCTCATCCGTAGAGAGCTTGGTGCAAAGTGCTGGTGTCCAAGTAAAGCCATTGTCCCTATGAGTCATGTGTTATTGTTAAGTGTTCTACTTAGGCTCATTGAGATGACATGTGATCATAGCCTAGTGGACTCAAAGAATTAAGTCACCATGGACCTGAAAAGCCTTAAACCTAAGCCCTATAAGGTTCCTCTTAGAAATTAGGTGGATTAAGATCTAAATCAAGCTCCATTTCTCAATTTGATTCCAGGCTAGTTTAAATGTCAACCATCATCCAGAAAAACTATATACATATGTACACAAGATGCTATTTACACAAATTTTTACAAACATGCAAAATTTTTGAAAAATGTTTTGAAATCATGAATGGATGATGCATGAAGTGCAAGTTTTGCAAAAGGTATTTACACAAGCTTTACACAAAAGGTTTTTGAAAACATTTTTACAAAAATAATTTGTACACTAGCTATTTATGTGCAAATAAAAGAATGTTTATGTACATGAAAAATTTTTAATTTTTGTGATTTTTAAGGTTTTTAGCCATTTTTATTTATTAACACACTCACACAAAGTACGAGTTATGGTTAAAGTATATATGAAATATATACACACCCCCCTATACTTAGCTCGAATGATGTCCTCAGAGTCAAGAGCGATGAAGAAGACATAACTCGTGCTAGGTATAGGAAAGTGAAAAGGAAGGCTATATATAAAGACGAATGAATAGAATATCAAGAGACTCTCGGCTTTTCCCCCTATACTTAGGATCAAGTAAACCTAAGTATAGCAGGCTGTATACTAAGGGAAAACCGATTAGAGAATGTACAGGGTCTACCCCCCCTATACTTAGGGTAAAATATCCCTAAGTATAGGCAGCAAAACAGGGGTAGAAAGAAACAAAAGGAAACTCAAAGGTCCTACATCCCCCCTATACTTAGGGTAAAGTACACCCGAAGTATAGCATAATCAAAAGATGAAGGAAGGGATGTGGGACTAAAGAATGTGATGATATGGACATCTGGATCTATACAAGTCGGAAGATCAGTGAAAATCAGGCGTGAGATGCAATAGATGTGAGTCAAAAGACCACATCTCACGCAAAATGAATCGGGGCAACATCAACGACCTGCGGCTCATGATCTAGAAATGGCTTGAGCCGCTCGCCGTTCACTCGAAAGGTACTCTCAGAAGACAACTCGGATATGTCAATGCTACCGTTGTCGTGTACCTTTCTCACCAAATAAGGTCCCTTCCACTTGCTCTATAGCATCCCTGGAAATAAACAAAGCCTCGCATCAAACAGTCATACTCTCTGTCCCGGCTCAAAATGCTTGTGGCTGATATGAGAACCATGCCACTCCTTCACTCTCTCCTTATAATGTAGGCTGTTTGAGAAGGCGGTATCTCTCAACTCCTCCAGGGCTGCTAACTCTGCCCTCCTCTGGTCTCCTACACCATCTGGATCCATAAGTATCTCAGTGACTGCCCAAAGTGACTTGTGCCTCAACTCAACAAGCAAATGGCACGGCTTGCCATACACGAGGCGAAAGGGAGATGTGCCTAATGGTGTCTTGAAAGACGTCCTATATGCCCACAAGACCGAGTCCAAAAGCTGTGACCAATCCTTTTGGTCTGGGCGGACGACTTTCTGCAATATAGTCTTGATCTCCCTGTTCGACACCTCGGCTAGACCATTCGTCTGTGGATGGTAAGGTGTAGCAACACGATGGTCTATGCCGAACTCGCTAGCAAGGGCCTTCACCTGGTCGTTGATGAAATGAGACCCCCCATCTGAAATCAATACTCGAGGTACCCCGAACCGCGTGATGATGTGCTTCCTCAAAAATCTGCAAACTGTCCTCGCATCAGTGGCTCGGGCGGGGATAGCCTCAACCCAACGACTAACATAGTCCACGGCCAACAGAATGTACTCAAATCCCTGACTCTTAGGGAATGGACCCATGAAATCGATTCCCCATGCGTCAAAAACCTTACAGAAGTGAATGGGCTGCATCGGCATCATGTCACGCTGTCCACAAGTGCCCATCATCTGACAGTCAGTACACCTCTTCACGAACTCATCAGAGTCCTTGAAGAGGGTAGGCCACCACAAGCCGGATTGGAGCACTTTCTGTGCTGTTCTCCTCCCAGAATGGTGTCCTCCTGCCTCAAGCTTGTGGCAGTAAGTGAGGACGCTATGGTGTTCCTCCTGAGGAATGCACCTACGCCAGACGCTATTCCCTCCTTCATGGTAAAGGATGGGATCCTCCCAGTGATAGGACTTGGCCTTTGCAAGGAAGGTCTCAAGCCTCTGCCTGGGCCAATCTTGTGGGACTTTCCCAGTAACGAGAAAGTTCACAAAATCGGCATACCACGGGAGTGAGGCGATAGCAAGGATCGCCTCATCTGGGAAGGTCTCACAAATGGGATCAATATGCTCGGACTCCTCAGGCTGCTCTAAACGGGAGAGATGATCCGCCACCACATTCTTGACTCCAGGCTTATCCTTGATCTCAATGTTGAACTCCTGGAGTAGAAGGATCCATCTAGTCAATCTGGCCTTGGCATCCTTCTTTGCCATGAGGTATCGGATGGCGGTGTGATCAGTATACAGGGTCACTCTAGATCCAATGATGTAAGATCTGAACTTATCTAGGGCGAACACTACAGCTAGCTTCTCCTTCTCTGTGACTGCATAATTCTGCTGGGCGGAATCCAATGTGCGGCTAGCGTAGTGGATAGCAAAGGGGACTCCTTCCCTCCTTTGTCCCAGCACGGCCCCCACGGCAAAATCAGAGGCATCCGTCATGATCTCGAATGGGAGAGACCAATCTGGCGGCTGAAGAACAGGAGCCTTAATAACACACTGCTTGAGAGTCTCGAAGGACGAAAGACACTTGTCATCGACAAGGAACTCGGTGTCTTTCGTTAGGAGGTCAGTCAACGGCCGGGCAATCCTGCTGAAATCATGAATGAATCGTCGATAGAAACCAACGTGCCCCAGGAATGACCGTAACTGCCTCAAATTGGACGGCGGTGCGAGTTTTCTAATGGAATCTACCTTGGCTGGATCAACCTCCATGCCCCTGTTGGAGATGATGTGGCCAAGCACCGTCCCTTGAGTCACCATGAAGTGACTCTTCTCCCAAGACAACACACAATGGACCTCTATACATCGCTAGAGTACTCGATCTAGGCAGTCAAGACAGGAGTCGAATCCGTCGCCGTAAACCGAGAAATCATCCATGAAGACCTCCAAACACTCCCCTACCATGTCCGAAAAGATCGACAGCATGCATCTCTGAAATGTCGCAGGGGCATTGCATAGACCAAATGGCATGCGTCGGAAGGCGTATGTGCCGAAGGGACAGGTAAAGGTGGTCTTCTCCTTATCCTCAGGAGCGATGGCCACCTGGTTGTAGCCAGAGTACCCATCCAGAAAACAATAATGGCTCTTCCCTGCCAGTCTCTCAATGATCTGGTCAATAAAAGGCAGGGGGAAATGATCCTTCTTGGTGGCCTGGTTGAGTCTCCTGTAGTCAACGCAGACCCGCCAAGAAGTGGGTACTCGTGTAGAAATCTCCTCTCCCGACTCACTGATCACAGTCGTGATGCACGTCTTCTTGGGCACCACATGCAAGGGGCTGACCCACTTGGAGTCGGAAATGGGATAAATAAAATCTGCGCTCCACCATTTAGAGATTTCCTTCATGACAACCTCTCTCAGATTGGGGTTCAGCCGCCGCTGGAACTCACGCGACGGCTTCGCCCCATCCTCGAGATAGATATGGTGGGAGCAACGTGATGGACTAATCCCATGGAGATCTGCTACGCTCCATCCGATTTCCTTGCGGTTCTTTTCAAGAACCCCCATCAAACGGGATTCTTGCTCTCCAGTCAGATCGGCGGAGATGATGACTGGGTACATCTCAGGCTCGCCCGTAAGGAATCGATACTTCAGCGAAGTAGGGAGCGGCTTCAGCTCTGGACAGCTGGGTGCTGGTGGATCTGGCCTCTGAAGTGTCTCTGTATATGCTGCCAAATCTGTATGGGAGAACTGAAACTCTCTCTCAATCTCAGGAACCGGAGAAGGCTGCTCTGACTGATTGTCTCTGCTATGCTCGGCATCTACCTCCTCCTCAGCTGTAGGCTCTGTGGAACTCAGGTCTGGCATGTAATCCTCGCAATCTTCCCAATCAGACTCTGAATCCGAGGGATCTGCATCAAATAAGGTGGCATTAGTACCACCATCATCACAAAAATCTGTGTCGCGGTCAAGAACCTGCTCTGCTGCCTCCATGGTATCCTGAACCAGGGCTGTGCTCTCCAGGCTCTCCTCTGCTATCATCTCTGCATCAGCGGCGTCTGAAAATGAGAGGATGGCATGTGCTGCTGGGTCTGCCCATACTGCCTCATCGTCTGTGATCACAAAGTCACAGTCCTGATGGATGTCTAGCCCGGCATCTGTCAGCTGCTCTGCATCTGAAGTAGTCTCTGAGCATGATCTCTCTCTGGCTCTGTAGTCCTCGACCGTCTCTATTTGTACACTTTCTCTCTCGACGTGAAAGTATACCTTCCCGCTATCATGGTCAGTCACCGCCTTGGCTGTGGCCAAGAACGGACGACCGAGAATGATGGGGGTATCGGTCACTGAATCAGGGATCTCCATGTCCAACACTACGAAGTCCACGGGGAATAGCAGGCCCTGAATAGTGACGACAACGTCTCGCAACAACCCCTTCGGCCTCTTGACAGATCGATCAGCAAACTGAAGGACTGTCATGCTCTGTCTAAGAGTGTCCAACTCGAAGCGGTCGAGAAGGGCTGCCGGAAGGAGGTTGATAGACGATCCGCTATCTAATAGAGTCCGGCCGAACCTCTGCTCTCTAATGTGGCACCTGACATAAGGGGCTCCTGAATCTGGCCTCTTGGCCGGCAGACGGTTCTGAATCGCAAAACACGTGGCTTTTGTCAGCACATGGATCTCTGAGTGGTGGTTCCTCCTCTTCCTCCTGACTGTAGTCCTATCTCTCAACGAACGCTGAAGAAGGGGAATGTGCTGCAAAGCCTCCTGAATAGTCAGCTGTATGTGAAATCTATCAATCATGTGCTGGCTGAACTCCTCCCACTCTCTCTTTTTCGGATCTTTTTCTTTTTTCTTCCCCTTCCCCATCTGAAGGGCTCTAGGGAAGGGAATCACTGGGTCCTTCTCAGATGAAGGACTAGGAAAAGGTCTAGATGGCTCGACGGCCGGATCCGCACATACATCAAGCACTACAGTGGGACCAGAAAAAACCAAACCTTTTCCTTTATTCACAACATGGTTCTGAGATACATCAGAATGAGGAAAAACTACAGCTCTCTAAGAATGAACTCTGGTGGTCTCAGTACCACCACTGGATGGCTTAACTGGACATCTCACAGCCTCAGTACCGCGCTCTAGCTCGGCATCAGGAGTGGCCTCAGTACCACCTCCTCGAACTGGTGAAATGGCGGCCTCAGCACTGCCTGTGGAATCAGCATCCTTGGTGGCATCAATACCACCATCATCAACATGAGCGGCCTCAGTACCGCTCTCCTGCTCCTCATCTGGCGCCCTAGGTGTGTCCTCGTGATGTCGCTCAGACGAGGCGCCGCTGTCGGCTGGTGTCCTACCGCTCCTAAGTGTGACAAAATCAGCATCAAAAAGGTCTGTAGACATATCATCAAAGGGATCACTAGGAGTGGCATGCTCAGTGTAAGCTACCTGCTCAGACTTCCGCTTCAGGCTGTTGGGATTCGGCTCGATCTGGGCAGGGATGACAGCCTTCCCTCTCACAATGTCCCGCATCTCCTAGAGGAACTCGTCCATCTCCCGTCCAAAAGTAGCCTGCTGGTCCGTGAGGAGGCGAGCTATGTCGTCCAAGGCGGGGCTCTCGTGTGGTGGACCATGAGAGCCCGACGGGTAGCCTCTCTGGTAATGAGGCTGCTGGAACTGGTGCTGCTGCTGCTGAGAGGGGTAAGTAGGTGGATGCTGCTGCTGGTGAGGTTGCTCACGCCTCCAAGACTGTCCCTGCTGATAGGGATGAGGAACGTAGGATGACTGTTGCTGCTGCTGTGAAGGGTAGACTGGGGGCTGCTGCTGCTGCATCTGGTGATCTCTCTACTGACTGTATTGGCCTCCCTGACCAGATGGCTGCTGCTGGGGTTGGGCACCTCCGTTCCCCCACCTGAATCCGAGAAGGTCTCGTCAGATTCCAGGCTGAGGGCGGTCATATCCCGTTGACATCCATCAACGGCTCTGCATCGTACTGGGTTGGCGGGAGTACTGCCAGAGGCTGATCAGGCTGGTATACCACCATCTGCAAGTCTGGAGATGGTGGTGACTGGTAGGTGGGCTACGGTTGATGGTACGGCTCCGCCTGTACAAGGTGAACCTGTCTAGGCTGCTGGTGTGAGCTGGAGCGCTGGGACGAGCTGCTGCTGCTGCCCTGATCGCCTCGCGACTGAAGACGGGGCTGTGAAGCCGTCTGTGCCTCCTAGAGACACATGAGCTGGGTCTTCATGTCGCTCAGAGTCTGTGCCATCTGCTCCATCTGAGTGATGCCCTGGCACTGCTTCTTCTCTATCAGCTCCATCCGATCCAACTTCTCGCTGATAATCCCCATGTCCGCAGCGGATGACTCTGCCTGTGCTGCTTCTACTACGGACGAACTGGATGGACCGGCATCGACCCGTGCTATCCTCTGGTACTGCACGGGTCCTGGCTGCTATTGGGGTCTGCCCTGAGTGTACAACCTGGTCTGGGACATCACCATATAGTTCTCGGCCATCTCCTCGTAGATGGCCCAAACCTGGTCGTGATCCTTGGCGAAATACGATCCGCCACAAGAAGCGTTCACCAAGCCCTAGAGCTCTGGTGTCAGCCCGTTGAAGAAGCTCTGCACAAGGTTGGGCTTCGAAATATCATGGTGCGGGCATCGATCAGTTAGCTCACGGAACCTCTCCCATGCCTCATGGAACTGCTCGTTGGGGAGCATGGAGAAGTTGCTAATGATGGCTCTCGCTGCATTGGTCCGCCCGAGTGGATAGTACTTGTGTAAGTACTTGGTGCGGAGCTGCTCCCAAGTGTAAACAAACTTCCCCAAGTGCTTCAGCCAGGTGGCTGCTCTGTCTGCCAAGGAAAAGGGGAAGGTGATCATTCGAATCGTATCATGGTCCACCTGACGATCGTGGACAGTACTGCAGATCATGAGGAACTCCTGGAGGTGGAGATGGGGCTCCTCAGTGGCGAGCCCGTGGAAGCGGGGGAGTAACTGCAAGGTGTTCGGGGGGAACTTGAAGTCCCCCACGATAGCTGGAAGTACGACCCAGTGGTGCATCAGCGTCGATCCGGGGTTGTGCAACTCCCGCATCGGTCTCGGTGGTCCTCCTGTTGCAGCTGTGGCGGCTGCTGCTGCTGCATCATCCGGGAACCTCGGCCCGTCTCTCCTCTGATCTCTCTCTGCTCGCATCTGCTCCATCTCTCTCCTCATATCAAGCATGAATTCTCCCTGATCCCTCAACTACTGTTGAACTGTCTCAAGGGAGGCGATCAGGGTGGAGTAGATCGCGCCCTGGTTCAACACAAAGTGCTCAGGCTGTGGACCTCAGGAGCGATCCTCTGAACTGTCGGCCATGGCGTCTGCAAAATCAAATGAGCCGAACTCAGGTGCTGATAAATCTGCCAATCTCTCCTCTGCCTCATGTCTCTCAGAACCGAAAGAAAGGGGGTCGAGGGGGAACAGGGCGGAATCATACTCGGGCTCGGAGAGCTGGTCTCGGCTCTCACAAGCCAACCTAGATAAACGGGTAGACTCGCCCGAAAGCGGTGCAGCCAGAGGCTGCCTAAGAGATCGTCTACCCATCATCGTGATCTGGCGAGTAAGGCGGATGGGATCTGGAGAAACTATGATCAGAATACAAACCCCTCTGTTCACCAACGCACGCGAGCTGAAGACCGTGAAAGTTCAGTCGAATTATCTTGTCCAATTTTTATTTTGGTGAACAAACAATCTATCAGAGCGATTACGTGACCTGCTGGGATACCCGATGCTACCCCAACCGACTGGCCTGCACGAATGAGTCGGTAATCAGCCGGGAATAGCATCGGAGGGCTCTACCTAGTGAACGGGTCACTCTCTCGCACAAGCAAACCAATCAATGAGGGGGTTGCTCTCCCCAAGACAAATTTTTAGATCCGGTGTCTTTTAGGGTCAATAGCTTAAACAGTCCCAATTTTATGGTTTTTCTTTTTAATATTTTTCAATAAAAACAAAGGGCCTAACGAATTTTTCGGTTCTCCTGATTATTAAGTCAAAAACAGGGGGAGAAGACGAAAAAGCCGATGCGCGATGAAATCAATGATGCATGCAAAGATAGAAATGCGTACCTGTCTCCAGCACTCTACATGCAAGTGATCCGCGCAGAAATGTAAAGACAGAAAGAAACTACCTATATGGTGCAGCGGTGAAAACCCGAGTCCTAAACAGGCAATTCTACTCGAAGAACCGTCTAACTGGTCACCGATCCTTCAAGCCAAAGGTCCGGTCTCGGTCTACCCCTCGGGTTCAGGAGCAGCGCTTGGCAGGGCAGGCTACGGCACGTAGGCTACGAATGGAGTGAGTAAGTTATTTTTATTAGTCATTTATTAGTAGGTCCAATTAATCGCACTATAGGAACAGGCAGATAATTAGGTGTGGGGATCCTACTAATTACGGCACAGTCAAGCAGAAAATCCTAAATCTAGGGGCTCGAGAAAAACCGCAGAAAACCGTAAAAGGCAGCAAGAAAACCAAAAACCGTGAAAAGCCGTGAAAAACCTAAGGGTCCCCCGAGCACACCGGTGCTCGCCGAAACAGACCCGCTAGTCAAGCCAAGTCCAAAGTGTCTGAGTCTGTCCCTGTATTATTACAATAATCCAATAAAAATAAAGATAAAGTCTAAACTAATCATACTATAATCCTCTCCCACTCAGCCTCTCTCTCACGCTCTCTTGTGGCTCCGTGCAGAAGGGAGCCGCCTCCGAGTCTCGCGGTTGCGCCAGCTTCTCGAAAGCTGCCGCCTCGATCCTTGGACCCTCGCAAGAAATAAACAAGTGGTCAGACCAATAAAATAATCAAATAATAGCAAGAAAATAAAACAGGGTATATGTGCAAAAATGCAAAATAAAATAAACAAACAAAATTCAAACAAAAACAAAAACAAAATAAAATAAAATAAAACAAAATAAAGCAAAAAGAAGAGAAAAACAAAAAGCCGCGAAAAAGAAAATAAAGTAAAAATAAAAACTACTAAGCCGTGCTCCTCGGCAACGGCGCCATTCTGATAACACGGAATTCGAGCAAGCGAGGTAGATCAGGTATATCTCAAATGGTCGTTGCGACCTCAATCGCTCGTGTGTCAATAAAGAAAAAGAGGCCACCAAAATCGAATAAAATCAATCAAAATCAAATAGCGGTCTTGTTATTATTTTAACCTGGTATAGCGACCAGGGTCGAAAATAAGGAGCACGTGATGGCCTTGCGGCCTACGAAGTAGTCTCAAAAATAAAATAAAATAAAAGACAAGTGTTTTTGGTGGATTTTTAATTGTTTTTAATTTTTTTGGAATTTTAATTAATTAAGAAAATAAGGAAACTAAAGAGACAACCAAATTCAAGCAATTATTCAATGCATCAAAAATCAGTAAAAATTCAAATAAAATGTTTTTGTTCTTTTTATGATTTTTACTATTTTTAGTGAATTTTTGGGATTTTTCTGATTTTTATTTAATTTTCTAAAAACAAAACAATGCAAGAAAATGAAGGCATTGTCCAGCCGAGCTTAAGGGACTTAGATAAAATATCTAAAAGTCCCCAATAAGTCTGGAGGTAATTTTCCTGTAAAGAGAAAGAAACAAGGAAAATTTAGGCACCTTAATTATTATTTTTAGATTTTTAGATTAATTTTAAGAATTTTTATGAGTTTTTAGGTGTTTTTCAATTTTTAAGAGTTTTATATAATGAAAAATGACCAAAATTGGTCAGAAAATCAAACACAACATAAGAAACAGTAACTAATTTTTTTGTAATTTTTAGACGAATTTTAGTATTTTTTGTGATTTTTAAAATCAAACAATAAGGAAAAAGGGTGTTTTTGATTTTTTTTAAAAATATCAAATAAAAGCAAAAATGTCTCCAAAAATTCTAGAAAATTTTACAACATGGCAGGAGCCATGTATCCAATTTTTATTGAATTTGGAGTAAGTTTGATATTTTATTCAAAAATAAAACCTAGGTACAGTGCACACGGACCTGTGCGTAAATATCCAAAGTTCTGGGGGGTCCGGTGCAAAAATCCCACGAAATCACGCGTGTAGCGCGTGCCTGGGGCACTCAGGGACCTAAATGCAAACAAACCAAAGTTCTGGGACTATTATGTAACAGGTACCAAAAGTCTGAGGACATGTTTGTAAATTACCCACAAATAAGCGCGCATGCACAAATAAATCACGCACAGGGGTATAAATGCAATTTCCTAAAAATATTCATTCATTTCTTAACAATCCAGAACTACAGGGCTAACTATGCAAATATCCCAAAAAGGCACGTGTCGAAGCACGTGCTACATCACACACAGGGGCATACATGCAATAAGCAAACAAGACAGGGTCCAACATGCAATTTACCTAACGTAAATAAAATCCTAAAAATATTTACAGGACTAAACTGAAATGAAACTAAACTAAGGGCCTAAGGTATAAATTACCCTTTATTACGCAAGGCGACGGATGGGCGCCACGCCAATGATCGGATGGCTGGGAAGGGGTGGCGCCCAACGTTGGGTTTTCGACGCTGATCGATCGGTCCAGGCGCTGCCACGTGGAAGATCAAACGGTGGACGGGCGCGGTGGCTGAACCTCGCTGAATCGACGGTGGAGATCGACCCTCAAAGGATCTGGCGGTCAGTGCTGCTCCTCCAATGGACGAACAGGATCAGATCTGGAGCGTCGAGGTCGATCGGACGTCTCTGAAGGATGGAGGAACAACTGGGCTCCGGCGAACTTCACCGGGCTCGTGACGGTGCTAGTCTCCTCCTGGAAGGCCTCTGATGATCGGAGAAGGGAGCTGCGGGCCCTCCGCGTCGAACGGTGGCCTCCGATGACTCAACGGAGCTCCGAGGAGCTCTGGAGAGTCGGGCGGAGGCGAAGCTGCTGGACCAAATGGTCCAAGCCCTCAGCTGGGCTTGGATGTACCTGCAAAGTGCATCAGCAAACTCGCGGGTCGAGGGCAAACTGCCTCGACCCTGTTAGGCGTGGTGATAGTGAACGGTGAGGCGTGGTGGTCGAGCTCTGGCGAGGGGTGGACGGAGGAGCTCGAATCCCCAGCTCCTGTGCGAGCTGGGTTGAGCGGAGGGGCGTAGAACGTGCGTGGAAAGAAGGCGAGTGCGATGGAGGATTCCGATGATCGAACAGAAGGGTGAGATGGTCGGAATCAGCGAAAGTCGGCGACGGGGCGATTTGGAGCTAAATCAAAATTCGAGAAATAGAGAAGAAACTACGGCTACCTGGGTGGTCGATTTGACTGTGGGCGAACAGTTGGTGCTCTAGGTCCTAGCCTCGTGGGTCGTCGTGGCCCGAGGCTCTGGCGCTACCTCCAGGTGGCGCACGGCGGAGCAAACTCGCCGGATCAGTGGTTCCTTGCTCCCTCCTCGCTGCGACACCCTCTGGAGCAAGATGTCACTCTCGCCAAGACGGTGGAGGTCACTGGGTGGTGAATAAATGAGCCAAAGATGAGGAATGAAGTGGCGGAGCTCAGCCTTTATATGGGTGCAGGTCCGGCAAGATTTGATCGGGTAGGGCAATGTGGAGCGCGGACCCCGAGACGGGTGTGCCGGCGAAGGTGTCGGATGTGAGGTGAGTGACACGGACCCGGGGTTTAAGTGTGAGGTGTTCGGGTTTAGGCGCAATAATAGGGAGAAATCGGGTCGCCCGCCTAATACCCGTGAGAGGTGGTCCTAGGGGGGGGAGTTGACCGGGCGGTCAACAACCCCCTGGACCAATGGGAGGCTGCCACCTGGAAAAGAATTAGAAATTAAATTAAAATAGCAAATGGCCGATTTAATTAAAACTCAAAACATGAAATATTTTTGTTTTAATATTTTCTATTTTTTAGTGATTTTTAATTAATTTTTCAAAATAAAAATAAGGTATTTACACTTTATGCTATATATAGGTATTTACACAATATGTCTTTCATAATTTTTGCTTTTTAATTTGTTATTTTTGTGCATTTTTATTCCTCTTTTATATTTTATTTATTTATATCATAAAATTAGGAATAAAAAGATATTTTTATTTTATTTTTATTATTTATATACATAGGTGAAATAAATACATATGTACATATATATACATGGTATATTTACAATGTATTTTATAATTTTTAATTTTGTTCTTTTTATTTTGTTTTTGTTTTAATTGTTTCTATTTTATTTATTTACAACATAAAAAGTAGAATATATACAAATTTTATAAAAATTAATTTTATTTATTTATAAGGTGAAATAAATATAGGAGTGGCTATGTACATGATGAATATGCACAAGGTGAAGATTTTTGTTTTCTTTTTATTTTTCCATTTTTATTTTGATTTTTATATTTATAAATATATACATGTATTTACAAGCCCATTTTAGTCTCTTTTTGGATGAAAATATTGTTATTATATTTACAAATATATTTACACACATGAGCCCCTATCTCCCTCTACTTTGGCTTTTATTCGGTCAGGCCCATGCTGAGCCCTCCCTTAGGTTAGGTTGCTCAATATTTATTCTAAATATTCCCCTCTTTTTCTTTTTGATCTTTATTCTTTTATTTTTGCACAAAAACATGCTAATTATTACTATTTACACCATGCATGCTTTTGGTAATTATTTATATTTACAAATATATACATGCATTTGCAAAGGTTTTTGTAGCTAAAATATAAGAATAAAGAGTGATGAATGAGTATTCATCACTGGGCACAATTTTTTCTAAGACCCCAAAAAATGTACGGAAACAAAAGATTCTATATCCGTAGGGGCACAACAAGATCCAAGCAGAACCACCAAAAAATTCAAATACAAAGAAGCCACTACCAAATAAATATCTGACCAAAAAGGTCCAAACTTCAAGAAACCTGCAGATCTTGGTGGAGACTCGGCTACACTGGCCAGCTCCACAAGGAGAGGTGACTACACTGGCCACCCTCCAGTTCTTTTCTCCTTCTTCTATCTTCTCCCCCAATTCGATTGTGAACACAGCGCGACAGACCTTAGAAGGAAATACCTGACTCCCCGAGGATGAGTTATTGGAGAGGAGATTTTCATGGTAGTCCGGCATTCTGGATGGGAAGAGCTAAAACCTTTCACACACATGAGTCGATTGTTCAATGTTCATAGGGTGTGCTTTGGGAAGAGGATTGATCTAAGAGGACTTCTGAGCCGAAACTGTGACAATGATGTGTAGAACTTGAAGGCTGTTGATTTTAAAATTCTAAGTCTCACAGAAGTTCCGACACACTAATAATCCAAAGGTCCGACAGAGCTCCAAACTACAATTTTATGAAGATAAGTTTAATACTCGATGTTGTCCTACTTTTTTATTTTCCCTTTCTTTTTCTTTTTCTTTTTCTTCACATATTCATTAAAATAAGTGTTTGCTAAGGGACTAGCAAAGGTAAAGCATAGGGGGATGATGAATCTGCAATACGTCATCTTTATTCATTTATTTTAGCTTAAAATCCCTTATAGAACACCTGCATTTAACATTAACTCCATATTCTTACTAAGTTACATTTGTGTGTAAATATTGTACATTTCTGACTAATTTTAACCTAAAATAAATAATAGAAGAAAGAAAGAAAGGAAAAATGAAGAAAATAAAAATAATAATAAATAAAAGAAAAGAAAAAAAGGAAGACTGTATACAGGCTAACCCGAACCCCGAGAGAAGGTCAAGACTTGACGTGATCGACCAGGAATAAAGTAGGGGGAGATAGGGTCCTTAATTAGAAAATCCAAAAAAATGTGTGTATCTGATTGTAAATATCTCTCACTAATTTTGTATATATCTATATAAACTGACACTAATTTATTTGTACCTTAATTGACCACAAATCAAATAACATTCAAAACCAAAGTTGTAAATAAAAATGTGTTCTAATTACTAAAATTGATTGCACAATTAAATCTTGTACAGAATAAAAGTAGCCACACTTGGAAAAAGCCACTAAGCACTAATTGAAAGACCAATTCCGGCTCCATATGAGCTCAAATTGAATCAATCTCAGTTCCATTGGACTCAAAATTAAATTATCTTTAAAATGGTTGTATTTTCATAATTTTTGGAGTTACGGTTGAAAAGTCAGTTTTCTGGGGTGGTTTGTGCAATTTTCCCATGTATTTTTGTGCATATTGTATTTGTATTTATTTGTAAATTAATCCCACTGATTTCTTAAAATAAAAATAAAAATAAAAAAATTAAAATTCTTAAAACACAAAAAAGGGCTAATTTCGTCATTTAACCATGTATATGGTGTCACATATGTATGTATTATATGTATATAGTTGCTGTTTTTAATTAACCTTCTTAAAAAAATAACATTTTTTAATTCAATTTAAATAAGTGAGGAAATTCAAAACAATTAGATAATTTTGTAATTAGTTTTAATTCTCTTTTATCTTCATTTCAAATTTCATCTCCCTTCCACCAAAAAATTCAAAAAATCATTTTATTTTTCATCTCTCTTTTTCAAAAATTCATTTTTAATTTTCACCTCTCTTTTTCAAAAATTCACTTCAATTTTCATCTCTCTTTATCCAAAAAAATCAAAAATTCAAATTTCATCTCTTTTCTATTTATATGGCTCCTTCTCCCTCATTCCAACTTGATCAATCTTTAAAGAGAGGAGCTCGATCTCCGAGAGAAATTGCGTCGAGGAAGTTGCCTAGCCTCTGAGCCGTCCGGTGACAGCGAGTCGGCCTTGTCGAGGCGATCACGGTCTATTTTCCACTCCTAAGGTGAGATCCAATTTTTTTCTTCGCATTTTTATCTTAGTTGAATCGCATTTTATTTTGTCGCATTTTATTTTCATCGTCATTTTTGTTCCTCTAGATCTAAAAAATTTCATCACGATTCTTATCTGCTCCGACTCGATTTTTCACCTCATCATCTCTATCTCTCCGCCTTCTATTTGTACCGTCCACGATCTCTCAACTCCGGTCGTGTACGGTGGCCGGAGATCGGACTCGAATCCCTCATCTTTCACCGAATCCCCATTCACTTTCCGAGTTTGTAGATAAATAAAAAAAATTCTCTAACATTGATTTTTCAGATTCATTAATAAAAAATAAAAAAAATTTGTTATCTCTCCTTTATCTAACATTTGTTTTGCAGGGAAACATTAAAAAGATAAAAAATAAAAAAATAAAAATACATTTTCTTCATTTTTTATCTCCTTATTTTCAGATTTACAAAAGAAAAAATAAAAAAAAGTTTTTTCTTCTTTTATTTATTCACTGTTTACATCATAAAAAATAAAAAAAATTAAAAAAATAGAAATAAGACAGCAGCAAGGGGGCGGCGTCGCCAGCACCCCCACCGCCCATCGCCGGCCGCACCCCGCGTGGGGCGGCGCCGCCATCAACCGCCCGCGATCCCTCGGCCGCTCGAAGCAAGTACAGCGTCGCCGCCCGTCGAAGCCCACCTCCACCGACCCTCCAGACGCACGGCTGCCTCTCCTCCGCGAGGGTCGTGCGTTCCCAACTGCTCGCCCTCTCCACCGTCGCGCCGCCCTCCGTTCAGGCGGTAGCGCGCCGCCCACAGCCCCTGGCGGCCCAACCTTGCGCGCCTCCCCGCCGCACGTTCTCTAATGCTACCCCCCTCTAGCCCCTTTTGCAAGATACGAAGAAGCCCTAGGATTTGAGGGCTTATTTTTGAAATATTATACTAGAAAGATTGCATTCGGATCCTTGGAGATTTTCAGAATTACAAGAAGCCCCTGTCTACAAGCAAGTCACGCGCTCAGTATGTGACATACTTGGGTAATTTGCACCTACGACCTGGCATTTTATTTTTATTAATTATTTGAGGCAAAAACTTTAAATCTTTACATTTCAGTCCAAAACATTCACGGTATTTACATTTTAGTCCCTGAACTGCAGAACTATAGTTTGTTTGGTCTTCTCAATGAAATAAATGTCATTTGTGATCCAAAAATTTAGCAAAAATTAGGCTATGTTTCTAATGTGCATATCTTCTTAGCATAAAATTTCCCTTATATTTTGATTTCATTTATTATTATTAAAAAATCAAAAACATGTCATTTTTCCTTGCTTGAAATTCAGAAATTCATAAAAATTCGAAAATAGCTCTGAAAATTCCAAAAAAATAGAGTAATTGTATTTCATTGTTTTTAATTTCTGACCAAGTTTGATGCATTAATTATTTATAAAAACTAAAAAAATTGAAAAACATTAAAAATCTTCTAAAAATCATCAAAAATTCTACAAAAATCCAAAAATTGTGATTTCAGTTCCTGTTTGTAGATAATTGCTTCTAGTTTGTCATAAAAATAGTTATCAGGAGTTTTGGGCATTTAAAAGATTTTTAAATTGCAAATTACTCCAGGCTTTGCACATTTTCTTATTTTCTCCTTGTTTGATTTTTAGAAAAATACAAAAACATCCGAAAAATTCTACAAAAATTCTCAAAAACATTTTAAAACTTTTAAAACTCAATAATATTTTCTTTGGATTTTTCTGAGTATTGTTGACTAATCGAAAATTTACAAAAAGAGTTGGTGAGCATATTCTTGATCTCGTTCATATTGTTTGTCATTTTCGAAAATTAAAAAAATTGCAAAAATAAAATCACTAAAAATTTGAAAATCAGAAAATAAAAAAAATAGAAATGAAGAAATTAAAAAAATAAAAAGATTCAAAAAAATCACAAAAACCAAGGATAGTTGTCCTTTGAGATTCCTGTTTTCTTTTAATTAGTTTCTGATTAATTGAATAACCCTCGGGAATTGTAGCCTCCCTGAGTTCGACCCTGTCCGCTATACAGGTTAATAAGTAGCAAAATAAAAAAACATTTTTTTGTTGACATGGGTTTTTGGGGATAAAAACAACGACCGATTGACAACATTTTTACCAATAATTTTCCGTCCCCGCAAATTCGTGCTCAACAGTGGCTTCTTCAAATTCTTCGTTCCATCACAATACTTTAACTAGAGGTACCTCTTTATTCCTCAACTTCTTGATATCTCTTACTAGTATTAGAACATGTATTTCTAGGTATGTCAAGTTTGGTTCAACATGAAGATCATCGTATCTTATCTTAAGCTCAGGATCTTTAATATACTTTCTCAGATTTGATCCATGAAAAACATCATGTATGGTCGAAAGATGTGGGGGAAGTGCTACTCTATAGGCAACTTTTCCAATTTGCTGAATAATTTCAAAGGGACCTAAAACCTAGGTGCCAACTTCCCATGCAAGCCAAACCTCTAAACTCCCTTCATAGGTGATACCTTGAGGAATACAAAGTCACTTACCTCAAACTCAAGGTCTCTTTGCCTAGAATTACTATACCTTTTTTGTCAACTCTAAGCAGTTATTAGTCTTTTTCGAGCAAGCTCTACAACTTCCCGTGTCTCCTGGAGTCTATCTGAATCGTAAAGGTTGTTTATCCGAACCTCTTGCCAACATAGAGGAGTAGTACACCTACCATATAGTGCTTCACATGGTTCCATGTCAATAGTTGCATGGTAACTATTGTTGTAGGTGAATACTACAAGAGGAAAATGTTTTACCCATGATCCTTTCCATTCTAGGCCACATGCTCATATCATATCCTCTAAAGTCTGAATCGTACATTCTGATTAACCATTTGTTTGTGGATGATATGTTGTTTTCAAGATTAACCATTTGTCTAAGGCTTTCATGAAGTTCTCCTAGTAGTGTGAGGTGAATCATGAATCTCGATCAGAAACTACCTCTTTTGGGATACCATAGAGACAGATCACATGCGTAATATATAACTCAGCAAGTTGGTTTGGAGTGGAAGATATGCTTATTGGAATAAAGTGTGTTACCTTAGTCAAATGATCTATTATAACCCATATACTATCTTTACCACCAGTCGTCTGAGGTAAGACAGTAACGAAGACCAGAAATTCTTTCTCATTTCAGGGATAGGGAGAGGTTGCAACAATCCTTGTGGCTTTTGATGTGTTACCTGTTGGAAAGTGAAACATGAATTCACATACTCAGCAACATCTTTCTTCATTCCTGGCCACCAAAAGTTTGAACGAAGATCCTTATACATCTTCATAATTCCTGGATGAATAGATAATCTAGAGAAATGGACTTCACGTAAGATATCCTTCCTCAATTTGGGTGTGTTTGGTACACAAACTCTGTGATGATTATATAGTAACCCATCTTGTATATGGAATCTCTCTATCTCATTCTTCTCAATTTGTTGTCTCAAGTCTTTAAGGACTGGATCATCCTCTTGTCCTTTCTTTATTCTATACCTCTCTGAGTATCGGTGAGGAATAATTATAGTATTAGCACTACTATCAAATGATTTCCATTTACTCAACGTTGATAGTAAACCCCAGAAGTGGATAGCACTCACCAACCCATGTGAATAAGTTATTCTACTAAGGGCATCTGCTACGATATTCCACTTACCGGAATGGTAGGAGATGGTGCAATCATAGTCCTTCAACAACTCTAGCCACCGTCTCTATCTCATATTGAGCTCCTTCTGATCAAACAAATATTTCAAGCTTTTATGATCGGTGAAGATTTCAAAAGTAATACCATAGAGGTAGTGTCTCCATATCTTTAGAGCGAATACTACGACAACTAGTTCAAGGTCATGTGTCGGGTAGTTCCTCTCATGTGTCTTGAGCTGTCGCGATGCATAAGCAACTACCTTACCATGTTGCATAAGAACTACCCCAAGTCCTTCTCTAGATGCATCAGTGTACACTGTAAACTCTTCAGTCCCAGAGGGTAGAGTAAGGAGATATGAAGATGTTAGGCATTCTTTCAGTGTCTGAAAACTAGCTTCGCATGCATCAGACCATATGAAAGGGACTTCCTTATAAGTTAGCTTAGTCATTGGCAATGCTATTCATGAAAAGTCCTTCACAAATCTTCTATAATACCCAGCTAGACCCAGAAAAGATCGCATTTCTGTGACAGTCTTTGGGTGTTCCCAACTCATCACCGCACTAACCTTTGTAGGAT
The DNA here is from genome assembly GCA_037367405.1 of Ottelia alismoides. Lineage (NCBI taxonomy): Eukaryota > Viridiplantae > Streptophyta > Magnoliopsida > Alismatales > Hydrocharitaceae > Ottelia > Ottelia alismoides. The sequence goes on along the minus strand of JAZKJV010006971.1, from coordinate 1,115,065 downwards.
CAACTGATATACCTTCCTCAGAAATAACATGGCCTAAGAAGGATACTTCAGATAGCCAGAAATCACATTTTTTATATTTAGCATACAGTTTGTTCTTCCTTAACGTTTTAAGTGCTTGTCGGAGATGGTGTTCATGTTGATACTTATCCTTGGAGTAAATAAGCACGTCATTAATAAAGACTACTACAAAGTGGTCTAGGAACTCCATGAATACTCTATTCATGAGATATATAAAGGTTGCTGGGGCATTTATCAGTCCAAAAGGTATAACTGAAAACTCATAATGTCCATATCTAGTTTGAAAGGTTGTCTTAGGGATATCTGCATCTTTAATCTTCAACTAATGATACCCAGATCTTAAGTCAATTTTGAAATACACAGGTGAACCCTGTAACTAGTCAAAGAGATCATCTATTCTTGGCAGAGGATACTTGTTCTTTATTGTCTTATTGTTTAGTTGTCTATATTCAATGCACAATCATATTGACCCATCCTTTTTCCTCACAAACAAGATAGGTGCACCCCATGGTAAAGTACTAGGATGAATGAATTCTTTATCTAATAGTTCTTGTAATTGTACCTTTAACTCTCATAACTCAGCTGGTGCCATCCTATATAGAGGGATAGAGAAGAGTATCAGGTGTAAGAGAGATTTCAAATTCAATCTCTCGCTCAGGTGGTAATCCAGGTAGTTCCTATGGAAATACATCATGAAATTTGCACACTATAGGTACATCTTCTATCATTCTATCTAACCCTTATGTGGTGGTTACATAGGCTAAACAACCTTGACACCCTTGCTCTGACAACTATTGTGCCTTCAAAGTAAAGATGTAATCGGCATTATCATTGGATGTCTTTCCAATGAACCGGAATTATATCGAGTTAAGAATGTAAAAAGTTACTGCCTTCTGAAAACAGGCAAGGCATGCATGATGCCTTTCTATCCAGTCCATCCCCAGGATGAGTTCAAAGTCATCCATTTCAATTTAGTAGTAATGAAAGGTAACTGATGTCATGTTATCAGTACAACACAATCATCCAGTATTTCTCGGATTATAAATACTTGTCCTCCTGGTCCTTTAATTGAATAGGATTGTTGTACTCTACTAGTACCTTACCCAAAGTGGGTACTAACCATCGAGTAATAAATGAATGTGAAGCACCAGAATCAAAAAAGGCATGTACTGAAAAGCCATGAATAGTAACTGTATGTTGTATGACCATGCCTAAATTATAGGCTTGTTCTTCAGTGATTGCATTGAGCTGGTCATTAGGAATATGCAAGCTAGAACCCTCAACGCTTTGTGGTAGTTGCTGCGTAAGAGACAGTCATTGTGAGCCCTGACCTCTAACATGTCTTCCTCTGTGTGTTGCTCCATTGCTCAGGATGGAAGTTACATTGTTAATTGGGGTTGGTTTAAATCCCGAGCTTCTCAACTTTGGACAGTCTTTCTTGATGCGGCCTTCATGATGACAGTAATAATACACACGTATTCCTGTCTGAGCTGAAAACCCAACCACAAAGGTACTAGCTCTTTTTGTAGAGTTGCGAGGGTATATTGGAGGTCTAGAGAAACCCCCTCTTCCTGATAATTCTTGGCCCAAGGTTTGTGGCCTAGAGCCAACTGGATGATAGTGACAGTCTCTGTGGCTATAATTCGCCTTACGTTTGGATGGTCCACTAGTAAAGTAGAATCTTCTTCTTTGACACTTTCATCCGTTTCCATCTCAATACGAGAGGTGATGTCCATGGCTTCATCTATAGTGGTGTCTCTAAAACCTACAAGCTTCTCTATAAGATATCCCTGAAGCCCACTAACAAATTTGGTAAGACATTCCTGTGGTGAAGCTTCTAGAGCGAGGGAGTAACATAGCAGCTCTGTAAAGTGAATGTAACAGTTTCGTACATTCTTAGAACCCTGGGTCAGAGAAGCCAACTCCCTCCTCTTCAGTTCTTTCCAATGGGAGGGACATAAGTGAGCTCAAAACCTCTCTTCAAAGACATCCCATGGAACATAATCTACTAATTTCTTGGAAATGGATCTCCACCATCGTCTTGCATAGTCTACTAAGGAGTAATCAACGAAATGTACCCAAGTATCTACTGATGCATGTATTATACTCAACATCTAACTAACATCATCAATCCATAATTCAGCCTCGGTAGGTGTCCTATACCTTTGAATCGAGGATTCTTTCCCTTTCTTTAATTGTCAAATAATTTTTGATGTCTAAGAAGGGCCTTCTCCATTTCTCCTTTAGTTTGGGTAGGAGCATACTCAGTGGAAGGATGGTAACTATATTCTTCTTCAAAAAGGTGGATAGAACCCTCAACTCTAGCATCCACAGGTTTGGATGCCTCAGGTCTCTCAACTTGTGCATTGAGTCTCTCCTTCAATGCCTGCTTCTTTTTCCCCATCGCTTGGAGAATTGTCATTATAGCCGTTAATTGCCTAGACATGTCTTGGTCTGCCATGATCCTGGGATGAATCAAGGCCAAAGATTATGTCCTATACATTTTAGCATGATGTACAAAAGGGACAATGACTTGTGAATGGTACTGCAGTCAAAGGATCTTAATACAACCTTAGTTTCTGAATACTGCTCATAATGGTCAATTACCGAGTAAATTACTGGAGTAACCAGGCTCTGATACCAAACTGTCACAACCCCAATTTCGGGTCGCCAGATCCTCCCCATATCCAGATCTAGTTATTGGGCAATAATTTTTTCAACAATCACAACTAACATTCAGAAACAGACTATAATTAAAAATACTCAGAAAGAAGTACTTAATCCTTTTCCATGCACAAAATAAAGCTTACATGATACAATGTCCCACTATAACCATTTACATGTACATCATCCAGAAGGAAATACACAAAAAGATTACCAACTACCTTATAGAGTAAAGCTACTGTGGTTGGCTGGATTGTTATTATGTTAGCTGGTTGGATTACTAAAGTCCTTGCGATGGCTCAACGGCATCTATTAGGTTTTCCATAAATTATAGGATAACAATTAGTGAATGATAAGTAACGAAGAAGAGAAAAGCAAACAAATGGTGTAATTTTTCAAAACTTATTATCGCAAAAAAGTTTCATTCATTCTCATTAGTTTAAGTCATATTCCTTCTATTCCATGTCAGGGATGAGTTCAGGGGAACCCCACCATTCATGGACTCCAAAGCTGTGGACACTTCGGTATTGGAGATTGCGTAGATCTGTGAGCTTATGTTGCCGCATGTCGCCTCAACCAATCCTCCAATACTACCCTAACAATTTTCCTTTTTTTTATTACCCAGGGTTTCAAATCCTCAGCCTAGCAATAAAGGAGCACACCGTCCTCGAGGACCCGGTTGCTTAAAACCTTAAGCTAACTTTAATCAAGGATACTAGCGGCTTTAATACATATTATCATGACCCAACCATTATCCAACCACCCATGCCTCCACATGGCTTGACCATGTCTTCAGTCAGTCAATCCGCCTAATGGCAACCGAGTACCATGCGTTGCAAATAAGTTATTTTGCACGCTCAACATATCGAGGAAACCGTGTACCAACTAGGTTTGGTCTATCAATAAGGATGTTCTTCTGACAAACCTACAGGTTGCATGAATGACCTGTAGTATCTACTTGATGAATCTCCATTTCATCACCTTTATTCTATCATTTTGACCTTCAAACCCTAGTAAATGTGTGTAAATACACTTAATTCATGCATTTTAGCATTCATGCATTATTGTATAAAGTATGTATAAAATACAGTTTTTAATGCCAAAATTATAAAATAAAGAAAAGAAAAGAAAAGGAATAAAATATTGAAAATATTTTATGACCTAAACCCCGAGACCTAGGCATCTTGATGACTAGGTCGACAAGGAATAAAGTAGGGGGAAATACGGGTCCAAAATACAATAAAAACGTCTTTTATTTATTCATTCTTTATTCATTTTTGAGACCTAATTTATTTTCCACTTTTTATACTCCAAATAATGAAACTGTGAACATGAAAGTTATTGATAATAAAAATATAGAAAATACAAAATTGAGTTTAGATAAAAATAATATGCAGAATAAAAGATACAATCTAAATTAGATTCCAAAATCCCAAATTCCCAGACCCATATCTCTCAAATAAAAACTAAAAATATATCAAAAACCTTTAATTGTATATAACTTTTAATAAGCTATTTAATGACGGAAGTTTCATATTTTTTGGAGTTAAGATGTGAAAGTTAGTTTTTAGACCCCTATTGTATAGTTTACCCTATTAAAATATTCATTTTATTTATTATTTATTATTTTATAATTTTTATATTTTATAATTTTGTAAATATAATTTATAATATATGTATATATAAAAACATGAATAAAACATTAAAGAAAAAACTAAAATAAAATATGTATGGAAATTACATAGGTAAAATACATATATCTATACTTATATAATAAATATACCTATTTATTTAAGTGTATATATTATATTAAAAAAATATAATAAAAATTTATTTAAGTATCTAAAAATAAATTATAATTATATAAAATAATAAACTAAAATAATAAAATATAAAATAAAAATAAAAATAAAAGACATAAAGCATAGATAACTATACCTATATTCTAACCCTAAAAAATAACTTGTTATTAAAAAGCCCAAAAAATAAATAAAAATAACAATAAAATAATTAAGAAAATAATAAACATTTTTTATTTTATAACACAACATTAATAGAATAATCTTTTATTTATTATAGATTTTTAAAATAATTTTGCCTTACCTACTTTTCTGGTTGGTCCACGTGGACAAACCAGGGGGAGTCAAGAGTTGACTTCAGTCAACTCTTCTCCCCAGGCCTGCGACTTGTCAAAACCGAGTTTTGACCCAGTGTTCCCCCTTTTTTTCTTGATCGACTCAATCATCGATTCAAGTTGGAATCTCTGTCGACTTTGTGCCATGTCGTCTCCTCGATCTTGGCAACACTTCCTGCCCCTTCTTCATGCTCAGGATGGAGTGAGGTGATAGGAAGCTCTCCAACTCCTTGGAGGCACGGCTAGGCGAGTCGAAGGGCAGCTTCCACCCTCATCTCCGGCCACCGGCCGTGAGGTCTGTTCTTCATGGCGCAGCTCCGTTTGAGGCCATTTTTATTACATTTTCTTAGCTTGGTTTAAGTATAGGTTAATTTCCTGCACTTTATTTCGTATTGTATCCATCGTTTTAGCCTTAAATCTACCCTCATAGTTCGTTGGACCTTGGTCTCCTACGAACCATCCCAGCATGCACTCACTGTTCCCGACACGCCATTTCATCCACACCTCTTCCCCCTTCATTCCCCCATGTGTTCCCCCTAACACCCACCTAGATCGACCATCAATCTGGTCTTTTAGACCTCACCTTCTTTACGTTGTCGGAGGTTCTCCACCCACATCCCATGTGCCCCATTTCCCTTGTAATTGGGTCGAAGCATTTTGCCCTCGACCCTTTTCTCTTCATGTGCATGTTTGGAGGACCAAACATCGTTGGAGGCTTGTTTTGATCCTCGCTGGAGGTACCTGGAGCCTCTAGGCTTCCTCGATCCCGCTAGCGAGCTCCGCTATGTCTAGAATATTTTGGAGCATCCAGTCGCTAGAGGAAGACCGCAGGAGTGTGTAGGGCCATTTTCGAGCATCAGAGAAGGCTGGAGGAGAGAGATCCTGACGGGGGAAACTCGCCTCGTTGTTCCCTGTTCTTGCTGGTCTCCTCGTGGTCATTGGATTAGGCCCTGATCTTCCCGAAGGTAGTTGTCATATTACAGCATGCCTCAACCATTGATTCCCTGCCGACGATCTAATCTAGACCTTCCATCGCTGAAGTGTCATTGCGCCATGTGGATCGCTAGCCATCGTCCGATCGCTCGCCGTTTTGAGTATTTTGCGATTCTCACTCAGACATTTTTGTATTTATTAATCGAACTTCAAACATTCATCTGCAGTTTACTGAGTTTGTATAATTTGCAAGAAAGACCCCGAGCTTATTTTATTTACATTTCAGTCATCTGCCTAGTCAGTTGACAAACCTTGGATGTTTTGCACTCGAACCCTCACAGGTTTGGGTTATTTTTATTTGGTCGGGAATTTTGTATAATCAGTTACATATTTTGTGAAAACTGCAAGCAGTCCCATGAACCTTCTGCAAATTACATTTATGCCCTTGTAAGCATTGTAGTTTCTCTTTGTTTCTTGTATTTATTTAATATAGCTAAATTACTCAGAGAAAATCACAAAAATAGACTTAAGCTCTCAATTGCATCTAGATTCACGCCCTATTTTTAGTTTGCAATTTTAGAACCTTTAATATTTATAAAAAAATCAAAAAGAGCATATTTTATTCATGTTTATAGTATAAAATCCATAAAAAAATATAAAAACTTTTCGAAAAATTCCCCAAAAAAATCTATTTTGCTTATTTATATGTATTTAACCATCAGACCAAAAATCATTAAAAATACAAAAAAAAATCTTAAAAATTGAAAAACCATGAAAACACTAATAAAAATTTATAAGTATATAAAAAATCCTAAAAATTACGTTTTATATTTTTCACTTTTTCTATATATTATTATTATACTAAAATTAATTTGAAGAATTTTTGATACTATTTTCAATTTTTAATCTCCACTTTAATTTCGGATATTTAATTAAACCCTATTTTAGGGTATTATGACTTTAAATATATATAAAAATTAGCAAAAATTCCTAGAAAATCATAAAAATAGTAAAAAAATTAATTAAAATCCAAAAATATTTTATTTTCTATATTTTGATTATTCTTATTGATATTTATATCTATATTAGTCCATAATGTAATATACTCTTTATATAGCTATATTATATAAATTAAAAGAAAAAGGAAATATAAAATATAAAAAATATAAAAAATGGAAAATTAAAAAAAAATCAAAATACAAAAATATAAAATAAAATAACATAAAAATTTAAAAAAATTAAAACCTACAAAAAAGACGCATAGACAAATAATTCACAATCATCTTTTGTGCATTCACTTGCCCAGTCTAGCCGTTTACACAATGTGTTCGACACTCTACACATACTTGCACACTATACACATCTTTGTTGTAGTGTTAAATAAAATAAAATTTAACTCCACATCTGCTTTTCATTTTTTGATCATCATTATGGGTTAATTGTTGATTAATTAGGGTTTCTTGAGGGTCACCACAGCGACTGTGTCTCCGCCTTGTGTGAGATATATTTAGACATGTGAAAAACCCTAGTTAGCAATGCTGCTTAGATTGGTTTTTGCTTGATTGTGATTGTTTATCCATATTTTTGTGCTTTAGTTATTTCCTTATTTACTTGATATCATTGTTGAGTTGTCTAACCCCTCTCTTTAGACTTTGTGCGAGGTACCATGGATTGAGGGAGGCGCTTTACTCAAGATGCATGCACACCCATGTGAAGCAGGGTTCTGACTCATGACCTAGCACCAAAGGAGGTGGGGAGAAGTTTTGAAGACAAAGCTCCACTTGCCATTTTGATTCTATGGTATTTATTTTGTAATTCAAGTGAGAGAGAGATATTTAATGTAATGTACATGACTCTCCAAGACACTTCACGCTTCACAAGCTCCAGTGCCCGAGGGATTGTTCCCTTGGGGGACTCGTCGGATTTTTCGTGATTTCCTTCGCATCTTTTTTCATTTATTTTCCGATTTTATTTTCTGTCTTTTTGTGATTGAGCCCTTAGGTGTAGGATTTGCTTGACGATAGATTAAGGCCAAACACATTAATCACCATTTCATGTACCTATAGATTTTTGCTTTGACTTAGTCAAATTTTGAATTACTAGTTATCTGGATTTGAGACCATGTGCCAAGAGAGGTCGCATTCATCGTGTGTAGGACCCGTTGTGGCAGGCATCGAGTGGCATCGATGATCAGACCTTGGTCTCTCATCTGAATAACTAGCATCTTATTCTTCACGTCAATAGCAATTACTGTACCTAGGGTGATTTCATCAGCTTGCATTTGCATATAGATAGGTTTCAATTCTACTAAGCATCTTTGCATGTAGAGTGCTGGAGGCAAGGTGAGCATTTCTCTTTAGCATTCATCATCGATTTATCGCTTGCATTGCTTTTCTGACTGTCCCTCTGATTTCGACCACTTAGGTGCTTAAAGGAATTGACTCATCGATAGGCTCGTGCATAACCTATTAAAAATAAAAAAAGTGATAACAATAAAATTGGGACTGCTAATATTACTTGACCCTAAAAAATATCAAAAAGAAAAATCATTTTTTGGGGGAAAGTAATCCCCTCATTGTCTTCGTTTTACATTGCTTGCGCACACACTAAGGTTAGTGCCCAAATCCCATCAAGCCAAACCTAAGTGATTGTACAATTTTGACTTCTCACCTAACTCTAAAATAGACAAGATGAAAAGACCGAGCTTTTGCAGTATTCACCAAGTTGAGTAGGTAAATTAAGGGGTGTGTTTTATTTTGTGTGTGTTTGTTTGTGTTTGTTTGTGTGCATTCTAGATCATCTCTGTGCATTTGTGCCTTTTTCTCATTTCTCTTGATTTGATGATCGTGCTCTCCCGATCATTTTTCCTTTTGTTTCGAGATGGTCGTATGGAGTGTATTTTATCTGGACTTTGTGGATCCCTCGTACGCTCCAGTCGGTTCACCTCCCTTTTTTCCAGGAGGACTTTGCTCCTAACTTTTGTATATATCCACCTCAACCACAGTTTCAGACCTCGGATTTTTACCCCCCTCCAACTTCACATTTTTCACATTCACCCGAGACTAATCTGTTGGAGTCGCCTCTCACGATTTCAACACTTGAGACCTTGAATCAGATAACGGAGCATATGAACTCAAGGATTAATGATCTATTTAGCATAAATAAGAACCAGACTGATGCTCCATTCTTTGAGGATATGGATTCACTTGAGGACGATCATGAGAGGCACGTGATTGATTCAGTCTGTGAGGAGAGGGCCCACATGCCAGGCCATTTGACCACACCAATGTTCACATCTTGTCCCACCCTTGACCCCGGGATGCCACTGTACAGACTGCTCTTGGCTATCCTCATGTAGATGTTGATTCCGATCTCCTCCCTTGTATGGAGGAGATCCAAAAAATCAAAAAAATGTTGACTGAACCCGAAGTGGTGGGCCACCATTCATGAGATTATTCAAGCCCCGCTTCAACAGGCCATGACCCATTTATCTGCTCCTCTTCCCAAGAAGAGAAAGTGAAGAAGCATATCTGAGCGTCATATCTTGACTATGTCCATTGCCCACACCATCAGACACCGTTCATCTTTTAGGAAAAGGAATACTGCTACACCATTCATCCGATGCACCATCTCTGACCATACTTGTGATCACACTCTCCTTGACAGCGATGCTTTGATTAGCATCATACCCTTCTCGTTGATACAATCTCTTCGCTTAAAGCCTCTCAAGAAGACCAGGATGATCGTTCAGTTTGTTGATGGATCAATAAAGAGGCCGAATGGTATCCTTGAAAACACCGTCATTTTGATTCAAGGCATGAGGTACAATGTTGATTTTGTCATAGTGCCCATGGAGACCTCCACTGGGGAGCACTCTCCGGTCATCCTGGGATGACCTTTCCTTACCTCTGCGAGGGTCATTATTGATTACGGATCAGGAGAGATTCGCTTCCGTCCTATTGATGAGAGCGAGGTGGTCATCACTGCACCCACTAACGATCAAAGACCTGCACATGATGCACCTTCACCTATCTTAGATGACCCCGAGGTCCATGACCTTGATGAGACTATCAGAGACTTTTGGTGTATGTTGGATTCGACTAAGACCAGAGAATTCCTCCCCATGGAGGAAGACTCGGAAAGCATTGACTTCAAAGTATTTTCTTCTGGTGTTTGGCGATGTGTTGATGACATCTGCGAGATTTACACGATTGACACTATTGAGTGTAGGGCAGACATTGATGAGATTAAGGTTGAGTTTGTTCTTGTTGCTTTTATTCTGGAATTCATGCCTTTTGATGAGAATGATGATCCGGTTGAGACTTGTGAGGATGAACATGATTTGACTACTTCCACTGATGAGTTCGTTCCTTTTGGTTTTGACTTAGGAGAGACCTTACAGGATGACCTTGACTCTACTTCTTTCGATGATGAGTTCGTCCCTTTTAATTTCGACATCAGCGAGACAACAAAGGACAGACCTAACCACACTACTTCCACTGACCTGTCTGTGTCTTCTCACTCTGCGACTGCTGAGGATCTTCACCAGGTCGACCCTGATCGACTTCCATCCACTGTGGACCCTGGTATCGACCCCCATCTTGTCAGATCCATTCCTCAACAGTCCCGCAAGAAGGTTCACTTTCGACCTTCTTGATCTTTGTACATACACTATGTTCTATATCTGCTTTTGTTTCCCTCTGTCCTTCTTCTATATTGCTAATCCACCCCATTCTCGTGTGTGCCTTGCTTAGGACGTACTTTGTCCTAAGTATAGGGGGGTGGATGATCCGAGTGTTCTTTCTTCGTTCTGTTTCATCACTCTTGTTGTTGCTTATCTTAGGGCTTCTTTTACCCTAAGTATAGGGGAGTGGTGTGTACATCCTCTTCTCTTTTCTTCCATCTTCATATCTCTTTTCTTCTTTTCCTTTCATTTTTCTTTTTCTACCCAAAGGAGTCTCCCCTTTTTGTCAGTCTTCTATACTTAGGGCATACTTTGTCCTAAGTATAGGGTGTGTGCACCTCGAGTTCTTCTATTCTTTGATCCTCTCCATTGTCTCCTCTTCTTGTCAATACTGAGGGATATCTTACCCTAAGTATAGGGGGGACAGTCCGAGTATGATCTGTTCTTTCCCACCCTTGACCCTCCCTGCCTTGTGTACAGTTTGCTATACTTAGAATTATTTGATCCTAAGTATAAGAGGGACGATCAACTTCTCATTCGTTCATTCATTTCTTAATTTGTTCTTTAGACTTTTCTATACTCAGTATGTGTTATGTCTTCTCTTTGTTTCTCTGAATTATAAGGACATAGCTCAAGCTAAGTATAGGGGGTCGTATATACTTTGTATATACTTTAGCCATAACTGGTACTTTTGTAATTTAAATAAAAATATGGCTAAAAATAGTATATAATATACATTAAAATCACCTAATAAAAGGATGTTGATCATTCCTCAAATTCTTTTTATATTTACTGATTAATAAATCAAGTAAAAATATTTTTTTGTAAAATATTTGAAAAATAGTTTGAAAATCTGTTTGAAAAAACTTTTGAAAACTATTTGGAAAACGTTTCGTTTAATTGTTTCAACCTTTGTAAAATATTTTGTTTGTACAAGATTCTTTTATTTGTGTGAAATAAAAATGTTTGAAAAAAGATTTGGAAACGATTTTGAAAATGGTTGGAAAAATATTTTGAAAAATCTATATATAAATGTTTGAAAAACCTTTGCAAAATGATTTTCAAATGTGTGTACATGTTTGTAAAATAGTTTGTAAAAATTATTTTGGACTATAATTTTCCAAAATTATTTGTAAAATGATTTTCGAATAAGTTTGAGGTATATATACAACACATTAAAATTCTTTATTAAACTGTATATATATATATATCTATAAAATTGATCACTTACCCTTTGTAAATTCTTAAAACTTAATTCTTGTAAATATAAGATGCATCCCCATGTAAATATTTGTACCTAATTTTTATACGAAATCAATCTTTTGTTTTAAAAAATCACAAATACATTTACAAAACTAAAAATACCAAAAATATTTGCAAAATCTTTTTGAAAAATACAAAAATTGCATATGCATCATCTTTTTCAAAAATCCATAAAAAGTTCAAAATCTTTGAAAATTGCATCACAAAAATATTTTCTGCATAGCATTTGCATAGCATCCGCATTTTTCAGATTGAGTTTGATAATTGAACAAGTCTAAGTAAAATCCAAAGATTGGAGCTTTGTTGGACCTTAAATCTACCTAATAACAGGAACCTTATAGGAACTGGAATTGAGGTACTTCAGGTCTACTTGACTTAATTCTTTGAGGATCACGAGACTTGATTCAATGGATTCTTGACTGCCTAAGTAGAGTATTTTGGAGCACACGCAAGGCTCTTATCGATAATGACCTAACTTGGAGACCTGTACCTTTTGCTTGGCTCAACTCAGTTAGAGTGGTGAGGGGATTGGATTTGTCGGTATGAGACGCACACAAATAGAAACATCTGTCCTCGTCTAGGGAGGTAAGTGCACCCCAACCCGTCCAGTGGCATTGATGTCTAAAGATAGGAGAGTGTAGGTTGCAATAATGCTTCAAAAGAGAGATAGTCTACTCGCTCAAGAGGAAAAACTCCTTATGTATATTCTGTTGTAAATAGTATTTCAAAAAAACTCCAAAAATGTAGACATGCCTGATTGAAAATAAAATGCCTGCCGGAGTGTATATATTTGTATAGCCAATAAGAAAGCTTGAGCTTCAAAGTCAAATCATGTTAGCCTGCAGCTAGATGACTTGACTACACTGGTCTTACATCCTAGGACAGGTAGCTACACTGGCTACCGTCAATTCTTCTCTTCACCCCTCCTCTTGAGCTGGTTGTCACTTGGACTTAGAAGGGAATACCCTGCTCCTCGAGGAAGGAGCTGCTGGATTTGGGAATCATTGGGTTGTCAAGCTAGAGAAGTCAGTTTCTTTATCATTTCGGTTGGGGAGAGCCACTATCACTTACACTGTACGAGTCAGATTCATAGTCGTAAGGGTTTGCGTATGAGTTGAAGTATTCTGACATGGCTATTGAGGAGACTTGAGCAGAGTTTTGAGGATTCTCGAAGGATGTTGGATTTCAAATCCAATTCCCAATAAGGTTCTGACTGCACTAAAATTCAAAAGGTCCGACTTAAACTCCAAACTTTGATTTTGTGAAGACAAGTTTGAAAATTAAACCTAATCCATTTTCTTTCTTTTTCTTTTCTTTTGTTTTTATTTTCCGCACTTATTACATAAGTGTTTGGTAGGGACTAGCAAAGGAAAGTATATGGGGTGATGAATCTTCATTTCATCACCTTTATTCTACCATTTTGGCCTTAAAAAACCCTAGTAAATGTATGTAAATACCCTTAATTCATGCACTTTAGCATTCATGCATTATTGTATAAAGTGTGTATAAAGTACTGTTTTAATCTTAAAATTATAACATAAAGAAAAGAAAAGAAAAGAAAAGAAATATTGAAAATATTTTATGATCCTAAACCCTGAGACCTAGGCATCTTGATGACTAGGTTGACAAGGAATAAAGTAGGGGGAGATAAGGGTCCAAAATACAATAAAAATCTCTTTTATTTATTCATTCTTTATTCATTTTTGGGACCTATTTTATTTTCCATTTTTTATACTTCAAATAAAGAAACTTTGCACATGAAAGTTACAGATAATAAAATATAAAAAATACAAAATTGAGTTTACACAAAAATAATATATAGAATAAAAAATATGGCATCAATAAGATTCCAAAATCCAAATTACCCAGACCCATATCTCTCAAATCAAAACTCAAAATATATCAAAATCACTTTAATCGTATATAACTTTTAATAAGATATTTAATGAAGTGGTTTCATATTTTTTGTAATTAAGGTGTGATAGTTAGGTTTTAGACCTCTATTGTATAGTTTACCCGATTAAAACATTCATTTATTTATTATTTATTATTTTTATATTATTTTATATTTTTATAATTTTTAAATATTATTTATAATATATGTACATATTAAAACATGAAGAAAATATTAAAGAAAACATTAAAATAAAATATGCATAGAAAATACATAGGTAAAATACCCATATTTATACCTATTTATTTAAGTGTATATATTATATCAGTAAAATATAATAAAAATATATTTAAGTATCTAAAAATAAATTAGAATTATATAAAATAATAAACTAAATTAATAAAATCAAAAATACAAAATAAAATAAAAGACATAAAAACATAGATAAATATACCTATATTCTAACCCTAAAAAGTAACTTGTTATTAAAAAGCCAAAAAATAAATAAAAATAACAATAAAATAATTCAGAAAATAATAAACATTTTTTATAACCCAAAATTAATAAAATCATCTTTCATCTATCATAGATTTTTAAAATAAGTTCACCTTGCCTTTTTTTCGGTTGATCCACGTGGACCAACAGGGGGAGTCAAGAGTTGACTTCGGTCAACTCTTCTCCCCAGGCCTGTGACGTGTCAGAACCTAGTTTTGACCCCATGTTCCCCCTTTTTCTTGATCGATTGCATCATCGATTCAAGTTGGAATCTTTGTCGACGTTGTGCCTCGATCCTTACTCTTACTCGCAGGCATGATTCGTTAGCCAATGGGCCACTGAATCACTATCGTCTCCTCGATCTTGGCAACACTTCCAGCCGATGTACATAAGCCCCTCCGATTTTCTCTTATCCTTTTGATCCCTCTTGAACCCGTTTTAGCCCCCTTCTTTGAGCTCAGGATGGAGTGAGGTGACATGAAACTCTCCAGCTCCTTGGAGGCGCAACTAGGCGAGTCGAAGGGCAGCTTCCACCCCCATCTTCGACCACCGGTCGTGAGGTCTGTTCTTCACAGCGCAGCTCCGTTTGAGGTCATTTTTATTACATTTTCTTAGCTTAGTTTCAGTATAGGTTAATTTCCCCACTTTATTTCGTATTTTATCCCTCGTTTTAGCCTTAAATCTACCCCTGTAGTTTGTCGGACCTTGGTCTCCAGCAAACCATCCCACCGTGCACCCATTGTTCCCAACACACCATTTCACCCTCACCCCTTCCTCCTTCATTTCCCCACATGTTCCACCTAACACCCACCTAGATTGATCGTCAATCTGGTCTTTTGGACCTCACCTCCTCCACACCGTCGGACGTCCTCACCCGCATCCCTCGCGCCCCATTTCCCTTCTAGTTGGGTTGAGGCATTTTGCCCTCAACCCTTTTCTCTTCATGTGCAGGTTTGGAGGACTAAACATCGCTGGAGGCTTGTTTGATCCTCATTGAAGGTACCTGGAGTCTCTAGGATTCCTCGATCCTGCTGAAGAGCTCCAACCATCATCAGAGTATTTTGGAGTGTCCAGTTGCTAGAGGAAGACCGCAGGAGCATGTAGGGCCATTTTCGAGCTTCAGAGAAGGTCGGAGGAGGGAGATCTTGACAGGGAAAACTTGCCTCACCGGCGGTTCTTCTCTGTTCTTGCTAGTGTTCTCGCCGCCATTAGATTAGGCCATGATCTTCCCGCAAAGCAACTGCCATCGGATCATAGCACGCCTCAGCCGTTGATTCCCCGCCGACGATCTAATATGGACCTTCCATCACTAAAGCGTCATCACGCCTTGTGGACACGACACGTGTATTAGTGGATCGCTAGCTACTGTCTGATCGTGCATCGTTCTGGGTATTTTACGATTCTCACCAGACATATTTTGTATATAATAATCGAACTTCAAACATTCATCTACAATTTATTAAGTTTTGTACCATTTAAAAGAAAGACCTCGAGCTTATTTTATTTACATTTCAATCCTTTGCCTAGTTAGTCGACAAACCTTGGATGTTTTGCACTCGAACCCTCACGGGTTGGGTTATTTTTGTTTGGTCTGGAATTTTGTATAATCAATTATATATTTTTGTTAAAATTGCAAGCAGGCTCGTGAACCTTCTGCTAGTTACATTTATGCCTCTACTAGCATTATAATTTCTCTTTATTTCTTGTATTTATTTAATATAGCTACATTGCTCAAAAAAAATCACAAAAATACACTTAAGCTCCTAATTGCATCTAGATTTATGCCCTATTTTTAGTTTGCAATTTTGGAACTTTTTAATATTTATAAAAAAATCAAAAAGAACCTATTTTATCCTTATTTGCAGTATAAAATCCATAAAAAAAATATAAAAGCTTTTTGAAAAATTCCCCAAAAAATCTATTTTTCTTATTTATATGTATTTAACCTTCAGACCAAAAATCATTAAAAAATACAAAATAAAACTCTTAAAAATTGAAAAACCCTAAAACACATATAAAAATTTATAAAATTATAAAAAATCATAAAATTTGTGTTTATTTTTTTATATATTATTATTATATTAAAATTAATTTGGAGAATTTTTGATGTTGTTTCTATTTTTAATCTCCATTTTAATTTTGAATATTTAAATAAACCCTATTTTAGGGTATTTTTGAATTTAAAAATATATAAAAATTAGCAACAACTCCTAGAAACACAAAAATAGTAAAACATTAATTAAAACCCAAAATATATTTTATTTTCTATATTTTGATTATTCTTATTAAAATTTATATCTATATTAGTCCATATTGTATATATACTCTATATATAGCTATATTATATAAATTAAAAGAAAAGGAAATATAAAAATATATATAAACGAAAATATAAAAAATAGAAAATCAAAAAAATAAAATATAAAAATATAAAATCAAAAATAAAATAAAAAATTTAAATCTTTAAAACCCACAAAAAAGACATATAGACACATAATTCACAATTATCTTTTGTGCATTCACTTGCCCAGTCTTGTCGTTTGCTCCTTGTGTTCGACACTCTACACATACTTGCACACTATACACATCTTTGTTGTAGAGTTAAATAAAATAAATTTTAACTCCACATCTGCTTTTCATTTTTTTGATCATCATTGTGGGTTAATTGTTGATTAATTAGGATTTCTTGAGGGTCGTCACAACGACTGTCTCCGCCTTGTGTGAGACATATTTAGACCCACGAAAAACCCTAGTTATCACTACTCCAAGTCAATGTAACATATGATCCTTTTCAGGATCCATTTCAATACACATCAAATCCCATGATATAATTCTTCCGTTAATCCTTCGATTTTCATATTCATCAATACTGAGTATAGACTCATATATATATATATATATTAATTCATGTGTGTATATACTCATATTTATGTATATTCTAACTACTAAACCTTAACTTTCCAAGCCATTGCATCTATTCATTGCTTAGATATTATTTTAGTGGGAATTACAAAGCAACATTCCATATTTTCTCAAAAATAGCCAAATTAGGGTTCTCGTAGCGAAGAACATAAAATCAAGAATTTCAATGACATCGTATAAAAACCCAATAGCATAAAGAAGGATTTTGTTACCCAATCGAGGTATCTCTCACATATTTAGTGTTTTATCGTGATTCGTTTTCAGAAAGGATGATTTACGACTCCTAAAATGATCAAATTTCATTTTCGTACTAAGAAAACTAAGAATGTATCAAGAATGTAAAGAACGAACGAAGAACATGAAGAATGGGAAGAACATGTTTTCTCTCAAAATTTTGCTAGAGTTTCCCCTTATATTGGGATATATTTCTAGGAAATTTTCAATAGAGTTTCCCCTTATATCGAGACATATTTCTAGGAAATTTTCAGCAGATTTTCTCCATATATCGAGACATATTTTTAAATGAAAATGGAAAGAGTTTACTCCATAAAATCATCGAGAAGAAAACAACAACAAAACAGAAAGAATATAATCAAACTACAAGCGATGCAGAATCGGTAGACACCACGCATCTTAGGTAAGTGAAGGTGTGGTGAATCACAGGGTTCAGTGACGTGTATAGCCGCCCGCACCTAAGTAGGGTGTTACACATATTTCTCCCTCACAACAAGTCTAGAAGTGAAATAGAAAAATATAATAGAACTATAAGTGATGAAGAATCGGTGGACACCATGCATATTAGGTGAATGAAGGTGTGACAAATCACAGAGTTCACTCGTGTGCATAGCCGCCCACACCTAAGTAGGACGTTACGCGGATTTCTCCTCGAACCACAATAGAAAACGAATAGGAAATGAAGATGAATTGAAAACTAAGCTAGAAAAAGAAGATGAATCAAAAAGCTAGCTTAAGTTAGAGCTTACTTACGAGGCCAACTAGGAGAGGGCTGTACCTTCCTCCTCCTCCTCTCGGCAGCGTTTCGCTAGCGCTCCTTCCTCGCCTCTCACTCCTCCTCCCGACCTCTCGATCTTAGACCTTAGGGTCATGGTGGTAATCGAAATCGTAGAGAATTAATTGGTAGGGGGCTATTTATAGGCTTTAGAAAGCCGCTAACCATGGTTAGTAAACCATGGTTTAACTCTTAACCACGGTTAGCGGTCCATGATTTTGGCCCATGGTTTTAACCAAAGCTTATCTAAAACTTAAGGCTTAAGTTAGTACTATCCAGAAGATTCTAGATTCGCTAGTGACGCTTAATTAGCACTAATCGTCATTAACTTTTACTAATCACGATTTAACCTTTGCTGTTTATGCTTAACTTTTGCTAACCATTGATTATTATTTGCTAATGATCATTAATGATCCTCAATCCATCATTATTTTCTTTAATCATGTTTAATTAGTCTTAATGACAACCATTAAGGGTTAATGACATCTTAAGTCTCCTTACTTATCTTTCTTCCAAAAATCATAATAATTCCAAACAAAGTCCGATTCATATGAAATAAATTATGTTCGTTTCCTCTTAACGAGCCGTATCTTATGATATAGGATCCGAGAGAAATCAAGTTCAAGCCTTTATAGAACAAGCAGCACCTTCATGTATCACTTTTCTATAATGTTGGTGTCCAATCCATTTCCTTATTACATGATCCATTTAGGTAGAAGATGTTGCTTGTTTGAGCAATGTGAATTGGCAGTACATAGGTATTGAACATGATGCTCCACATTAAATATTTCACAAACCATGGATGGGGAAACTTATGGGGTTGGGAATAAAAAGTATAATGTAAGATGATATGTCTATAATAATCAGGGAAAACTTGTGTAAAAGTCATATTTTTCCACTATGTCAGTGGAGATTAAATGTTCAGAAATCGAATGGATCCTGCTATAAAATTTGTAGTAACCATGTAGTATTTTTGAAACTATGAATACCACATTGATAGGAAGATCAAAGTCTAGGCATATTCTTGTATAGTTCATAATGTTCTAAGAGGTTCCAAGCTATTGTTTATGTGATAATACATTCTCATCAAGTACTTGTCAATTATACAACAATCATCTTCGAGACCAGAGTTGAATTTGTAGAATAAAGTGTGTCATACCATATTACCCATAAAATAATAATGAAGAGAGTAATTGCTTTCATTTGACAAATGCTAGCTAATTATGGTAATATACTTTGTATCTAACCCAACAAGTCTTTGATTAATGGGTGATTAAATTTATTAAGGAGTTCTCTGCTTTGTAATATATATGTTAATCAAGAATTAATACTTTAAGATAACATTATATGTAATTCAACCCCACTTTTATCACGTTTTATCTTGAAATCAAAGTATATGGTGGTTTGAAATTGAATTTAAAGCCATGCATGGAAGGCAGCAAGAGAGGGAAGATTGTACCTTTGATCTCCAAGATTTGGAGATCAAAATGTACGCACGTAGCTCCAATTGGGGAAGGAGAGAAGCAACTTGGATGCCTTCTAATAGCAGCCAAAAGTCTTCTTGGAAGAGGGAACCTGCAGCCTCTCCTCTTGAGGCAGTAGCAACACCAGCTGCTACTTGGATATCAACAGTTTGGTTGTTGGGAGCAGCTCTAGGGGAAGAAGAGGGGCTCTAGCAGGGCTTAGTAGTAGCATGAAAGAGGGGGAGGTCCTTCAGCAAGAAGGAGGGCTCCGACAGCTCCCAAGTAGCTCAGGAACAACAACTACAAGTTGTTAGAGCTATAGCACACACCTCCAGCTTCTTGGACAACAACTGAACTGGAAGGAGAAATGGCTGAGAGGGGTCCCTATGACTGAAAATTAGGAGGAGGTTTTGGGGGAAAATAAGTGGGGCTAGTGGGGATATAAATAAGGAAGTAGATGACCTCTTGGGTTGACAAGTGGAAAGGAGAAAAATCCAGGTGGAAAGAAGAAAGGAGGCCATGTATTGAGACAGCAGCTACTGTTGTCCGTTCGAAAAAATTTTGTATACTTTTTTTAAACTTTCTCTCTCTATTATTTCGAATACTGAAGTTGTCCGCATTCGCACCTCGAGTCTCCGATTCTGATGCACAATGGCTCATTTTTACCATTTATGAATGATGACCAAACGCTACAAATTTCATACTTTTTTATCCAAGATGGATGCAAAATTTTATGAAATACGATCTTGATTTGTGATTTAAATTATCAAACGTCCTCCGATCGATGAACGGTTTATTCTGTTGGTCTTATTTTGTTGAATTGAATTTTATGATAGTCTTTGATTATTTTGCAGTTCAGATTTCGTGTCGCGGCTTTTTCTGATGACACACATTATAATGCGATCAACTTTTGGTCGATTGTGATCGAATGAGCTTGATATGCTATTTACATATCGACCTGAGTTTATTCGATATTAATTGAATAATCTTGTAGACTCTTAATCGGGTCAAGTTTGATTTATTTGGATCTGTATGTCACACCAAGAAAATCCATTTTTCTTATATTCAATAGTAATTCACGTAGACTTTACAATTCAAAAGACCCGATCCCATTAGAATATTTTAATTAATGGGATTCTCCATGTTGGCAAGCTATTAAACTTGGCTCAAGTTCCATCCTAAACATAGCTTCTCGGTCAATAAGCTCATGTGAACACTTCCTCTTTTGGAAATACAGCTTCAACGGTGCCCGCACCCCCTCCCTGACCTTTGAGATATTGTTAGAACAGAAACACCTCTCTCGTGCAAGCTCATTCTACACCCGATGCCAAGCAAAATTTGCTTAAGGTCTTGGATAAAAGGTCTAACTCTCATCATGGCATCCCTAAGCTTAGGTATTTCCTCCAATAACACCCTTCGCAACCTAATACCCTTGACTCCCTCAACCTTGCTAGCAGATCATCCTATCTAAGACTGTCCAACCAACTATACAACCCGCTGGCTCATGAGGATTTAAATGCCAAAATAAGTATATGCTTCTGGTCCAGACCCCTTCACCTTCACAACTCGCTTTTTCTTTGGTCTCTTTGAAATAATAAATTAAGGGCCCAAGACCGACCTTTATTTCCCAAGACCCCTACCTCAAATTTCCCCCTTTGCCTCTCAGTCACGGAAATAATTTCTCATCTTTTCCTACACTGCCCCTTTACTTTCTATATTTTACTTTACTTGACTTAATTGTTCTAATTAGTATGGGAGCCTTGATGGTCTTTTTGACCATGACAATTCACACCCGTATTCATCATCTCATCGGCATTTATTCATCATTTAGACCTCAATTTGGCAGTTGACCTGGAATGAGAGATGCTCAAAGATAAACAAGTGTACCTCCCTCCTCCCATCCAAATTGTTAAGAAGGCCTCCCTTCTAATAGCTCACTCTACTTAACCTATTTATCCCCTTCCCAAGTTGATAGTAGTTGGTATTATTAATTAGATAGTCGTTACCATGTTGCATTATTTGGTCCGAACTGTCAACCGATGTGATTGGTAAAAATAAAATAAAGTTGAGATTTGATTTGATTTTTATGTTGACAACTTTTATGGTGGATATAATGATTAGATTTATTGTTTGAGAAAAAAAGATGGAGATAATGGTGTAACTAATTGAGGAGATAATGACTCCTGTTAGGATCTCATCACCCCAAAGAGAAGGAGATAACGTTAAAAAAAAATGAAAATTCGTCACCCTCCCTTTACCTCACAAAAATAGGTCGTGTCACCATGGATTGAAGGAAAAAGTTTGAAGAAGAGGCGCCTGAGTTATAGGCTTTGGATGGAAGGATGTTTTCTCAAGGTAAAGACACTAAACCCCCTTGTTATTCCTCTTGAACCGCCATTTTTTACTGTAGATCCAAAGTGATTAGAGTTATTTTATTTCCATGTTAATTATGATGGATGGACTTATATGATCTTGATATAAATCAAGATGTTTGTTGTATACAAATTCAATTATTGCGATGTTTTGATATTGTTTTGGTTGATCTAGTGTTATACTATGTTAGGCCTCCCTATTAGATGTTGCATATTAATTTTGGAAAATGATCGGATTCGATTTGGATCGAGATTTCTTTTCGGTCATTAGATTACTTTGCAAAAATGTGGGTGCAAATTCTCATCACAAAAGGAGGAGTTAAGGGGTGTAATCCTGTGTGTTATCTCAAGACAGAGATATGGAGTTGTTGGTAATATGGAATTTGCAGATTCTATGATAGTTGGGTTCGTCCATTCGGGTGCGGGCTGAAGTTGCGCAGATCTGGTCACCATTGGGATGATAAATGTGATATGATGTGGTATTGAATATGTAGTATATTAACTTTTTTAATGATTATAATATATTTTATGTTAATTTTTAATTTGAACATGATTAAAAAATATTATAAAAAAAGAAATTGTGTGATCAATACAACTAATTCCAATTTACAAATGCAAGCATAAAGTAAGGGATATGCCAAGTTACCTCGAGATAACCTGGCAAACAAACGAGCCCTTAAGATCCGACGCCAATATAATGTGGGTTCGGAATCACCATCGGGGTTAGATGTACACGATCGTGAATTGACAATTGTTGGAGGGCATGCGCGTCATGTGGTTCGGAGGCTATTGCAGGCGAACTCATTGTGCATTCCTTTTCTCTTCCCTCTTTGTGAAATGTTTATTAATTATATTTCTCATCACATGTTAACCTATGTTTATTTTAATACATTATTTATAATATTGAATTACGGACTAATATTGTGAAGTTGTAATGCATATATAATCAGATTATAAGATTTAATGTAAGAGAAATAGATTTTGTCCATGTCATACTACCAAAGTAAGCAAGAAATCACAATTAATTGTATATCAATTTGTTATTAAAAAAAGATGTTTCTAAAATTTCAAGATTTTATCACAAGTAATTGCATCTAAAAAAGCAACATTATTAAGGTAAATGTGACGTATCACGACCATTATCGATCATATCTCACTCGCCTTCGCAAAGGGATTGGTCCTTAGTTGAGGTAATTAGCCAGTTTATTTCTGGAGGAAGATCAACACGTGTATGCTCGTAAGGGAAAAAGAACAAAAAAATGGAAAGATAAAAAAGGGAGATTAATTAGGTCACACTATTATTCGTAAATTACATTCGTATTAAAAGTCTCAGGTAGGCTTTAATTATATCTCGTTAAATGGGGAGTCGGTGCACTTGAACTTGATTAAGAACATATGCTAATTATCCGTCATGTGGATGTGATTAGGCATGCAATGATCCTGATTAGATGATTGCTAATTAGTCACGAGTCGATTTCGAGTTATACTCTTCCAACTGAGGGTCTAATCTCGGATTAGTGAACATAATTTGTCTCCTATGCTTCCGAGATGCACAAGAGGAACTAATGAAGACAGGTCACCTTGGCATTCTGCGGGAGGAGGCGATGCGATGGGAGACCATGGGCATAATTAATTGGTATTAAGGAGAAGGAGGTAGGGTTGCCATTGCCGGTGTAAGAGAAGCAGACAGTTGCACACCTAAGATGGCGTTGGATTCTAGAATAAACAGGAATAAGGATGAGGAATAAGAATAATGAGGGTCTATTCTTTGTGCGGTCGGAAATATAAGAATAAGGAGAATAAGGTAGAATAAAGATAGGAATAAGGGTGGGATAAAGTGAAATAATTGGATGTAGATGAGAATAGCCGTACTCTTGGAAACCGCACGAAACGAAAAATTGACTCCTTGTTCCAAATGCTTATTCTTCAAACGAACAGAATCTAAAAGTCATTTACGGAGTCAACCTTTCCGTAGAATTTGAAGGAGTTGAAGTGCTCCACGACAAGTTAAAGAAATTGTGAGGGGGGGGTGCCAAGGATATTTCTAAGCCTAGGATAAAATGGGAATTTGAGTGGCAAAAAATATTGATGGGTGGCAGCGCCCCTGCTTAAGATAAAGTATAATATAATATAAAGTATATAATTACTTAAAGTTTTTTAAATAATTTTATTCACTAATTTGTTGTTGCAGACCTGTACTCACCGTCAGATCACCATCAAGAAGTGATTCCACCCAGCCACCTGTTGATGCCCCTCAACGCTTTACTTGAAGGATTGGCATTCTTTTTACAGAAAGTGTCATCTCTTTTTGCGATTCTGTGATAATCTTTGATTGTAGCTAAAGCCACTAGGGTTTCTCTGATTTTAGTTGTTTTCTGAGTTCTTGTTGCACGCGGTACTTGCCATTATTGTTGGGCTTGTTGGACTTGTCCGTCCCTCTCCTTTATCTTGAATGCCACCGTTTGTCTTAAAAAAGAATTCAGTGGAACCTTTCCACGTGGCACACATCCACTGCAATTGCATAAGGAAGGATCCGTCTCGCCAATCCCCACACGGACCGCATACATTCTCCCCTCTCCACCAACCGCATACATTACATGCATTCCACCACCTCGCCACTCTTCCCCCACCAGCTACCCCTCCATGGCTCTCCCTCCAATCCCCTACCATTCATGGCACTCCTCATCTTCCTCCTCCTTTTCCTTCCGCTCTCATCTGCCACCCTTTACGGTAACCTCGCCTCCTCCCATCCTCCAACTAACTAATAACTTAACTAACTCTTCTCCCTCCCCCTTCCTGGGCAGCAAACACCTCCCTCCTCATCGACTGCGGAGGCAAATCCGACTTCACGGGACGATTCGGTCGAGCGTGGCTCTCCGACCGCTTCTTCTCCTCCGGCTCCACTGCAAATGTCTCCAATCCTGACTCTCTCCCGCAGCCTCAGGAGCGCACCCTCCGCTTCTTCCCGCCCACCGCCTCCGGCAAGAAGAACTGTTACTCCCTCCCCGTGCCCTCCGGCCGCTTTTACCTCCGCACCTTCACAGTCTATGGCAATTAGGACGGCTCCGGCCGCTCCCCGAGCTTCGACGTCTCTGTATCGGGCACCCCCGTCTTCAGCTGGCGCTCTCTCTGGGTGGAATCCATCGCCCAATCTGGCGCCTACTCCGATCTCTTTGCATTCGTCCCCTCCGGCTCCTCAGCATCGCCACTGATGCCCCTGTCATTGCAGCCCTCGAGGCCTTCTCGGTTGATCCTGCATGCTATGACTCTGCTACGACAGGCAGCGATGTAATTCTTGTGAATTATGGCCGCCTGACCTGTGGTTCGAGCCTCTCTGGACCGGGATTCACTGATGATCCAGACACATTTGACCGCTTCTGGCTGCCAGATGAGGATTTCCGCTCGGGTCCACACGCCTCTGGCTTGGTGCCAATTGCGACAAAGCAGGCAATCTCAGGTGCCAATATGTATCCGAATTACTTCCCCATGAATATGTATCGCAAAGCGGTCACGACGTTGTCTGTAAACGCTTCTATTCGATATTCGCTGCCAGTCGATACGAGGTTGGATTACATGGTCTGGTTGCACTTTGCGGGGATCGACCCGGCAGTGAGTGGAAAGGTACAGAGGGTGTTTGACATAATGATTGACAGAGTTAATGTGACGAGGATTGATATTTTTGGGGAGGTTGGGGGGTTCAGGGCACTTCAGCGGAGCCATATGGTGAGGAACTTAACAGATACAATGCTGATGGTCGAGCTCATGCCGGTTGTGGGGACCCCGATGATCTGTGGTCTGGAGAGTTATGTTGTCGTGAAGGTGGATCTCATGACTGTGCCTCATCAAGGTGTGTTTTGGGTTTTGGTACCAAGCTACTCTGCATTTTATTTGTGAATTTGTTTCACGTCTTATTTAATGTTTATTCTCAATTGGAAGTATTTTGGTCATTAGTTGCTTGTAGTGAGGACTTAATCATGTCTCTAAGCATATTTTAATTTCCATTAGAGCACTTTCTTGTTGTTGAAGTGAAAGCATGTCCGGGTGATGCAAAATGGAATTCGGCGCGGCGCGGGAAATAGATTTGACGGTGGATTTTCGATGGTAGAAGAAAATAGAGGGGTTGAGAAGAAGAAACTGGAAGGGTTGAGAAGAGAAGACACGCCGGATGCGCGGGTTTAGAGAAGAAGAAACACGTAGACTGCGAGGGGAAGAGAGAAGAGACTCGTCGGGAATACGAGGGGTTTGGGAGAAGAACACGTGTAGATCACGCGGGGAGAAGGAGAGAGAGGGGAGAGGAGAGAGAGATAAATCTCTATTTTATCACATCTTGAACTGACTAAAACATTGGACCACCATCCCTTTATATAGGAGGGATGACATTACAAGAATAGAAAATAATTTAAACCGACAACCAATTATCCTAAACTGACTCTAACTAATTAACCGACTAACTACCAAATATGAAATTCAAATTAAGACTAATTGGGATCACACGCGATCTCTTTATTTAAAATTGTGACAACTAAAAAAACGTAAATAAAATTAACGACCACAATTTAAATAATTAGACGGCCCTACATGTCGAGTCCACGCTGCATCAACTCTCCTCCGCTTTTAAAAAATTCGTCTCCCGACGAATTGCTTAAACCTTGAGGCTTGACATAAGGCGCTTCATGAACTTGTGTCGACGTGCGCGTGAACGCGAATCATGAGATATGCAACTCAAATTATATTGCATCTTCCAATGCGCGACGGGATCGTCGAATTGTAGGGACGATTCGGTTGCCATGCTCTGATACCAAATGATGCAAAATGGAATTCGGCGCGGCACGGGAAATAGATTTGACGGTGGATTTTCGATGGTAGAAGAAAATAGAGGGGTTGAGAAGAAGAAACTGGAAGGGTTGAGAAGAGAAGACACGCCAGATGCGCGGGGTTAGAGAAGAAGAAACGCGTAGACCGCGAGGGGAAGAGAGAAAAGACTCGTCGGGAATACGAGGGGTTTGGGAGAAGAACACGTGTAGATCACGCGAGGAGAAGGAGAGAGAGGGGAGAGGAGAGAGAGGGGAGAGGAGAGAGAGATAAATCTCTATTTTATCACATCTTGAACTGGCTAAAACATTGGACCACCATCCCTTTATATAGGAGGGATGACATTACAAGAATAGAAAATAATTTAAACCGACAACCAATTATCCTAAACTGACTCTAACTAATTAACCGACTAACTACCAAATTTGAAATTCAAATTAAGACTAATTGGGATCACACGCGATCTCTTTATTTAAAATTACGACAACTAAAAAAACGTAAATAAAATTAACGACCACAATTTAAATAATTAGACGGCCCTACATGTCGAGTCCACGCTGCATCACCGGGGGAACATGTTCTGGAAATGGAATTCGCTTATCCATATTCTCTCTAATAATATGGCATTTTGAGTAACCCAAGCGGTTAAGACATTGTAATCCTTAGAACCTTTTGCAATTATTTAAAAACAGATATACGAAATGGTCATGATTAGTATGATGTTCCCCTTATCCCGGTCTGAGTGCTATAAACATCTCAACTGAACATACACAAATTTTAATGGTGAGGAGACTTCTAAGGAGAATTGGCTATCTATGCAGTACATCTCCATCTCTTCTCCTATCTAAGACGGGGTGAAGTTCCTCATAATAAAACAAGTTATTTGATTTTCCCAACAACAATGCTGGGGTTTTGGTTAAGAGAAGAAATGGCTAGGGCAAGGAGGTAGGAACCACTAATCTAGGATCGGTGCTCTGCTACCATGTGGAACATAATGATTTGATATATTAAGACGAGAGCCATGGTCCTCTATATATAGAGAGAGATGCTATGATTAAGGTGAAAACAATAATAATTACCTTGAAAAGTTGTGGCTCAGACTAACTCTTAACGATTTTCAACACAAGGAATGATCTTTGTGGGTACAAAAAATGGGAAAATAGGTAACATAGCTATTGGATCAAATAAATCTTACAAAGTTATGTAATTGTGATATCACTATGCCCCTTTCACTTATTGTTATAATTCAAAATTCAGTTATTCGAGTGGCCTGTATTAATAAACTTGTAAATAACCAGTGGGCAAGCATAAAAAAATGTTTAGCAATGTTTTTTACTGTAGTATTTGAATATAAGATTGCAATTCAAGAGAAGTTTTAGTTATTAGTATGCTTGTTCTTGTATGATGCATTTTTGGTAATTTGTAACAGTGACCACAATGAAGGCATTGATGCAGTCATTGAGGATACCTAGCAGAATGGGTTGGAGTGGCGATCCTTGCACTCCATTGGGTTGGGATGCTTGGGAAGGTGTTACCTGCAAGCGAGCTGGGGATGGGTCTGGCCTTGTCATCACTGAACTGTAAGAGAATTTTGGTTTTGTTTTCACAGGTTCTATTTGGTTTTTTGAAACCACGATTTTCTGTGTGCTAAGAAGTGATTTTAAGTGTCGCGTGCACACGTGAAAACCGAAGGATTTCAAATTAAATTGATACAACTACAAGCTGAGCTATATCAAATAATGTATAAGGCAAGTAGAGGATCGATACACATATACTCAAATATTTTACATGAATTTTTATTCTATTTACAAAGGCATTTTCAACTTTATTATTTCAAATTAAATATTATTTTTCCTTTTGTTTTTGGGATCCTAAAATGTATTGAAATATATATAATTAATTTCTAAACATCCTTAAGATTAGGATCACACAGGAAATTTCTGAGAATTTTCCAGATTTTTTTGCTATTTTTTGTGAGTTTTTGAATTACCATGTGCATGAGTATAATTTTCTAAGAAACCTAAAGGCTTGAATGCAAGAAAAACTAAATGTGAGTGTATAATTGTAAATCTAAGAAGCAATGTGGACAGAACAAAAATGTTTACCATTTTTTCTCAGTCTATTTTAATAATGATTTAGGCAAATTACAGGAAAACTAAAGAATGAATTAGAAAATGCAAGAAGATCCCTAAAGGACTTGTAGAGATAGTTCTTATTATTATTATCTCTTTATGTATCTTGTCGTTATTTCTTTGTCTTTTATAGACCACTGTGTAATTTACCCTTAAGGTCTCTCCCTATATAAGAGAGCGTAGGGTTTTCTGAATAATCTATCTAAGTTATTCTCCCAACATGGTATCAGAGCCGTCCTAGGGATCTCCCTACCCGCCACCCTCTCCCCACCCGCCGTCCTCTCCTCCTCGGCGTTGATCTCCGCCCCCCCACCCGCCGCCCCTCCCTCCCCAGCGGGTCCCTCCCCGCCACCCCTCTCTCTCCAGCCGCCACCGGTTCCCAGGCGGCCCCCAGCCCGCCACCGAAGGTTCCCAGGCGGCCCCCCAGCCCGCCGTCGACCCATCCTAGGCGGACCCCCTCGCCGCCGACCGTTCCCAGGCGGTCCCCCCCCCTCCGCCGATCCATACCGCGGCCTCCCTGCCGCGCCGCTACTTCTTGGGCGGGCCTCCGTTCCAGCCGCCAGGGCTGTAGGCGGGTTCCTGTCTCGCCGCTAGCCTCCTAGGCGGCCTCATCTAAGCCGTGCCCTAGCTAACCTCGTCTCTTCCGCCGATATATGGATTTGAGTGCATAACGTCTACATACGCACTCAAATACGGTGCAGTTTGTGTAGACATTCATTACCTTGTCTACAAATCCTAGTTCTTCTCCAGCGGCAGTATGTCAGAATCGAAGGTCGAAATGCCCTCCACCGGTGCATTCAAAGGTCATGCGCCAATAGTGAAGATGGGCGGGTCTAACTATGAGCTCTGGGCTATGCAGTTCATGAGCCTCATGAAGTCGAATGGTAAGAAGCACATTCTTACCGAGGATGAGCCCGTAGAGAAGACAGGGATATATGCCTCATGGGAGGCTGATGACTCCTACGCAAAGGTCTGGTTGTCTGGTACATTAACGATGGAGATTGCTAATGACGTCCTCCATCAGCCCACTGCCAAGGCGATGTGGGATATTCTCGCCGCTACATATTCGCAGGTGCGAAATGAGACCAAGATGTTGCAGCTTCAGCATGACATCTTCACAATGAAGCAGAGCGGCAGACCTCTCCATTCCTTATACACATCCCTAAGAGGGATGTTTGAGAAGTTATACAGTACTATCCCACTCAATGCCACTCCTGAACAATAGAAGACGTTTCGGAACGCCACCATGGTGGGTGTTCTACTTGCGACTCTTGATCCTGAATATGACGCCGCCCGGTCTCAGATCCTAGCTGATGCAGTTATTCCTCCAGTGGAGGATGTTTACAGGAGACTCAGTTGCATTCCAGTTTCCTCCAGCTCTTCTACTCCACCCCCATCAGCGATGGCAGTCTCGCGTGGGAGAGGTTGTTAGCAATGTGAGCCCGAGGCGAACCATTCCTACAATAAATGTTATTGTAATAAATGATTTATCAATAAAAGTTATTGATTTTGTTTCACTCCCTTTCTGATATTGAATGAATGAATGCACTATAAGGTCCCTCTGTACAATAAGGGTTATGTACCATGGCCAACTTGATAGTCATACAGTTGTTGATTCATTGATTGAATCATAGAGGCTGATGCTTGGATGAATATCTAAGGAGTTAGATAGAGGACTCATCAAGCATCATCAATGATTGACAAGTAGTGATCTCCAGTCTGAGTGGGAGATGGCAATCCTATCTCATTAGGCTGATATCTGATCGACCTCTTGATGCATGTCCTCTGCATGGGAATATTGATTCGGAGGTATCAGATTAGTTGAAGTCAATGAGTTGACTTAACGAGATCGAGATAACCAAAAGACCTATGATGAATACTGTCACATCACAGGAAAACATCCTCTGACCAGAGACAGATGTATTGCTATATGTTTGAGTATGTACATTTGGCAGACCAATAGGTTGATGACCTAACCAAGGTCTATACACCGACGAGTTGGTGTGCATGTAAGGGCATATGAGTGATACGATCTCTCAAAGGGATCATACATGTTCACTTGTGAACCGGGAGACATAAGCTCACTCATGAGGTATTGGGATTAACCAAATTCCATGCATGGTCATCATGCTTTAGAAGCATGATATGAATTTGAAGGTAAGATATATACTTTGTGAAAGTATATGATCTGTACCATATCCCGAGAACCAAGATTGAGAAACTTAATGATCAGACTATGAAGATGACAGTGTAAAAGTGATCTATATCTTCATGATGATCATGAATCTTTCAGTATGCAGGATGTACAGGTATTGGGAATACCTAAAGGGTGATTTGATCATAAATGATTGTATAACCATGACGCTTCCATTCCGAGGGAGTGATGAAACAGGTCTGGATTTTAGTGACTCCTCTCATTAGAGAAGTGACCTAATCTTGGTCCATATACTGGACATTGATCTGAATGAGATTCAGATGCAATAAGAAGATTAGGTTTACGGTCTTGATTTAATCAAGCATCTATGAGAGGTCCATGGGATCTGGATTTGAGATGTGATCTCAATATCAAAGTCACTATACATAGAACAATACAATCACCTTGTCCTTATCTCCAAGTATCTGAGGAGAAATAACATTGTTCTTAAATGGTTTAAGAACAATTCCATAAGATCTAAGCAAAAAGAAGTTGATAATTAAATGTGATTTAATTATCATGATGTATGAGGAATTATCCAATATAATTAAATGTGATTTAATTATTATGGATAAGAATAATGTGGATAGTAATATCCAATTATTCATAATATATTATAAATATGATTTATAATGTATTAGAGAGAGCTAATTATAATTTATATTAGTAGATTAATTATTAATGTGTATTGGATACACATTGTCTAATTAATTGAAAATATAAATTACATTTTGTTTTGGGTTGTGAATATGATTCACAATATTCCAATGTCAAGATTGCAATATTCCCAAAATTAATTGAGAATTATTTTGGTGAATAAAAATCCCAACAAATAGTTGTTGAAAAATAAGTAGAGAGAAAATCAAGGAGATGTGCAATCTCATGGGAATCATGAGATTGCACTCCCCATTAGGAAAAGAAGGGGCGGCACTCAATTCCCTTGGGGAATTGGTGGCTGTCCCCTCTTCTTTATGGGGAGGGAAATCTCCTTTGTATTTTCACTCCTTATTTAGTTGATTTAATTTGGGGTTAATATATATTTGATATATTTAATCAAAATAAATCACAACTTATTGGCTTTTACCAACAACAATCTTGACCATTGGATTGACATAAATCAGTTTCATCCATTGATTTTATATGTCCCATGGATTGAGATCCATGGATCCCAAAACCCTATAAATAGAGAGGCATACCTTGCTCTCTCTTTACATGCTATTGTAGCACACATCTCTCTCTCTCTCTCTCTTTCTCCATACTCGACAGCCCTCTCTCCCTCTCTTCTTGGTGGCCGTCCACCATACCTTGGTGGAGAGAATCGTCGACGCCCGCGCCATCGTGCTGCCGTTTCGACGCTCTGCGGTTCTCCGTCTACTTGGAGTGCTTCACTCACGAAGGAGACGTTCGATCTCGTGCGACGAGATCAGGAGCAACTGAGCTTGGATCAACTTCTTGGATTGTGTGGACTACGCGGTTCATCCCCACGCTCGCAAGCAATCTCTCCGACGATCGGACTTGAGACAGGAGGTCTCTTCTCTTAGAGACTCGATCAACCACGCTTCAAGAGGTATTGCATTATACTTGTTGTGGTTATAGATGAAACGATCCGAGAATTGTTATAGGATCATGTGGTTTCATCGAATAAAATTTTTAAATTCCGCTGCACCGAACAACTACTACGACTAGTCGTTCTTCGTCGTATCCGATATGACGCTCACGCTTCCGTGATGCGCTTGAGGATTTCTCCATATCCTTCAAGTGGTATCAGAGCCTTAGGTCGACGGTTTCGAATAATGATTCGCTAACCAAGGACGACTTGGGTTCGTTAAGGTCGCGAAAGTTTCATCGCATTTGACTTCGTAGATCTGTTTAGTAAATAAATTCGACACTGTTTAAATTGTTTAAACACGAATTTAATACTCGGATTTTGTTCCCCATTAAATAAGGAAACCATAGGATCTGAGTTTGCGTAAATCGAATTTCGTATGCTCGAGATATGGTTGTTTTAATGAACATGTATGCACTGTTGCGGGAACTGTAGATCTGAACGTGATTAAAATGTTAATTGCTGTTTAGACTTGCCTCGAAATGCGTGAAACATCACTTGGGTTCTGTCCTAAATCAAATTAGCAATCCATGAAAATTGATTTTGTCTAATTTGGATTTAATATGATTGAGATATGCTAATTTTAGTAAGTAGGGGTCACTGCTGGAATTACAGTCCTAATCAAGAAGCATGTGATTGTCAATTAATGAAATTAATTGTTAATTTCGAAAAATAATTGTGGAAAATATTTGAGAAATATTAGAAGATGATTATTTCCTTAATTGACTTGGCCCCAACCAATTAATTGATTAGATGTGATCTAAATCATAATTGGAATCACAATCATCAAACTCCTTGCTTGAATAGGATTGGGAATTTGTCTAACAAATTTCCTTATAATCAAAATTGTTTTGGTTACTATATGGTATAATTTCGGTTGAAGAACCGATGATCATCTCAAGTACAAATTAATCAATTTGGCATTATCCTTTCTCGAGGCGGATATGGTGTCTAGTCGAGGATCGCTGGGGTAGTGGGTTGCAACGTATGCGGTCCGTCCCACTCCCGCCGGTACTGGCCATGACAGCGGGTAGGGTCGGGATAATGTCCAAAGGATTAAGTTGTATTTTTTCTAATTATTAAATACGAATTAATACGTACTTTGAGAATAATACCATATATATTCAAGCATATAAATTGAGTTTGATTGATTGAAATTGGATTGATAATTAATTTAATATGATTAAATTAATTATGTCCAATTAAAATACTCTAATATGATTAGAGTTAATAATTCCCTTGGAAGAATTAATTATATGAATGTGATTCATAGTAATTAATTAAATTTGAATAAGAGGTGGAGGATCACATGAGTGACATCCATGGTCTCCCGTCAAGGCGAAGGGTTTCCGTCGCCAGGGATTGTATATAGGAGACGCCTGTACAAAGTGACAGCTCCTATATACAAGCGCATCTGGATCGAACTCTTTGCTTCTCGAAAGAGTAAGGCCGTATGCGTAGTGATCCCAATATCGGATCCTCATATTATTGGGGCGATATTAGATTGCGCATAGCGAGTTCTATTTCTGTTGACGGTTGGTTCAATTAATGACGGGTCAACATCACCTTAGGGGTGGTGGGCCCGGGCATTAAAGACCGAATTGGGAAATGCAAGTTGGACTTGCAAGGCGGAATGTGTTCCCGCTTCTCTTTATTGAAGTTGCAATTTCTCATATTATTGGGATGTAACAAAGATAAAGAGGAGATCCCAGTTCTTGCTTGAGATATAGAGGTAAGTATATCTCTTACTTTGAAAGTGATTAAGGGAATGAACTTTCAAAGTTGACATTGCAAGAATAATTTTATTTAAAATGCCTTAATCAAATATTATAAAATTAAATATATCTTTATATGTTCTAATATAGTACATTCTCAATTTCAAGAAAATGAAGTCCATGAATCCACTGAGCAGGCTTCTGGAGGTCAACCAATTGACCGGACCAAATTACTCGGATTGGATCCGTAATTTGGAGCTTGTACCCTCGGCGGAGCGCATCAGCTATGTGCTCTCTGAAGACAAGCTTGAAAACCCTAAATCTAAGGAAGATAAAGTATACAATGACAAGTATGATGAGGATCATGTCTTGGCTAGATGCTACATCTTGGGTTCTCTCTCCAATATTCTTCAGAAACAACATGTGGAGATGAGTACTTGCCAGGAAATCATGCAGAATCTAAAAGATATGTTTGGTGACATTAACCGCACCCAGCGGTACAATGTTATGAAAGAACTTGTTCGCTGCAAAATGCAGGAAGGGACCTCGGTCCGTGAACATGTACTCAAAATGTTTGGGTACTTATCGGAGCTGGAGACTCTGGGGGCAACGGTGGATGCAGACATGCAATCTGATTTCATTCTGCTGTCATTGCGCAAATCTTTCAATAACTTTGTGGTGTCATTCCACATGAATAAGTTGAAATTGACAAATGCTGGGCTTCTAGCTGCATTAAAGTCTGCAGAAGACGTAATGAAGAAAGATGGTCCCACTGGCACTGCAATGGTTGCACAGGTCAGAGGGAAGCGCGGTCGGAAGCAAGGTTCTCGGAAGTGGCCGGCCCAGAAGAGAAAGAAGAAGGGACAAATTGTTGGCTCATCTTCCAATGCATCCACTCTAATGGCGTCGAAGAAAACCGACGTCTGTCATCACTACAAAAAGCCAGGACACTGGAGGCGAAATTGCCCGGATTACCTGAAGTCGGTCGACAAAGGTAAAGCCACAGCAGGTATGAAATCTACTTTTATCATTGAAACCAGCTTTCTCGTCGGACGAGAAGGAAGTTGGGTTGTTGATTCTGGTGCTTCTGTTCATGTATGCAATTTGTTGCATTTGTTTCAGGAAACTAGAAAACTTGAAGAAGGGGAGATAGTCATCCAGATGGGATCTGATGTAAGTGTTGCAGCAGTCGCCGTCGGGACTTGCCGACTGTCATTATCTAGTGGAAGAGTCCTAGTACTTAAAGAGTGTCTTTATGTACCTGAAGTCAGAAGGAATTTAATATCTGTATCTAAGCTAGTTAGAAGTGGATATTCATTCCTGTTCTGTAATAAATTAGTCATAAACCGTTATGATAAATATATTGCAGATGGTATTTTGACTTCTGGAGGACTCTATGAATTGTGCATTGATAAATGTGTTATGAATGTCACAACCACTAATAAAAACCCTAAAAGATCAAGGGAGGATGAAAATCTTTCAAATGAGATTTGGCATCAAAGGCTTGGTCATTTGTCTGTTGATAAGATCAATAGATTAATTAAGGATGGACCTTTAGATTTTCTACAGGTTCAACCTTTGCCTACATGCAAGAATTGCATTCAAGGAAAAATGACCAGGATGCCTTTCCGTAACAAGGTTACAAGATGTGAAGGTATTATTAACCTAATACATACTGATGTACTTCAGTACCGCAACTCGAAATGGATATCGATATTATTTGACGTTTATTGATGACCATTCGCGATACGGGTTTATCTTCCTATTACGTTATAAGTCTGAAACCTTTGAAAAGTTCAAAGAGTTCAAGGTTTTGGTTGAGAACCAAACCGATAGGAAGATTAAACGAATTCGATCTGATCGAGGTGGCGAGTACCTCTCAGTTGAAAAGGAATACCTTAAAGAGAATGTAATTATTTCCAATCTCACTTCTCCTGGAACTCCCCAACTTAATGGTGTTGCTGAAAGACGCAACAGGACCATCATGGATATGGTTCGTTCAATGATGAGAAAAGCACATTTACCACTTAGTTTCTGGGGATATGCAGTAGAGACTGCAATATATATCCTGAATAAGATTCCTAGCAAATCTATACCTAAAACTCCTCATGAGCTTTGGTATGGAACCAAACCTAGTGTTAATCACTTGAGGGTTTGGGGTTGCTTGGTTCATGTGAAGAACGTAGACGCAAGTAAGCTAGAATCTCGCTCTCGTGAGTGTTACTTCATAGGGTATGTTAGAGATGGTATTGGATACCAACTCTATGACCCTGAGACTCAAAAGGTTTTTATTTCTAGAGATGTGAAATTTCTGGAGAATGATTTCCTTAAGGGTCAAGATAAATATGAAGTAAAGGAACTCATTGAATCTCCTGAGGATTCTGAGCTTCCTGAACCAGAAACCGAAGAAGTAAATAAAGATGAAACACCCATACCTCTTCGAAGGAGTTCGAGGGTGGTTGCACCACCTGAAAGCTATGGATTCCATGTGTCAGGTGAAACTGACAATGATCCTACTTCATTTGATGAAGCACTCGCGGATGATGACATGGATAGATGGATGCTAGCAATGAAGTCATAAATCGACTCCATGCATAAGAATGGTGTATGGACCATAGAGGATCCACCTAAGGGGGTAAAACCCATTGGGTGCAGATGGATCTTCAAGAGAAATAGGGGACCTGATGGGAAAGTAGAGAATTTCAAGGTACGGCTCGTAGCCAAGGGCTACACACAGAGAGAAGGCATCGACTACGATGAGACATTCTCTCCTGTGACTATGCTTAAATCCATCAGGGCATTGCTGGCTATAGCGGCATATCTTGACTACGACATCT
The DNA here is from genome assembly GCA_037367405.1 of Ottelia alismoides. Taxonomy (NCBI): domain Eukaryota; kingdom Viridiplantae; phylum Streptophyta; class Magnoliopsida; order Alismatales; family Hydrocharitaceae; genus Ottelia; species Ottelia alismoides. The sequence continues at coordinate 1,077,918 of JAZKJV010006971.1, read as the reverse complement.
GGCAGATGGACGTCAAGACGGCTTTCCTCAATGGATACCTCGAGGAGGATATCTACATGGAGCAGCCCCAGGCTTCATGACTGAGGATGGAAAAGTATGCAAGCTGAAGAAATCCATTTATGGGCTCAAGCAAGCTTCTCGTAGCTGGAACATCAGATTTGACGAAATCATAAAGAGTTATGATTTTGTGCAGAATCCTGATGAACCTTGTGTGTACAAGAAGCTTAGTGGGAGCGCCATTGTGTTCATCGTGCTTTATGTAGATGACATCCTTATCATTGGGAATGATACATTGATGATGACCAGTGTGAAGATTTGGCTGTCCCATACCTTTGAGATGAAAGATCTTGGAGAAGCCTCTTACATCTTGGGTCTGAAGCTGTTCAGAAACCGAGAAAAGAGGATATTGGGATTATCACAACATGGATACATTAAGAAGATTCTTGAATGATTCCGTATGGATAGTTCCAAGAAAGGATTCCTACCCTTAAGACATGGTATCCACCTGTCTAAAGGAATGGCTCCTCAAACTGTTGAGGAAAAGAAGGCCATGGCTGGATGTCCTTATGCATCAGCAGTAGGAAACTTAATGTATGCTGTCACACCCCCAAATTCTGTGATCGAGAATGATCGTGCAGACACGGTAGCGGATGCTCGAGAATGATCGATGGAGCTAGGACTTCAGGAGGAGTCCAAAATGCATGGATATCAGGGAGGTTATCCATGAGAGTCTGGAGGCTCTACCGTACGTGACAATAGAGAAGCGTCACACAAGACACTGGCTCGGTAGCAGAGTGTCGTGGTGCTAATAGCAGTGCGAGCAGCGAGTACAGACAGCAGTGCAAGACATGACGGTGGATGCACGTAGCGATACATATGCGAGCGCAGACGGGCGGTACGTAGTGAAGCAGTACGCATCGAGGAGCAATGCGGTACAGTCACATAGGCGTACGCACGAAGACGCACGGTATCGGTATTGATGCGTGGCGGTCCAAGGAGGCATGGAGCGTTGCAGGTGCTGAGTACGAGCATTGTCGAGCATGCTCGGTAGTACGCGTACGAGAGTGGTCTGGAGGCCACGATAGCGAAGTTCAGGAGGACTTCCCCTTAGCATGCAGAACGCTAAGGAAGGGTTTACCGCACGAGGGTCTGAAGGCCGCGGGTTCCCTTATGGCACAAGACCAAGTGTTTGGTGGCACTTGGTGAATTATGGCAAAGCTGCATCAGCAGGGCGTTGGAGCGCATGCGTGCTGGTGACTGGGCGCTTGACTGGGCGTCGACCGTGCAGGAAGACGAAAGGACAACAAGGGAGTCGATGAGACAAGCAGACGAAGAGTTGCTGAGGAACGCGAAGGGTTGCCAAAGAACTCGAATGGTCTCTTGTGTCTTTATGTGTCATTATTGTAAATGTAATAATGAGTGTCCCTTGGGTTGCCTTGAGTCTTGTATAAAAGGAGAGGTGGTGGCTCATTTGTAAACAACACAACACAACACAAGTGTAGAGTGTCATCCACTCCAGAGAGAGTTCCCCTTCTAATAAGAGAAGAGCTTTGTGCCTGTGCTTGTGTGATCGTGTGGTCGTGTTCTTGAGTGTTCTTGAGCGTGTTTTTAAGAGTGTTCTTGAGCGATCCGGAGTTCGTGCTCGTGTTTGTGTTGGAAGCGTCGGTGCGCTAGCAAGCAGGAGTATCGAGAAGAGTTGGAGCGCGTCCGTGACCGTTCTACTCGGGAAGGCTGGTTAGCTACGGGTTAGCTAACGCCGCACAGGATCGGTCGAAATCGATAGCAGGATTTTGACCCTGTGACAAGTGGTATCAGAGCTTGGTTGGTGCCAAGAAAGCGGGCGAAGCTACGAGCGGCTGTTGGAGCAGTCGATCGCGGGAACGAGGATACTTGTTGGTGCAAGTACATCTTCAACCAGCGGAGCGAAGATGGTGGGCGTTACCGATCGCGTAGCAGCATTGGAGCAGGCGATGGCAGAAGTGGAGTCCACCATTGGGACTCATGCCCATCGCATCGCCGTCTTGGAGGATCGTGCTTCAGAAGGATCGGATGTTGGGGACGAGACCCAACGCTCAGCGGAGCAGATCAAGTCCTTGGAGGACAAGCTGGAGGCATTCAACACGATGATGGAGGATCTACGCAACGAAATCTCCCTCATTAAGAAGGCATTGGCGAACAACGGAGGCTCCACGGAGGTGCAGCGACGCAAGGTACCCGAACCCAAACCCTTTACAGGTACTCGGAGTGCCAAGGATTTGGAGAACTTCTTATGGGACATGGAAGTTTACTTCGAGACGACCAAGACGAGGGAAGCCGAGAAGGTCGGTTTGGCATCGATGTACATGTCGAGTGACGCCAAGCTATGGTGGAGGAGCCGTGCAGCAGATGAGGCAAGACCGAAGATATCTAGATGGGATGATCTAGTCACGGAACTGAAGGCGCAGTTCCTGCCGAAGAACACTTCGTGGATTGCACGGGAGGCTCTTCGACGTCTGAAGCAGACAGGCACTGTTCGTGAGTACGTGTAGCAGTTCACGTCTTTGCTGCTGGACATCAAGGGGATGTTCGAGGAGGACAAGCTGTTCAACTTCACGATCGGGTTGCAAAGCTGGGCGCAAGCCGAACTGCGGAGGCAGGGCGTGAAGGACCTTAATTCAGCGATCGTGGTGGCGGATGCGTTGGTCGATTATGGGGCGACTCAACCAGGCTACAACGCTGAAGAGAAGGAGTTCACCAGCAAGCTGAAGGCACGGTCGAAGGACAAGGGCAAAGGCGTTGCCCAAGATCCACCAACGGAGGAACGGGAGTACTCCAAGAAGAGGGAGCAACCCAGGAGCAAGGGATGCTTCATATGCGATGGTCCGCATCGGGCGCGGGAGTGCCCAAAGAAGGAGAAGCTGAACTCTCTTCGTACAGACGAGGAGGATGAAGAAGAAGGTGAGGTACGCTTGGGAGCAATCGGTGCTATGCGCAAGGTACGCCTCACAACACTTCGAGCTGTAGCTTCGAATTCGGTGGAGGGAGGGAACTCCACAACAAAGAGCTTTGGAGGCGCCAAGGCTCGATCGAGGATGCACAGAAGTGCGCAGGTGCGTGCGGAGCATCAAGGTGTGCAATGGAGGCACACAACCGAAGCCGCGGATGGAAGAAGATCCGTGCATGAGAAGCCGATGCAGAGCTCAGGAGGGCGATGCAGCATGGACAAGGAGTTGAACGCCCATGGGAGTGGAGTGGTGACGAACCACACCACCAACGATCTTGCAGGAGGCAAGATATCGAAGATGCTCGGAGCGCAGGAGGTGCTCACTTCCCAGGACACGGGTACGTCTACAGGGAACGATAGAGATCGTCAACGAGCTTGCGTGGAGGTGAGTACTCCACAGGTGGAGCTGGAGCTGCCACACAACAACGATGGAGATGCTGTATCCAGGAGGGATACATTGAGAACAGGAGCTGATGAGGAAGCTCCATTTCTCACGACGAAGACCAAGTCATGGAGGGACGCGGTTCGTGGGAAGGACAAGTACGGGAAGGGAGGCGGTGCACGCTTGCACCACCCTTCCAATTGAGCAGCATCAGGAGGTGCATAGCGGATGGAGGATCGTGACGGGACGCCAGCTGAAGTGGGAATGCTCGGTTGAGGACAACCGATTCTTCAGGTGGGGGAGGCTTGTCACACCCCCAAATTCCGTGATCGAGAATGATCGTGCAGACACGGTAGCGGATGCTCGAGAATGATCGATGGAGCTAGGACTTCAGGAGGAGTCCAAAATGCATGGATATCAGGGAGGTTATCCATGAGAGTCTGGAGGCTCTACCGTACGTGACAATAGAGAAGCGTCACACAAGACACTGGCTCGGTAGCAGAGTGTCGTGGTGCTAATAGCAGTGCGAGCAGCGAGTACAGACAGCAGTGCAAGACATGACGGTGGATGCACGTAGCGATACATACGCGAGCGCAGACGGGCGGTACGTAGTGAAGCAGTACGCATCGAGGAGCAATGCGGTACAGTCACATAGGCGTACGCACGAAGGCGCACGGTATCGGTATTGATGCGTGGCGGTCCAAGGAGGCATGGAGCGTTGCATGTGCTGAGTACGAGCATTGTCGAGCATGCTCGGTAGTACGCGTACGAGAGTGGTCTGGAGGCCACGATAGCGAAGTTCTGGAGGACTTCCCCTTAGCATGCAGAACGCTAAGGAAGGGTTTACCGCACGAGGGTCTGGAGGCCGCGGGTTCCCTTATGGCACAAGACCAAGTGTTTGGTGGCACTTGGTGAATTATGGCAAAGCTGCATCAGAAGGGCGTTGGAGCGCATGCGTGCTGGTGACTGGGCAGTTGACTGGGCGTCGACCGTGCGGGAAGACGAAAGGACAACAAGGGAGTCGAAGAGACAAGCAGACGAAGAGTTGCCAAAGAACTCGAAGGGTCTCTTGTGTCTTTATGTGTCATTATTGTAAATGTAATAATGAGTGTCCCTTGGGTTGCCTTGAGTCTTGTATAAAAGGAGAGGTGGTGGCTCATTTGTAAACACACAAAACAACACAAGTGTAGAGTGTCACCCACTCCAGAGAGAGTTCCCCTTCTAATAAGAGAAGAGCTTTGTGCCCGTGCTTGTGTGATCGTGTGGTCGTGTTCTTGAGCGTTCTTGAGCGTGTTCTTGAGAGTGTTCTTGAGCGATCCGGAGTTCGTACTCGTGTTTGTGTTGGAAGCGTCGGTGCGCTAGCAAGCAGGAGTATCGAGAAGAGTTGGAGCGCGTCCGTGACCGTTCTACTCAGGAAGGCTGGTTAGCTACGGGTTAGCTAACGCCGCACAGGATCGGTCGAAATCGATAGTGGGATTTTGACCCTGTGACATATGCCATGATGTGTACTAGGCCAGATATCTGCCATGCAGTGGGAGTGGTAAGTCGTTACCAATCCTACTATGGAGAACAACACTAGAATGCAGTAAAGAACATATTCAAATATCTAAGACGGACGCAAGATTACATCTTGGTCTATGGAGATGGTGATCTCCAAGTCTTGGGATATACAGATTCTGACTTCCAATCGGATATTGATGATCGAAAGTCGACATCAGGGTTTGTGTTCCTGTTGAACTGTGGTGTTGTGAGCTGGAGAAGCAAGAAGCAGGATACTACAGCAGATTCAACAACAGAAGCCGAATACATTGCCGCATCGGATGCTGCAAAGGAGGCGGTGTGGTTGCGCAAGTTCGTGCAGGAACTTGGCGTAGTTTCCTCTGATACTCCCATCCCGCTACTCTGTGATAACACATGAGCCATTGCCCAGGCGAAGGAACCCAGATGGCATCAGAAGATCAAGCATGTAGAAAGGAAATACCACATCATTCGGGAGATTCAAAAGCGTGGCGACATCATCATCACCAAGGTGGCCTCTGCCGACAACGTTGCTGATCCTCTTACCAAACCTCTGACACAGAAGGTTTTCGACCAACATGTAATGAGTATGGGTTTAAGGATTGTTCCTGAATGGTTCTGAGGGCTAGTGGGAGATTGTTAGCAATGTGAGCCCGAGGCGAACCATTCCTACAATAAATGTTATTGTAATAAATGATTTATCAATAAAAGTTATTGATTTTGTTTCACTCCCTTTCTGATATTGAATGAATGAATGCACTATAAGGTCCCTCTGTACAATAAGGATTATGCACCATGGCCAACTTGATAGTCATACAACTGTTGATTCATTGATTGAATCATAGAGGCTGATGCTTGGATGAATATCTAAGGAGTTAGATAGAGGACTCATCAAGCATCATCAATGATTGACAAGTAGTGATCTCCAGTCTGAGTGGGAGATGGCAATCTTATCTCATTAGACTGATATCTGATCGACCTCTTGAAGCAGGTCCTCTGCATGGGAATATTGATTCGGAGGTATCAGATTAGTTGAAGTCAATGAGTTGATTTAACGAGATCGAGATAACCAAAAGACCTATTATGAATACTGTCACATCACAGGCAAACATCCTTTGACCAGAGACAGATGTATTGCGATATGTCTGAGTATGTACATTTGGCAGACCAATAGGTTGATGACCTAACCAATGTCTATACACCGGCGAGCTGGTGTGCATGTAAGGGCATATTAGTAATACGATCTCTCAAAGGGATCATACAGGTTCACTTGTGAACCGGGAGACATGAGCTCACTCATGAGGTATTGGGATTAACCACATTCTATGCATGGTCATCATGCTTTAGAAGCACGATATGAATTTGAAGGTAAGATATATAGTTTGTGAAAGTATATGATCTGTACCATATCCCAAGGACCAAGATTGAGAAACTTAATGATTAGACTATGAAGATGACAGTGTAAAAGTGATCTATATCTTCATGATGATCATGAGTCTTCCAGTATGCAGGATGTACAGGTATTGGGAATACCTGAAGGGTGATTTGATCATAAACGATTGTATAACCATGACGCTTCCATTCTGAGGGAGTGATGAAACAAGTCTGAATTTTAGTGACTCCTCTCATTAGAGAAGTGACCTAATCTTGGTCCATATACTGGACATTGATCTGAATGAGATTCAGATGCAATGAGAAGATTAGGTTTACGGTCTTGATTTAATCAAGCATCTATGAGAGGTCCATGGGATCTGGATTTGAGATGTGATCTCAATATCCAAGTCACTATACGTGGAACAATACAATCGCTCTGTCCTTATCTCCAAGTATCTGAGGAGAAATAGCATTGTTCTTATTTGGTTTAAGAACAATTTCATAAGATCTAAGCAAAGAGAAGTTGATAATTAAATGTGATTTAATTATCATGATGTATGAGGAATTATCCAATATAATTAAATGTGATTTAATTATTATGGATAAGAATAATGTGGATAGTAATATCCAATTATTCATAATATATTATAAATGTGATTTATAATGTATTAGAGAGAGCTAATTATAATTTATATTAGTAGATTAATTATTAATGTGTATTGGATACACATTGTCTAATTAATTGAAAATATAAATTACATTTTATTTTGGGTTGTGAATATGATTTACAATATTCCAATGTCAAGATTGCAATATTCCCAAAACTAATTGAGAATTATTTTGGTGAAAAAAAATCCCAACAAATAGTTGTTGGAAAATAAGTAGAGAGAAAATCAAGGAGATGTGCAATCTCATGGGAATCATGAGATTGCACTCCCCATTAGGAAAAGAAGGGGCGGCACTCAATTCCCTTGGGGAATTGGTGGCCGTCCCCTCTTCTTTATGGGGAGGGAAATCTCCTTTGTATTTTCACTCCTTATTTAGTTGATTTAATTTGGTGTTAATATATATTTGATATATTTAATCAAAATTAAATCACAATTTGTTGGCTTTTACCAACAACAATCTTGACCATTGGATTGACATAAATCAATCTCATCCATTGATTTTATATGTCCCATGGATTGAGATCCATGGATCCCAAAACCCTATAAATAGAGTGGCATACCTTGCTCTCTCTTTACATGCTATTGTAGCACACATCTCTGACTCTCTTTCTCCATACTCGACAGCCCTCTCTCCCTCTCTTCTTGGTGGTCGTCCACCATACCTTGGTGGAGAGAATCGTCGACGCCCGCACCATCGTGCTGCCGTTTCGACGCTCTGCGGTTCTCCGTCTACTTGGAGTGCTTCACTCACGAAGGAGACGTTCGATCTCATGCGACGAGATCAGGAGCAACCGAGCTTGGATCAACTTCTTGGATTGCGAGGACTACGCGGTTCATCCCCGCGCTCGCAAGCAATCTCTCCGACGATCGGACTTGAGACAGGAGGTCTCTTCTCTTAGAGACTCGATCAACCACGCTTCAAGAGGTATTACATTATACTTGTTGTGGTTATAGATGAAACGATCCTAGAATTGTTCTTGGATCATGTGGTTTCATCGAATAAAATTTTTAAATTCCGCTGCACCGAACAACTAGTACGACTAGTCGTTCTTCGTTGTATCCGATACGACGCTCACGCTTCCGTGATGCGCTTGAGGATTTCTCCATATCCTTCAGAGGTGGCCCGTCTTCTGGTCGTGGTCTTGGACGTGGACGTGGACCCCAGGGAAGGGGTGGTCGCTTCAGTCAGACATGAACCTATTGTCACCGCACAGGACACTCGGAGGAGACATGCTATTCTAAGCATGGGTTCCCAGCATCGACACGTGTTGCAGAGCATTCTCAGTCCCCATTACCATCTACTGCAGATAATCGATTTGACGAACTTGTGGCACGTCTCCGAGATATTATGCCACATTCATCTGGTGATTCGTCTGGTGGTCCTTCAGATGTTGCTGCTACAGCCTCCGCCAGTTCATCTGCTGCTGCTAGTACCTCAGGTAGATCTACTGCATTCACACCGTCTCATGATATATCTGACTGGGTTATAGATTCCGGAGCCACACATCATCTCTGCCGAGATAGAGACAGACTACAGTCCTACAGGGACATTCCTCACGGTCGTTCAGTGCAGATCGCAGATGGTACTCATTCACCCCTTGTTGGACAGGGGGAGGTCTTCCTATCCTCCACTATGCATCTACAGAATGTCCTAAATGCTCCTGAGTTCTCAATGAATCTATTATCTATTAGTCAGATTACGAAGGATTTGCATTGTCGTGCTATATTTGACCCGTCTTCTCTCATTTTTCAGGACATACTAACGGGCAGGGTGATTGGTTGTGGCTCTGAGCAGAATGGTCTATATCGGCTAGTTCGGGATTCCTATGCTGGCGTCTCCTCTCATTCTGTCGGACCAGTTTCTCCGTACATCTGGCATCTCCGTTTTGGTCACCTTCCGCTCCAGAAAATGCGCCATCTTCTGCCCCAGATCTCTCCTAGTTCGTCTTTTCGCTGTGAAGCATGTCAGTTGGGAAAGCATCATAGGTCGAGCTTTCCATGTCGTCAGAGTCGGAGCAGTAGCTCCCCATTCGAGCTGTTACATATAGATATATGGGGTCCAAGTCGTGTACCCGATCATCAGGGGCACAGATTTTATCTTGTGGTAGTGGATGATTTCTCTCGTGTGTCATGGGTCTTTCTTTTGAAGAATAAATCTGAAGTAGGAGATATGATCAAGAATTTAATTAATGAAGTGCACAATGTTTTCTCTTCTTCAGTCAAATATGTTCGGACGGATAATTCCCTAGAATTTTGCACACGCTCACTTTCTCAATTTCTTTCATCAAAGGGTATTATTCACCAAATCACTTGTGCATATACATCACAGCAAAATGGTGTGGCGGAAAGAAAGCATCGCCATCTCTTGGATATTACTCGAACCCTGTTGATTCAGAGTTGTGCTCCTATTTCTTTCTGGGGGGACGCTGCTCTTACTGCATGTTATCTGGTCAATCGAATGCCATCCTATGTTCTTGGTGAGAAGATACCTATTTCTTTTATTTTTCCAGACAAGGAATTATTCTCACTGACTCCACGTGTCTTTGGTACTATGGCATTTGTTCATCTTCTGTCTCCCGGACTTGACAAACTCTCTCCTAGAGCAGTCAAGTGCGTCTTTGTTGGTTATTCCAGGACTCACAAGGGCTACCGGTGTTATGATCCTATAAATAAGAAGTACTTCGTGAGTGCTGATGTCACTTTCTTTGAGTCCGTCATGTATTTTTCTCCTGCAGGTGACAGACTGGTACCATCCACTACCAATGATGATGTCTATGTTCCTCCACCACCTACTTGGAGTTCACCTGAGTCTTCCCCTGTTCCTGCCTCCACGCCAGCACCACCACCACCACCTCCTCCACCACCACCTCCTCCTCCACCCCTTCCACGACCCCTCATTTCACCTCAACCAAAATTCTATACGCGTCAGTCAGGTCCTGCTCAGGCTACACGTCAGCCACCCATCACGCCTCAGGTATGTTCAGATGGCATTACTACTGACGGGTCAGATTTGGTACATGTGTAGGATTCTTCAGTACAGGAAGACACTAGACCATCCAGTGCAGCAGATGATGATCTTGATGTTCCGATTGCTATTCGGAAGCAGACGCGGCTATGTGCCTCTTATCCATTTGCCTCACAGGTTTCGTTTCACCGTCTTACTGGTGACTTTCAGAGATTTGCCTCAGCCTTGTCTTCTGTGGATATACCACGGATCTACCAGGAAGCTTTGAAGAATGATTGCTGGAGATTAGCTATGGAAGAAGACATGAGTGCCTTGCAGTCCCGTGGCACATGGTCATTGGTTCCTGCTCCTCCTGATGCATCCATTGTGAGCTGTAAGTGGGTCTTCACAGTTAAATATCATGCAGATGGCACTTTGGATCGGTACAAAGCACGTTTGGTCGCCCGTGGGTTTACACAGACCTATGGCGTAGACTACATGGACACTTTCTCTCCAGTGGCGAGACATTCTACCCTTCGTATTCTCTTATCTGTGGTCGTGGTTCGTGAATGGAGTATATCTCAACTGGATGTCAAGAATGCCTTCCTGTACGGGGACCTACAGGAGGAAGTCTACATACAGCAACCACCTGGGTTTACTGCTGAGGGGGAGAAGCAAATGGTCTGTAGACTTCACAAGGCAATATATGGCCTCAAACAGAGTCCAAAAGCATGGTTCCAGAAGCTTTCCAACCTTATTGAGCAACATGGATTCAAGAGGTCAAATGCAGACCACTCATTGTTTGTCCAGAAGTCATCGGCAGGTACGGTTGTCATTATGGTCTACGTGGATGATATTCTTATTACATGAGATGATGTTCAGGGCATAGAAAGGGCGAAGGCATTCCTAGGCCGTCAGTTTGTTACAAAGGATCTTGGAACCCTAAGATATTTTCTGGGGTTGGAATTTGTAAGGAATGCACAGGGCTTGGTGATGACCCAACGGAAGTACATTACAGACTTCCTGATTGAGACATGCATGGATGGATGCAAACCATCAAGTATTCCCATGGACCCTAGCATGAAGTTGTATGATGGTGATACTGATGAAGTAGATAAGAGGAGATATAGAGAAATGGTGGGAAAACTCCTTTACATTACCATAACTCGTCCAGATATTGCATTTGCAGTAAGCAGGGTGAGTCAATTTATGGAGCAGCCAAGACAAGTTCACATGGATGCTATACACATGATACTGAGGTATCTGAGGTCTTCTCTAGGTTCAGGGTTGCTATTCAGAAAGGGCACAGATTTATCTATCTCAGCGTGTGCAGACGCCGATTATGTAGGATGCCCTAAGGATCGAAAATCAACCTCAGGGTTCGCAGTTTTTGTTGGAGGCTCTCTGGTTTCTTGGAAAAGCAAGAAACAAACTGTTGTGGCAAGGTCCAGTGCCGAATCTGAATATAGGGCCATGGCTCAAGCCAACACGGAAATGATGTGGGTTCGATCCGTACTAGAAGATCTATATGTAGCTGTGCCTCTACCTATGAAGCTTCAGTGTGACAATCATGCAGCCTTATTCATTGCCAACAATCCCGCTTTTCATGAAAGAACCAAGCATATTGAAGTTGACTGCCATTACACTAGAGACTTGATCCAGAGAGGATTGATATCTACTACACATATGAGCTCAGGAGATCAGACTGCAGATTTATTCACCAAGCCATTGCTCAGAGGACCTTTTCAGAGATGTTCATCAAAGCTGAGCATGATAGACATCTATGCTCCACCTTGAGGGGGAGTGTAGAGATAGTTCTTATTATTATTATCTCTTTATGTATCTTGTCGTTATTTCTTTGTCTTTTATAGACCACTGTGTAATTTACCCTTAAGGTCTCTCCCTATATAAGAGAGCCTAGGGTTTTCTGAATAATCTATCTAAGTTTTTCTCCCAACAGGACTAAAATGTAAATAAACGTAACGTGAATATTAAATGCAATTTTGATGGAATATAAAATTGAAAAAGGGGGAAAATGCAGATTGTATACTAATGTATAACGAAATTGCAGAAAGATCCAAAATAAGGAAAAAATTAAAACTACATAAAAAGTGAATTTTGCAAAGGGGTCCCATTCTTCCTCGAGCGGTGGGCAGCGACGGGAGTAGGCCAGGGGCGGAGGCTCCGTATGAGGTACAATTGTAGGGGAGCGGGGCTAGACTCGCTGGAGAAGAGGAGCTCTAGGAGGTGTGGCGGATGCTCACAGCTGAACTGGAGAGGGAGAGTCGAGGCGGCGTATTGGCGGAGAGGCAGAGGTGGGGCTAGAGCTCGAAGTTCCAGTGATGGGTTCCCCTTTTATTGCCTGCTGCTCTCCCCTATTTGTATGCGCAATCGAAAGAGGAGAGGGGGCTGTGGTTGGCGGAAGGGGAGGCAACGCCACCGTTGGTCGAAGGGGAGAGGAAGGGCAACATCGATTGGCGCGCAAGGGAAAAGAGGGGGCGTAGGCAGTACCTGTGCATAAGGAGGAAGAAGGGGGCTGGCGTCAGCCCCCTTGGGTGCTGAAGTCAGCACCCTAATTATTATTATTATTATTTTGCAAATGAAGAGGGGAGATGATTGGAGAGCCTCTTTGGGCATTTTTAGATGATTTTGAATACAATGAGAATAAAACTTATGAAATGAAAATTATTTGTGAATTTGAGAAAAATGCATGGATTAAATACAAAAATTTGCTCAAAAAGGTATAAAAGACATGATAAATAATCGATTCATCATACTCCCATACTTAACTTTTGCTAGTCCCGAGCAAAAGAATGATATGCAAAGAGAAATAGTGAATGATCTGGAGAAGGTGTACATGGTTTACAACAGGCACACCCATAAAGTCCTGATATTTTCAAGCCAAGCTTGAACAAATAACAAACATAGACCGGCGACCTTTATATTAATAATGTGTTCAGACTCTCTTCTGATTCGAGTATTCAATTCGATAGTCTTCGAGTTCTATCAATTTTAGTCGTTTCCATCCTTAGGTAAAGTCAGATCATCCTGCTCAACATATATTCTCTTTAATCTTGAATTGATTCTGAACTGTGTGTAAAGGTTATACCTCACCCAATATGCAAGGCAAGTATACCATACAACCTTAAGCAAGGTATCAAGGAGATTCACAAAATCTAAAGCCTCTAAAGCCTCTAGGCTTATTTTCATTTCACCTGAATCTGTCAGCAAAATAAGATAGGCAACAAAAGAAGATGGGTGCAAATTATAGAGAACTTGAATTTTCTGAGGTTTTCCATAGACCGCTTTGGTCCGGTGCTCTCATTTTTCTTTTTACGGAGTATAACCCTGGGCCTCTTTGGCCTCTTTTAAATTAATAGAAACATTGATCTGCTACTTGGTTTATTTAGTAAAGATGAGTTATTTCAGTAGAATTTTCTTTGGTAGAACTTTGCTTTGCATATGCATTTTTGGAATATGCATCCCTTATTGTGCATTCTTTTTTATAGGATTTTGTGACATTGGGCATCAAGAGTGTACATTTATAAAATATGACATTTAGATACATGTATAAGGAAAGTTTACTGATAGGTCCGGACTTATAGCGAATAAGTGGCTCATGAATTAGATCACTGGATCTTACTTATCTCGAGATTCAGAATTACTCCCTTCCGTTGGTAGAGATTGAAACAGTTTCTTGTCCAAGCAAACTAAGTAGAACTAATGTGTAAGGTGCAGATTGTTCAATAATCAATCAAGAGTAAAAGAGTGTTATACCTGAGATTCAGAATCACTCCCTTCCCTTGGTAGAGATTTATCAGTCTCTTGTACAAGCAAACTAAGTTGAACTAATGTGTAAGTTGCATATTGTTCAATAATCAATCAAGAGTTAAAAAGTGTTATAGCCGTCAAGGTGATCAATTTAGACACAACTTTTGTTCACCGCGTAAAATTAGCGGAGCTTAAAGAATTAAGTCCAAAACAGACCTGAAGAACCAGGATACTCATGCCTAAAGAAATCCTCTGAAATTAAGTAGATTAAGTTCTGCTTGGTCTAAGTCTAAAATTTGTAAAAATCAAGCTTTACATCTCAAAAAGTTAGGAGAAAATAAGAAAAATATTTTTGATTTTTTTGAATTTTTTTTAATTTTTTGAGATTTTTTTGCAAATTTTATGAGATTTTGGGTATACCAAAAAAAGTAGAATTTTGAAAACGTGCAAAACTGATGCTTTTTTAAACAAATGTTAGAAAAATTTGAATTTTTATGATTTTTTTGAAAAAGTAATGCAATGAAAAATATATTTTTTGATTTTTTTAAATAAAAGAAATGTAAAAAATGGAATGCATGAAATGTATTGCACAACCCATGCTTAGCGGAAGTCATGTCCACATGCTGATAAAACTGTGGAAATATAGAATGCAGGACAACACGTGTGGAAAGTGCAAGATGCAAGTGATCAAAGATGTTTTTTTAATTACTTTATAATTGCTTTTTCCCTTTTTTATGGGGTTTTCCCCGTACTTATAATGAACTACAATTATGAGAAATGAAGTAGACAAAAAATGCAAGCTAGAGAAAATACCTGAAAGATAAATGTGGGACCCACAATATGCTAGTTTTAACACCTCCAGCTGGGATCCATGGTTAGAAATAACCTATGTCTCGAGTATGACCAACATCCGTATTTGAAACACCACAATGATGTATAAGGCTTGGCTCAAGGGATTTGGAGGTGACGAAGTCGATCGTGTGAAGCTTGGGGTGGGTGGGTGATACTGATAGGATGAAGTATGACTGAGTGACTTGTTCTATCGATATGATGAATGACATAGGTGACTCAAGTGAAGTTGTGAGCGAAAAGGATGGAGTTGGTTTCTGTTGGGAAAAAATAAAGAAAGATGTTTATTCCTTAAGCTCTAGGCTCTCTTATATAGGGATAGACCTATGGGCAAATTACATCAAGTATACAGAGAAAAGAGGAAATAGATAAACAGATACATAAACATAAACTATATCTCTACACTCTCCCTCAAGATGGAGCATAGATGTCTATCATGCTCAGCTTGGATGAACACTTTTGAAAGGACCCTCTAAGTAGGGCTTTGGTGAAGATGTCTGTTGTCTGATCTCCTGATATGACATGGGATGTAGAAATAAAGTCCTTCTGGATCATGTCCCATATATAATGGCAATCAACTTCAATGTGCTTTGTCCTCTCACAGAATACAAGATTATTAGCAATAAATAAGGCGGTCTAATTGTCGCATTTTAACGACATAGGAAGAGCAACATCTATATGTAGATCTGTCAGGATTGCTCGGACTCACACAACTTCTATACATGCTTGTGCCATAGCTCTATATTCTAATTCAACACTAGATCTAGCAACATCGGTTTGCTTCTTACTTGTCCAATACACAAGTAACTCTCCAACAAATATATCAAATCCAAATGTAGACTTTCTGTCCTTGGGGCACCCTGCATAGTCTGCGTCTGCACATGTTGAAATAGTAATGGTGCCACCCTTTTTAAAAAAAAGCCCTGCACCTGAAGATGATTTAAGATACCACTAGTATCATTTGTATAGCATCCATATGTACCTGACTAGGTTGTTCCATGAACCGGCTCACTCGACTGACTGCA
This sequence comes from Ottelia alismoides, assembly GCA_037367405.1. Classification (NCBI taxonomy): domain Eukaryota; kingdom Viridiplantae; phylum Streptophyta; class Magnoliopsida; order Alismatales; family Hydrocharitaceae; genus Ottelia; species Ottelia alismoides. Next base: position 1,062,404 of record JAZKJV010006971.1, on the reverse strand, counting down.
AATGAGATATCAGGTCTGGTAGTGGTAACATAAAAACGCTTTCCCACCAGTTCTCTGTATCTTCTCCTGTCAACCTCATCAGTATTATCATCATACAACTTCATGCTCAGATCCATGGGTGTAGTAGTCGGTCGACATCCAAGCATACCTATGTCACTTAGCAAGTCAGTGCCATATTTTCTCTGAGTCATCACAAGCCTTTGTTGATTTCTGGCAAACTTCAGTCCCAGAAAGGATCTAAGAGCTCCTAGATCCTTGGTAACAAATTCATGGTCCAGAAATTCTTTTGCTCTTTTTATTCCCTACATATCATCTCATGTAGCAAGTATATCATCAACATACACCATAATAGCAATCGTACCTTTGGAGGTCCTCTGTATGAAAAGAGAGTGATCTGCATTCGACCGTTTGAACCCTTGCTTATCAAACAAATCTGAGAGCTTCTGGAACCAAGCCCTCGGGCTCTGCTTAAGGCCATAGATTGCTTTATGAAGTCTACATACCTGTGAACACTCCCTTTCAGCAGCAAACCCTGGTGGATGCTGCATGTAGACTTCCTTCTGAAGATCACCATACAACAAGACGTTCTTGACATCCAACCTAAATAGGGGCCAATCTCGAACCACAACAATAGATAAATGAATCCGTAAGGTAGAATGACGAGCCACAGGAGAAAATGTGTCAAGATAATCCACCCGTACGTCTGAGTAAACCTGCGGGCAACCAAGCGAGCCTTATACCTATCAATGCTACCATTTGCATTTTGCTTCACTGTAAATACCCATTTGCAACTTACTATAGATGCCCCAGTGGGAGCTGGAACAGGGGTCCACGTACCTTTCGACTGAAGAGTCGCCATCTCGTCCTCCATAGCTAGACACCATCTACTATCATTCAATGCCTCTTGGTATGTCTGTGGTATGTCCATAGCAGACAAAGCTACTGCAAACCTCCTGAAGTCACCTGTCAGACGCTCAAAGGTGACATGAGAAGCAATCAGATATGAAGCACATGAACGCTTCTGCTTCCTCAAAGCAATAGACAAGTCAAGTTCTGCATCATCTGTGCCACCTGTCTGTTCATCCCTTTCTTGAAAGAACCTCTGCTGAGAAACATCATCAGACCCATCATTAGGACTAATGTTGTAAGAACGAACGTGGGGCATGCTGGATGATTGACCATGATCATGAGCAGGGGCTGACCGTCGACTGTAGTAATGTGGTAGAGGAGGAACCAAAACAATGGGATAAGGTAATGCTGGTGGTGAAGGTGGTGGTGGAGGTGGTCGTGGTGGAGGTGATGGTGGGTATATGGGTGGAGGAGGAATATAGAGATTTCATCATCTGAATTTGATTGTGCCAACATGTTGCAATACCCGACAAAAACGCATTTGACAGCCCTAGGAGAGAACTTGTCAATCACTTGAGACAACAGATGGACGAATGAAACGGACCCAAAAACACGAGGAGTAAGAGAGAACGATTCTTTGTCAGGGAAAACAAGGGATAAAGGTATCTTCTCCCCCAGCACCGATGAGGGCATACGGTTAATGAGGTAACATGTTGTGAGAACCACATCACCACAGAATGAATGCGGTGCACCACTCTGGATAAGGAGAGTACGAGTGACATAAAGAAGATGACGATGCTTTCTTTCTGCTATACCATTCTGTTGGGACGTATAAGCACAAGATGTTTGATGAAGGATGCCGTGTGATGAAAAGAATTGAAATAGTATATGGGTACAAAATTCAAGAGCATTATCAGTTCACACAATTTTAATAGAGGTGTAAAAAACAATCTTCACTTCTTTAATGAAATTCATAATAGCATTTCCCGCTTCTGATTTATTCTTTAACAAGAAAACCCAAGATAGACGACTGAAATCATCCACAACAACATGACTTGGACCCCAAATGTCTACATGGAAAAACTCAAAAGGGGAGCTACTGCTCTGACTCTGACGACTAGGGAAGACAGACCGATGATGCTTCCCTAACTGAGAGGCTTCATAATTAAACGACGAGCAAGGCGAGATTTGGGGAAGGACTTGATGCATCTTCTGAAGTGGAAGATGACTAAAGCGCATATGCCATAGATAAGGAGAGACATGTCCAGTAGAATGAGAGGATGCTCGAACATATGATATTTGGACCAGTCGATACAACCCGCCCTGCTTATTGCCACACCCAATCACTCTGCCTGTAAGAATGTCCTGAAACACAAGAGATGATGGGTCAAATATTGCTCGACAATGTAAATCCTTAGTAATCTGATTAATCGACAGTAAATTCATTGAGAAATTAGGGGCATGTAACACATTCTACAACTTCATAGATGGCGTTAAGGTAATCTCCCCATGTCCAATGATGGGAGAATGCGTCCCATCTGCTATGACCAATGTCTTTCCTGGAGAAACCTGCTTATAGGATATGAGCTGATTTTTGTCTCCACATAAATGATGTGTTCCACATGAATCTATAATCCACTCCGAGATACCTGAATCATGATGAGAAGTAGAGGTATGAGCTCTACCTGAGGTATTAGCTCCTGCATTAGCAGCAACATCACAACTGCTCTCTGAAATCGGTGAAGGAGTACTGGCTAAGGGCATAATATCTCGCAGTCAAGACAAATTCATCATACCGCTGGTCTAATACGGGTGGAGCGCCATGGTGTTGAATCTGTTCTGTGATGCGGGCAGATGTTGGGAAACCATGCTTGGAGTAGCATGTGTCTTCGGTATGACCCGTCTGATGGCAATAGGTACAATGTGGTCCACGACCACGACCACCTCTCCCACGTGGTCCTCGTCCACGGAATTGAGATGGGCCACCTCTTCCACGAGAGGCGGCCATAGCAGAAGAATTTGGCACTAGAGCAAGGCTGGAGATATTGATCTGGCTCAATCTACGAAAGGCCTCCTCTATGGGAGGTGTCACAGGGTCAAAATCCCGCTACCGATTTCGACCGATCCTGTGCGGCGTTAGCTAACCCGTAGCTAACCAGCCTTCTCGAGTAGAGCGGTCACGGACGCGCCCCAACTCTTCTCGATACTCCTGCTTGCTAGCGCACCGACGCCTCCAACACAAACACGAGCACGAACTCCGGATCGCTCAAGAACACTCTCAAGAACACGCTCAAGAACGCTCAAGAACACGACCACACGATCACACAAGCACGGGCACAAAGCTCTTCTCTTATTAGAAGGGGAACTCTCTCTGGAGTGGGTGACACTCTACACTTGTGTTGTGTTGTGTTGTTTACAAATGAGCCACCACCTCTCCTTTTATACAAGACTCAAGGCAACCCAAGGGACACTCATTATTACATTTACAATAATGACACATAAAGACACAAGAGACCCTTCGAGTTCTTTGGCAACCCTTCGCGTTCCTCAGCAACTCTTCGTCTGCTCGTCTCTTCGACTCCCTTGTTGTCCTTTCGTCTTCCCGCACGGTCGACGCCCAGTCAACCGCCCAGTCACCAGCACGCATGCGCTCCAACGCCCTGCTGATGCAGCTTTGCCATAATTCACCAAGTGCCACCGAACACATGGTCTTGTGCCATAAGGGAACCCGCGGCCTCCAGACCCTCGTGCGGTAAACCCTTCCTTAGCGTTCTGCATGCTAAGGGGAAGTCCTCCAGAACTTCGCTATCGTGGCCTCCAGACCACTCTCGTACGCGTACTACCGAGCATGCTCGACAATGCTCGTACTCAGCACCTGCAACGCTCCATGCCTCCTTGGATCACCACGCATCAATACCGATACCGTGCGCCTTCGTGCGTACGCCTATGTGACCGTACCGCATTGCTCCTCGATGCGTACTGCTTCACTACGTACCGCCCGTCTGCGCTCGCGTACGTACCGCTGCGTGCATCCACCGTCATGTCTTGCACTGCTGTCTGTACTCGTTGCTCGCACTGCTATTAGCACCACGACACTCTGCTACCGAGCTAGTGTCCTGTGACGCTTCTCCATCACGTACGGTAGAGCCTCCAGACTCTCATGGATAACCTCCCTGATATCCATGCATTATGGACTCCTCCTGAAGTCCTAGCTCCATCGATCATTCTCGAGCATCCGCTACCATGTCTGCACGATCATTCTCGATCACGGAATTTGGGGGTGTGACAAGCCTCCCCCACCTGAAGAATCGGTTGTCCTCAACTGAGCATTCCCACTTCAGCTGGCATCCCGTCATGATCCTCCATCCGCTATGCACCTCCTGATGCTGCTCAATTGGAAGGGTGGTGCAAGCGTGCACCGCCTCCCTTCCCGCACTTGTCCTTCCCACAAACCGCGTCCCTCCATGACTTGGTCTTCGTCGTGAGAAATGGAGCTTCCTCATCAGCTCCTGTTCTCAATGTATCCCTCCTGGATATAGCAGCTCCATCGCTGTTGTGTGGCAGCTCCAGCTCCACCTGTGGAGTACTCACCTCCACGCTTGCTCGTTGACGATCTCTATCGTTCCCTGTAGACGTACCCGTGTCCTGGGAAGTGAGCACCTCCTGTGCTCCGAGCATCTTCGATATCTTGCCTCCTGCAAATTCGTTGGTGGTGTGGTTCGTCACCACTCCACTCCCATGGGCGTTCAACTCCTTGTCCATGCTGCATCGCCCTCCTGAGCTCTGCATCAGCTTCTCATGCACGGATCTTCTTCCATCCGCGGCTTCGGTTGTGTGCCTCCATTGCACACCTTGGTGCTCCGCACGCACCTGCGCACTTCTGTGCATCCTCGATCGAGCCTTGGCACCTCCAAAGCTCATTGTTGTGGAGTTCCCTCGCTCCACCGAAGTCGAAGCTCCAACCCGAAGTGTTGTGAGGCGTACCTTGCGCATAGCACCGATTGCTCCCAAGCGTACCTCCCCTTTTTCTTCATCCTCCTCGTCCGTACGAAGAGTGTTGAGCATCTCTTTCTTTGGGCACTCCCGCGCCCGATGCGGTCCGTCGCATATGAAGCATCCCTTGCTCTTGGGTTGCTCCCTCTTCTTGGAGTACTCTCGTTCCTCCGTTGGTGGATCATGGGCAACACCTTTGCCCTTGTCCTTTGACCGCGCCTTCGGCTTGCTGGTGAACTCCCTCTCTTCAGCGTTGTAGCCTGGTTGAGCCGCCCCATAATCGACCAACGCATCTGCCACCATGATCGCTGAATTCAGGTCCTTCACGCCCTGCCTCCGCAGTTCGGCTTGCGCCCAGCTCTGCAACCCGATCGTGAAGTTGAACAGCTTGTCCTCCTCTGACATGCCCTTGATGTCCAGCAACAAGGATATAAACTGCTTCACGTACTCACGAACAGTGCCTGTCTGCTTCAGGCGTCGAAGAGCCTCCCGTGCAATCCACGCAGTGTTCTTCGGCAGGAACTGCGCCTTCAGTTCCGTGACTAGATCATCCCATCTGGATATCTTCGGTCTTGCCTCGTCTGCTGCACGGCTCCTCCACCATAGCTTGGCGTCGCTCGACATGTACATCGATGCCAAGCCGACCTTCTCGGCTTCCCTCGTTTTGGTCGCCTCGAAGTAAACTTCCATGTCCCATAGGAAGTTCTCCAAATCCTTGGCACTCCGCGTACCTGTAAAGGGTTTGGGTTCGGGTACCTTGCGTCGCTGCACCTCTGTGGAGCTCCCGTTGTTCGCCAATGCCTTCTTGATGAGGGAGATCTCGTTGCGTAGATCCTCCATCACCGTGCTGAACGCCTCCAGTTTGTCCTCCAAGGACTTGATCTGCTCCGCTGAGCGTTGGGTCTCGTCCCCAACATCCGATCCTTCTGAAGAGCGATCCTCCAAGACGGCGATGCGATGGGCATGAGTCCCAATAGTGGACTCCACTTCTGCCATCGCCTGCTCCAATGCTGCTACGCGATCGGTAACGCCCACCATCTTCGCTCTGCTGATTGAAGATGTACTTGCACCAACAAGTATCCTCTGTTCCCGCGATCGTCTGCACCAACAGCCGCTCGTAGCTTTGCCCGCTTCTTGGCACTGACCAAGCTCTGATACCACTTGTCACAGGGTCAAAATCCCGCTACCGATTTCGACCGATCCTGTGCGGCGTTAGCTAACCCGTAGCTAACCAGCCTTCCCGAGTAGAGCGGTCACGGACGCGCCCCAACTCTTCTCGATACTCCTGCTTGCTAGCGCACCGACGCCTCCAACACAAACACGAGCACGAACTCCGGATCGCTCAAGAACACTCTCAAGAATACGCTCAAGAACGCTCAAGAACACGACCACACGATCACACAAGCACGGGCACAAAGCTCTTCTCTTATTAGAAGGGGAACTCTCTCTGGAGTGGGTGACACTCTACACTTGTGTTGTGTTGTGTTGTTTACAAATGAGCCACCACCTCTCCTTTTATACAAGACTCAAGGCAACCCAAGGGACACTCATTATTACATTTACAATAATGACACATAAAGACACAAGAGACCCTTCGAGTTCTTTGGCAACCCTTCGCGTTCCTCAGCAACTCTTCGTCTGCTCGTCTCTTCGACTCCCTTGTTGTCCTTTCGTCTTCCCGCACGGTCGACGCCCAGTCAACCGCCCAGTCACCAGCACGCATGCGCTCCAACGCCCTGCTGATGCAGCTTTGCCATAATTCTCCAAGTGCCACCGAACACTTGGTCTTGTGCCATAAGGGAACCCGCGGCCTCCAGACCCTCGTGCGGTAAACCCTTCCTTAGCGTTCTGCATGCTAAGGGGAAGTCCTCCAGAACTTCGCTATCGTGGCCTCTAGACCACTCTCGTACGCGTACTACCGAGCATGCTCGACAATGCTCGTACTCAGCACCTGCAACGCTCCATGCCTCCTTGGATCACCACGCATCAATACCGATACCGTACGCCTTCGTGTGTACGCCTATGTGACCGTACCGCATTGCTCCTCGATGCGTACTGCTTCACTACGTATCGCCCGTCTGCGCTCGCGTACGTACCGCTGCGTGCATCCACCGTCATGTCTTGCACTGCTGTCTGTACTCGTTGCTCGCACTGCTATTAGCACCACGACACTCTGCTACCGAGCTAGTGTCCTGTGACGCTTCTCCATCACGTACGGTAGAGCCTCCAGACTCTCATGGATAACCTCCCTGATATCCATGCATTTTGGACTCCTCCTGAAGTCCTAGCTCCATCGATCATTCTCGAGCATCCGCTACCGTGTCTGCACGATCATTCTCGATCACGGAATTTGGGGGTGTGACAGGAGGAATGGTAGCATCTGCTAGAATCTAAGAAGAAGCGGCCTCATACTATGAATCTAGAGAGGCTAGAAAGACTCCCACCATCGTGGCATTCCTGTAGGTCTTCAACTGCTCCGGGGTAGCTGTGGGGGGCATGAAGCTATGAAGCTTCTCAAACATTCCCCGCAATGTACCGTAGTGAGCATGCAGTGATCGATCATTCTGCTTTATAGTTAAGATGTCATGCTGAAGGATCTTTGTCTCATTCTTGGCATGTGAATACGTGGCAGCAAGAATGTACCACATGGCTTTGGCAGTAGTTGATGCAAGACATCGTTTGCAATGTCTGGAATCAAGGTACCAGACAACCAGACCTGAGCATATGCATCATCCGCCTCCCATGAGGCATACAACTCTGTCTTCTCCGTCGCTCCCATGAGGCATACAACTCTGTCTTCTCCGTCGGCTCTTCCTCAGTAAGAATATGTTTCTTACCCATTGCTTCATTAGGCTCATGAACTACATCGCCCATAATATGTAGTTCGACCCATCCATCTTCACAATAGGCGCATGACCTCTAAAGGCTCCTGTGGTGGGGATATCTGCCATGCTCTCTGACGTGATGACTAGAGACGACTAGGGTTGTAGACTAGATAAACTTTGGTCTACACTAATATGAAGAGGTTTGGTTGCATGTATAGACTTACACAACCAAACCCATTAATACGGAGATGCAGTGTCGGTAGCCGAAGGATGACAGGGCCACAGAAGGGAGCCCTTCGAGGAACGGAACGACAACACCTCTACACGTGAGAGGTGCAGCTGCAAGACCTTGGCAGCAGGAGCATGGCGGCGGGACTCAAGGTCCGAGATGGCGGGGCCATAAGGTGACTGGGCCTGATGTAGCAGGGCCGCAAGCCGGTGCGACCTGATGTGGCAGGGCCACGAGGCGGCAGGGACTGCGAGACGACAGGTGGCCCTAGGCCCGAGGCGGCAGAGGGCCGGGGGACAGGGCCGCGAGGCCCTGGACGGCGAGGTGGAGAGCTGCGGGCCCTGGGCGGTGGTAACGGCGACGGCGGGAGGCTTGAGGTGGGGATTAGGGTTAGGGTTTAGGTACAGGAGCTTATGTCTAGGATCTCCGCTCTGATACCATGTTGGGAAAAATAGAGAAATATGTTTATTCCTTGAGCCCTATGCTCTCTTATATAGGGAGAGACCTATGGGCAAATTACATCAAGTAGACAGAGAAAAGATGAAATAGATAAACAGATACATAAAATAAACTATATCTCTACAATTTTGAAAGCAATGTCTCTAATCGGTAGGTGGGTTCAAGATGGTCCAAAGTTACAAAGTTTGTGTTCAAACATATAAAATTGATTATAAATGAAATCCTTCTCCTTAAACACAACAAATCATTCCTTGATATTTTCACCCATAATATCAACATTTACTACCTCGATGACCTCCTTGGTATCACAAAGGTCAGATAATTGATCAATGCCATTGATCTATTTTCGTGAAATGTGTGTTAACTTGAAAGTGCAAGGGTGGGAGTGTGGGTTCATGTATACTCGGATTTAACAGCTACTTATGCTCTTTGTCAGTATGTGAATCATCCATATCATTCGAAGCAACTATTTCTTTTCTTGGTGCCTCAATTTCAATCGACCAAGAAGATAGTTCCTGCCATGGAAGAATCAATGTGGTAGTTGGTCGTTCATCCTCAATTTTTGGTATTTTTATTAAGAAAATGAATAAATAAAATAAGAGGGATATATATACATACTCTATATCGTGATTTATTTTCTTTGCTTTTTACTTCAATTTTGATATGTATTTTTGCACATTTTATTAAAGCATAAATTAAAGAAAATAAATGAAAAAGAAAGTAATTAAAAAGAGTTATATTTGTACATAAAATAATAGGGTTAAATAAGGTAATATGAAAAATATAAAATGAGATCCCAAAACTCAAGTTTCACATTCAAACTATGATTCTTTTGAATTTTGTCTTGTTTTGTAGATAATTGAATGCATATTAATTCAAAAGTGAGAAGGGCTTAATAGGAGATTGTATGAGAGAGATATTCACATTTATACATTTTTGTCTCCAAACTAGGATTTGGGTTTATTGAGCATATCTACGAGTTAGTATTTTTTTGATATTTTTTAACGACTAATATTAGTAATATGTACATAATAAAGTTGATTTTATTTTATTTGGAATTAGTGAAAAAAATTAAAACACGGGAAGTTGTGGTAATATACATTTAATAATGTACAAGGGATTTTTGGCTTCTTATTTATGCAATTTTGAATGCTAAAATATGAGTATTAATTACATATGCATGAATGATAAAAATGCAATATAGATGATAAATGCAATTAATTACTTGGGAATAGAGCTCTATTTTCATCTTTTAGAGTGATGAATCACAAATTCATCACCGGGTTGACTTCCCCAAGTGGGGTTGGATTGTATCCCGAAATTGGGTTGTGAACCGACGTAGTTCAAGTGATTTTCCTCATAATGATTGATACAGTGAAGAGTAGTCTAGATACTACGTTGCCAAGTTGGAATTTGACATACTCTTTATGTATGCATAGATTTGTTCACTAAGAGTCATTTTCGGAGGAAAAATATAGTGCAAACACAAAGCACAAAACAAACACAAAACAATATCGATTTATCAACACAAACAAGTTGATGTAGAAGCCGGATATCTTCTCAATTTTTTTTATTTTTTATTGCAACACAAATCAAGCACACTAGTAATCTAGATGTATCTAATTATGAAATAATGATTGTCCTAAATTTTACGGGTGTAAGTAGGGACCGTAAAACGGCTACCCGTGTTACTTGAGGATGGTGCCTTACGTATTGTCCTTGAACCACCCAATCTGATAAGGGAAATCGTAGTTCCCTCATTGAGAAGTAGCTAGTCATTTTACAATCCAGTAGTCAAAAGTTTCACTAGGATTTGTGCTCTGACCTAGGATTTAGTTTGTACATGTGAGATCATGTTCAATGTGCAACAAACAAACACTTCAGACTGCTTTCGTCTGAGCTACACGATGACTTTTCGGAGCTTATCTGATTATGCGAGCAACTCAATTGTGATCTTGTTTAATTGGTGAGCAGAGGGAGAGAGATCATATAGATGAATGCAAAATGAGACTTGATTTCATGTTTTCAAGAAATTTTTGAAGCACACAAAAATGCAATAGACTACAAATGCCTAGGAGTTTAAATAGATCTCCAAGGCTTGTTTGGTAATTGATGATTCCAAAATTCGTGTTTGATGGATATTTGAATGAATAAAGTGAATGAGAGAGAACGAAAGTGATCCACTTTTTGTATTGCATTTTTTTGTACCTGAAAAAAATTAGTTTGCAAAAATAAAATAAAAAGATAAAAAATGTCAAAGTAAATTACTTAAAGTTGCTGAGTCCCTAACAACGACGCCAAAATGAAACCACGATTTTCTGTGCACTAAGAAGAGATTTTTAGTGTTGTGTGCACATGCAAATCTGACGGATTTTAGATAAAATTTATACAACTAAAGGCCGAGATATATCAAATAATGTATAGTGCAAGTAGAGGATCAATTCAAATGGACTTAGATATTTTACACGAATTTTTATTCTATTTATAAATGCATTTTCAACTTTATTATTTCAAATTAAATCATATTTTCTTTTTATTTCTGAAATCTTAAAATCTATTGAAACCTATGTAATTAGATTCTAAACATCATTACGATCGTACATGAATTTTCTGAGAAATTTTCATATTTTTTGCTTTTTGGTGAGTTTTTGAATTGCCATGGGCATGAGTGTAATTTTCTAGGAAACCTAAGGGCTTGCATGTAAATAAAACTAAATCTGAGGGTATATTGTAAATCCAAAAAGCCATCTGGATAGAACATAAAATGTGTCCATTTTTACTAATTCGATTTAATAGTGATTTAGGCAAATTATAGAAAAACTTAAGAAAGAATTAGAAATTTCAAGAAGATTCCTAAAGGATTAAAATGTAATTAAATAGAACATGAAATATTAAAATGCAAATTTGACGGAATATAAAATTCAAAAGGGAAAAATGCAGATTGTATTCTAAAGTTTAATGTTGCAGAAATGTCCAAAATAAGAAATAAAATTAAAACTACAGAAAAAGTGAAATTGCTAAGGAGTCCTTGGGACCTCTTCTTCCTCGAGCAGTGAGCAGCGACAAGAAAAGGCTGAGGGTGGAGGTGGTGCACGACATACGATGGTGGGGGAGAGAGGCTGGACTTGCTAGAGAGGAGAAGCTTCAGGAGGTGTGGCAGATGCTCGTGGCTGAACTGGAGAGGGAGAGTCGAGGCGACGTATCAGCGGAGAGGCGGAGGTGGGGCTGGAGATCATAGATCTGGTGTTGGGTTCCCCTTTTCTCGATTGTCGCCCTCCCCTATTTGTAGGCGCACTCGAGGGAGGGGAGGGGGCGTCGGTTGATGGAAGGGGAGGCGGCACCACCGTTGGTCGAAGGGGAGAGGAAGGGGCGGCGACGGTTGGCACGCGAGGGAGAAGAAGAGGAGGTGCGGCCGGCGCCCGTACGTGAGGAGGAAGAAGGGGGCTGACGTCAGCACCCTAATTATTATTAATATTATTTTGCAAATTAAGAGGAGAGAGGATTGGAGAGCCTCTTTGGACATTTTCTAAATCAGACATGAAAAACAAAAAAAATTAATAGAAACTCCGATATGGGCTTGGAGCCCATATTTATTGAAAAATTAATTAATGCAATTTTTTCTTCTTTTTGATTTAATTTGTAAGGAATGTTATGCCTTTTTTATATAATTTTGAATGCAAAGAGCATAAAACTTATGGAATGAAAATTACGTGCGAATTTGAGAAAAATGCATGGATTAAACACCGAAGTTTGCTCAAAAAGATATAAAAGATATGATAAATCACCGATTCATCATTTTCCATGATAATATGTAGAAAATAATTATAAGAGAATCACAACAACATGCATACCATCATGCATATCAAAAGAGCAAAATATAACATGGTTCAAGATGACATCGCTCAGCAGGAGTTGAGTAGCACAAGGAGTTGAGGGGATAGAAAATAATTATAAGAGAATCACAACAACATGCATACCATCATGCATATCAAAAGAGCAAAATATAACATGGTTCAAGATGACATCGCTCAGCAGGAGTTGAGTAGCACAAGGAGTTGAGGGGATCATAAGACATGGACCGTTAACTCGAAATGTATAAAATACTGCTATATGTTGCTTATATTTAAATTTTTTATTTGAAGATGATCCGGTTCAAAAGAGTGGAAGGTCTTTCACTATGTATTGTTCAATTTTACCCTCTTTTCACAGGGATCTTGGCAGCCAAGGCCTAAGGGGTACTATCAGTGACCAGATAAACCTCCTGGAAGACTTGGTAAGCTTGTAAGTATCAAGTCATCCAATAGTGTTCGTTTTATTATTATATATAGATATTGAATGATGCCTTGTAATTTTTTTACTTAAACCTGCTGCAGAATTACTTCTTGGAAAGAAAAATTGGTTCAGAATGCCACTGACATGATTTTTTGTTGTTGATTTGTCTTGGTTAAAGATATTACTATTCTTCGGCAGGTTGACATGAATTTCTCATGCTTATCTTTCTCTCATTTCGTGCATCTTTTTCTTAAAACTTTGATATGTTTTTCACACACTAAAGATTGGTTCCTGTTAGAATAATTATGTTATTTACTTTTATTGTCTTGTTTCTGTAAATTACCCATAGAGCTTTTCTTCTATATAAGAGAGCTTTAAGGTTTGATGGAATGTATCTTGATTTATTCTCGCAACATGGTATCAGAGCGACAGTCCTAGACCGGAGCCTGTGCCCTAGTTCCTTGTCCCCACCAATAGCCCTTCGGCCGGCGCCGCCTCTACTCGCTCGAGCGTCCCTCGCGCCTCTGCCGCCTCCTGCAAGCCTTCCCGGCGCACCGGTTATGCGCGTGTGCGTGAGTCTTCTCCTGCGCGCGTGAGCCCTCTCCTGTGCGCGAGTTCCCCTGTGCGCGCGTGCCCTCCTGCGCGCGTGCCCTCCTGCGCGCGAGCCCCCTACGCGTGTCCTATGCCCTGTGCGCCCTACGCGCGTGATCGGGCTGTAGCCCTATCAGTTCTACCGTGATCGGGTTGTAGCCCTATCGTGATTGGTTTGTGGCCCTACCAGTTCTCACCTCTTCACGCACGTACCCTAGCGTGATTCCCTGCATGGTCCAAGGTAGCCGAACTCGTCAGAGGAACCCTCAAGGTATGGAGGGCGTTGTGGTATGAGTCTACGTCCACAACTGCCTTCATATATGTTCACGTAGACATTATTGTCTAGTCGTGTAACCCCAGTTGCAGAATATTGTTGTCATCATGTCAGACATCAAGGTAGATCTTCCGTCTCTGGGTGCCTTTAAAGGTCCAGCACCCGTTGTGAAAATCGACGGCACAAACTATGAACTGTGGGCCATGCAGTTCATGAGTCTTATACAATGCAATGGCAAGAAGCATATCCTCACACTAGAGGAACCTGTAGAGAAGACTGGGGTTAACGCCTCATGGGAGGCTGACGATGCATATGCACGTATATGGTTATCTGGTACCATATCCATGGAGATAGCCAATGACATTCTGAGTCACCCCACTGCGAAGGCTATGTGGGATATTCTTGCTGCCACATATTCTCCTGCAAAGAACGAGTCCAAGATCCTACAGCTTCAGCATGACATTTTCACCTCGAAACAGAACGAGCGTCCTCTTCATACCCTGTATACCTCTCTGAGGGGTATGTTTGAGAAGCTACACGGGTACATTCCGTTGACAGCCACACCAGAACAGCTAAAGGCATATAGGGACTCAGTGATGACAAGAGTATTTCAAGCAGCCCTTGATCAGAAGTATGATGCCGCCAGAGCACAGATTCTTACAGATGCTACCATACCTCCTATGGAAGAGGCCTATCGCAGGTTGAGTAGACTCTCCATATCTCATGGTAAATCTCAGCTATCTCAGACGTCCTCAGCCATGGCAGCATCTCATGGCAGGGGAGGATCTCCACAGTTTCGAGGTAGAGGTGGTTGTAGCAGAGGAGGAGGTAACATACCTCCTCGACAGCCGTGCACTTACTGTCGCAGGACTGGTCACACTGAGGAAACATGCTATTCTAAGCATGGGTTTCCTACTACTACAACACGTGTGGCAGAGCAGACTCAGCAGGAAGGGGGTCCTTCCCATGTCCCGGATCAAAGGTTCGAGGAGTTAGTGGTGCGACTTAGAGAGATCATGCATATTCAGGGGCTAGCAAGTACTTCAGGATCTTCGGAGATAGCTGCATCAGCGTCAGCATCCACGTCAGGTATAGCATATGCTCTTACTAGTTGTTACAGAGCAGATCTATCAGAATGGATCATGGATTCAGGAGCATCTCACCATTTATGTGGTGATAAAAAGCAGTTGGATGGTTTTAGTGCAACTCAGACAGGACGATCTGTGGTGATAGCTGACGGGACACATTCTCCCATTACTGGTCAGGGGGAGGTGCAATTGACCCCTGCAATACGGCTTCAAAATGTTCTTTATGCTCCTGATTTTTCAATGAATTTATTGTCGATTAGTCAAATCAATAAAGATTTACATTGTCATGCCATATTTGACCCATCTGTTCTTGTGTTTCAGGACATCCTAACGGGCAGAGTGATTGGAACTGGCCGTGAGCAAGGGGGTCTCTATAGATTGGTGCAGTCTCCTTATGCTGGTGTCTCTTCTGTTAGTGCTGGATCTGTCTCTCCTTACACATGGCATCTCCGCTTTGGTCATCTTCCGTTGCAAAAAGATGGTTCATATCATTCCACATATTTCTCTCCGGTCTACTTTTCAATGCGAGGCGTGCCATCTTGGGAAACATCACCGGTCTTCGTTTCAGAGTCGTCTAGGTCCAAGTCGTCATGGTCTGTTTGAGTTACTCCATTTTGATATTTGGGGTCCCAGTCGTGTCCCTGATCTTCAAGGGCACATGTTTTATCTTGTTGCTGTCGATGAATTTTCTAGGTTATCTTGGGTCTTTCTTCTTAAAAATAAGTCTGATGCTGGTCATGTTATTCAGTCTTTTATTAATGAAATAAAGAATATTTTCTCTGCTAGAGTGAAGTACATACGATCTGACATTGCTCTAGAATTGTGCAGTACTCAACTCTCTCAATTCCTTATGTCTCATGGGATTGTGCATCAGACGTCTTGTGCATATACCTCCCAATAGAATGGGGTGGCTGAAAGAAAACATCGTCATTTGTTGGATATTACCAGAACCCTTTTGATTCAGAGCCGTGCCCCTCACTCCTATTGGGGGGATGCGGTTCTAACTGCATGCTATCTGGTTAACCGTATGCCTTCGTCAGTGTTAGGGGAGAAGATCCCATTCTTGACTGCGTTTCCCGAGACAGATCTTTTCTCCCTAACACCACGCGTTTTTGGGTCCGTTGCGTTTGTTCATTGCTTCTCTCCTGGTCTTGACAAGCTCTCTCCCAGAGCTGTCAAATGTGTGTTTATGGGTTATTCCAAAACCCAAAAAGGATATCGGTGTTTTGATCCAGTTCGACGACGGTACTATGTTAGTGCAGATGTCGCCTTCTTTGAGTCCATTATGTATTTCTCCTACAGGTGACAGACTCACTCACTCAGAGGAAGGAGACGATATCTATATGCCGCCTCCTCCTCCATCTGTTCCATGCTCTACTCCGACACCACCACCACCACCACCAATGCCAACTCCACCACCACCACCGCTACCACCAACTACTACATTTTATCCTCAGGTCTATCAGCGTCGGCCCTCTGCTCATGTGCCTCCTCCATCATCCAGCACGCCCGAGGTATGTACTGATCATTTGAGTTCTTCTGATGGCACGGGTGATTTGCATGCACAGATGAATGTACAGGGTACTGATGGTACTTCCACTCCTCCATCGTGTGGAGGATACGAGCGTGAGGGGATTGCTATTTCGCTTTTGCAGTATGCAGACTATACTATTGTGTTCTTGGGGACGGAGACAGAGAAGATTCGGCAGGAATCTGACATCATGGACATATTTGGAGACCTTTCTGGGCTACGTATCAACGGGGAGAAATCCTTGATGGTTCCTTTCGGCTTGGACGGACGTGATATGAAGGAGGTGGCTACATGTTTGGACTATCCCACGTCGGGCCTTCCAATAACGTATTGGGTCTTCCTTTGGTGGCCGGGAAGCCAACGAATCGAGATAAGAGGCTTTTGCTCGACAGACTTGAGGGTAGGATGGCAGAGTGGAAGGCGACGATGCTCTCGAGGGGGGGGGAGATGTACCTGTTGAAGCATGTCTTGTCAGCCATACCGATTTTTTCTGTTCCACGTGGTAGCTGCCTGTTGGAGTCCGTTCACGTATTGAGGCACTCATGAGGAGGTTCTTATGGATAGATGGGAGGCGGAGCAGGCGTGGGATCCATTTGGTGGGATGGGACAAGATGACGAAATCCAAGAAAAGGAGCAGTATGGGCATTCTGAGGTTGGCTAAGATGAACAAGGCGTTTATGGTAAAATGAGTAGTGCAGATTTGGGGTCATTCTGATGATATGGCGTGCAGATTGATGAGGAGTTTTTATGAGGTGTCCATATCGTTGACAGTGGTGTCGTGTCGCTTACCTTCGTATCTTTGGAAAGGTATTATAGAGGTGCTGCCGGATATTGTTGTGCCTTGTTCTCTTTCTGGATGGATGACTGGACGGGCGAGGGAGTTCTTTGCGATGAATCCCGCGCTTATGCCGGCTTGCAACTAATAGAATAGCTTCGGTGCAGGAGATATGGGTCAATGGATCTTGGACCACCATGTTTGTCTCATTTATCAGACCAGAGGGTGGAGGAGTTTATGGATTTACAGGCGCTTCTGGTCGAAAGTGAGGGTCCTTCGACGGGGCGGGATCATTTTGCATGGGTAAATGACAAATTTTCTGTGAAAAAGGCTAACAGATTTTTGGTGAGGGATGGGCGACGAAGTGAAGCTGAACATGGCGATGGATTTAAGGTTGGTTTGGAGAAGTAGGGTGCCAAATTAGATAAAAATTTTCCTTTGGTTGCTTCGTTTGGATCGGATACTCTCGCAGGTTCGCCAGAGCCAGTTGCTCGATCTGGCTAGTAAGGTTTGCTCTAGATGTGGTTTGGTGGTAGAGGACACTGGCCACTTATTCTTTGTGTGTCCGTCTTCTGCTCGGGTTCGGAGCATGTCCGACATATCGTGGTGTAACTGTCATGATGGTGCAAATTTTTGGAGGAGCATCCGTTTGGTATACGGTTTTGGCCACGAGGATAGTGCGCGACCTTTTGCAACATTGTGGGTAATTTGGTGTACAAGGAACAAAGTCATTTTTGGGGGGCAATCTTGTTATATCAAAAATATACTAGAGCATAGCAAAGCATTGTGTTCTTTGTGGAGTTTGTAAGTCCATGTACTTTCTTATACTTTTTATATACTGAAATATACTTAGCGGCGAGTTCCAATTTCTGGGACTTCACTCGTTTCACTTTTCGAAAAAAATTTATGAACATATTAGTTGGATTATCAATTGTGTTGACCTTCTTCATCTTGATCTTCTTCTGGGAACGAATGGAGTGATATTTGTCATCTATGTGCTTGGTGTTCTCATGATTAACCTGATTTTTGGTTAAACATATTAGATTGAGACTGTCGCAATATAATATTGCCTGAACCTGTCGTAGATCGAGATCTTGAACTAAGATCTTCAGTCAAATTCCTTCCATTACAGCTTCTATCAAGCCACGTACTCTGCCTTTGTGGTAGATAAGGTAAGTGATGGTTGCATGGTAGCCTTCCGACTAATGACAGAATTCCTCAAAGTGAAGATGTAACCTATAATTGATCTCCTCCCATCAACTTCTGCAGTATAGTCTATATCTGGATATCTGGCAATCAAACACTTTTAATCACTTATGTAAATGAGGCCAATGTCTGATGTTCCTCTCAAATAGCACAAAATGTGCTTAATTGCTTGGCAATGCTCCTTCCATGGGTTCCTCATGAATTTGCTAACAATGCTCACAACATTAGCAATATGAAGTCATGTGCATACCACGTCATACATAAAACTCCCAACTGCGCTGTTGTTAGAGTATGCATTATTGTCAGGTAAGATGGGTAAATGGATCATTCCTAGATCCATTACCACATCTAGAGTTTAGTCCCACATCTACCAGTGGTGGGACTTGGAGGGTCTGTGGAGGCTATATAAGAAACCCCAGACCCCTGTATCCAGTGAGAAAAGCAATGGACTATCAGCTCATAGAAGCGTTCTCCTGTGGTTTCATTCTGCTCCTTACGGAGTAGGGTTCCATGTTAAAATCCCGCGTTCTTCATATTTCTTTATCTTTATTTCTGATATGCTTCCACATTTCTATTTTCTAACATGGTATCGCAGGAGGCTCTTCAGAGAAAATGCTGATTTCTTTTTCGGATTCATACGTGAATCAAAACCCTAATCAATGTTGTGTGCAACAAGAATATCGGAAAAGATCCAGCAGCTACTCCAGCTGCAGGCCCTCATCATTAGATCGAAGGCCGCAATAACTATGATTTGATTCGAAGGGCTAGCCCTATCACGTTTCAGGCGGCGCACTTCGCTCT
This sequence comes from Ottelia alismoides, assembly GCA_037367405.1. Lineage (NCBI taxonomy): Eukaryota > Viridiplantae > Streptophyta > Magnoliopsida > Alismatales > Hydrocharitaceae > Ottelia > Ottelia alismoides. The sequence goes on along the minus strand of JAZKJV010006971.1, from coordinate 1,043,511 downwards.
CCCTTCTCCTGGCGGCAGCGACGATGCCCCTCCACCTTCATCGTATTTCCTCTGGCGGTGCATCCCCAGTTGCGCGTACTCCTCTCATCTTCTCCAGGCGGTGCAACATCTTCGCGTGCTACTCCAGCCGCCCTCAAGCCCTCACGCAGGAAGTGCGGGAGGACCTCTACGAGATCCAGGCAGTGTCGGATCTCCTCTCCAACTGAAGGAGGTGCTGTCCGAGATGTCTTCGGCAGTTCCCCTCCAACGGTGGCGGCCTCCTCCTGAATGATGCCAACCCCATCGCCACCTCTCTAGTCTTCATCGCCACCGCTCCTTCCTCATGCGCACCGCCATCTTGCGACATCTCTAGGTTCGCGAGCCTCCATCTCCTAATCTGTGGCGACGATGCCGCTGCTCCCTCCTCGCGGCAGTGATGGGTTCCACGATGGAACCCTATTCCATCGAAGGCGACGCAGGGGTTTCCATCAGGAACCTAAATAACAAAAGGTGCACATCTTAAAGCCCTAATTAGGCTTCATTTTTGTTTCGTAAAGAAAAAAAAGGGAAAAGGAGGGGAGCGGGAGAGCTAATCTTGGGCCCAAAAGTTGGCTTGGCCGATTTAAAAAGAAAGGGGCAGTTGCAGCGTTAAAAAAAGAGAAGAAAGATGCAACTGAGGTATTTGTTCCAAAAAAAGAGGTGCGCACAAAAAAACCATATGCAAAAATATACAAAAAAGGAAAGGAAAAAACCGTAAAAAATAATGGAACAACTTAAAAAAAGTTTCAAAAAATGTGAGAGGAAAAATCGATTTTTTTAGAAAGCCTTATGCATGTTTTCTCCCCATTTTATTGTATTCTCCCAACTTAGTCGACGTCATTGTTTTCCAACAAGTATAGGAGTAAGTGGGAGTATTGTGTAGAGTCACAGGTCTATTCCAGATTCAGATGTCAGATTCCGGACCAGCCAGACTTTCTGGAAGTCTACAGGTTTTCAGATTCGACGTCAGATTGGTTCCGAGTCTTCGGTTTTTAGATGTGCACATATATTCCATCATTGTTTGTGGTCCCCATATTTTGTGTTTTGGCCAAGGTTTTCATGTGATCTATAGGGACTCCAGAGTAGAGATCCCATTCCCTATGCCATGTAGACTAGGGTTTTCATGTAGTTTCATAGGGACTCCAGAGTAGAGATCCCATTATCTGAGCCAAATGGGAGAGACTCCATTCTTCGACGACTGTGGACTCCGACGAGGATTGCACTCCACGGCTTTTCCAGTTCGGCCCTTCAGAGATGGAGCAGTTGTCCACATGATCCGGTGTTCTACAAGTGACGGGCCAGAGTTCTCCAGGTGGAGACTCATCCAGTTTTAGTGGTTTTGACATGCGCAGTATAGAGCACATTCAGTTTGACTTACACTCCAGCCCGTTTGTCCTCCTCACCTGCACGGCATGAGAAGCAATGTCCTCGACAACAGCCGACAGTTGTGTGCGTCGAGTTGATATTGTCTATAGTGTCTTCTATAATGAGTTGAGATTTCTTTCTGTTTGTTCAAGCTGAGCATTACATGCTCCAACTTGATGGTGAGTGTTGGAGTATGTGTCATTATCATGTAAGATGGGTAAATGGATCCTTCCAAGATCCATTTACCACATCCAGAGTTTAGTCCTACATATACTTGTAATGGGACTTAGAGGGTCTGTGGAGACTATATAAGAAGCCCCATACCTCCTATATCTAGTGAGAAACGCAATAGACTATTGACCCTTAGAGGCGTTCTCCCGTGGTTTCATCCTCTCCTTAGGGAATATGGTTCCACGTTAAAATACCGCGTTCTCATATTTCTTTATCTTTATTTATGATACGCTTCTGCGTTCTATTTTCTAACAGTTGTCATAGGGAATACATGACATGTGCTCCTTTGTTGTGTCTGACTGAGGTGCGAAAGAAACTGAGAGATTATTCGCAACGGATGGAGTACATAAGGGCTTGATTGTAGACATCCCAAATCTCATTAAAACTTTCTCATGTAGTTCTTATGAGATAAGAAAAGTTTCCCTTCTATAAGATCCCTAATGATCTCCATCTCGAAGATCTTCTTTGATGCATCAAGGTCCTTCATGTCAAACTTTGAAATAAGGAGCTTCTTCATATCATCTTTGGTACTCTTCTTCCTGGCAACAATCAGCATGTTGTCAACATACAATTATAGATATATTAAGGACCCATTCTCCACCTTTTCGTGGTAAACACAACAATCGTATGTGCTCCTGTTGTACCATGATCAATCATGAAGCTGTCAAATCACTAGCTAGGAGGTTGCTTAAGCCCACACAAGGATTTCTTCAATGTATACACATTGTCTTCCTTCTCCTGAAATGCGAATCTCCCTAGTTGGCTCGTAAGAATGTCTTCGTCGAGTACACTATGCAAGAAGTTATCGTTACATCTAACTGCTCCAGATCCAAATCTCGATGCGCTACAAGAGCCACTAGCACCATGAAGGATGCATGTTTCGGGAAAGAAAATCTCATTGTAATCCATGTCTTCCTTCTATCTGTAATCCTTCGCAACTAGATGTGACTTGTATCTGATGCCTTCACTGCATGATATCCCTGTCATTTTCTTGAAGACTCATTTGCAGCCAACAGCTGTCCTCCCCTTTGGCAACTTAACAAGATCCCATATCTGATTCTTATTAAGAGATTCCATCTCTTCACTCAAAGCAGCAATCAACTGCCCAGTTTCTGCCCCAACTATGACCTCCTTGTACATGGAAGGCTTTGGAGACTTTGCTTCCTCTGCAACATGTAGTGCTAATGCAACCATGTCTTCAAAATCAAATCTATGTGACGGATGTATCTCTCTACATCGTCCATCAGTAGCAACACTTGTTTACCTCTCCTTCGATATCTCAGCTTCAAGATGTTCAATATCAGCATGATTAGGAGTGGTTTGATCAACTACGTGATCACTACTTGGTGTTGGTTCGAACTCCACATGTTCGTGTACATTGTCGGAGTATTTGGTTGTGAACCTATTGAGTTGTAGATGGGTAAATGGATACCTCCAGGATCTATTTAGGATCCATTTACCCCATCATTGCATTTAGTCCCACATCTACTAGTGGTGGGACTTGGAGGCTATGTGGAGGATATATAAGGAGCCTCAGACCTCCTGTATCCATTGAGAAAGTTCAATAGAATATCCACCCCTTTGATTGATTCTCCCGTGGTTTCATCCCTCTCCTTAGGGAGTAGGGTTCCACGTAAAAATTCTTGTGTTCTTCAATTTCTCTATCTTTATTTCTGATTCCGCTTCCGCTTCCTATTTTTCTAACATGATATCAGAGCGGGTCGATTCTCAGAGATCTTATGTTTATTTTTATTTTGAGAGTCAGTATTTGATTGTCATTAAAGATTTATTTGAGAACCAAGATTCGCGAAGTTTATGGTTCTCTTCTTGAAATCCTAATCCCCATCGTCATTAACAATACATGTTGTTAGGTTTCTTCATATGAAACCCTGATTACGATGACATCCAGCAACGTGTTTGGGTTCAAGATGAAGAGCCATCTTTTGCCGTAGGGCGTGGTGGCACCAATCCCATCGTGCACCTCCATCTCGATGCACAGGAGGAGCATCTCCTTCTTGCATCCCCGATGCTTGCAACCCCTATGCCCATAACCCTTGCAATGACATGCTCTAGATTCCAGGCCGCCTGCGCCAACCCTCACCTTGACGCATAGCCCTAGTCTACGGATATCCTTGAGGCACCGATCCCTCCTTCCTCGCATCAAGCGGCTGCGGGTTTTCGCAAAACCCTAGAGCGTCAATCCCCCTCAGCACTCCAGGCGCTTAATGCGGAGCCCCGCCCCCAGACCTACTTCTCCTCCCTCGCGCACGCAGCGCGAAAGTTCTCCCTCAGTAGGCAGATCTAAACCAGGTCCATCACACATGGGAGCCCCTCGCGCTTCTCCAGAAGGTGCAGCTCTACCAGGAGGTGCTCGGACTTGCGCAGGCTGCTTCTCCCTCTCCGCACAGGCGGAGCCTTCTCCTTCTCCGGTCAGCACAACTCGTAGGAGATCTCTCCATCATAGGGCAGGCGGTCCCATACGACATCTCTGGCTGCCGCAGGCGGCGCCCTCCATCTCCTACCTCCATCCAACTGGGAACCCGTAGCGGTGATGAAGAATAGAAGGAGGGCCGATGGCCCTCTTTATTAAAAGAAAAGGGCCCGCGCCTCGCGGTGATAAAGATTTTTTTTGGCCCTATGTTTTCGGCCTGAACAACGTATGTAAAAAAAATGCAGGGAGTGAGAGCGACAAATGCCCTATTGGGCTGAGTTCTTTTGGCCCCCCCTATTTGGGCCTAGCTTTATTGTTAAAAAAAGGGGGCGCGCATAATAAAAAGAAAAAAAAATGATATGTATATTTGCAAAAAAATAATAATTGAAAAGCCGTAAAAAAATTGAACGACTTATGGGACGACTATTAAAAAAATGGAAATAGGCGGAAGAGAAAAAAGAAGAAAAAATTTTGTAAGAAAAACTGATAAAAAATAAAGTTCAGCTTATTGGTTTCATCTTGTTTTCCCCCATGTTATTGTCTTCTCCCAACTTTGTCGATGTTCATTTCTGACAAGTATGAGAGAAAGGGGGAGTGTTGTGTAGAGTCACAGGTCGGATTCAGATTCCAGACTCAGATGCCAGATTTCCACACCATTCAGATTCCAGACTCTACAGTTTGTCAGATGTTTTCTCCCCATTCTTCATGTACCCCTATTTTATTGTCTTCTCCCAAGTCCCAACTTGGCCGACGATTGTCATTCCAACTAGTATATGAGAAAGGGGGAGTATTGTGTAGAGTCACAGGTCTTGTTCCAAGATTCAGATGTCAGATTCTCAAGACCGGTCAGATGTTCAAACTCTACAGTTGATATTCAGACTCGGCGTCAAATTCCGGGTCTTCAGTTTCATACACGCACATGTATGCGGTCTTCTCAGATGCGCACATGTTTGCCTTCTTTTGTCGTGGTCCCCATCATTCTTGTTGTTGTCAGGTCAGAGTTTTCATGTAAGCCATAGGGACTCCAGAGTAGAGGACCATTCCCTATGCCATGTTGGCAAGGGTTTTTCATGTGGTATCATAGGGACTCCAGACTAGAGTATTATTCTCTGTGCCAGATGGGAGAGACCCAGTTCTTCGATGAGGAGACTTTTCAGACTCCATTCTCTAGCGACCGTGGACTCCGACGAGGATTGCACTTCCACGGCCTTTTTCAATTTGGTCCTTTTCAAAGATGGAGCAGTTGTCCACATGTTGTGGCGGGTGATGAATCTCGTATTCATCATGCTAAAAGCCACTTATTAAAATCCCTGCTTAAACAAGCCAATAAAAATACCCTCTAATTCTTTATTTTTATCATGTATCATATTGTGTATAAATTACCATTAATTTATTGTATTTTTCTTATTTTTCTGTATCTATTTTATCACTCAAAAACCCCTAAAAATTAGGTAGATAGCTTGTCTATAAATCACTGACCCTTAAAAAGATAAAAAAATACAAAAAAATCTCAAAACTACAAACTTGGTATTTTATCCCTTTAAAATACCCCTAAAAATAGCTTTTGTACAGATGACCTCTTTTGGCTTTTTGACCAACATGAAAGTTGTAGATCTCATCGAGACGAGCAACTTTCATGTTTTGACTTTCCAAATTCGGCCTCTAAATATTTCTTTTCTAATTTTCTTTGTTTTTATTTTTAAATTGCTCTGATTGGGCCACGTTGCGCCCTCTGGGCCGCCCACGTGGCCCGCTTCATAGTCTGGGATCTTGAGAGTCTGAGTTAACATGCCTTAGTCATTAGGATTTTCATGACTTAAAAAAGTTTTGATCAAAAAAAAAAAGAAAAAGAAAAAAAAAGAAAGAAAAAAAAGAAAAAAAGAAAAAAAAATTAAAAACTAAAACCCATAAAAATTTACAAAAGATAAAAATCACACAAAAATTCACTAACCCAAGGAGTTGGTGTATTCCTGACACATTCACACTCACGCAAGGGTTGTGGATTTTGAGGACACTGGATCTCTGGGATCTTGAGAGTCTGAGTTAACATGCCTTAGTCATTAGGGTTTTCATGACTTAAATATCCACACTCTTCGGGTTTGAAAGATTTGAGTGCTATATTGCACTCTTCATCTCTACCTTCAAGAAAATATGATCAACACAGTCACTTCCACAACTGCATGATTGATGAGCTGAGATGAGATATCACTTGAGGAACTAGGACCAGAGAATTGAGTTTAGACCCGATCTGATGATATTCGAGGATGAGATAAAGTTAATGAAGGCTTAAGAAAACCTGAGTGTCAGCAAAACACTAGCCAGTATGTGAACAAGATTCATATGCTATCTTTTTGATAAATGACCTAAGTGCCAGGGTGTGATGAAATTTAATGAAAATTGCTGATCAGTGTGCACCAATCTCTTGGTAAAAGCAGTGGAGCTAGCCAACAAAAGAAATGAAATGTTAAAGAAAAAGCTCTAAATTCAAAGTCAAAATTCCAAATGAGCTTCCACCAATGGCGAGCGCTCCCAAACATTTTCAAAGAGTCCACTTGGATCAAGCGCTAATTAGGACCAAGGAGTCGGGCTGGCACCACAAAAAGGGCCCTGCATCGTAAGCGATACAAGTCTGGGTGTCGAAGGTATCTTAGATACTCAGAAAAGACACACCCCGGTGTACTCCCAGAAAAACAAGTGCAGACGACTCCAACTCTCTTGACGGACACATTGATCAACAAAGTAATAATTTACATGTGTTGAGTAAAAGGCACACGGGAGGCCCCTTGTTCCATTGTGAGGGTGAGAAAATTAGACACAATCCCAGTACCTCCATCATCTGGCCGTCCATCAACATTTCAAAGTCTGACAAACTAATGAGACGGTGGACTGAAGCAAGAGTAGACTTATTCCCTAGTATTGAGGATTAGGTCTAGAGAGGAGTCTTTGGGAGTGGAACTTTGGGTGATGCGTCGACTCGGCTCTTATGAAATGCAGTACACTAAATGTCATATCCTTATATTATATGTACAAAAAGAGAGTCTGATAATCAGAGAAGTTGGATTCCTTCTGACTAAGGTTAGGATAAACCCGGAATTTTAGGATCACTCAGGTCAAGGGTCTTCGAAAGATCAAGCCTTGTAAAATTTCACGCGCACTGTCAGGAATTAATCCGACTCCTTCATTCTTTAGATGCTCGAGGACGAGCATGATTTAAGTATAGGGGTATGATGAATCTCGTATTCATCATGCTAAAAGCCACTTATTAAAATCCCTGCTTAAACAATCCAATAAAAATACCCTCTAATTCTTTGTTTTTATTATGTATCATATTGTGTATAAATTACCATTAATTTATTGTATTTTCCTTATATTTCTGTATCTATTTTATCACTCGAAAACCCCTAAAAATTAGGTAGATAGCTTGTCTATAAATCACTGACCCTTAAAAAGATAAAAAAATACAAAAAATCTCAAAACCACAAACTTGGTATTTTATCCCTTTAAAAATACCCCCAAAAATAGCTTTTGTACAGATGACCTCTTTTGGCTTTTTGACCAACATGAAAGTTGTAGATCTCATCGAGACGAGCAACTTTTATGTTTTGACTTTTTCCAAATTCGGCCTCTAACTATTTCTTTTCTAATTTTCTTTGTTTTTATTTTTAAATTGCTCTGATTGGGCCACGTGGCGCCCTCTGGGCCGCCTACGTGGCCCGCTTCATCTCCCGCCACCCGGCCCTCTCCTGGACCGTTGGATTACGCCATCCCCGCCTCCATCCTCACCGTCCATCCGCGCTCTATCTCACAGCCGTCAGATCTCTCCTGAGATCTAATCTCACCCACCCGCTTCCGCCTATTCCTCAGCCACTCGATCCAGCACCCATCCAACGGCCCTCCACCTGCCACGTCTCCCTCCAATCTCCACCATCCGATCAACCCATCATCTAACGCCCCTCAACATGCCACGTCTCCCATCACCTCAGCCCTCGGATCCTACTTTCATCCAACGCCTATCCACCTGCCACGTCGCCTATCTCTCCCTCACCGTTAGATCGCCCCCACGAGTCAATCCTAAGCGCTCATAAACACCCCCCCTCCACCACACGATCAGATCCTAAGGATATGATCGTGGCCTTCCGCTCGCGAGCTCATCCTAGCCGTTGGATCAAGATCCAACGGTCCAACCACCGTCGTCAACCTCGAGTAGCCCCGCTCCCAGGCGTTACAACCCTCGCGCATCCTCCGTCCCCTTCCTTTTTTGGCCGACACCTCCGGCCACCTCTCCCGCTCCTAACGGTCGCCTCGCATAGCCCTATCCTCCGTCTCCCTCGCGTAACCCCCCTCGACCTTCACCATTAACCCCATCGCCATTAAAACACCTCTTGAAACCCCCTGCTCCGCCCTATAACCGCCGGTGACCGCCGCCTATTTAAACCCTCCCCCGCCACCGTATAGCCTCGTTCACCATTTTTGGGCCTCCACCTAGCCTCCTCCGCCCCTCCGGTGACAGCGGAGGGGCGGAATTGTTGAAGCGACGACGGTGTTGGTCTGGTGTTGACCCACGGCCGACTCCGCCGTGTTCTGGTGGCTCCGCCACCGCCGAGTCCCCTGGAGTTGATCGACCAGGTTGAGGCGAAGACCCCGAGCTCCTCGGAGCTCAGCCCAGATCAAGCATCCTTCGCCAACTCCTCGCTCCGGCGAGGAGACTTTTTCTGGTACTTTCTCCGATTAATTACACCACCCTCAGCCACTGCCACCTTCATCTGACCACCTCCAGACCTTCGCCCCTCATCGATCATCCTCGCGACACCACTCGCCATCACCCTTCCCTTTTCCGCAGTCTCGTCCAACCGTCGCCATCTCCTCCTCTGCTCCGGCGGGGAAGGAGCCCTGTTCCCCCGCTCCGACCACCCCCCTGGGACTCCATTCCACTCACTCTGCACTCACAGCACGCTTCGGCTTTGACTAACCTTGCAGGTATCTTGAATGGCCGGATTTCGCGCCGGAGTTCCTTCGAGCTCCTCTACTCCGGCGAGGCTTCACTGAGTTACACCTCCGATCACCCCTGAAGCTTCGTTGGGTCTCCAGGACCTCCGCCAACGTGTCCACTCGCTCCTCAGACCTCTGCCTTGCAAGGTGGAGCTCGGCGGAGCTCTTCGCGTGTCGCCGGAGCCCCGCCTCCTCCGGTGACTCGCGGCGGAGGAGACGCTACAGATGCCGTCCGATCTACGTGATCGGGCGGCTATGATGGAAACACGTGTCAGCCCGAGCCTCCTCTCCAGACCAATAGGCTCGGGCAGTCCGAACCAGATCCAAACCTCCCGCAGACGCCACGTGGAACCAAACCCGAGCCTCCTCCCGAGCCTGGCCCCTCGCGTGCGTAGCACGTGAGGAGCTGGGTAAATTGCGAGAATGACCCAGACGTTTCAAGAAATTACATTTTGGTCCCCAGGCACGTGCCCCACGTGCGTGCCTGGGTAAATTACAGGGAGGCCCTACAGGTTTTGAAGAATTGCAAAAAGGTCCCTGCGCACAAATGGGAAAATTGCAAAGGACCCCAGGCGGTTTTCTTTATTTGCATTTAGGTCCCTCCAGGGACCTAAATGCAATATTTATCCCTTCATTTTATTGCATTTTTATTATAATTATGCCCTTGCACTGTTTTTAGCATAACTTGAGCATCGTAGGTCCAAATTGCATGATTTTAGTGTCGTTTTGATCCTTGTTTTGTCCTCTACATTTTAGCATGCTTACTTGTTTCATTTGACACTGTTTTAATTTAAATAATTTTTTTATGTGAAAAATGGGACCATGCTCTACTTGTCTTGCTTGATTTGATGACTGATTTTTAATGATGTGTTCAAATTGACTCTAATTTCATTCTATATTGCGTTGCTCACATTTAGGGTATAATTGTAGGTTTTTATTTGCCATACTTGTTCTTTTGCATATTTGTTCATGCATCATCTCCTTAACTTGCATAAAAATATCTAAAAATGCATACCGCATAGCATCGCTTTGCATTGCCTTATAAATTGCATATGGACCTGAAATTGAGATTAAATCACTCTGTGCTTCATGAATCAAAATTCATTACACACTTTAGTCTGCCGTGTCCCTGTGATCGACCTTGGTACACTTGTCAAGTATAAATATTCCACAGCATTTAAAGTTTGTGGTTTTTGCTGAACCAAATTCACCTCCTGTACTATAACATAATTCCACATTATTATAGAGGCGAATTTGGCGTTCATCAGCGGGTCAGAGTACTCCGACAAGGAGACTCAATTCCAGTTGCAGTGACTCTAACGGGCGCAGTACAAAGCACATGCTCTCCGACAAGGAGATTCAGTTGACTTACACTCCAGACAGTTCGTCCTCCTCACCTGCACGGCATGAGAAGCAACGTACTCGACAACAGCCGACAGTTGTGCGCGTTGAGTTGATATTGTCTGTAGTCTTATGTAGCGTGAGTTGAATTTCTTTCTGTTTGTCCAAGCTGAGTATTGCATGCTCCAGCTTGAAGGGGAGAATTGGAGTATTTGGTTGTGCACCTATTGAGTTGTAGATGGGTAAATGGATACCTCCAGGATCCATTTACCCCATCACTGTGTTTAGTCCCACATCTACCAGTGATGGGACTTGGAGGCTCTGTGGAGGCTATATAAGGAGCCCCAGACCTCCTGTATCCATTGAGAAAGTTCAATAGAATATCCGTCCCTTTGAGGGTTTCTCCCGTGTTTTCATCCCGCTCCTTAGGGAGTAGGGTTCTACGTAAAAATTCTTGTGTTCTTCAATTTCTTTGTCTTTATTTCTGATTCCGCTTCCTATTTTCCCAACATACATCATCACTCGTATTAACATCAACATACTTACTACTTGACTAAAGCATGTAATTCTCATCAAATGTATCATTCTTGCTAATAATAATTCTATGCTCAGAAGGGGACCAGATCGTGTACCCCTTTACTCCTGCACCATATTCTGTAAATACCCTTTTCTTTTCTTCATGGTTCCAGTTTTCCTTCACTAACATGGTGGTAGGCAGCACAATCAAAGACTCGTAAACAAAATAAGCAGCATGATTATCAAACCATACCTCCATGGGTGTCTTGCAGTCAATAAAGGACGTGACTCTGATTCACCAAATAATCATCTATATTCACAGCTTCAACCCAGAATGCTCTATCAAATCCAATGTCATGTTCATTAGTTCTGCAACTCCATTCCGTTGTTTCCTATCTTTGATGGTGAGATGTCTCACAACATCCTCCTCCTTGCAGAACTTATTGAACTCTGATGAACAAAACCCCAACTCGTTATTTATATGTAGAAGATTCACCTTCTTAGAAGTCTGGTTCTCTACCAAGGTCTTCTACTGCCTGAAGGTCTAAAATATCACACTTTTGTGCTTTATCATGTACATACATATCATCGTGGAGTAATTGTCAATAATAGAAAGAAAAGACATGGTACCTCCCAAAGATGGGACCCGTGAAGCGTGCCAATAATCAACATGGATGTCATCGAGCGTCTCATTTGTCCTATGAGTAGCTTTACTGAACTACTTCCGTGTTGTTTCTTGATCACATAATTCTCACATAACTCCAGCTTGGATCTCTTGACATCCCCGATGAGACCATTCTGATTGAGGATATTCATCTCCATCTAACTCATGTGTTCTAATCATATATGTCACAATTCTCAATTTGATTTCATGCCTTGGGTTGCCACTACAATAGAATTCATAACTGTAGATCTTGCATGATGTATAAAATATTCTATTTGTTTCTCTTGATGATAACCACACCGTCTTTGGTGACCTACATGACTCCACCTTCGACGTTGTACCTATAATCTTCAGAGTGCAAGACTCCAAGGGATATCAGGTTTTTTTAGATTAGGAATATGACTTACTTCTGTCATCGTCCTCATGACTCCATCATGCATCTTGATCTTCATAGAGTCAATCCTACAATCTTGCATGCTGCATCATTCCTCACAATGATGTTTCCACCATCTATCTTCTCATAGGTGCATAACCAATCTTCATTAGGAGTCATATGATAAGAACATCTTGAATCAAGAATCCTTGTATTATTCGTTATCTTCTTATTTATGACGGTGAGAACCAGATCATCTTCGGAATATGCACCTACCTGAGCCATTGCGACAATCGTGGCTTTCCCTTTCTTTTTCGAGTAGTATTTCTTCCATTGTCTAGGTTCCTTGCAGTAATTGCAGATGTCCTTAGAAAGTGTGATTCTTCGACTTGAACTTTTGATGTCCCTTCTTCGCGTATCCACAACCAACATGACTCTTTTCATGATTCATAACAAAACCTGCAACGTTAAAGTCCTTCCCAGTAGTCATATGCCAAAGTTCACGCATATGCAGACTCGCAGGAACTTCCTCTAGAGTTATCAATCCTCATCCCACAATAAACGAGTAAACACAAATCTCATATGACAGTAGAAGAGAAACCATCAAAATCAAAAGCAGCATCCTCATCTTCAATCTTAACATCTACATTTTTTAATTCCATTATTTAAGCAGTCTGAATGTTCTTTAAGAGATGTACCTTCCTACATGCGAAGAGAGAGCAAACGTTGCTTCTTCAACAACTTGTTGGTCAAAGACTTCGTCATGTACATACTTTTGAGTCTCAACCACAAACCAGTCATGGAATCCTCATCGACAACATATGCAATAATCTCATTTGCCAAAAACAACATGATCATCGAGTGTGCCTTCTCTTCCTGCACCATCAACTCGGAGGGTTCGAAAGCCTTCGCCCGCTCTTGGTCCAATGGTGTCTAGATGCCTTGTTGCTTTAGTAGGGTATGCTTCTTTTCTCCCTATAAACTTCTCGATTTTTAAGATTATGCAATGTCATCTTGCTTGATTATCCTAACTGACTCTATGCTTTGATACCAGCCTGTTGTGAATCGCAGAAGCATGCACAAACACGATCAATCACGCAAGCATGAAGACACATTTACAATCCACCGGTTCTTCAACCTGAGTCAGATGATTAGGATTCAAGGCATATCAACATATAACATGAGCCTTGATATCTAGTTGTATACACGTCAGTTGGCTTATACTTCACTTTGTGACTCATTTGAGTTGTAGATCCAAATATGGATACATATACACAATTTACTACGTGTACAACTACAAAGGAAAATTGGACAAGTTTGACAAAGATTATTGTACTTTACTTTCCATTAATGTAATAAATTGTAATAACATAATTTCTTTAGTCTTGTAGTTCAGTATATTGCAATCATTGTAATAAGCAAGAGGAATATTAAGATTATGATATGAAGTTAAAATTCTTGATATATTACTTTGAGATTATACATATGAATAGCACAGTGAATGTTAGCATCTTAAACAGTGGTTGCGTATGAATGCCTATACTCGTAAGTATTATTTCATCCTCATTGGACGACATTAAGTTCTTAGTGAAGCGTAAGATTTACAAACCCGCACAAGATCACTCAATTAGGACGAAGTCAGGTTGCATAATTGGCAGCATGTGGAAAATATAAGGCATATCGCTCAGCAACTCATGATCTTACTTGGCTTATTTCTTTTCTGGAAGAAGTTGATTTTTCTACTCAAGATCCCATTCTTCTATATTGTGGAAACAAAACTACTATATATAATACCTCTAATTCGGTCTTTTATGAGCTAAATGAACATCTTTAGGTTGATTAATATCACATCAGAAATGAAGTCCGATTAGAAAAGATTACAACACCTTACATCTCAGTCAAGCTATAACGTGCTTATATCTTTACAAGGGCACTTCCACAGAAACAACATTCCTTTCTTGTCTCCAAGTTGGGCATGACTACTGCATATGCACCAACTTGAGGAGTATAAAAGAATATATGTATTTTATTTAGTGATTTTCCACTAAACCATAGTTTCTCCTTCTAAGGGTATTCATGTAGTTTCCTCCTAACCCGGAGGCTTTACTCGAGGGTTATGTAAATTTCTCCAAAATCCTTGACTCCTCTCCTGTATAAGACGCATGAGGTTCATATAATAAACAATTGATATCTTCTCCTACAGAACGTAATTTAGATACTTAGTTTGTGAGACAACCTTACGGAAGGTGTTGTGACAATCTTCCTCTTTGACATTTTCATTTTCTTTTTCGACCATCACAACAAGAGACAGATACGATATATAACAGAGAAGCTGGAAGGATCAATCACTCCTCAGAAGTTAACCAATCAAAGGATGGACATAAACTTTTTTTGGAAGGATGGATATACGCCTTAAATGAGTGATCACATTAGTTTAGTTGACTTATATCCAAAACTACAATATTAGAAGGTCAATCAACAAAATTCAATGTGCATATATCAAAGTTGGAAATTAATTGACATGACCACTTCCACTTTCCAGATTGTGTGAGTTCTCGATCACTTTAGTTGAGAGGGATAATAGTTTTTCTTATTCAGAAAGAGAATCCCTAGGGCTCTTTATATAGGTAGAGAGGCCTAGGGTTACAATACACCTGGTATATGAGATGACTAATCTACCCCTAGGGTTTGTGGGTAGAGTGCTTCTCAACACTCCCCTTCAAGCTGGAGCATATATATCAATCATGCTCAGCTTATTAGAACATTTTTCAAACTGTATGCGTGCAAGCGGCTTGGTGAATATATCTGTCGTTTGATCCGAGGAAGGTACGCTCTGAGTACGAAGTAGCCCTTTCTGTATCAAATCTCTAGTATAGTGGCAGTCGATTTCCACATGTTTGGTGCGTTCGTGGAACATAGGATTGTTGGCTATGTGCATTGCTGCTTGGTTGTCGCATCTAAGTTCCATGATCTTTCCAGGAGTGATATGAAGATCAGTAAGTATATATCGGACCCATACAAGTTATGCTGCAGCTTGAGCCATGGCTCGGTATTCACTTTTAGCACTCGAGCGAGAGACCACAGCTTGTTTCTTGCTTTTCCACGTGATTAAATTTCCTGCAAGATAAGTGCAGAACCCTGTAGTAGACTTTCTATCGATCAGGCTTCCTCCATAGTCTGCATCTGAATACGCCATGAGGTCAAAGCTATTGCCTTTGGTGAATAGTAGTCCTTTTCTTGGAGATGATTTGATGTACCTTAAGACCATCATGCATGCATCATAGTGGGCTGAGGTAGGTGAGTCCATGAACTAGCTAAGTTTTCCGACAACAAGAGAGATATCTGGTTGGGTGATGGTAAGATATAGTAGCTTACCCACTAGACGTCTGTATCGACCACTATCCTCAACATCGCCTACCTCGTAGATGCGTCCCTTAGGATCCATGGGTATCTGAGCTGGCTTGGATCCTAGCATCCTTGTTTCTTGAAGGAGGTCAGTAGCGTACTTGCGTTGAGACATAACAATTCCTCTCTTGGATCTTGCTATTTCAATCCCTAGGAAATATCTTAGAGGTCCCAGGTCCTTGATCACAAATTGTTCTGCCAGTTGTTTTTTCACTCCTATAGTACCTGTAGAGATAGTTTCGAGATTTATTATCAGTTTATATATCTTGTTGCTATTTCTTTATCTTATTTAGACGTCTCTGTAATTTACCCTTAAGGCCTCTCCCTATATAAGAGAGCCTAGGGTTTTCCCTGAATGAATATCGAAGACTCATTTTCTTAACATGGTATCAGAGCCGCCCTAGGGCTCTCCACCCGCCGCCCCTCCCTTCCCTACCCGCCGCCCCTCTCTTCTAGCTGCTGCCAGCGGCTCCAGCCACCGCCCCGGTCACTGCCGAAGGCCACCGGTGGGCCCACCTGCCCCTTTGGCCCCCACGCGGGCCCCAGCCAAGCCCCGGCGGTGCCCCCTCCAGCCGCCCTAGGCCCCCAACGGGCTCCACCTCCTCCCGGCGGCCCCTCCTCCTGCCGCCCTAGGCCCCCAGCGGCCTCCACCCCATCCCGACGGCCCCCCTCCTGCCGCCTTACGCCCCCAGGCCGCCCCGGCGGTCCCATCTGCTGCTGTAAACCTCCAGCAGCCCCCAGGCGGCAGTCTCTAGCCGCTTCAAGGGCTGTAAGCTTCCTTCGAGGCGTGCCCTAGACCTTTCTTCTTCCGATATATGGATTTGAGTGCGTAATCGTCTACACACGTACTCAAATCCGATGCAGTTGGTGTAGACATTCATCACCGTGTCTATATACCCTTGTTCTTCTCCAAGCAGCGTTATGTCAGAATCGAAAGTCGATTTGCCCTCCACCGGCGCATTCAAAGGTCCTGCGCCAATAGTGAAGATGGACAGGTCTAACTATGAGCTCTGGGCTATGCAGTTCATGAGCCTCATGAAGTCTAATAGTAAGAAGCACATTCTTACCGAGGATGAGCCTGCAGAGAAGACAGGGATCTATGCCTCATGGGAGGCTGATGACGCCTACGCGAAAGTCTGGTTGTCTGGTACGTTGACGATGGAGATTGCTAACGACGTACTCCACCAGCCCACTGCTAAGGCAATGTGGGATATTCTTGCTGCTACGTATTCGCAGGTGCGAAATGAGACAAAGATGTTGCAGCTTCAACATGACATTTTTACGATGAAGCAGGGCGGCAGACCTCTCCATTCTCTATACACATCCCTAAGAGGGATGTTCGAGAAGTTATACAGTACCATTCCTCTCACTGCTACTCCTGAACAGCAGAAGACGTTTCGGAACGCCACCATGGTGGGTGTTCTACTTGCTGCTCTCGATCCTGAGCACGATGTCGCCCGGTCCCAGATCCTAGCAGATGCAGTAATTCCTCCAGTGGAGGATGTCTACAGAAGGCTCAGTCGCATTCCAGTTTCCTCCAGCTCTTCTACTCCACCCCCATCAGCGATGGCAGCCTCGCGTGGGAGAGGTGGACCGCCTTCTGGACGTGGTCGTGGACGTGGCCGTGGACCTCAGGGAAGAGGTGGCCGCTTCAGTCAGATGTGCTCCTATTGTCACCGAACTAGACACTCGGAGGAGACATGCTACTCTAAGCATGGGTTCCCAGCATCGGCACGGGTTGCAGAGCATTCACAGTCTCCATTACCGTCTACTGCAGATCATAGATTTGACGAACTTGTGGCCCGTCTCCGTGATATTATGCCACATTCATCTGGTGATTCATCTGGTGGTTCTTCAGATATTGCTGCCACAGCTTCTGCCAGTTCATCCGCCGCTGCTAGTACCTCAGGTAGATCATCTGCACTCATACCATCTCATGATATATCTGACTGGGTTATAGATTCCGGAGTCACACATCATCTCTGTCGAGATAGAGGTAGATTACAGGCCTACAGGGATATTCCTCCAGGCCGTTCAGTGCAGATAGCAGATGGTACTCACTCACCCCTTGTTGGCCAGGGGGAGGTTTTCCTATCCTCCACTTGCAGCTACAGAACGTTCTAGATGCTCCTGAGTTCTCAATGAATTTATTGTCTATTAGTCAGATTACGAAGGATTTGAATTGCCGTGCTATATTTGACCCGTCTTCTCTCATTTTTCAGGACATACTCACGGGCAAGGTGATTGGCTGCGGCTCTGAGCAGAATGGTTTATATCGGCTGGTTCGGGAATCCTATGCCGGCGTCCCCTCTCACTCCGCTGGACCAGTCTCTCCTTATATTTGGCATCTCTGATTTGGTCACCTTCCGCTCCAGAAAATGTGCCATCTTCTGCCCCAGATCTCTCCGAGTTCGTCGTTTCGCTGTGAAACATGTCAGTTGGGAAAGCATCATAGGTCGAGCTTTCCAGGTCGTCAGAGTCGGAGCAGTAGCTCCCCATTTGAGTTGTTACATATAGATATATGGGGTCCGAGTCGTGTTCCCGATCACCAGGGGCACAGGTTTTACCTTGTGGTAGTGGATGATTTTTCTCGTGTGTCATGGGTTTTTCTTTTGAAGAATAAATCTGAAGCAGGAGATGTGATCAAAAATTTGATTAATGAAGTGCAGAATGTTTTCTCCTCCTCAATCAAATATGTTCAGACGGATAATGCCCTGGAATTTTGTACACGCTCTCTTTCTCAATTTCTTTCATCAAAAGGTATTATTCACCAAACCACTTGTGCATATACATCCCAACAAAATGGTGTGGCGGAAAGAAAGCATCGCCATCTCTTGGATATTACTCGAACCCTGTTGATTCAGAGTTGTGCTCCTATTTCTTTCTGGGGCGATGCTGTCCTTACTGCATGCTATCTGGTCAATCGAATGCCATCCTCAGTCCTTGGTGAGAAGATACCAATCTCTCTTATTTTCCCAGACAAGGAGCTATTCTCACTGCCTCCACGTGTCTTTGGTGCTGTGGCGTTCGTTCATCGTCTATCTCCTGGACTTGGCAAGCTCTCTCCTAGAGCAGTCAAGGGCGTCTTTGTTGGTTATTCCAGAACCCAGAAGGGATACCGGTGTTATGATCCTACAACCAACAGGTACTTCGTCGGTGCTGATGTCACTTTCTTTGAGTCAGTTATGTATTTCTCTCCAGCCGGTGACAGAATGGTACCATCCACTACCACTGATGATATTTATGTTCCTCCACCACCTACATGGAGTTCGCCTGAGTCGTCCCCTGTGTCAGTTCCCATGCCAGCACCACCACCACCTCCACCTCCACCCATTCCACGGCCGATCGTATCACCGCTTCCTAGATACTATACGCGTCGGTCAGGTCCTGCTTAGACGACAGATCAGCCAATCACTACGCCTCAGGTATGTTCAGATGGCGTTACTACTGACGGGTCAAGTTCGGTACATATGCAGGATTCCTCAGTACAGGAAGACACAGATGATGATCTTGATGTTCCGATTGCTATTCGGAAGCAGGGGAGGCAATGTGCATCCTATACATTTGCTTCACAGGTTTCCTTCCACCGGCTCACAGGTGATTTTCAGAAGTTTGCCACAACCTTGTCTTCCGTGGATATACCACGGACATACCAGGAAGCCTTGAAGAGTGATTGCTGGAAATTAGCAATGGAAGAAGAGATGAGGGCCTTGCAGTCCCGTGGCACATGGTCTTTGGTTCCTGCACCTCCTGATGCATCCGTTGTGAGCTGCAAATGGGTCTTCACAGTCAAATATCATGCAGATGGCACGTTGGATAGGTACAAAGCACGCTTGGTCGCCCGTGGGTTTACACAAACATATGGCGTGGATTACATGGATACATTCTCTCCAGTGGCGAGACACTTGACCCTCCGTATTCTCCTATCCGTTGCTGTGGTCCGTGATTAGAGCATTTCTCAGCTAGATGTCAAGAATGCCTTTCTGTACGGAGACTTACAGGAGGAAGTCTACATGCAGCAGCCACCCGGGTTTACTGTTGAGGGGGAGAAGCATATGGTCTGTAGACTTCACAAGGCGATATATGGCCTCAAACAGAGTCTGCGAGCATGGTTCCAGAAGCTGTCCAACCTAATTGAGCACCAGGGATTCAAGAGGTCAAATGCCGATCACTCGTTGTTTGTCCAGAAGTCATCGGCAGGTACGGTTGTCATTATGGTCTATGTGGATTATATTCTTGTTACAGGAGACGATGTTCAGGGCATAGAGAGGGCGAAGGCATTCCTAGGCCGTCAGTTCGTTACAAAGGATCTTGGAACCCTAAGATATTTTCTGGGGTTGGAATTTGCAAGAAATGCACATGGCTTGGTTATGACACAACGGAAGTACATTACAGACTTCCTGATTGAGACTGGCATGGATGGGTGCAAACCATCAAGCATCCCCATGGACCCCAGCATGAAGTTGTATGACGGTGATACTGATGAAGTAGATAAGAGGAGATATAGAGAAATGGTGGGAAAACTCCTCTACATTACCATAACCCGTCCAGACATTGCATTTGCAGTTAGCAGGGTAAGTCAATTTACGGAGCAGCCAAGACAGGTTCACATGGATGCTATACATATGATACTGAGATACCTGAAGTCTTCTCCAGGGTCAGGGTTGCTATTCAGAAAGGGCACAGACTTATCCATCTCAGCGTGTGCAGACGCAGATTATGCAGGATGTCCTAAGGATAGAAAATCAACCTCAGGGTTCGCAGTGTTTGTTGGAGGCTCTCTGGTTTCTTGGAAAAGCAAGAAACAAACTGTGGTGGCAAGGTCCAGCACAGAATCCGAATATAGGGCCATGGCTCAAGCCAGCACGGAAATGATGTGGGTTCGCTCCGTATTAGAAGATCTACATGTAGTTGTGCCTCTACCTATGAAGCTTCAGTGTGACAATCAGGCAGCATTGTTCATTGCCAACAATCCAGCTTTCCATGAGAGGACCAAGCATATTTAAGTTGACTGCCATTACAGTAGGGACCTGATCCAGAGAGGATTGATATCTACTGCACATGTGAGCTCAGGAGATCAGACTGCAGATGTATTCACCAAGCCACTGCTCAGAGGACCTTTTCAGAGATGTTCATCCAAGCTGAGCATGATAGACATCTATGCTCCACCTTGAGGGGGAGTGTAGAGATAGTTTCGAGATATATTATCAGTTTATATATCTTGTTGCTATTTCTTTATCTTATTTAGACGTCTCTGTAATTTACCCTTAAGGCCTCTCCCTATATAAGAGAGCCTAGGGTTTTCCCTGAATGAATATCGAAGACTCATTTTCTTAACAGTATTGTCTTCTATTGCTATCAAGAGATACCAAAAGAAGACCCACAACCAAATAAAGGAATAAATAGGAGCACAAATCCAAGATAAACCAAATTATCTCATGGCCAAACGACAACTAGATGAAAAATCACCGCTAGCACAAAGCACTTCCAAATCTCTAGCACCCAAAAGAGATGAAAAATGAACCGATAGGTAAAAAGAAACTTGTAGCCCAAGTCTCCAACACCCAAAAAATATACCCTTTGCTAAGAAATAAATGGTTCAAGGAGTACTGATGAGAGCAAGGGCTTTGACACAAGAGAGAGGGCTTCTACACAAGGTCTTGCATACCCACACGAGGGCTCGCAATGTAGAAGATAAGGGTGAAGGCAACACACTCTCCACAACCTATGTGATCTCCTCGATGGTACAACACAACAATGCCGAGAAGGGTGAGCAGAACTTGAGGATGAGGGCTTCCACAAGCCGCACGAGGTTAGTGAGAGCTTCCATAACCTGTGGGTCCCCACGAACAAGGTCTTAGGTAGCAACTTCTTGAACTAACTTCGATTAAAAGAGGCAGGTTGATCGGGGCTTAGATCGATCGATAGAGGACGTAGTCAGTGAGGGAAGAGGAAGGAGGGGTTCCATGTGAGGATAGAAGGTGACAGAGGTTTCGTTGCAAAATCCACAGAGAGAGGCTAAGACCCCCTTCATCGTTAAGACCCACTTCATCGCCACTGGGCTCTTTACACATGGTTGATGAAAGCAAGGAGGCTATTAGTCGACTATAAAATCCTTCTAATGTCACAGATGCAAGTGAGAACTAATGTTTGACTTATGTTCACAGAAGCCTCAAAGAGGAGTTGACTACACAAGCAAGCAATGTAGGTTGTTGCTTTTCATCTCAATCCGGAGTACAACAATGTCGGATTCAACGAGAGAGGCTATGGGAGTTATAGACACCATCAAAGGATAACGATGGGGATGTTACCACGATCCTCAGCAATACAGCTCATATACCATTTTAATAACAACATTCACATGTAAAAAATGTGGAAATAATTCTTGAGAAAGGAAAAACCACTGGGCCAAACTCATTATATGTCCTTGACAGTTAGGGTTTTCTTTTTCTTTAATTCTATATGAGGAAGAGATACATATATAGTCCCACTCTGTAGGATGAATTCTCTCCTGAGATTCATTTAACCTAGACATTCAAAAAGAAAAAAACCCATATAACGTCATGGATGGATCTGAATGTTGGTATGTGAACCATAGACATGTGCAGAGAATGGCAGTAGAAGAAGTGAAAATACTAAGGTGGATGTGTGGACACACACGTAAAGATTGGATTTGGAATGATGCCATCAGAATGAATGTGGGTGTAGCTCCAATCGAAGATAAGATGCGAGAAAATCGTTTAAGGTGGTTTGGCCATGTGCAAGAAGGTCAGCTGATGCACCGGTGAGGAGATGTGAGTTTTGGAATTTTGAACCAGCTAAAAGAGGGCGTGGAAGGTCCAAGAAGTGTTGGAATGAGACTATACGAAGGGATCTTAGTTTTTTTGGATCTAAGCCGAATGACCCAAGATAGATCTGAATGGAGGCAAAAAAATCCATGTAGCCGACCCTACTTAAAGTGGGAAAAGGCTTTGTTGTTGTTGTTGTTGATCACATCTTAGATGGAGGAGACCCGCGAGTTATAAAGGGTATAGAGAGAATAGTTCACCTCTGAAAATGTCATATGGATGACAAATTGCATGGTGGCCAATCAAACTTCAAGCTATTTGTTGAAGATAAAGATTAAAGAACAAGAAGATTGACACGATGATGTACGTGGAAAACCCTACAGAGAGGGAAAAAACCACGGGGGCAAACGTAAACCCTAATCTCCCTCACAAGAGTTTAAGGATCTCTCTTCACTATTTTTTCTTTCAATAAGGGGGGATGAGTACAATATATAAACGATGGGTAAATGGTCCCTCATCCCTAGATCCATTTACCCATTAAAGAACCACTCTACACTCCCCCTCAAGTTGGGCATACATGTTTTCCATGCCCAACTAGCCTACATTCATCTCAAATTGCACAGTAGGCAGCCCCTTTGTGAAAAGATCAGCAACCTGATCGATAGACTTCAAGCAAGGAAGGCACAACAATCCAGCATCAAACTTCTCACGGATGAAATGTCTATCTATCTCCACATGATTTGTTCTATCATGTGTTACAGGATTGTTGGCAAGTTTATTACAGCTTTGTTGTCACAAAACATCTTCATCGTCATACTCACTTTGATGCCCAAGTCATTTAACAGAATTTTAAGCCATAGAATTTCAGTGACATTATTTGCAAGAGCATGATATTGAGCTTCAACACTCGATCTTGAAATCACATTATGCTCTTCACTTCTCCAAATAACCAATTTTCCACACATATATATCGCATAACGTGAAGTGGATCGTCTGTCGTCCACGGAACCAGCCTAGTAAGCACCAGTATATCCTTCAATTGTAACTTTGGGATTTTTCTTGAACATAAGCCCTTTTCCTGGTGTTCCTTTTATGTATCTTAGAATTCTATTCACCGCATTAGCATGAGAGGTGGTTGGAGCATGCATGAATTAACTCACCACGTTTACCGTGTAGGTAATATCTGGTTTCGTGAGGATAAGATACATCAACTTCCCCACCAATCTTTGATATCTTTCTTTTCTTACCTCATCAAGGAGCTCACCATATCTTCTTTCGCAAGTTTATGATTTGCCTCAATAGAGATAGTAGTAGGTTTACATCCCAATATGCCATATTCCTGATGAATCTCCATTTCATCACCTTTATTCTATCATTTTGGCCTTAAGAAACTTAGCTAATGCATGTAAATAGCATTATTTTTTCATATTAGCATTCATTATTTATTCCATTTATTGTATATAAAATATTAGTTTCAATGCCAAAATTATAGAATAAAGAAAAGAAAAGGAATAAAATACCAAAGGTATTTTACGACCCTAAACCCCGAGACCTAAGCATCTTGATGACTGGATCGACAAGGAATAAAGTAGGGGGGAGATAAGAGCCAATAAATCCAATAAATTCTTATTCTTTAATTCATCAATGAGTCCATTTTGGGACCTGTTTTATTTCTATTATTCATACCTCAACTCAATAAACTTTGTACAGGAAAGTTGTGGATAATAATACATAGAAAAATACAAAATTGAGTTTGCACCAAAATGATATATAGTGTACAAATTATACTCAAAATAAAAAGTCAACACCCAAACTTCCCATACCTATATCTCCTAAATAAAAACTCAAAATGTATCAAAATCATATTTACTTGTATATAACTTTTAATAAGCTATCTAATGAAGGTGGTTTTGTATTTTTTGAATTAAGGTGTAAAAGTTAGGTTTTGGAACCTTATTATATAGTATACCTGATTAAAATTTTCATTTTATTTATTCTTTATTATTTTTATAATTTTATATTTTTTTTATAATTTTGTAAATATTATTCGTAATACTTGTACATGTTTATAATACAATAAAACCATAAATTAAACATAAAAATAAAACATGTATACTAAATACATAGATGAATTACATATACTTATACCTATATATTTAATACCCATATTTAATTAAGTGTAAATATTATATCAGAAAAATACAATAAAAATATATTTATGTATATAAAAATAACTTATAATTTTATAAAATGAGAGAATAAAATAATAAAATACAAAATACAAAATAAAAATGAAATACCCAAAACATAGATGAATATACTTATAAATATACCCTTAAAAATTAACTTGTAATAAATAAGCCCAAAAAATAAATAAAAATCATACTAAAATACTACATAAAATAACAATTTTTTTATTTTATAACCAAGAATTAAAAAAATCATTTACTATTTTTAATTAATTATTTTCTAATAATAGGAACTATTTTGTCCTATAGCGTCCCCCATAGACCAATGGGAATGCAGGGAATGTTGGCCCCGGTCAACTCCCTGTCTTCTCTCTGACTTGTATCAGATCCTCGAGTCCCCCATTTTCCTCGATTTTTCCAGACTGCCTTGTTGATCGATTCACCTCGAGCTCTTCATGAAGATCATGCATCTCACATCCCTCTTCTACGCATAATCATCGGATTTCCCGAATATTTCTCGATCCAAGCAATTTTCTTCCTCGAAGTTCATCGGACCTCTTTGTCTATAAATAAACTCCCCAGGTCTTCTCTCCAATCCGATCTCCCTTTGAGTTTTACTCCATGTTCTTGTGTGTGTGTTGAAGTCCAGGTGACAACTAAGAACTTCCCCGTGCTTGGAGAAGGCAAAGCAAGGATGAGGTGACGATCCACAGTGGTGCTCCGGCCTGCCCTGCTCCCTGCCCACCAGCAGGTATAAGAGTTGTGCATTTATCTCTATTAGGTAGATTTAGCTCTCGTATTTTGTTTGTTGCATTTTATTTTATGAATTAGGGCATAGATTAGCTTAGATTAGCTTAATCCCTCGTCGGAGCTCTAGAGATCCGGTCGTGTCTTCGTCGTGCCACCTATGTTCCCGATACACCTTTGTCACCCCCATTATCTTCCCCTGCATGTTCTTCATCTGATTTTCCATTTGGACCACCATGATCGGCGTCCGGTCAGTGAATCGAGGGTTCTCCTCCGTCGTACATCGAACCCTCTCCGTTCACTTCCATCTTTATGCGCTCCAGCTTCAAATTGGGCCGAGCACCTTCGCCTCGAGCCAAGGAATTTCTTTGTGCAGGTCTTACACCAAAAGGATCCTTCCTGGGTTGAATTCGAACCTGGACAAGGCATTCCAGGTGCTCCAGCTTCTTCGACTGACCAGGACCTGGACCTTCTCGAGCACGTCATTAGCTGCGGACGAGCCTCCCAAACGTTGAAAGCTCAAAAGCAACATCAGAAACCGCCGAATGGAGGAGGAATCAACGATCGAAGGTCGGGGGAGGCCCCATTCTTCCCTATTCTTCGTGACGAGCAGATACTGTCCGATTTGGGGAGGCGTCCCAGATTCACCAGCAGCCATTGGATCCGTACGCGCACGACCGTCAGATCCTCTCCTGGGATCTAATCTCAAGCGTCCATGGCCAAACCGTCATCGGGCGTAGAGGAAGCGACACCTGGCAAATGAAATGATCTGGATCGTCCCCTCGCACGCAAATAAGAGGTAAAATACAAAGAACCCCCTTCGCTTTCTTTCATTTCATTTTAGTATATTAAATGTATCCTAGAGTGTAAATATTTTAGTAAATATTACAATAAGCCCCCAAGGTTTCTGGTATTTTGCCCATCAGTCTGTGCCAGCTCACCTCACGTGGGGTACCACGTGAGGATGGGCAATTTGTATGCATACCCCTCTGGTTTCCTGTATTTATATTTAATCCAAGAATTTGTCCATGCAGTGTACATTTTTGTGGATAAATTGCACAAAGGACCAAAATTTTGTCTATTTACATGTATACCCCTTCTAGGCATATAATATTATTGTGTTTGCGTGAAAATTGCATGTATGCCCTGGAATTTTGTATTGGAAGTTTGAAATGAAGAAAACTTTCATTATAATTGCATATTGGTCCCTACCAGTAAATGCATTGTATTTTCTTGGGATTTTTGTGAAAAATAGCTCCTATTTGATTTTTATTTTGCAAAAATTATGGTGAATGCTTGGGATGATGTATTTAATTATTATGATTTTTAATTTGGATTTTAAGACATTTAATTGATTACTAAAAATAGAGCAAAGCCTTTATTTTCCTTGTTTAACTTAGAAAATACCAAAAAATAGAAAAACATTTTGAAAAATCCCAAAAATAAATATACATTGTTTATTTTAGTATCTTGTATCTCCAGACCAAAAACCGCTAAAAATAAAAAAAGAAAAAACATAAAAATTAAAAAACTCCAAATTTTTTTATAAAAATTTAAAAAAATCTCAAAAGCTCCAAAAATATCCTTTTTTGTTTTATAATTTTCTCTATGTTATTATTTATCTATTAAAATTAATTGAAGAATTTTGGATCTTATTTGTTATTTTTAAATCTTCAATTTAATTATGCCTACTTATTTATTCCCTCGTTTGGGATATTTTTATTTTAAAAATACAAAAAAATATATGTAAAAATTCCAGAAAAATCATAAAAATATTAGAAAAATATATAAAACCCAAAAACGTTTTATTTTCTGAATGTTGTTTATTTTTATTAGTATTTATATCTATATTATCATATAGTATATATATAGCCTCATATATTCCTATATTATATAATTAAAAAAACTTTTGAAAATTAGAAAATATAACAAAAAGGAGGGATTATAGTTATACGTATATATAATTAAAAAAATCTTTGTATATGTACATATGTGAACACCTTATATGTATATCTTTTACTATATGTATATATGTGTAAATAAATATGTATATTAATCTAATATATTATTATCATTAATTAAGATACATTTACCTACTATTATTTTATAAAAATAAATAAATATGCATTTATACATAAAATTTTAAAAAAACCCACACAAAAACATATTTGTACATAATTTACATTGATTAGCAATAATCATAGGCTGCATGACTTGCTCTTTGTGGTTCGACCTCTACGTGCTTGCATGGTATACATTTTGTGTTGTAGAGAATAACAAAAATTTGAACTCCACATTTTTGTTATTCATTGATCAATTAATATTGTGGGCTAATTGTTGATTTACTTGGATTTCTTGAGAGGTCAGTGCATCGACTGCGGTCTCACCTTGTGAGATCGTGCGACCCTTGTGGAATCTGTGTTATCAATTCTTTTAGCAAATCAAGAGCATATTTTCTTTGACTTAGACACATACCCCCTGGAGATCGAGCCATCTCAATACCTAGGAAGTACTTTAGCTTTCCAAGTCTTTCAATTCAAATTCAAGTGCACGTGTTTTCTTTATCTTAAGAAGTTCCACCTCGTCATCACCTGTGAGAATCATATCATCCACATACACTAAAAGAATACACCTTTTATCATGGTTCCTTCTAACAAACAGAGCATGGTCTCCATTCACTTGGGTATCGAACCATACTCTTGGAGATTGTTTTAGTCCATACAGTGATCTCTTTAGTTTGCAACACTTACCATCATTTTCAAACCCAGACGACATTTTCATATATACTTATTCATTGAGATCACCATTCAAGAAAGCATTTGTCACATCTAGTTGATGTATTTTCCATGAAAATTGAGCTGCTAGGAAAATAACAACCCTAACTATATTCGTCTTAGCAATAGGAGTAAATGTCTCAAGGTAGTCAATCCCATATTTCTAACTGTATCCTTTAGCCACAAGATGAGCCTTGAATCGGTCAACATTCCCATCAACATCATATTTAATTGTATATACCCATTTAGACCCAACAAGGTGAGCACCCTTAGGGACATCAATAATATCCCAAGTATTATTTTTTTCAAGGCTTCCATTTCTTCTCTCATTTCATTGACCCATTTTTTTATCATTTTTGGCATTATTAATATTTTTAGGAACATGATGAGCATCTAGAGAGGTAATAAAGCATTTGTAGCTTGAAGACTGCTTACAGAGTCTTCGTGTCCCAAATTTGAGGAGAGATTGAAATCATGGCTTTGTATGATTTCTTCTTCGGTCTCCACCATGGCGAAGTCATGGATTGTACCATTTCTTCCGCAGTCTCCACCACATTATCCACTTCCTTTTGTCTGCTATATTTATGACAAAATCGGCCTCTACCCTCGTTATCTTCTTTTCTATCTTTCTCACCACCATCCCTTACATGGATATTCTCCTGTATATCGTCAAGAAAGTAAATCTCCTTCTCACTTTTCTCAAAATCTATATTGATGTACCCCCCTAGAAAAAATATTAGGAAGGTAAGGCTCATCTTCAAAGAAAGTGGCATCCTTACTCACATGAAGGCGATGGGCCACTGGATCATAACATTTGTATCCTTTCTATGTTCCAGAGTAACCAAGAAAGATGCATTTCATAGGTCGTGGATCTAAATTTCGCACACCAGGTCCAGAGTTATGGAAAAAGCAGACACGTTCAAAGACCCGAGGGTCCAAACTAAAAGGCAAGTTATCGGAATGAATCATAGAGTAGGGAGTTCTCTTTGCTATCACACCATAAGGTGTCATATTTATCACATAGGCTGCAGTTAAGATGACCTCTCCTCAAAACATCTTTGGCACATTTCGTTGAAGTAAGAGTGCTCTGGTAACATTCAACAAGTGATGATTTTTTCTTTCATCTACCCCATTCTGTTGTGGTATATAACTACATGAGGTTTCATGAATGTTGCCTCTCTCATCAAGAAAAGTAGATATAGATCATTCTAAGTATTCCCTGACATTATCCGTCCTTAGCTTCTTAATTCTGGCTCTACACTGAGTGTCAACCATATTTGTGAAACTTTTGATTGCTTTAGGGACTTCACTCTTACTTTTCAAAAGGTATACGAAGGTACTCCGTGAGAAATCATCAACAAAAGTGATATAGTAGGGATGACCACCAACACTCCTTATATTTGAAGGTCCCCACATATCAGAATGAACAAGCTCTCAGGCATAAGTAGACTTACTGGTAGAAATAGGATACGTGCTGCGAGTTTGTTTTGCAAATTGACATACATCACATTGCAAATCACCTTCAGATAACCTTGAAAAATATCGGGCATAAACTCCCACAGAGAAGAGAAATTGATATGATCATAATGCTCATGACATCGTTTCACTATCATCGAACAATCCTTCTCAAGTTGAACCTTTATTACATAAATAAGAGCTTGACCAACTCGAGCAGGAAGATGATATAATCCATCTTCAACTCGACCAATTCCAATCTTCTTTCCCATCTCGAAGTCTTCTAGAATACACGACCTCTGGTCAAAAATTAACTTGCAGTTCAATTCGTTTGTTATCTTGCTAACAGACAAAAGACTTATAGGAAAATCAGGCACATGAAGAGTATCATGAAGGAGGAACCGATCAACAACAGATATGATCCCTTTCCCAACGACGATAGAAGTAGATCCATCTGCAAAAATAACTTTCTCTCTTCCTAAGGATAATTTGTAGTCATGAAACATTCGCGGATCACCTGTTATATGGTCAGAAGCCTCACTATCAATGATCCACTCAGTAATGTATGGGTAATTCCTATCAGTTCGCCTTGTGTTAAGAGCAAAGTTGACTTCAGAAGAATGTTTAGAGCCATGATTTTTGACCATTAGTCTTGTCATCAAAAATTTCAATTCGTTAATAGCATCCATTCAAACTAAGCACATGCGCAATGGATAGCCACACCCGAAGACCTCTTTTCACGAAGTTTCTCCACAGCTTAGCCTTAATCACGATCCCAAGGAGAGGAAGCTCCACACTAGAAGACGACAACCCAGAGCAGCAGCAAAATCCCAGAAAAGGAAAAGGATGGCACAATCGAACTGATCAATCACCACAATCACACAGCAAATGGTAATGGAGAGAAAGAACTTGCAACCTTGTAGCTTTGTGAATTAGCATCAAAATGCAAAAGAGTTGTGCAATAGGGCACAACCCTCACCAAGATAGGTTGCAGCAACACCCAACAAATAGTCCAGCAAGGCCCACGATGCAAGGGTGTGCTAGGGAGAAGGCGTACTGCTCCAGAGCACATAGGACTGAGGCGCGTGCAAGGGTGTGCAGGGCAGGAGACACAAGGCTGGAGGTACGCGGGTCTAGGGGTGTGCAGGTCTGGGGGTGCGCAGGGCTGGAGGCATGCAGGTCTGGAGGGGTTGGGGCTTGGCGTGCATGTGCCAGAGGAGGCGTGCCGGACAGGAGGTGCGTCGGTGTAGGGGTTAGCGCGCAGGGGCAAGGGACCGATGGGGCAGCTGGTGCTAGGGCTGCAGGTGCAGGGGCTTGCGTGTAGCATGAAGATCACGGTGCAGTTGCACGCGAACCTCCCACGAGGAAGACAAACCTCCCAATCACACGGGAGGATCCAAAAACGACAAAAGAACAAGCCTCAATTAGGCTCTGATACCATGTTGAAGATAAAGATTAAAGAACAAGATCGACACGATGATGTACGTGGAAAACCCTGCGAAGAGGGAAAAACTATGGGGGCAAACATAAACCCTAATCTCCCTCACAAGAGATTATGGATCTCTCTTCACTATTGTTTCTTTCAATAAGGGGGGATGAGTACAATATATAAACGATGGGTAAATGGTCCCTCATCCCTAGATCCATTTACCCATTAAAGAACCACTCAACACTATTGTTTTAACTAGAATATATTAATGCAAACTTTGTGGATGACAAAGGGAAGATAGGGTATAATCTTGAATACCTGCTTCGTGAAAGTAGCAGCAACACGAACTTCCCCCCTGTAAGTTCCATCAGAAAGAATAACCCTGCTCGTGTAAGGCTCTATCGCTGCAAATCCCTTCTCCATTCCTTCAGCTATCACTTCTGCCATGTAGATCCTGCTCATGTCATTTTCTTTGGCAATTAATTAAATAGGGATTTAATTATCAGAAAGTACTACATCAAATCCATTTACAAAATGATAATATAAATGTAATTTAATTGTACTGTATTGACAAGAATAATTACACAAATTTCGTTTCGTACGTTGCTTGACCGAGATAGTCATCCCGGGAGAATGTGTCTTTGTCCATGAGTTTCAGAATTATTTTGTATTGATTGTCTACATTCGATGGGTATTGCACCCTGAATTTGAACGACTGATTCCATACAGGATTTGAACCGCCCTCTGCAATACAACAATGACCGATATGAATAATCCAAGAAGAAAATCCTTAATTGTCGTGTTCCTTTGAAAGGATACAACTCGGATACAAATTACAAATATTTGTTGTGTCTATAAAACCAACCAATGCTTTGAATTCTGTAGCAACAAACTGATTGCCGAAATAGAAAACTTGATATACTGTTCTACGGCGCATGGTAAATTATCCACTGATAATATCATCTGGATCTCACGGAATTGGAGTCTGTCTATAAGCCTGTTGGCAGGTTTGAGATCTTCAACCTGTATTGCTGATGATGTTTTAATTTGACCACAACCAAAAGGGAATGATATGGAGAAGAGAGAAAGGAAGAAGGCCATCACAGAGAAGAAAATGCAATTGGGCCGGACTCTGATGTCATGCATCCTTCCATAGTATCCGTTATCGTAAATACACTAACAGAACATAGGTACAAATACCCTGTGTGTGTGTGGAAGCATACTGCTTATGATTATGTCCATATTTTTCTCAAAGGTAAGACCAAGACCGTAAAGATATAGTTCCTTTTAAAGCTCCTTTACACATCTTTATAGGAGGGAGGATGTGTTTACCAGAGATCATAAATATCACGATAATTAAGAAGTCACAACAGTTACAAAGTCCAATTCCTTTAGCTTTCTGTCCTCCCGGCAGTTTCTCCCTTTGTGTTTTCTTCTTATGTAATCCTTGTACTAAAAATGGTGGATTCCTACAGAAAATATGCCATGGAATCAAATTCTCTTCCATCATCTTATTCTTCTTCTTCTCCTCTGCTTGACATGATATGAGAGCCATAACCACGTTGCCATGAATGCCAAACCCCTCCCATCATTGTGTACTCCCCTGCCCTTTGCCATTCATATCGTATGAAGGCCTTCCATTCGTCATCACAAATGTTGATCATCACCTCACCAACAAGCAAATTCAGCAGCAGCAAGCAATATCATCGCCTGTGGAAATCATCTCCCGTCATCAACCAACACCGTCTCTTGTATTTGACTTGACCTTACATGCCATCTATTCCCTGGATACATCCGCCTACTTATCCAATCCCCAGCCTCCATTTTCTCACCCTTAAACTCTCCCCAACCAACTACCTTCTCTAGAAAACTCAATTCGTATTGCGTCTCCGCTCCCAAGGGTGTCCACCTCTTCCTGCGGCTACATCATCACATCATTCTCCTCAACAGAATACTCTAGTGTCACCAATCCCAGCTTTCCAGCATGGACTGAAGCTGGACCAGACCCTGCCTAGACTATGTTAGAATCGCTACATATTAGGGCTTTCTTCAGTGAGATTAGATTCCAATGAGGATGAGGACAATATGCAGAGAAGGATACGTAAACCGTCCCTCGACCAAAGATCCATTTATCCATATAAGCACAATACTTCAACAGTCTACTACTAGCCTCTCTTTCAAAAGAGGTTCCTCCTACGGTCGTCAAACTCACCACCTCAGTCTCAGTCTGCAGTGAACCTATCACCTCTCTGGAACTCACCATCATCATGCATACACATGAAATATGGGTACAACATAATCTTTTATCATCACCTCTGGAACGCACTAGCATCATACATGCACATGAAATATAACTACTTATGAGTCCTAATTGGATTAAGACTCGTGCATTGAGATATCAAAATCAAGATAATAATTATTATTATCATGGATATGAGAATATGTGAATATAACTCACATATTAGCTGTTGACATGCATATAGATTCATAATAATTAATATGTATATGAATATAATTGATGTAAATATATTCCAAACACATGTCAATATGATTCACCATACAAATGTAAATTTGATTTACATTTTATTTTATACTAATGAATTGAATTCATTTGTTGAGCGGATGTTTTTCATAAATCTCCCAGTATTGATATTTGTACATTGGTTTCAATTGATATTAATTGAGAGATAATTAAATTAAACATCAAGACCTTAATGGAGTTGGAATAAGAGGGAGAGAGAGATGTGGACGTCCAACATGGTTGTCATGTGGACGTCCACCGTGCAAGCGATGTGGATGGTTGATAAATCCCATATTTATCAGCTTAATCTACTATATTTATCTCTCTTGCTTAAGTAAAACAACAAAATTCATTGACTAATAACACTAATTATTAATTATTGTATTGTAAATAATTATCACTATTTAATATAACCCTATTATGGTGTAATAATTTACGTATTTATTTATTATAAAAATCAAATAAAATTAGAGTAATATTGTGTATAAATAAATTAACATAAAAGAAGATAAAAACACAAAAAAATAAGTGAAAGAAAAATCAAAGAAAATTGTTCTATATTGTTTTTGTTAGTATTTAGTTTTAACTATGTACAAACAAGCTTGCAAAAGTCGGCCGACTAGCGACTAGTCGAGTCGGGGGGGTATCCGACTCGACTAGGCCTAGTCGGCCTTTAGTCGGTCCACCCGACTAGTCGACCGACTAATCGGCCGACTTTTACAACAACCTTTTTTATTTTTTTTAGTTTTTCACTTTTTTTTAAAAGCAAACATATTCTATCATGCTTAATTTATATTTAAAGTCGATTACTTCTTTTGTTTTATTAAGACGGTATATAAAATGTACAAATATATGTATATATATAAGAATATATGTATAAAAAATGACTTATATATTTAAAATAATTAAAAAATTCAAAACCGACTAATGACCGACTAAATCCGACTAGTCGCCCGACTGCCGACTAATCCTTAGTAGGTGACCCCGCCGACCGAGTACCGACTACCGCTTTCTGCAACATTGTGTACAAATGACCTCTGATCTCTTTGACTTCTACAAGAAAGTTCTAAATCTCATGTTTACCATTTTTCTAATTCCCTTCTAATTAATTCTACCCTAAATTTCTTTGTTTTTTCCATTTATACTAATTCTAATTGGGTCACGTGGCGCATCCTCAGCCGCCCATGTGGCCTGAGCTCTATCAGACACTTGCCTTTCTTCTGAACCGTCTGATCGCTACTTGATTAGACGATCTTGACCGCTATCTTCCGCCCAAACCATAGTCGTTGGATCAAAAGATCCAACGATGCCTCTTATCTCTTCAATCTCCAACCGTTCTTCCTCCTTGTCCAAACCGCCAACTTGACCAGTTTCTTCCAACCTCCTCGAGTAACTCCCCAGCCAATCTCCTGCACCATCGCATACCCATATCATCTCTCCTCCATGCCTGATCTTCAAACTGCCTTATCCATTCGATCTTCATCGATTTTGGGGTGGTTGAAAACCATTGTAAACCACCTTGAACTGCCTCACTCTCCATCTTCAAATACCCCACTGTCGCTTCAAGCGACGGTTGTCCACCCTGGTATGAGCATCCTCCTAGTCGTCATCACCTCTCCCTGACAGGAAGATGGAGATTCGAAGGGCAATCATGGAGCATTTGCCCCAGTGCCGACGCTTGGCTAGCAAGGCCAAGATACAACGCCAATAGGCCACTGTTCGAGCTTTGCGCATGGCTGAGCAAGTAAAGCGAAGACCAGAAGGTTGATTGAATCCTCAGCCCAAGCCATTCACTCCACCGGCGAACCTTCTTCAAACCAGGTAATTTAGGTTTTGATTTATTTTACTGTTTTTATTGATTTCTCTCAGATGGTACATACCCCCATCTCTCGAATCAAGGTGTTCCCGACCTCCTCCATGGATCATTGATCCATGCAGGAGGATATGTTCTCCGTCTACTTGTCCCTTTACACCTACCATCTCCACACGTTTCCTCCTTCAGATAAGAAGCAGGAACCACCTGGGCTTCATCTTCCTCACCTGACATAGCCGTTCATTCCATCTCATGCTCACAATACGCATGCACCCACTTGCTTTGCTTCAACTATGCTCTTCTACTTTCTACAGGTAGCACTCCTTTTCAATGGCCAGAATCGATAGGCTCTCGCCGATCTGGATGTTCTCCTCCAATGGTCCTTCGTCGTCTCCAACTTCCATAGGCTTGTAGATCTTCTCCAATCAAGCATCGTCTTCGCGAACCTTCTCTGGACGTTTGCTGATCTTCAGAATCCTCCCAGGATCATGGCGGAGCGATGGGGCTCTCGTAGAAGCCCCGCCTCGTCGCCACCGCGTAAGGCGAAGAAGAGGATCCATGGTGTACAGATGTCATGGGATCGTGCCTAATTGGGCGCAATCTAATGGCTCAATTTCAGCCACGTCGACTTCGCAAAACCTGCAGCCTCGGATACATCCGAACCATCCGTCGAAGCTTTGCATCCCGCCACATGGCCCGAGCCACGCAAGTCCATCCGAGCCTAGGACTGCATGCCTGAGGTGCGTGCGGGCCTGGGTTAATTGCACATTCACGCTCGTCGGTTTCCATTATTGCAAAATACCCCTGCTAGGGGATATTTATAATTTTTCCAACCGGCTTTTGTTATTTGCATTTTAGTCCCTCTAGGGACATGTATGCAAGTATTTCTTCATGTTTTTATCGTAGCTACGCCGCTGGATTCAATGATGAATAACTTGAGCATCGTATGTTCTATTGAGATGATTTCAATGCCATTTTGATCCTGATTTAATTGTCTTTGATTTAATATGATTTATTTTCTGATTAAATAATAAAAAAAGATTAATTTATGAGAGTCTATATCGTGCTTCCATACTTATTAGATGAAGTATGACTCTACATTGCATTGATGAATTGGACGCAGATTTAATTTATTTAGTTGCTTAAGTTTGAATAATCATTCTAGGGCATATTCGTGAGTATATTTGCATGTGTTAGTGTTTGGTCATTATGTTCATTATGTCATTATTCCTAACATGCAATAATGTGTTTTAGATCACATTTCATCTCAGTCATGCAGTCACACACCTACACGGTGGATGCCCTTTTTTCTTTTTTTTTTCTTTCAAAAAAATTATTTGCTTGCATTGTTTTGTTAGTTTTGACCTAGATGATTTATCAATCACTTAACCTAGATATTTTATTGCCTAAATAATCGTATTATGGCGAGTGTCCATGTGTTCGACCCTGGGCTTCCCAGATTAAAAATTAAAGCCGAATCCTCTTCATAGAGATAACTCATTTGGTTCTGTACGATACGCTAAGTGTCCGTGCTACAAAGGATCTATATTAATACATGCATTTAGCTTCATCAGATGGCACCATTGCTGGGGACACATCTTCATTAATATAATTATTTAATTTTTCATATTGTGTTTAAGTTGATTTTTATCTTATCTAGGTCAATCATGTGTTGTAATGTTTTATGCATTATTATATATATATATATGTTGATAATATTTGAAATATCTAATATTTTCTATTCTTTGGTAGGGCTCATTCATCGAGGATGCTCATGGAGAATGGAGGCTGGAAGCTCAAGATGGAGTTCTCGCTGAGAAGAACCGCAGAAAATGCCTTCAAGACATGTCAAAGATTATTCTGTTCATATTTGTTGTATATTATTTTGGACTATAGACTCTATTATTTGCCATGTATTGAGTCTATATCACCATGGGTGGGACTCAACTTGAGTGCTCGACTTAGGCTCCAGGCACATGGCTTATAGACCTATTTTTGATGTATTATCCTAAGTGCTTGTTTCGTATGTTAGGGCACATTAACTTCATCTTATGAGACTCACTCATCTCTAAGATTCATTATACGCATGTAATCTACGTTCAACCTAGCTCAAATTAAATTGATATTTTCCCCGCTAATAGAACTTATGATTAGGTGTGATTTTTCATCGACTTGCATGCATTTAGATTAAATTTTATATTCAGTCTTGCATATACATGAAGAGAGCTGGAGCCACTGTAAGTATTTCTCTTGAGCATAACATCATGATTTTACGTCTGCATGATTTTTCTCTTTTCATGATAGGATATTATGGAAAGGGACTAGACGATGATTTATGTGTTCAGAGATTTATTACAAGTGATAACCTAATCTCTAAAAAATAGGGTTGTTGATGCAAGTTGATGTAATTTAAATGGAGCTAAAATTCACCTTGTTTTGGGAGAGAAAACCCTGCATTATTTGCAGGTATGTATGCATTTGTTGAGTGGTGAGGACGAATCCCTAGGATAGAGCCCAAATCCTAACTCAGCCTGCTCGTAGTGAACGCAAATTTTGTATTATCACCAATAAAAGAGACATGATAATTGGACCATATTTATGATCTTCATGGGTGTGTTGGTGAAATAATTGGATTTGCTTGATCTTGTTTGACTCTTTAGCCTCCCAAAACCCTAGGCTCCATTATCATCTCTTGAGATTCATCATCTAGAGATTCAACTAAGGTTGATCCCTTCATCACTTAGCTTCCTATTCTTTATACTTAGGCTTATTTTCAGCCCAAGTATAGGCGGGATCCTTTGCCGTTTGGAATGTTCCCCTCAGGTCACCTATTTTTAATTCATATCTTTATACTTAAGCTATTTGTAAGCTTAAGTATAGGGGGACCCGAGTCCCTGATCAGTTTTTGGATTTTCTTTTATGCTTAGCTTGAGCTATGGCTTCATTTCACTTTGTGCTATAAGGACATAGCAAAATCTAAGTATAGGGGAGTCTACCGTATATATTACATATATATTTTAGCCATAGCTCATATTTTTAAAAAAATTCAAACTCTTGGGATTATGGGTATCGTACTACATCTTTGAATTGATTTTGTATAAAATGTTTTGAAAATAATTTTTGAAAATTTTATATATATTTGACATGGTTTTCAAAAATATTTTACATGGTTTGTGAAAATATGGTTTCACGTGTTTGGAAAATCATTTGTATAATATTTTGAAAACCTATACTTATGTGACATTGTTTTGAAAAATGGTTTACTTAGGTTTGAAAAATAGGGTTTTACTTGTTTTGAAAAATCTTTGTAAAATGTTTGTAAAATTATATACATAAGTGACAATGTTTGAAAAAAGTTTTCAAAAATATTTTCAAAGCTAAGGGTGTAAAATGATTTTTATTAGTTAACTCTCTAACTTAAAATAAAAAAATTACAAAAAGATTGACTTATTAATTGGTGTTATTCTCTGACATTTTCAATATGCACTCAAAGGCTTGAGATGATCTTTAACACTTTGTTTAAGGAGCCCCTAGACTCAGAGTTATCATGTATAATCATCAAGGTCTTAGACTTAAAAATTCACACTCTCCTAGTTTGAAGATATGCATGCTATATTTCATGCTTAATCTCCCTTAAAAGAATTTGACCATCACTCACATGCACGACTGCATTCATGATTGAGATGAGTCAAAGTATCACTGAGGAGACTGAGATTGGAAGTTCGAGTTTGGATTTGATCTATATGATGCTCGAGGATGGGATAAAATTAATGAAGGCTTCATGAAACCTGAGCATGGCCTCAAATTTCAACGAAATTCGGTCGAATTTCTGTCGAATATCGATATCCAGTCAAAATCGAAATTTGACCGAAATGACCAAAATAACCGAAATATGGGGGTCCGAGTACAAAAAATGACCGAATTTCAGTCGAAATTCCATCGAAATTTTGTTTTGGTCGATACCGAAATGGTGACCGAAACCGACATTTAAGGCCTTGAACCTGAGTGCCAGCATCTTAGCTAGTATGGGACATGTTCTCATGCTATCTCTTGATTTTGACCTAAAGTGCCACGGTGTGATGACATTAATTAATAAGTTGATCAGTGCGCGCTAATTCTTGGTAAAAGCAGCAGGGATAGCCAAAAAGAAGGGAAGTTCCTTCAAATAAAAATATAGAAAGTGAAAAGAAAAGCTCATTCCATTACAAATTTATATCATATGAGCTATTATATTCAAGGCGAGCACTCCCAACCTTTAAGTGTCCACCTGGATCAAATCATTTGGCTTCTATGAGTCGGGCTAGTACCACAAAAAGGGCTCTGCATCGTTAGCGCTACAAGTCTCGGTGTACTCCCAGAAAAACAAGTACATACGACTCAATCTCTTTTGACGGATACACTGATAGGCAAAATCAAAATAAAAATTGTGTTGAGTATTGGCACTTGAGAGAACCCCGTTCCAATGAGAGGAAGAGAAAATAAGCACATAATCCTACATCCTCCATAATCTGGCCATTCATCTATCCCTTTGAAGTCTGACAAACTAAAGAGATGGTGAATTGAGGCAATACTAGATTCGTTCCCTAGAGTTGAGGGTTGGGTCCTTAGGAGAGCTTCTGAGATGGGAATTTTTGGTGATATACTGACTCTACTCTCATGGTGCAGTCTTCACTAAGTCATACTTCTTATATATACGTATATATTGAGAGTCTGACAATTAGAGGAGTTGAATTCCTTGTGATTAATACTTGGATCAACTTCGAGTTTTAGAATTCCAAAAACTCAGTGTTCTAGGTCAAATCAAGCCTTGTATACTCACTTGCACATGTTAGAGATCTCACTAAATAAACTAACTCTCTAATCCATTCTTTATTAGCTCGAGGATGAGCTTAGCTTAAGTATGGGGGTGATAAATCCCATATTTATCAGCTTAATCTACTATATTTATCTCTCTTGCTTAAGTAAAACAACAAGATTAATTAACCAATAACACTAATTATTAATTATTGTGTTGTAAATAATTATCACTATTTAATGTAAATATTACGTTGTAATATTTTATATATTTATTTATTATAAAAATAAATAAAAATTAGCGTAATATTATATATAAATATATTAACATAAAAGAATATAAAAACACAAAAAATAAGCAAAAGAAAAATCAAAGAAAATTGTTCTATATTATTTTTGTTAGTATTTAATTTTTAACTATATACAAATAACCTCTGATCTCTTTGACTTCTACATGAAAATTGTAGATCTCATCGAGATCTATAACTTTCATGTTTACCAATTTTTTTAATTCCCTTGTTAATTAATTCTTCTCTAAATTTCTTTGATTTTTCCATTTATCCTAATTCTAATTAGGCCATGTGGCGCATCCTCAGCCGACCGCCCACGTGGCCTGAGCTCTATCAGACACCCGCCTTTCTTCTGAACCGTATGATCGCTTCTTGATCAGATAGATCATGACCTCTATCTTTCGCCCAAAACGCAGTCGTTGGATCAAAAGATCCAACGGTGCCTCCTATTTCTTCAACCTCCAGCCGTTCTTCCTCCTTGTCCAAATCACCACCTTCACCAGTTTCTTCCAACCTCCACGAGTAACTCCCCAACCAATCTCCTACACCATCGCATACCCTTATCATCTCTCCTCCACGCCTGATCTTCAAACTGCCTTATCCATTCGATCTTCACCGATTTTCGGGTGGTTGAAAACCATTGTAAACCACATTGAACTGCCTCACCCTCCATCTTCAAATACCCCACCGTCGCTTCAAGCGGTGGTTATTCACCCTGGTGTGAGCATCCTCCTAGCCGTCATCGCCTCTCCGTGACAGGGAGATGGAGATTCGAAGGGCAATCATGGAGCATTTGTTACGGTGCCGACCCTTGGCTAGCAAGGCCAAGATATAGCGCCAATAGGCCATTGTTCGAGCTTCGCGCATGGCTAAGCGCGTAAAGCGAAGACCGGAGGGTTGATTGAATCCTCAGCCCAAGCCATTCACTCCACCGACGAATCTTCTTCAAACCATGTAATTTAGGTTTTGATTTATTTTATCGTTTTTATTGATTTCTCTCCAGTGGTACATACCCTCATCTCTCGAATCAAGGTGTTCCCGACCTCCTCCATGGATCATTGATCCACACGGGAGGATATGTTCTCCGTCTACATGTTCTTTCACACCTACCATCTCCACGCATTTCCTCCTTCAGATATGAAGCAGGAACCACCTGGGCTTCATCTTCCTCACCTAACATAGCCCTTCATTCCACCTCATGCTCATAATACACACGCACCCACTTGCTTTGCTTCGGCTATGCTCTTCTAACATCTGCAAGTAGCACTCCTTTTCAATGGATCGATAGACTCTCGTCGATCTGGATGTTGTCCTCCAATAGTCCTTCATCGTCCAGAGGATCGTAGATCTTCGCCAACCAAGCATCGTCTTCACAAACCTTCTCTGGATGTTTGCCAATCTTCAGAATCCTCCCAGGAGCATGGCAGAGCGATGGGGCTCTCGCCATGGCCCCGCCTCGTCGCCGTCGCGCAAGGTGAAGAAGAGGATCCATGGCGTACAGATGTCGTGTGATCGTGCCTAATTGGGCGCGATCTAATGGCTCTATTTCAACCACGTCGACTTCGCCAAACCTGCAGCCTCGGACACATCCGAACCATCCGCCGAAGCTCTACATGTCGCCACGTGGCCCGAGCCGCGCAAGTCCTTCCGAGCCTAAGACTGCATGCGTGAGGCGCGTGCAGGCCTGGGTTAATTGCACATTCACCCTCGTCGGTTTCCATTATTGCAAAATACCCCCTATTTAATAATTTTTCCAACCGGCTTTTGTTATTTGCCCTCTAGGGACCTGTATGCAAGTATTTCTTCACGTTTTTATCGCAGTTATGCTCCTGGATTCAATGATGAATAACTTGAGCATCGTATGTTCTATTGAGATGATTTCAATGCCATTTTGATCCTGATTTAATTGTCTTTGATTTAATATGATTTATTTTTTGATTAGATAATAAAAGAAGGATTAATTTGTGAGAGTCTATATCATGCTTCCATGCTTATTAGATGAAGTATGATTCTGCATTGCATTGATCAATTGGACGTAGATTTAATTTATTTAGTTTCTTACAGTTTGAATAATCACTCTAGGGCATATTCGTAAGTATATTTGCACGTGTTGGTGTTTTGTCATTCTGTTCATTCTGTCATTATTCCTAACATGCAATAATGTGTTTTAGATCACATTTCATCTCAGTCATGCATTCGTAATGTGCATTTCATTTTGCATTATTTGCCTGCATTATATTGTTAGTTTTGACCTAGATGATTTATCAATCACTTAACCGAGATATTTTATTGCCTAATAATCGTATTATGGCTCATGTCCTTGTGTTTGATTATGGACTTCCCAGGCTAAAAATTAAAGTCGAATCCTCTTCATAGAGATAACTGATTCGGTTCTGTGTGACACGCTAAGTACCTGTGCTACAACGGATCTATATTAATACATGCATTTAGCGATTCATCAACGGTGGAGGCTCTTTTCTTGTTGGTTTAGTACTCTCTTCTTTGATTTTATTTTTGGATGACGATGTTGGTTTATTTCATAATAAGATTCTTTAGATACTTGGGATCTATTTTGCAGTTCTTGTACTAGTATATGTCTGATGCAATCCTTATTTGCTCTTTTTATCTATTATGACTGAAATAAGTAAAGAAAAAAATAATTAGACTAGGCTTATAAAAGAGGATAGATGTTATTGATGAAATTATGAACCCACTGTAATGTAATTACCTTTGCATGTTGATGAACCCACTAGAATATGCTCTCATGTTTGGAGTTATTGTTTTGTTGAACGAGTGGTATTACATTATCTGATTACTGGTACAATGATTCTTCTTTTTTCATATCCAATAGGATACTGAAACTTTAGTTGCAGTTGATGCTGGCTAAATGGTAACTCTAGTTATCTGGGAACAATCTCTTGTATCTCAAATTGAATGTGTATCCA
The DNA here is from genome assembly GCA_037367405.1 of Ottelia alismoides. Classification (NCBI taxonomy): domain Eukaryota; kingdom Viridiplantae; phylum Streptophyta; class Magnoliopsida; order Alismatales; family Hydrocharitaceae; genus Ottelia; species Ottelia alismoides. The sequence goes on along the minus strand of JAZKJV010006971.1, from coordinate 1,000,433 downwards.
ATCTTGGAAACAATCTGATTACCTTTTGAATTTCTAACTTCCGTATCCAATTCGATTTTCTAAGCTTCTGATTTTCTAAGCTTTAGGTATTATTAAATGTGAAGATATTTGTATTTTCATATTCCATATGTATCTCTTTCTTATTATCGCTTTCTGTTCTCTGCTTTATGTAATTTACCCATAGGCCTCTCTACTATATAAGAGAGCCTAGGGTTCTCAGAAATAACAAGTGCTCTTATTTTCTCCAACATGGTATCAGAGCGGCGGTCCTAGACCGGAGCTCTCGATTCCCAAGAAACCCTAACCCCACCTCCAACCCCCCTCCGGCGCCGCACCCCCTCTCCGGCGCATCTCCAGCACTGTTGCCTTGCGCCGCCGCACAAGCCTTCCGCGCACAGCACGCCTTCTCTCGCGCGCACCATGCGCACGCCCTAGTGCACAGCACGCTCGCGCACAGTGCGCCTGCCCTCGCACGTATCGTGTGCACGTCCTCGCGCGCACCGCGCGCTAGCTTTGCGCGCACAGCGTGCCAACCCTAGCGTGCACCGTGCGCACGTCCTCGAGCGCACCACGTACGTGTTCTGCAGGCATAACGAGTTTGATTTGCGTGCACCGCGCGCATCGCGTGTTGTCCTGCGCTTGAGTACCGCCTCGGCTTCCTCAGTTGGTTGATGGGTTGGCATGCATGAGTCTACACGTGCACCCAAACCCATGTATGTTTGTGTAGACACACAAACTTTGAGTTCTCGCACCCGTAGCAGTCTTCTTTCGGCAAGATGTCTGAGAACAAGGTTGATGTACCCGCCACTGGCGCATTCAGAGGTCCAGCACCTATTGTGAAAATGGATGGGACAAACTATGAGCTCTGGGCCATGTAGTTCATGAGCCTGATGAAGTCGAATGGTAAGAAACATATTCTTACCAAAGATGAGCCGGTGGAGAAGACTGGGGTGCATGTCTCGTGGGAGGCAGATGATGCATATGCCAAAGTTTGGCTATCTGAGATGTTGACGATAGAAATTGCCAACGATGTACTACATCAGCCCACGGCTAAGGCTATGTGGGATATTCTAGCGGTGACATATTCACAAGCACGGAACGAGACCAAAATACTTCAGTTGCAACATGATATTTTTACAGTCAAGCAGAATGGGCGCCCTCTTCACTCACTGTACACTTCCCTACGAGGGATGTTTGAGAAGCTCCATAGCTTCATGCCATTGACAGCCACTCCAGAACAGCAGAAGACGTACAGGAACGCTACCATGGTAGGTGTATTCCTGGCTGCCCTTGATCCACAGTATGATGTTGCCCGGTCTCAGATTCTAGCTGATGCTACTATCCCTCCAATGGAGGAAGCTTTTCGCCGACTGAGTCGAATCACTGTTCCTAGCTCGACTGCCAGCCAGACACCTTCAGCGATGGCAGCCTCCAGGGGCAGAGGTGGCTCTTCTACCTTTCGTGGTCGGGGTGGGGGCCGGATTCGTCAACCATGCAGTTACTGTCATCGACCTGGCCACTCCGAAGACACATGCTACTCAAAGCATGGCTTTCCTGCGTCAGCTCGTGTAGCAGAACAAGTTGAGTCTCCTGCAACTTCCTCATTGGACCAGCGATTTGATGATCTTGTTGCCAGACTGAGGAATATTATGCCCCCTGATACAACTCCTGAAGCTCAGTCAGAAGTTGCCGTCTCTGCATCTGTCAGTTCACCTGCCACGACTAGTACGTCAGGTAGCTCTTATGCTCTCACATCTTGTGATGGATCTATGATTACGAACTGGATTATGGACTCTGGAGCGACACATCACCTCTGTGGGGAGAAAGAACAGCTCACGTCATATAGACCAGTTTCTTCAAGACGAACGGTGGTGATAGCCAATGGGACACAATTCCCGATCACAGGACAGGGGGAGATTAATTTAACACCTTCACTGAGATTGCAGAATGTGTTATATGCTCCTGATTTCTCTATGAATTTGTTGTCCATTAGCCAAATTACGAAGGATTTAATCTGTCGAGCTATTTTTGACTCATCATCTCTTGTTTTTCAGGACATACCCTCGGGCAACGTGATTGGCTATGGCTATGAGCAGAATGGTCTCTATCTCTGATCCATACTCCTTACGTTGGTGCATCTCTCCATTCTACAGGATCAGACTCTCCATATATCTGGCATCTCCGGTTTGGTCACCTCCCTCTTCAGAAGATGCGTCGTGTTTTGCCTCAGATTTCTCCGAAGTCGTCCTTCCAATGTGAAGTGTGTCAATTGGGAAAGCATCATCGGTCTACTTTCCCGAGTCGTTAAAGTCGGAGCAGTGGCTCCTTGTTCGAGTTAGTCCATATTGATATTTGGGGTCCAAGTCGTGTTCCTGACCACCAGGGACACAGATTCTACCTGGTTGCCGTAGATGATTTTTCTCGCTTGTCTTGGGTGTTTTTATTGAAGAATAAATCTGAAGCTGGAGATGTGATTTAAATGTTTATCAATGAAGTTAGAAATGTTTTCTCTTCTTCTGTGAAAATTGTGCGTTCTGACAATGCATTGGAGTTTTGTACTAGAACTCTGTCCTTGTTCTTTTCCTCTCGTGGCATAATTCATCAAACTTCATGTGATTACACGTCACAACAAAATGGTGTTGCAGAGCGGAAACATTGACATCTATTGGATATCACTAGAACCCTACTTATTCAGAGTCATGCTCCACGCTCGTTCTGGGGTGATGCTGTTCTCACAGCTTGCTACTTGGTAAATCGCATGCCCTAGTTTGTCTTGGGTGAGAAATCTCCTCTCTCTCTCTCTAGCCTTTCCTGAGAAGGAGTTGTTCTCACTTCCACCCCGTGTTTTTGGTTGTGTTGGTTTTGTCCATCAGTTGGGACCAGGTCTTGATAAGCTCTCTCCCCGGGCTACCAAATGTGTGTTTGTAGGATACTCCAGGACAGAGAAGGGGTATCGTTGCTTCGATCCGCTGCGTCGAAAATATTTTGTTAGTGCGGATGTCACATTCTTTGAATCTGTGATGTTTTTCTCTCCTACAGGTGACAGACTGACTACTTCGTCTTATGATACTGAGGTATTTATGCCACCACCTCCCATGAGTCAGTTACCGTCGGTGCCATCTCCACCACCATCTCCTGTCATACCTTCCCCTCCACCTTTACCACCTCCAGTGACCATTGCCCCCCCGTTACCAAAGCATTATACTCGTCGGTCCTCATCTGCTCAAGGTCATGGCCAGTCATCCAGCAGCTCTCAGGTTGATTCTGATAACTTGATTTCTAACGATGAGTCTGAGGATCTCTTGATACAGGGAACACAGCAGGAGGCGGATGATGGAGATTTGGACGTGCCTATAGCTATTAGAAAGCAGAGGCGTACTTGTGCTACCTACCCCCTTGCTTCCCAGGTCTCCTTTCATCGTCTTACAGGCGATTTCCAGAGATTTGCAGCAGCTCTATCTGCAGTAGAAATTCCACGCAATTATCAGGAGGCACTACAAGATAGCAGATGGTGTCTTGCTATGGAAGAAGAAATGGCCGCATTGCAATCCCGTGGCACTTGGACACTTGTTCCTCCTCCTTCAGGAGCGTCTATTATTAGTTGCAAATGGGTCTTTACTGTTAAATATCACGCAGATGGCAGCCTTGATCGGTACAAGGCAAGGCTCGTGGCACGTGGTTTTACTCAGACCTATGAAGTTGATTACTTGGACACGTTTTCTCCAGTTGCTCGACATTCTACTTTATGTGTCTTTCTTTCAGTCGTTGTAGCACGTGACTGGCCGCTATTTCAGCTAGATGTGAAAAACGCATTTTTGTATGGAGATCTACAAGAGGAGGTATATATGCAGCAGCCTCCAGGTTTTGCTGCTGAGGGGGAGTGTCAGCAAGTTTATAGACTCCATAAGGCAATATATGGCCTTAAACAGAGTCCAAGAGCGTGGTTTCAAAAGCTTTCAGACCTGATTGAACGACAGGGATTCAAGCGGTCAAATGCAGACCATTCGCTGTTTGTGCAGAAGACGTCTAGAGGTATTGTGGCTATCATGGTGTATGTTGATGATATTGTTGTTACAGGAGATGATGTGCAGGGGATCAAGATGACGAAAGACTTTCTGGGCAGTAAATTTGTCACTAAGGATCTGGGCACTCTAAGGTATTTCTTGGGGTTGGAATTTGCTAGGAATGCACAGGGTCTAGTGATGACCCAAAGGAAGTATGTTACAGATATGCTTGCAGAGACAGGCATGATGGGATGTCGGCCTTCCACGACTCCTATGGATCCTAGCATGAAGCTACGATGATGATACAGATGAAGTTGATAAGAGGAGATACAGAGAGATGGTTAGAAAACTCATTTATGTTACAATTACCAGGCCGAATATTGCATTTATTGTGATTCGAGTGAGTCAATTCATGGAACAACCTCGATAGGTACATATGGATGCAATACACATGATATTGAGATATTTAAAATCATCTCCAGGCTCAGGAATTGCTATTCAAGAAAGGAGACGTACTCTCTGTATCCGCATATGCTGACGCAAATTATGCAGGTTGTCCTAAGGATAGGAAATCAACTTCGGGATTTGCAATATTTGTTGGCACTTCTCTCGTTTCTTGGAAAAGTAAGAAACAAACTGTTGTAGCAAGATCAAGTGCCGAATCCGAATACAGGGCTACGGCCCAAGCAAGTACAGAAATGATGTGGGTTTGAGCAGTGCTATGCGATCTACATATAGAGGTTCCTCTGCCTATGGAGTTACACTGTGATAACCAGGCTGCTCTATTCATTGCAAACAATCCTGCGTTCCATGAGAGAACAAAACATATTGAGGTAGATTGCCATTACACCAGAGACATGATTCAGAAGGGCCTGATTTCTACTTCCCATGTCAGCTCTGGAGAGCAAACCGCGGACATCTTCACCAAGCCACTACCCAGAGGATCATTTCAGAAGTGTTCATCCAAGCTGAGCATGATTGACATCTATGCTCTAGCTTGAGGGGGAGTGTGAAGATATTCGTATTTTCATATTCCATATGTATCTCTTTCTTATTATCGCTTTCTGTTCTCTGCTTTATGTAATTTACCCATAGGCCTCTCTACTATATAAGAGAGCCTAGGGTTCTCAGAAATAACAAGTGCTCTTATTTTCTCCAACATTAAAAAATAATGCAAATAGAAATAAGAGAAGAGAACCTGTAGCAAATGAAAGATTTCATGTATAGGGATCGCTTCATGGGGAAGCGTTGAAGCTGTGGTGCTCTTGGAGGAGTAGAGTCAGCAACAGTTGTGGAGGCAGCACGTGGAGTTTCGAGGTGGGGAGCGTAATGGCGCGTGCACATGAGGGTGGGCAGAGGGGGAGCTACACGACGAGGGAGAGGCTATGTAGTGGCGTTGGGAGGATTGTGCGGCGGGGTTGGTGACGGCAAGCTTGCAAGTTAAAGGTCGCCAGTGAGGTTGGCGGTGACTGGGAGAAGGGAGAGAAGAGGAGTGACGAAATTGGGTTTTAGGGTTACGAGAGGAGGGAGAATTAGAGGGAGAATGTGGCGGTAGTGGAGGAATTGGGGGAGTTTGGAATTAGATAAAAAATTAACATTAAGTTTAATATATGTATACATTTATTTATTTATTTATTTAAGTTATGTATTTTTTTAATGTTTGTACTTTGCAAAATTACCCTAGATATATTTATGTGTATATAATGGATCTTTAAACTATATCATATGTATGTATCTACGTATGTTTCAAATCAAATCGAATTGTTATAGAACGAATCCAAGTGAATTCATATTCAATTGATTTGAAAATCAAATTCATGAATGAAATTCATATTCGGTTCATTTAACTTTGAATCGAACTATTTTCGAAATATTTTTGAATGAATCGTAGTCGAATTCGAATGATTCAATCCAATTAATAACACTAGATGCACCAGTTAAAAGTTGTGAGTTTTGGGATGTTTGAGCTCGCTAAGAGAGAGTGAGGAAAGCCCAAGAAGTGTTGGAATGAAACTACCCGAAGGGATCTTATTTTTTTGGATCGAAGTCGGATAATGACCTAAGATATATCAGAATGGAGGCAAAGAATCCATATAGTCGACCTTACTTAATGTGGGAAAATGTTTTGTTGTTGTTGTTAGGAATACATCATAGCCATCCAAAGAGAGATCAAGGGGACACAATGGTAGATGTCCTAATAGAGAATGAAATTATCCATGGATGTCCACCCTTGTCTCTCTTTCTCTAATTCATTCAATTCCCACGTGTGTCTCTCTAAAGTCTTGAAGGAAAATTAGAAGAGAAGAGTCTCTTCACAACCCTTGGTCGTCCCCATCATCCTATATTCCAAACGCTAGTCGTCCACCCATATGGCATCATATTCCTCTAAGTTGGCTTGGCCAGTTATGAGAGAAATCGTCTTCTTCCTCGTGTTCCTTGTATGTGAAGGAGGACTTAACTTTGTATGATGAAATTAGGAGGTAGAGATCATCTAGATCTCTATTTGTGTGGATTGCGAAGTGGTGAAGATCTCTCAAGTTTATGGGAAGCAACATGAGTCATCGTCATATCTACGGGAGAAAGCATCATTGGATTGGACACTATTTAGGAGGTCTCTTCCTTTAGACACTCACGCTTCAAGATGTATTCCTTTTTTACACTTGCGATTACATGAAACAATTTAGAAAATGTTTTCTATACCATGTGGCTTTGTATACGCAATTAAATTTTTTGTTATGCAATTGCATTGGTGTTCATACAATAAACATATTTATTTGCAAATTTGATTTGTCTATTCCGTGTTTCTGTGATGTGCGAGGCCAAACCTCCCTTCAAATGATATCAGAGCCAGGTTTAAAGGATTCGAATTGCATTTTTTTCGATAATTTTCGTATTTCGAATAATTCAGCAACACATGATGTTGCTCTATTTGTCTTTATTTAAAACACTAATTGAGATATTTATGATGTCTAGAAGGTCAGGACTCATACCCAAAAGATCCGCCAAAAGTTGATGGTGTTTGGGCAAAGATTTATATCTTGAATTTGCCTGTAGACTTCGATTATAGATCATAGTGAATAATTATGGAATTTTTTCTATTATTTTTTAGTCATATAACACTTTAAAATATTGATTAATAAGTTACTAATCAAGTCCCCAATCAGTACAAAAATTTTCACACAATTCGGACCATACGGACTTGAGGAATTGGATTTCTCCATGGGCGGAGTTGGAAGAGGACTTGATAAAGTACAATGGCTTGTTTATCCTATTTTCGTGGATGAGAATATATTTGGTATGTTCACAACATGAGTCGGACCTACCATTTTGGAAATATTTGGGTCGTAACATTTTTTGAAGTCCACATTATATGATGCCTTCCAATTTAAAGTGCAGTGGTCGCATCTTCCAATTTAAAATGCAGATATCATACAAGCTCTAGTCTCTATGATTCAACCATCGAATCAACAACTATATGATTATCAATATGACTATGGTACATAACCCTAATCGTACTAAGAGACCTTATAAGTGCATTCATTCATTAATCTCAGATAGGGAGTGAACATCAATAACTTTTATTGATATATAAAAATGATTACAATAATATTTATTGTAGAAATAGTTCGTCCTGAGCTCACATGTCCAACAGGTTGGCCCTTACACCAGTTTGATGTAAAGAATGCATTCACGTGTGGCGACCTTCAGGAAATAGTATACAAGCAACAATCTCAAGGCTTCGAGGCTCAATGGGAGTGTTTGAAGGTGTGCCTTTTAGGCAAGGCCATTAATGGGTTCAAACAGAGTCACCACTCCTAGTTTCAGAAATTTTCAGGAGTACTAGAGCATCTAGGTCTCATCAGATCTTCGATAGACCAATCTTTATTATAATAAAGAATGGAAAAGGGAAAGTGGCAATGCTTGTCTATGTAGATGACATCCTCACAGGAGATGACTCGTATGGTGTTTTGGAGGTGAAGAAGCAGCTAATAGAGCATTTTGTAATCAAAGACTTGAGGCCACTACGATACTTTCTAGGGATTGAAATTGCTAGGTCCAAGAGGATTAGTCATTCACTGGTCGATACATGCGTCTAATCGGAAAATTGCTCTATCTTACCATCACTTGACTAGACATATCCCTGGTCGTCGGAAAACTAAGCCAGATTATGAACTATCCTACTATAGCTCACTTTGATGCATGTATGATGGTTCTATGGTATATCAAGTATTCTCCTAAGAAAGGCCTACTCTTCACCAAAGCAATAGCTTTGATCTTATGGTATATTCAGATGCAGACTATGGAGGATGCATGATAAATAAAAGTTCTACTACAGGTTCTTGCACTCACTTAGAAGGAAACCTAGTCACTTGGAAGAGCAAGCAACAAGCAATGGTGTTGTACTCAAGTACTGAGAGTAAATATAGAGCCATGTCTCAGGCTTCTATAGGATTAGTATGGATTTGATTTGTACTCATAGATCTTCATACCACTCCCAGTAATACCATGAAACTCAGATGTGCCAACCTTGCAACAATGCATATAGCCAACAACCCCATGTTCTATGAATGCACCAAACATGTGGAAGTTAACTTCCACTACACTCGAAATCTGATACAGAGAGGTTGCTTCATACTCATAGTGTACCATCTACAGAACAGACTGCAGACATGTTTGCCAAGCCACTCATGCATATGCAATTCGAGAAATGCTGCAACAATTGAGCATGATTAATATATATATATGATCCAACTTAAAGGAGAGTGTTGAGAGTTGAATTGTTAACCCTAATTCTCGAGGTATTCCGGACAACTTAATATTTAGGAGTCGCCCTCCATATAACCCTAACCCTCGATTTCCATCTATATAAGAAGCCATAGGACCCTCTTTCTCAAGAAGAGATATTGATTACGAACTTCAACTATTTGACAGACCATAGGTTGATGACCTAACCAAGGTCTATGTATCGATGAGTTAGTGCGCATATGAGGATGTATGAGGTGTATGATCTCTCAAAGGAATTATACAGGCTCATACTAGATGAATCGGAGACAGAGCTCACTCATTAGATATTGGTTTCAAACAGAATTCAATACATGGCCCTCTTGTTTAAGAAACAAGATATGAATTAGGAAATAATAATATATACTTTTAAAAATCATATGATTGATATTGTCACCTAATGATCAATTGAGAAATCTATTAATATATTCTTGAACGGAGATAGTCAAATAGTGATTTGAAATCGGGATTATCAAAGTCTCCTAGTATGTAGGATGCTTGAGTATTGGGAATACTCTAGATCGACGCATAATAGAATATACACCATGACACTTCCATTCCGACGAAATGAAGAAATCGGATGGATTTTAGTGACTCCATTTTGTTGCTAATTGAGTAGAATTAATTTGATTAATTCTCATGTCATTGAACCTAACTCTGGTGTCCAATTCTAGATCCAAATGTTGGAAATGGAAACAACATACTAAAAACCACTTCAATAACTCATTTTTGAGCTCCAAATGTTTTGGACAAATGATTAGAAATGGGAAGAGAACCCATTTATATAACCCATTTTTGAGCTCTAAAGAGTAGAGAAATGGAAATGGAAAATGGATTCTGACAGTCGAAATGTATTCGACTGAAAATGCCCTAGTGGTTTAAATCCTGAAAAATGAATATCCAGTTTTCAAGTCACTATATATGGATAATATAGTCTCCCTAAAATGAATATCGACGAATGCTATGCACGGATTCGTAAATTGCGATATCAAAATTAAGATAATAATTGTTATTATCATGGATATGCGAATATGTGGATATGGTTCACAAATATGCTATTATATGAATATAGATTCATAATATTTAATATTTATATGAATATGATTTATATACATATATTCAAGACACATGTGAACATGATTCACATAAATCATACAAACACAAGTTGGATTAACATTTTGTTTTGGACTAATGAATTGGATTCAATTTTTGAGAGGATGTTTCATAAATCTCTCACTATCAATGTTTGTAATTTAAATTAATTTCAATTTATATTAATCAAGAAATAACTAAATTAATATCAAGTCCTTGAAATAAGAGAGAGAGAGAGAGATGTGGGCGTCCACCATGCATGCCATGTGGATGGTGGAGGCTCTTCTCTTGGTGGATTAGGACTCCCTTATTTGATTTTATCTTTGGATGATAATGTTAGCTAATTGGTTAGCCAACAACTTAAAGGATTAGAAATCCATCCTAGCCATCGAAAGAGAGATCAAGGGGACACAATGGTGGATGTCCCTGTAAAGAATGGGGCTCTCCACGGGCATTCACTCTTGTATATAAAGATGGACTTGGCCTCTCCCTTTCCCTACTTCATTCAATTCCCAAGTGTGGCTCACTAAAGTCTTGAGGAAAATTAGAAGAGAAGAGTCTCTTCACAACTCTTGGTCATTCCTATTGTAATATTTCGGACCCTAAACCAAGTCTGTTATCAGGGATTACTGTCTAGACAGCTTGTTGGGCTTAGGGCCCAACTAGAGCTCTTGGCCACAACCCAAAATTCTTAATCCCAATTTGTCTAATAGTAGCCCTTACTACTTATATGCTACTACCACACTTTGTGATTACTAGATGTGGTATTATGTTTTGGGGTACTACAATAACCTCCACTTATATCTGCAACATCCTCGTTGCGCAATGGCCCATGACCTACTCCCAGTAATAATAGTGGTTTTACTTCTTGGATAACCCTTTCCTCCTAACTTTGTGGTAGGGGTGGCTCCACCTCTTTGGCAACCCTTTTCATCATTAGAGGGTATCTACTCTGATACTATCTGTAACGTCCCGGACCTTAGACCTGATCCATTTTCGAAGATTATTGGCCTAGGCAACTTGTTGGGCTTGGGCAACTAGATCCCTTGGCCCACATTACTGGCTCATTTTTTTCAACTCTCCACTTTCCATCAAAACTTATCCCTTTTTTACCCTCATTTTTTTATAATAAGCTTGGCCCACTGGCCTATACAAATAAATGTAACAGTTTTTCCTCAAATGTCTCCATTTTCTCCAATCATTCTTTCATATTTTTCCTCTCTACTTACTTTTTTACCGTTCTGCTTTCTTTTTTCTATCATGGACAATTTTTAGCACTTTTTTCCTTCATTTGTTATTGTCCTTTTTATCTCATATCTTTGTGTTGAGATATTTGTATCTCATTATATTCATTTATTATTCCTATTTTCTTCATGTACCTCTTATGTAATTAATCCAGGGCTTTTCTCCTTTATAAGAGGCCATAGGGTCTCTTCATTGATATGCTATTCTATTTTCTCTCCAACATGGTATCAGAGCAACGGTCCTAGACCGGGGTTCTCATATCCCACCAAAGCCCTAACCTACCCCCCCCCCCAGTCGGTTGCCGCCCCTGCCCCAGTCGGTCGTCGCCCCTGTCTTAGCCTGTCGTCGTCCCGACCTTAACGGGTCGCCGCCGCCCTGTAGTCGGGCCCAGTGATTGTTGGCAACACACTCACCGATTATACCAGCCGTTGGATGGTGACCTTAGACTACAACAAGGAATGAAGAGGATGGTTGTACGAGTCTACACATACAACCACTCCTTCATATGATTGTGTAGACTCTCTCAGAGTAGTCTACTCCTCAGTCTTGTTTCTGATTTTCGGTATTCTTTTTATCATTTCAGAGAAAAAGGATGATGTTTTTTCATTGTTTGGTACCTTCAAGGGCATGGCTCCCATCGTAAAGATGAATGGGACCAACTGTGAGTTGTTGTCCATGCAGTTTCACCCTTATGCAGTGACATAACATAGAGCACATTTTAACATATTTCGAGTCGATGGACAAGACTGGGGCTAATGCTTCTTGGAAGTAAGATGATGCCTATGCACGGATATGGCTCTCCGGGACGCTCACCATGGAGATGGCCAATGACAACGTCAATCAGCCCACAACCAAGGCTATGTGGGACATCTTAGCAGCCACATATGGGCAAGATAAGAATGAACGCAAGATCTTACCGTTAGTATGACATATTTTCGACCAAGCAGAATGGTCGGCCTCTTCATACCCACTTCTCACATCTTTGAGGCATGTTTAAGTTTCTCCATAGCTTTATCCCCATACTAGCAGCACAGAGCAGCAATAGGCATATCAGAATGTCACTATGATCGGAGTCTTTGTGTCATCCCTTGATTCTGAGTACGATGTAGCATGTACTCGACTGCTTACTAGAGAGAAGATACCACCAACGGAGGAGGTCTACAAGAGGTTGAGCAGGATCACTACTTCATCTACTACCACGACCCAGACTCCCCCCTGCTACGGCAGCTTCTCGTGGCAGAGGGGATACTGCATAGTTCCACGGACGAGGATCCTGTGGCCGAGGAGGAGGACGTCAGCGTGGCCCATGCTCACATTGCTACCATCCAGAACATTCGGAGGAGATATGCTATCTGAAGCATGGATATCTTGCGTCTGCCCGTGTAGCTGAGTAGACAGAGACTACTCCGACTCCTTCTCACGATGCTAAGTTTGATGGTGTTGTCTATAGACTGAGAGAGATGATGACTACACCACCCACACCAGCAGCAAGATCCTCAGATGTTGCAACTGCTGCCAGAGCTTCTATGAGTTCGTCGGGTATTGCTTATACACTTACCAGTTTTAACAGTTCAGATTTGATTGATTGGATCATGGACTTCAAAGCTTCTCATCATATGTGTGGAGATCGAGCTCACTTTACTTCTTATAGATCTATCCCTACCGGTAGATCAGTGGTGATTGCTAATGGGGTTCATCTACCCATTGTTGGTCAGGGGGAGATTGTCCTAGCCCCCTCAATGTGCCTACAGAATGTCTTACATGCTCCACCATTCCAGATGAATAATTTATCTATTGGACAAATTACAAAAGATTTACGTCGTCGTGCCATATTTGACCAATCTTCTCTTGTGTTTCAGGACATACTCACGGGCACGGTGATTGTATGTGGCCGTGAGCAGAGGGGACTTTACAAACAGGTCTGGCCTCTGTGTGTTGGTATTGCTACCATCCCTTCTGACTCTGTTCTCCTTTCATGTGTCATATTCTCTTTGGACACCTTCCTCTGCAGAAGCTGTGTCATATTCTCCCTTAGATATCTACTCGTACTACCTTGGAGTGTGAGGAATATCTTGGAAGCACCATCGTTCTTCCTTTCCGAGTCGTCAGAGTCATCACAGTAGTCAGTCGTCTGAGTTGTTTCATTTTGATATCTGGGGTATCTGTCGTGTTCTCGATTAGGGACATCGGTTCTATATGATTGTTGTGGATGATTTTTCTAGATTATCTTGAGATTTCTTGTTAAAAAATAAGTCTGAAGCGGGTCATGTCATTAAATCATTTCTTATTGAAATTAAGAATATTTTTCTGCTAATGTAAAGTTTATTCATACTGACAATGCCTTGGAGTTTTCCACTTTACAGCCATCTGATTTTCTCAGATCTCTTGGTATTATTCATCAGACTTCTTGTGCCTACACTTCGCAGCAGAACGGTGTTGTTGAACGCAAACACCATCCATCATCTTCTGGATGTCACAAGGATACTTTTGATTCAGAATCGAGCTCCTCATTCATTCTAGGGTGATGTGGTTCTCACTTCTTGCTACTTGATGAATCATATGCCTTGCACTGTTCATGGAGAAAAGGTTTCTTTCTTGGTTGCATTTCCTGAGAAGGACCTATTCTCCCTTACTCCCATAGTATTTAGGTCCGTGGCATTTGTCTATAATTTTACTCCTGGTCTTGACAAGCTCTCTCCAAGAGTTGTCAAGTGTGTATTCGTTGGTTATTCTCGTACCCAAAAAGGTATAAATATTTTGATTATGTGTGTTGGAGCATTTGTTGTATGCGCCCATTGTGTTGTAGCAGGGTAAATGGATCCTGGAGGAGATCCATTTACCCCATCTAGTGTTTAGTCCCACATCGTCCAACGATGGGACTTGGAGGCTCTGGAGAGGCTATATAAGGAGCCCCAGACCTCCTGTATCCATTGAGAAAAAGCAATGAAGTATATGCCCCTTTGAGGGCTTCTCCCGTGGTTTCATCCCGCTCCTCACGGAGTAGGGTTCCACGTAAATCCCGTTGTTCTTATCGTTCTTTATCTTTTCCATGTTTTCGCTTCCGCTTCCTATTTCTAACATGGTTCAGAGCGGGATCGATTCTTGAGGTTTTTATTCTCATTATTTTTATTCGAGATTCGATTATAAGATTCATTGTTCATCATTCTTGAAGATCAATTTTATGGAAATCATGCTCGTAGTTTGTTCAAGTTTCATGTTCTAGGGTTTCTTTTGAAACCCCAATTCAGTTCTAGGGCCTTTCGTCTACACTAGCCCAGTGATTTGCCGAGGGTTCATCATCAGCAATGTTCCGAGGGTTCACAAGAAGCCAATCCCCCTCCCTCTACAATCTCCCTGGCCGCACAGGCGGAGCTCGGGCTCCTCCTTGCGCAGCCACATCTCCAGATTCGACAGATCTAGCCAATAGCCCCGTTCCAGATTTGTGAATCCATACGAGACCTCCTTGCGTCAACATCCCATGGCGGTAGTGGCCACGCGGCTTCCTCATGGTTAGCGTCGGCGGCGTATCTTCGAGCGGCGAACTCCGTTGCCGCAGCAGACTCTAAGGCTCCTGGCGCAACCCTCCTTGGTGACGTGCCTCTCCAGGCGGCGACTCCATCGAAGCCGCCTCTCCCAGGCAGCGAACTAAACCTCCATCCCGACATCGCCCTTCAGATCCAAGGCCGCAAGGTTCGAGATTTTCAAAGGTGCCATCAAATTCATCGAAGCCAACACGACCCTTGCGCAACCCCGATGCTCCACGCGAAGGTTCCGATGATCCCTCCTCCCCCGCAACAGTCGGTTCCTCTTCGCCAAAGCGTGAAACCCCCCTCCCTTATTTGGCGGATTCCTCCTGCCGACGAAAAGCTTCAGGCAACATCTTCATGGCTCCAGAGATCTTCCATCGGATCTCCCATCTCGCGATGCGCGAGATCTCCAGGCTGCTACTCTTGGGTGGCGGCGGCAATATGAAATAAGACCCCATCGCGGTGGCGGCTCCATCGTGAGAAGAGGTTCCCAGGGAACCCTATGTGAGAACGTGGTTTTGCCCAATGTGGGCCCACGTTTATTTTTTTGTTGTTATTAAAAAAAGGGGAGGAGAGCCGTGAGATGGTTTGGGCCCATTATGACCGACAATTATTTAAGAAAATGGGGGGAGGAGAGTTG
Source organism: Ottelia alismoides (assembly GCA_037367405.1). Lineage (NCBI taxonomy): Eukaryota > Viridiplantae > Streptophyta > Magnoliopsida > Alismatales > Hydrocharitaceae > Ottelia > Ottelia alismoides. The sequence continues at coordinate 985,143 of JAZKJV010006971.1, read as the reverse complement.
CGTATAAAAAAAAGGATTGAACCATTTGGGCCCAGCTTGTTGGGCCAAGTTATAAAAAAAAGGGCACGTGCAAAAAAAAGAGCCGCACGTATTTCAAAAAAAATGATTGAAAGCCGAAGAAAAAAGTGAAACAACTTTTAAAAAAATGTTTTTCGAAAAAAAGAAGAAAAACATGACGGCTTAAAAAAATGAAAAGCTGCAAGTATGTTTTGTTTTCTCCCTATCATTGTTGCCTTCTCCCAACTTGGTCGACGTCCATGTTTTCCGACAAGTTGGGAGAAAGGGGGAGTATATATGTAGAGTCACATGTCTTCTTCCAGCCATATTCAGATGTTATAGATTGCAGATTCTCCAGACCAACCGATTTTCAGACTCTACAGTTTTCAGATGAAGATTTTCCATGCGCAATTCCAGACTCGACGTTCAGATTCCGGGTCCCAATTTGATGCGCAGTTATTCAGACTCGACGATTGATTCCGAGTCCAGTATCAGACACGCACGAGTTTGCGGTCATTTTTCAGATGATCATAAGTTACCATCATTTGTTCCGCAGTCCCCATCACTCTTCTTGTTGTCAGGCCAGAGTTTTCATGTGGGCCATAGGGACTCCAGAGCAGAGGACCATTCCCTTAAGGGCAAGGGTTTTCATGTGGTATCATAGGTACACCAGAGCAGTGCACCATTCTCTGAGTCAGATGGGAGAGACCCCATTCTCCGACGAGGAGACTTCAAGCGCAGTTTCAGACTCGATGGTTAGATTCCGAGTCTACAGTTGACTCACACTCCAGCCCGTTTGTCCTCCTCACCTGCACGGCATGAGAAGCAACGTCCTCGACTGCAGCAATGTGCGCGTTGGGTTGATATTGTCCGTAGTGTCCTGTAACGTTGAGTTGAGTTTATTTCTGTTTGTCCAAGCTGAGCATTGCATGCTCTAGCTTGAGGGGGAGTGTTGGAGCATTTGTTGGATCCTGGAGGAGATCCATTTACCCCATCTAGTGTTTAGTCCCACATCGTCCAACGGTGGGACTTGGAGGCTCTGGAGAGGCTATATAAGGAGCCCCAAACCTCCTGTATTTGAGAAAAAGCAATGAAGCATATACCCCTTTGAGGGTTTCTCCCGTGTTTTCATCCCGCTCCTCACGGAGTAGGGTTCCACGTAAATCCCGTTGTTCTTATCGTTCTTTATCTTTTCCATGTTTTCGCTTCCGCTTCCTATTTTCTAACAATGTGGGGTGAAAGTATTATGTGACTGTTTATGTCATATATTTTGAGTCTATCATGTATTTTCTCCTACAGGTGACAGGTTGTCTAACTCTGATTTTGGAGAGGATGTCTTTGTTCCACCACCTCCATTATCTCCACCAACACCCCATATTGAGTCACGATCATCTCCACCTCCATCACCACCATCACCTCCAATTACCCTGACACGGTTCCTGCCAAGGTTTTACATTTGCAGGTCCTTACTCGCCCTTCTACTCATGTTCCTTCCCCTTTATCCAGTACGCCTCAAGTATATACTAACCATATTCTTTCTACTAACGACATTGGTGATATACTTGTACCGCAGGATACTATACAAAAGGAGATGATATTAGAGAACAGAGAGGCCGATGACCTTGATGTTCCTATTGCCTTGAGGAAGCCGCGTCGTAACTCTGTCACTTATCTTCTAGTTGCTCATGTTTCCTTGGATCATCTTTCAGAGCAGTGCATGAGGTTTTTCGTGGAACTCTCTGCTCTTACCATCCCACGAACATATGAGGAGGTCGTACAAGATAGTAGTTGGCATCTTGCCATGGAGGAGGAGATGGTCATTTTACAGTCTCGTGGTACATGAAGTGTTGTTTCTGCTCCTCCAGGTGTCTCTGTTGTGGGGTGCAAATGGATCTTTACAATCAATCAATGGGCAAATGGCAGTATTAATTGCTAGAAGGCAAGACTTGTAGCACGTGGGTTCACGCAGACTTATGGGGTGGACTATCAGGATACCTTCTCACCAGTGGCCAGACATTCGATATTACGCATTCTTCTATCAGTTGTTGTGACTCCGTACTGGCCTCTTTACCAACTTGATGTGAAGAATGTGTTTCTATATGGAGATCTACAGGAGGAGATATATATGTAGTAGCCACCAGGGTTTCCTGTTGAGGGGGAGTCTCAGAAGGTGTGTAGGCTCCACAAGGTGATTTACGGCATGAAGCAGAGTCCCAGAGTTTGGTATCAGAAGCTATCAAAGTTGATAGAGCACTAGGGGTTTGCGTGGTCCACTGCGGATCATTCGCTTTTTGTTCAGAGGACACAGAGAGGTACAGTTGTCATTCTGGCTTATGTTGATGATATTATTATCACTGGTGATGATGAGCATGGCATTCAGGCTACCAAGGAGTTCCTAGGATAGTAGTTTGTGACTAAGGATCTTGGTAGACTTCGTTACTTCCTTGGACTAGAGTTTGCCAGGAACCATAGTAGTCTTGTGATGACCCAAAGGATGTTTGTGATTGATCTTCTACTAGAGACAGGGATGACAAGGTGCAAGTATGCTACTACCCCTATGGATCCGAGCATGAGATTATATGATGATGACACTGAGGAGTAGACAAGAGGAGATATAGGGAGCTTGTTGGGAAGCTCCTCTATGTTGTTATCACCAAAATAGGAATATCCTTTGTTGTAAGCATGGTGAGCCAGTTTATGGATCAGCCCAGAAAGGTTCATATGGATGTTGTTTATATGATTCTGAGATATTTGAAGACCTCATCGGGTACTGGTCTTCTATTCAGCAGAGGTACATCTCTTGAGGTGACAGCTTATGCAGATGCAGATTGTGCAGGATGCCCTAGAGAAAGGAAGTCTACTTCTGACTTTGCTATGCTCTTGCTGTTGAGGTACCTCTTCCCATGCGGCTTTTATGTGACAATCAAGCAGCTCTCTTTATTACCAATAATCATGCATTCCATGAACGGATCAAGTATATAGAGGTGGATTGCCACTATACCAAAGACATGATCCAAAAGGGTCCCATATCCACCTCTCATATTTCTACTGGAGATCAGACTGCTGCTATATTCACCAAAGCCTTTGCTAGAGGTCCATTTTAGAGATGTCGTTCCAAGCTGAGCATGATAGACATATATGCTCTAACTTGAGGGGGAGTGTTGAGATATTTGTATCTCTTTATGTTCATTTCCTATTTCTATTTTCTTCATTTGCCTCTTATGTAATTAACTCATGGCTTTTCTCCTATATAAGAGAGCCCTAGGGTCTCGTCATTGATATGCTATTCTATTTTCTCTCCAACACTTTGGTTACAACAAAATTAACCCATTGGGCCTGAATAGAAAATAAAGTAAAATACAACAAAGGACAGGCTTTAAGCCCCATATGAGGTAGAGCATCACTCCTCTGTAGAGGATGTTTCAGGGTGAGAAAAACCCAACCCTGTTGCTACTAGGGTTTCAAAAAACCCATCGCCAGGAGGCGGCAGCAAGAGAAGCACTCGAGCAATGGAACTCAAGGGAGGAATGCTAGGCGTAGAGATCTTGTAAAGTCTTTAGGTCTCCTGTTCATTGTCGAGAAAAACTAGCCATGACAACATGTCGGATTCGGGCCCAAGTGCACCCATTAACAACCACTGAAAATGCTTAACTTAAAGTTGTCAAGTAGTAATCCCTCGTACTTATAACTAACTCTTACACTTTGTGGGTATCCGATATAAGGCTATGTTATGGTGTTACAACCGCTCTCACTAATATTCACAATGTCCTCATTTGCGACACATTATTTATTCCTAGTGAATCAGTGATTGTGGCACCTGCATGCTCCAGGTTTAGGTCCCCTCGGGTAGCCCTTTCTACTATCAGAAAAACCCGCTCTGATACCATTTATAACGTCGCGTGCCTAGGTCCATGTGTTGGACTTGTAACCCCTTGATGACCCGTTAAACAATTAAAGTTATTGTGTTTGCATGCCCATCTGAAATGAATGCTTGTGAATGCACTTAATGATAGGTCTCTTTGTACAAATAGGCTTATGTACCATGATCATATTGAATACCATGCAGTTGGGAGGACTCAATTGATGTTAACATGTGATTTTCAATAATGATCTCCATTTTCAGAAAGAGATGACAATCTTTCTCTAAAGACTAATTTCCGATCGAGTTATTGATGAAGGTCCTCTGCATAGGAATAGAGATTCAGAGGTGTCGGAATAATCAAGTCAACGAGTTGACTTGATGAGGTTAAGATAAATTAAGACATTAATCGTAATTGGCATGATCTTGCATACACACTTTGACCAGAGACAGATATACATCTATTTATCTGAATGTGCATCGGACCATTACGTTGAAGACCTAACCAAGGTCTATATACCGGTATGTTGGTGTGCATATGAGGATATATGAGACGTATGATCTCTCAAAGGGATCATATAGGTTCAAACTTGATGAATGGGAGACATAGCTCACTCACTCATGAGATATTTTAGGATCATATATAATTCCATGCATGGTCGTCTTGTTTATGAAATAAGACATGAATTCAAAATATTAATATATGCTTTTGATAAGTATATTATTAATATTATCACCCAATTATCAATTATGAAATCTAATAATATACCCAGGAAGGGGACAGCTAAACAAGTGTTTAAACTACGGACATATCGAAATATTGGGAATACTCTGGGTTAAACCTATCTTAATAGATCATCTACCATGACACTTCCATTCCAAGGGAATGATGAAAGTGGATGGATTTTAGTGACTCCACAACATGGCTTAATGATATGAGAACTGATTATGTCATTTTATTGGAAACAATTCCAATTTCCATTTCCAATTCAATGTCCAAATATTAGAATGGTAATGGAAATGAAGGTGAACTCACTTCTTGAGCTTATTTCTAAACTCCAAATGATTTGGACAATGATTAGAATTGAAGTTGGAAGCTGGGTTCGTTACTCTGATAATTTATTGAGCCCATGGAGAGTGTAATACATTCCGTCGAGCTCTCATAGAGTGTGATTCGTTTCAGCTCAAGCTCAAAGATAAAGTGTATTACATTTAACCAAAAGTGGGATATGTTAGCCATATGAACCCAAGGTGAACCATTTTTACAATAAATGTTATTGTAATCTTTGATATATCAATAAAAGTTATTGATTTATTTCACTCTATATCTGAGGTTAAATAAACGAATGCACTATAAGGTCCCTTAGTACCATTAGGGTTATGTACCATGGCCATCTTAATGATTATACGGTTGTTTATTCAATGGTTGAATCGTAGAGGTTAGTGCTTCGATGGATATCTAAGGAGTTAGATTAAAGACTCATCAAGAACCGTCAAATGATTATTAAGAGATGATCTCCAGCTTGAGAAGGAAATGTCAATCTTTTTCTAAAGGTTTATATCTGACCGACCACTTGATGCAAGTCCTTTGCGTAGGAATATAGATTCGGAGGTGTCAGATAAGTTAGGTCAAAGAGTTGACTTAACAAGATCGAGATAACCAAGACTTATGTCGTAAACTGTCACGATATAGGCATGCATCCTCTGACTAAAGACAAATGTATTGATATATGTCTAAGTTTGTACATTGGCAGACCGATAGGTTGATGACCTGATCAAGGTCTATACACTGGCGAGCTGGTGTGCATACGAGGGTATATGAGTAATACGATCTCTCAAAGGGACCATAGAGGTTCACTTATGAACCGGAAAACATGAGCTTACTCATGAGGCATTGGGACCAATCAAATTCCATGCAGGGTCGTCTTGCTTTGGAAGCATGACAAGAATTTGTAGGTATTATATATGCTTTTGGAAAGCATATGATCGATATCAACTCCCAATGATCGAATGAGAAACTTAAAGATAAAACCCTGAAGAAGACAGTATAAAATTGATCTAAAAGACTAAATCTTCGGCTCTATTCTAGGTCTTCCAGTATGCATGATGTACGGGTATTAGGAATACTCGAGGATGATGTATCATAAACGATTGTATAACCATGATGCTTCCATTCTCAGTGAGTGATGAAACATGTTTGGATTTTAGTGACTCATGTCAGTAGAGAAGTGATCTAATCTTAATCTAAATATTGGACATTGATCTGAATGTGATTCAGATGCAATGAGAAAATTAGATCTATGGCTTTGATTTAATCAAGCATCTATGAGAGGTCCCTAAGATCTGAATTTGAGATATGATCTCAATATCCAAGTCACTATACGTGGAACGTACAATCGTCATGTCCTTATCTCCAAGTATCTGCGGAGAAAACGCATTATTCTTGAAAGAGCTCAAGAATAATTCCATTGATAAAAATGTATATCTGAGCATTGAGAAATTAACAATTAAATGTAATTTAATTGTCATGAACAATGTGAATGTGATTTATATTATTTAGATGCATGAGAATGATGAATCAAGATAATTAAATATGATTTAATTATCATCGATATGAATAATGTGGATAATACAATCCATATTAATCATATATATTACAAATGTGATGTATAATATATTAGAGAGAGCTATTTGTAAATAGTATTTATAATTTAAATGTTGATGTAAATTGGATTTGTATTGAATAATTAACTGAAAATACAATTTACGTTTTATTTTGGGTATGTAAATATGATTCACAATTTTCAGTGGCATCATTAAAATTGTTACAAAGTAATTTGGAATTATTTTGTGAAATAATATACAATAAAAGTTGTATATAATAAAGGATTATATAAGATATGAGATCTCATATAATAGGAAGAAAGAGGTCATCTTCCATATTGGAAGGGTAAATGACCACACTTGATTTAGGACTCAAGGTGGTCGTCCGCACTTAATTAGAAGGAGGCTTGCCTCCTTCCTAATCCTTTATGACATATTGATTTGATTGAATTGATTTATATTGATGATTATTTAATATATATTTAATTAAATTAAATTGATAGTTGTTGTGTTTTTACAACAAAATCATAGTCATTAAAAGAAACACAAAACAATCCCAACCATTGATTTTATATTGTCTATCGATTAAGATCCATGGACTCCCAAAATATTATAAAAGAAGAGGCAATCCTAACTCTTCTTTTACATCATAGAATTCACAAGCTCTCTTTCTCTCTCTCTCATCATACACATCCCTTCTCTCTCTCTCTAAAGTAGTCGTCCCACTTTTTGACCTAGAGAGGATCGTCCTCGTCGCTACGTCGTCGTGATGCCGCTTCGACCGCTCATGGATCTTCGTTTTCCTCGATGCTTCTTGTATGCGAAGAAGACCTCAAGTTTCGTGTGACAAAATCAGGAGATCCATCGCTTGGATCTACATCTTGAATCGTGAGAAGGATGTATCTCATCAACACGCTCGCAAGCGTCTCCTCTGTTGGGTCGGACTTGAGACATCTGGTCTCTTCCTTTAGAGGCTTCGATCGCAACAACGCTTCAAAAGATATTCCTATATCTATTTTGTAGTATGGATGAAACGATTCAAGAAGTGTTCCTAGATCATGTGGTTTCATAGCATTAAAATTTTTATATTCTGTTGCCCCGAACGACTAGTACGATTAGTCGCTCCCGATCGCATATGATGTGATCTTGACGCTTCTGTGATGTGCTTAAGATTTTTCCCATAACCTTTAGTCTAAACCATAAAACTAGATAGTCATCCAAATTTAAAGTCACTATATGTGGATAGTATGATTTCCTCAACATTATCTCCAAGTATCAGGGATATCTACTTACAAGTCATAAATGATATCAATGTTATAATAATAATTGTTATTAACAATGATAAATGTATATTAAGGGTTTTGTGGATATGATCCACATCATTTATATTTAACTAATATGAATATTGATTCATAATAATTAACATATACATATATATATATATGAATATGATTTATATATTATTCCAAGGCGTAATTGTAATTATGATTCACATTGGAAAGTAAATGTAAATTGGATTAACATTTTGTTTTGGATTCATGAATATGATTCATAATCTATGAGGTAGCTCTCATAAAATACTCAATTATGATTTTAATAATTAAATCATTATAATGGAATGATAATTAAGAGGTCGCAACGAAAAATAGGACAAGATCAATGAGTCCTCTAATGTGAATAGAATGCTCCATTTTTTTAGATATCTTTTAATTTTTTTTGGATGATAATTGAAAGGATAAATAGGAGCCTATTTCTTGAAGGCAAATGATATATCCCTAGACTCATGATCATCATTCAAGTGTTCTCAAGGGTGGATGTCTCTAATAAAAGTAGGACTCCTAGGGACATCCTTTCTTCTATAAAAGAAAGGGCATAGCCTCTCTTGAGAGCATGATTCATTCCACTAATTCCATGCCTTGAGAGAAGCATTTTGAGAATGTATAACTATCTTGTATACGTCCACCCGCTTCTCCTACCATACCCTACACGTCGACCAAATTGCCTTCTTCTTCTCTGCATTGGCATGGGCCTGTGAGAGAGAATATAGCCTTCTTCGTTGTACTTTACGTGCGTGCAATATGACTCGATTTCGTGGGACGAAATCATGAGCTTGTGATCATCCTGATCTCATCCTTGCATGGACATCTTCAAGAACAAGTAGATATCAAAGTTCGTGTGAAGATACGCGACTCATCATCGTGCCCGCAAGAGGAGTCCTCAGATTGGATTTCATTCAGGAGGTCTCTTTTTTTAAAGACTCACATTTCAAGAGGTAACCCTGATCTCTTCCTAAAATTCATGAGAATATAAGAAGCCATCGAAAATTATTTCCTTGAGTTTATAGTTTCACTTCGCATAAATTTTTTTGTTATACTAAAACTTGCTTTTATGCGATGGATATATTGCAATTACAGATTGTTTTTTTTTTAATTATTTTCCGTGTTTCCGTGATGCAAAGCATTAAAATTCCTTTATCATGGTTCATTATCGAGGAAAACTGACCATGAAAGTTTGTTGGGTTTGGGCCCAATTGTACATGTTGGCAACCACCCAAAATACATAAGTCCAAGTTGTAAAGTAGTAATCTCCCACTCTTATAACCCGCTCTCATACATTGTAAGTTTCTGATGTAGGACTATCTTTGGGATATTATATCTTCTAGCACTTGTATTCACAATGTCATCGTTGTGACATGACCAAATGGCCTATGACTTACCTAGTGATAGTAGTGGTCGCATGGTCCGGGCTCAGGTCCCCTCGCGTAGCCCTTTCCACTATCAAAGAGAACCCACTCTGACACTATTTGTAATGTCCCAAGCTTAGGTCCCCAAACCATTATTGAGGGAAATTGACCTTGACAAATTGTTGGGTTAGTCTGATTGAATCAATTGACAACCACTGAAAATCCTTGTTGTGAAATAGTTTTTCGATCATTGTTCCCGGTATGGCAAAAAGTTGTATACAGTAGGCATGTTTCTGATTGATCGTCCATTTCATGAGAGACTCGTGGGGGAATCTTGGGAAAGTTGTGATGAAGAAATTTTCAAAATTTTCGTGAAAGAAGAGCTTTTCGTCTATTTTTTGAATTCTTTCATTAAAGGTATTTGTTCGCTTCTGGGAATTCTATTTTTGGATATTGGGAAGGAGAGGTGGTTTGAGATCCACTTTCCTTGGGATCGTATTGACGGTTATTTTGAGATAATTGATTTTCGATGGCTTATTCAAAGGAGGCACCATCCATTTTAAATAATGGCTTTCCATTTTTGGAGGCAGAGAAATATAGAAAAAATATGATATGAAGAAAAATGATGAGGATGTAAATAAAGAAATACCAAAGTTGTCTTTTGTCTCTTTTATGCGTGGAAAAAATTCTCCTCCTTTTAGGGAGAGGATTCCTATTAGGGATGCAAAAATTCTAAATGGGGAGCATATTATTGAAATTACTGATGGTGAGGTGGCTCAGCTTCAAAGGCTCTTTACATCTTGTTTGGTGGCCAAGTTCTAAACTTTTAGGGCTGAATTGGTATCATTTACGAATTTATTGAAGAACAAATGGGAGATACATGGGGAAATTTTCTTGGTCTCCCTTGACTCTTAAGCATATCCTTATTCGATTTGGATGAGAACAGGACTTTGTTAAAGGTTATGCCACTGGGGACTTTAAATACCTACAAAATTGGGTTGGCATTCTTAGATGGTCTCCTTTATTTCGTTCGAATCTCAGAACAACTCAAGTGACAATTTGGGTCAGTTTGCCCGATTTGAACATCCATCTTCAAAACCCTGGCATTATCAAATCTATCATCAAAGTTATTGAAAAATAAATCTGTGTTAACGAAGAGGTTAAAGAATTCTTAAGGTCGAGCTATGTTAGAATGTACGCGGAGATTGATCTTTCTGCACCAAGAGTAGATTATGTGTAGATTAAGAATGGTTCTTAAACTTTCAAGCAAAAAATCATTTACGAAAAATTCCCTAATTTCTGCACTTCTTGTTTTATTGTTGGGCACATGGTGGAGTGTAGGAATGGTAGGAAGAATGTAGAGATGGAAGAACCAAATAAGCGATGGCAAGAAAAAAAACCCAGGGTGACAGAAAATTTAAAGGAGGAAATTTAGAGCGGCAATTAAATCGGGAGCAACAGCAGAAAAATCAAGAGCAACAAGTGACCCGTGATCGGCAACAGATGAGGGAGCAGCAATAATCAAACGAACAAAATGATCAGGAGGAGAAGCATTCGCAGGATCATGAATTTGGTCGAAACCAAACTGTGGGTAAGGTAAAGCCCAAATGCTTGAAGTGGATACATGACTTGAACCTCCAGCAGAGATAATACGAAGGAATGACACCCTGATTATTAGTGAAAGAAAAGAGGAAAGATCATTACACAAGGAAATAACAGCTCCATATCCTTCAACATTTTATTATTATCAGCCTGAGAAAATTGATGAAGGATGGAAGACAGTTGAAAGCAAGCAGAAAAATAATAAATCGAAGCAACGAAAGCAAACAGATAAAGAAGAGACTCTTTGGAGAAGGTAACTCCATTGTTTAATCAACTTGGCTTATTGAATGCGGAAGCCTCGCCCCCTTCACTTCCTTTGCTAAATTATGAAGCCTTTTCTGAGGAGAATACAAGAGAAGATGGTCATGTTAGAGATTCTAAGTTGGATTGTAGTGAACCTTACATAAATTGATGCAAGGAATATGGTAATGAATTCAATAAAAATACTTAAGAGAAATGAGAATCGATGAAGAAGGGGACACCAAAGTTTAGACAAGCAAAGGAAAAAGTTTACAGAGCTTTTCTACTTAGTGATTAGTCCTTTTTATTTTATTTTGAAGCAATGTTGGCCATTATTATGAAGAGGTCTTATCCTCAAATGTGTGTCATTGAAATATTTTCTTTTAATTAATAAAAAGGGATACCTGGCCGCATAAAATCAGGATTATTATTAAAAAAAACAATAATTTCCACCACGTATAATCCATTCTCACACTTTGTGAGTTTTCGATGTGGGGACTATATTAGTGTGTTACAATCTCCCCCACTTGTATTCGCAACAACCTCATTTACGACATGACCCACCACTTATTCCCAGTGATCGTGGTCGTTGCAAGATCCAGGCTTAGATACCTCAGGTAGCCCTTTCCACTATGAGAAGGTGTGGAGAAGAGAGACAACCGTCGTAGGGCTAGGGTACCCGTAGAGGGTAGTTGTGGGGCTGACGACCTTCGTAGGAGGTCCTGAAAGCATAGGGTAGCGCTAGTGGGAGGACTGCTGCACTGGAGGAGATTGGAGGACCTTGCGCGAGAACCTAATTCAGGGAAGAGGGTCCGCGCAGGCTTTTGCGAGGCTTGAAGGTGGCAGTGGGGATTTTAGGTCGGAACTCCGGTCTAGGATCGTTGCTCTGATACCATGTGGAGAAGAGAGACAAATGGGATATCTATTCGATAGGCCTAGGGTCTCTTATATAGAGAGAAACCCTAGAGAGTGCAAGAGGAAAAATACATAAATTCCCCTGAGGGTTACGGAACCTGAAGGGTTAAAGGTTACGAAACCCGAAGGGTTAAGGGTTATGGAACGCGAAGGGTTACAAACATAATTATAATATAATAATTGTAACACTCCCCCTCAAGTTGGAGCATATCTATCGATCATGCCCAACTTGGATACTAAGTACATGAGGCGCTTTGTTGGAAGAGCCTTTGTGAGGATGTCTGCAAGTTGAAGTTCAGTGGAGATGTGTGGAGTGCTGATTCGTCCTTCTCGTACTGCATCACGAATAAAATGGCAATCAACTTCAATGTGTTTTGTTTTGTCCGCTCATGGAAAACTGGATTGGTGGCGATGTACGTGGCAGACTTGTTGTCGCAGTATAAGGATACAGGAGTGACGACTGACATGCCAAGTTCTGTTAGGAAAGAACAAGCCATGTGATCTCACATGTGGCCTGAGCCATTGCCCTGTATTCTGCTTCCGCACTGGATCTGGATACCACTGTTTGCTTCTTACTTCGTCAAGTGACAAGGTTATCCCCAACAAACATGGTGTATCCTGTAGTGGATCGGTGGTCCTCAGGAGAGCTAGCACAGTCAGAATATGTATAGGCGGAGATATTAGTGTGTCCATTCACCCCATAGAAAAGTCCACGTCCGGGAGATTCCTTCAAATATCGAAGGATCAAAAGAACATCCTGCCAGTGACTGTAAAGAGGCTTCTCCATATGTTGATTGGCTCTGCTCACAGCATATGATATATCTGGCATAGTAACAGTGAGATAGAGTAATTTTCCCACTAAGCTTCTGTATCGTGTTGCATCCTCAAAAGCTCGATCAGTAAATGCTGAATATTTTCTCACTTCTATAGGGATGCCAGATGGCTTGCATCCAAGAAGTCATGCTTCAGTAAGAATATCGAGGCAATACTTTCTCTGTGAAAGATGGAGCCCCTCTGTAGTGCATATTACTTTGATGCCAAGAAAATAACGAAGTTGGCCGAGATCTTTCATGACAAAGACCTTCTGGAGGAAGGTCTTGGTGTCATGAATAACATTTACATCACCTCCTGTGATAACTATATCATCAACATAGACAGCAAGGATGATCGTGCCAGTAGACCGTCGTCTAGTAAAGACAGAGTAGTTAGATGTTGTCCTTTGAAAACCAAGTGTGTTGATCTCCATAGTGAGCATGTCAAACAATGCCCTTGGGCTCTGCTTCAGGCCATAAATGGCCTTGCGTAGTCGACATACATGCTCCCCCTCGACTACATACCCCGACGGTTGCATCATGTAGACCTCCTCCTCAAGATCACCATAAAGAAAGGCGTTCTTTACAGCAAGTTGATAAATGGGTCAAGCCTTGTTGGCAACAACAGAGAGAATGGTACGTATCGACCCCATTCTGGCAACAGGCGAGAAGGTCTCAAAATAATCAACTCCAAAGGTTTGTGCGAAACCTTTGGCAACAAGTCTAGCTTTCAACCTGTCAATAGAACCATCAAACAATTGTTTGATCATGAAGACCCATCGACAACCCACAGGGCGAACTCCCGGGGGGCACGGCACAAGATCCCACATGCCTCGGGAGGTAAGTGCATCCATCTCCTCATCCATGGCATGTCGCCAACCATGGTCCTGCATTACACTGAAATGATTTCTTGGAACGGTAATAGCATTCATAGCATCTGCAAATCTCTTGTCACAGCTAGATAAACCATCTGTAGAAGTAAAATGTGACATGGGGTGATACGTACATTTCCTTTTTTGCTTACGTAGAGCTATAGGAAGCTCCCCGGGTACATTCGAGACAGCAATGGTGGGAGCACTCGAAGTAGCCATATCATCCTGCATAAAAGGGACAGGCAAAGGTACAGACACTGGTGTAGAAGGTATAAAGGTACGTTGGCGAGTATAGACGATTGGTAGAGGGAGGTCCAAAGGAATGTCACTCACAGTCTGTGTAAAATAACTTGTTTGCTCAAAGAAGGTGGCATCCACAGACACATAGTATCGACGTCCAACAAGATCAAAGCAACGATAGCCTTTCTGGGTACGAGAGTACCCAAGAAAGACGCATTTGATGGCACGAGAGGATAATTTGTCAGCTGCATGAAAGTTATGAACAAAGGCAATACAACCAAAAATTCATAGAGGTATGGGAAAAGGAGACTCAGTTGGGGAAAGTAAGGAAAATGGAGTTGCTCCTTTGAGAACAGATGAAGGAATACGGTTGATGAGATACAATGCAGTAAGGATAGCATCTCCCCAATATTGTTTAGGAACACTCATTTGACTAAGAAGAGATCTGGAAGCATTTAGCAAGTGTCGGAGTTTCCTCCCAGCTATACCATTTTGTTGTGAGGTATATGGACATGATATTTGGTGAACAGTTCCCTGGGATGCAAAGAAAGAGGTCAAGTCATAATGTCATATTGGGTTAACTAAATAAATTTGTCGGTACGAATGATCTTAACAATGCTAGAAAAGTAAGTTTTAACATATTGAAAGAAATTTCTGACAATTTGATTAATCTTTGAACGCTCCTTTATTAGATATACCCAAGAAGATCGACTATAATCATCAACGAAAACTATAAAATAGTGATGACCACTTAATGTGCGGATCGGACAAGGTCCCCAAACATCACAATGAACAAGATGAAAAGCAATTATACTACGAGACTCGGTACGAACAGGAAACGAAGTTCGATGGTGTTTCCCGAACTCACATGCCTCGCACTGAAAGGGCTTCAGAGCAGAGAGTTCAGGAAACATCACGAAGATGGCCTTGACAGAGGGATGCCCAAGGCGCAGATGTCATAGGAGCGGATCTTCGGAGATAGACGCAGCACCAACAAAATTGGAGTTTGAGGGTATGTCAAGGTAATATAGATCGTTCTTCTCATGACCACCACGAAAAATCTACCTCGTCTGAATGTCTTGAAAATAACAACAAGACTCATCAAATATCACACGACAATAAAGCTCAACACAAAGCTTGTGAACTAACAGCAAGCTAAAAGGAAAATCAGGAGCATAGTGAACCCCCGAAAGTCGGAGCTTGGAAGAGAATTCTATAGTTCCGACAGTAGTAATATGTGATTGAGTCCTATTAACAACTCAAACTGACTTCATAGAGGTAGATGGTATAAAAGAGGTGAGCAGACTACCTTCTCCAGTAAGATGAGTAGAGGCGCCAGAATCAATAATCCAAGCTGGAGTAGGAGTGATAGCAGAGTTGGCTATTGTACTTGAAGGAGTAGCCAGAGCAGCAGTTGTAGCGTTACTAGTGGTGGTAGGCCCTGGAGTCTGAAGGATCTGCATTAGGTGGGAGTAATCTGCATCATTATGATGAACAGTCTTGCCATTAGAGGTAGGCGGTGCCTCTTCCACATCATAGGCATCCTCATAAGCATTATTGGCGTGATAAGAAGGTAGCCCAAACTTCTGTCAGCATCGTTCATTCAGGTGGTTCCACACCTACCACAGTGAGTGCATGGGCAGTAGAGTCTCGCCCACGACCACGACCAAAGTCACGGCCTCGTCCAGATTCCCGTCCACAGCCACGACTTGGATCACGACCGCGTCCTCCTCGCAAGTCGTATTTACCTCCTTGCCCAGATGAGGCGATGTGTGCAAAGTTCTCTGTTGAATGTAAGATGGGAGGCTGGACAACGGATGTCTCGAGCTCCTCAAGTCGGGCAAAGATGACCTTCATTGTTGGCAGTATGTCTGATATAAGAAATTGCTCCTTCGTTGCATGGTATCTAGAATGCAGACCATCGAGGAAGTGGTATACCTGCCAGTCAAAACGCTCTTGTATCTGTTTGGTGCAACATGAGGGCTGGAATATTGCAAGATCCTCATACAGGCTCTGGATAGATGCCTGTAATACTTGATGAGGGTGGAATCACCCTGAGATGCTAACCAGATTCGCCTGTAAATATCTGCAAGGCGTGACTTCGTCTTCTTCTGGGAGTATGTTTGCTCGAGATCCTCCCACATTTTCTTGGTCGTATTTTTGTAAAAAAGATTTGAGGCAATGTGAGCCTCAACACTGTTTGGTCATCTAGTGGATAACCAAATAATTGTCAGTCTGCCAGTTGTCGTACTCTTTATCCTTTTCATCTAAAGGATCTTTAGTCAAAATGTAGAGTTTTCTCTGCCCACCAATGAACATCATTAAAGATCGAGACCAGAGCACGCAAATTTTTGTGCCCTTGAGTTTGATAGTAGTACCTTGTGTCATAATATTCGTGGTCAAGGGCTTTGTCTCGGTAGAAGAAGGCGTCATGGTGCTCTTAAAATAGAAAGAATATCCTATGATCAACTAAGGATGCATATAAGAGCTAAAAAATACCCTAGAACTCATGTTTGCCCTTGAAGAAGGGCTGAAAACCCTCAATGGACAGCAAATCTGGAATCCTGGAAGCAGTCTGTGATGAGTTTTGGATCTCCAAAGAGTCCTATGGTACCCGTGGAGGGTAGCTGTGGGGCTGACAACCTTCGTAGGAGGTCCTGAAAGCGTGGGTAGCGCTAGCGGGAGGGCTGTTGCACTGGAGACGATTGGAGGACCTTGCGCAGGGCCCTAATTCAGGGAAGAGGGCCCGCGCAGGCTTTTGCGAGGCTTGAAGGTAGCGGTGGGGATTTTAGGTTAGAACCCCGGTCTAGGACCGTTGCTCTGATACCATGTGGAGAAGAAAGACAAATGGGATATTTATTCCATAGGGCTAGGGTCTCTTATATAGAGAGAACACCCTAGAGAGTACAAGAGGAAAAATACATAAATACCCCTGAGGGGTTACGGAACCCGAAGGGTTAGAAACATAATTATAATATAATAATTCTAGCAGAGGGAACCTTCTCTTGATACCATTTATAACGTTCCAGGCTTAAGTCCCCGATTTGTTATCGAGGAAAACTGGCCATGACAACTTATTGGGTTTGGCCCTAATTGGATACGTTGGCAATCACCTTATAGAAATATGCCTTGAAATAGTGACCTGTTTGCGATCTGATTACATTCCGTAAATGAATATTGGATGACCCAATTAATGGGGAGGTCCGAGGTGTATATACGTATTGTAGGGTTAAGGTGTGGGTTATCGAAGATTCTCATTCTAGGAGAGTTGCCTGGATTCTTGTATATATACTCCTATTTTCTATCACAGTGAAACCTCTCTTTGCTCATGGGTTTTCTCCGCTACACCAGTGGAGTTTTTACTCAGTCGTGGTCGGTCTCAAGCCCCCGTAAATGAGGGTTGCACGGTAGGTAACCGACATGCAACGCAAGAGAGATAAATTTTCTAAGTAGTGTTCTTTTTAAGAACACTATTTAGGAATTTGTATCAAAACGGTCCGTATCATTTCAACATGGATTTAAGCAAACATTTAGATTCCATTGGGTCGTTCCCTACTAACGACGTGTTACATCGTCGAATGCAATGAGAAGTTGGCAAGGATTACTACATCACATCTCGGATGTAGTTCAAAATTTACAAGGGTTCTCGCATGAGGAATGCATGCCGGTAAATAAGCAAGTTTTGTTGCATTGTTGACTGGATGTAGTCCAAAATTTGCAAGGATTCTCGCATGATGGTTGTATGCGAGTAAACAAGTTAGTCCAAAAGAGTTTACAAATGAAGTTGTAGATAGGTAGTTGGAATATTGGCACTTTGACTAGTCAATCGATGGAGATAGTAGATACGCTGGAAAGAAGGAAGATTCAAATATTATATCTCCAAGAGATGAAATGGGTTGGAGAGAAAGCAAGGGAGATCGAGAAGACAGACTTTAAACTTTGGTATTCATGTAAAAATAACGGCAGAAATGGTATTGGAGTTGTTGTTCATAAGGATTTGAAGGATAGTGTGATTGAGGTGCAAAGATTCGGGGATCGTATAATTTTGCTAAAATTGGTACGCGAATAAATTCTTAATATCATCTCAATTTATGCAACATAATTGGTTTGGATGAAAGGATTAAACAATCATTTTGCGAGGATTTAGATAAGATTTTACAAGGAATCCCACAAAGAGAGATGATTTGCCTAGGTGGAGATCTTGATGGATATGTGAGATGCTAGTGTTCATGGAGGCGATGACTTCAAGGATAGAAATGAAGAGGGAAAAGTCACTCTGGATTTTGTAACGGCTTATGATCTTTTAATAGCAAACACTCTCTTAAAAAGAGAGAGGAGCATTTAATTACTCATAAGAGTGGTCCGACTGGAATAAATATATTACTTTGCATTGAAGAGAAGAGATCGATTGTATTGCAAAGACTGTAAAGTAATCACAGGAGAGAGTTTGACAACCCAACATCGCTTGTTAGTCATGGATGTGCAAATAAAAGGGCTGATGAAGAAAAGGAGAGTTTCCAAGATCACTACGAAAGAAGAGCACTTAGTTGAGAGAGTTGAAGGCCATTTATAACTTCTCCTCAAGGTCTTCAATCCGATTATGTAGCATCTTGCTTGAATTGGCCTTTGAAAGCTTGACCATATGGCCTCAGATGAGCAGATGGAAGCAGGTCTCGGAAGAAGGAACATAAATCAAGGCAAAGGAGGCAGATCTATACATGTATTTCATTCTCGATGCGGTGCCTTTGTATTAAGATAGGAATAAGAAGGGTTGACTAAGGGAATCCCCTGATACAAGGTGGGCATGAGGGCTGAGACTTCAACGAGGGTAAGAAAAGCAAGCTGGTACGGCTTTAATCTAATTAAAAGCACTCAAAAGATGACTTATCCGCTAAATCTGAGCTATTAGATTAAGGTCGAGGACCGTGATCAAAAAGCAAGCCTAGGCAAGAAGCTGGAGTGTGGTGAATTGAAAGCTCAAGTGTATAAGGGATTGGACTTTCTCACACATATCAGGCGATATTGTAGTGCAAACAATCAAGAGCTCACTCGAGTAGATGCAAGGCTGGCAATAGTGAGATTCCCTATAAAAAAAGAAGTTGGGCGAGGGTAGCCAAAGAGATGCTAGGCGAGTCAAAGGGAGGAGTCTCAGTCCAAAAAGAGGCTTTGTTGTGGAGTAGAGGGGTGCAAGAGAAGCTCAAAATTAAAAGAGCATGCTTTAAAGTTATATCTAAGGATAGAATAGAGGAAATCGTCACAAACTACAAAATAGCGAAGAAGGAAGCAAAGAAGGCTTTAAGCAAAGATAAGTCAAAAGCTTATGAAGTTATGTAAAAAATCTCGACTTTAAGAAGGGCCAGAAGGATATATTATAGTTGGTCAAAGCAAGAGAAAGAAAGAGCAAAGACATTTCTCAGTTAAGATGCATTAAGGATGAGGAAGGACATGTGCTTGTTACTCAGAAGAATATAGAGACTAGATGGAAGTAGTAATTCCATAAGCTTTTCATTGAGATAAAGAGATCGCTTTGGGAGATCTAACTATTAGTTAAAGTTTCTTGAATCGTGTAAGCTATAGATGAATACAAAAGAAGTAGAGGAGGCTTTGAAGGTTATGAAACATGGGAAAGGTTTAGGACCTGATGACATTCCTATAGAAGTATGGAGATTTCTAGGTGAGCGTAGTTTGACTTAGCTTACAAATTTATTCAATGTTATTTGGCGAAGCGGAAAATTAAAGGAAAGTTTTACAAAGCATCAGTGAGACGTACTATGCTCTTTGGATCTGAATGTTGGCCTGTGAAACATAGACATGTGCAGAGAATGATTGTAATAGAAATAAAAATGGTAAGGTGGATGTGTGGACATACATGTAAAGATCGGATTCAGAATGATGCAATCAAAAAAAAAGTTGGTATAGCTCCGATCGAGGATAAGATGCGATAAAACCACTTAAGGTGGTTTGTCCATTTACAAAGGTGGTCGGTTGATGCACCAATCAGGAGATGTGTTTTTCGGGATGTTGAGTAGGCTAAGAGAGGGTAAGGAAGGCCCAAGAAGTGTTAGAATGAGACTATCCGAAGGGACCTTAGTTTTTTTATCTAAGCCCGAGAATGACCCAAGATAGATCTGAATGGAGGCAAAGAATCCATGTAGCCGACCCTACTTAATGTGGGAAAAGGCTTTGTTGTTTTTATTGTGGGAAGAAGACTTATGATTCAGTCCCATGAGATATTTTATGGAGAGTTTCAGAGAAGAGACAAGCTCATGTCCTATACATTAACCATATAAATTATATGCATGACGGAGCTTTATCTTGTGTAAGGATCCAGTCTGAGAAGACAACTGACTATTTTGACATCAGCATCGGTTTGCACCAATGTTTAGCTTTGAGTCCATTCTTTTTTATTTTGATTTTGGACGAGTTGAGTAGTCACATTCAGGATGAGACATTTAATCTATCTTTTTCGCAAATAATATTGTCTTGATTGATGAGACTAGAGATGGAGTAAGTGCGAAGTTCGAGGTTTGGAGGTATGCCTTGTAGTTGGAGACTAAGGGGCTTCGTATAAGTAAGGCTACGATTGAATATATGAAGTGCACATTTGATGCAAGCAATGATGAAGGAATTGAGGTGAAGATTGGAGACAATAATCAGAAAAAATATTCTTTTAGATACTTGGTATCTATTTTGAAACATGATGGGGAAATCGATGGAGATGTTATTCATAAAATAAATGTTGGCTGGCTAAAGTGGAGAGGAGCCTCTAGTCTTCTGTGTGATAAGAAAATTCTTTTGAAAATCAAAGGAAAGTATTATAAAGCAGCTGTGATACATGTTATGCTCTATGGATCTGAATGTTGAAATGTAAACCATAGATATGTGCAGAGAATGATAGTAGCAGAAATGATAATGCTAAGGTGGATGTGTGGTCATATACAAAAAGATCGGATTCAGAATGATGTCATTAGAAGGAAAGTTGGTGTCACTCTAATAGAGGATAAGATGAAAGAAAACTGCTTAAGATGATTTGACCATTTGCAAAGGAGGTCAATTGATGGGCCAAATAGAAGATGCAAGATTTGGGTCGTTAAGTCGGCTAAGAGAGGTCGAGAAAGGCCCAAGAAGTGTTGGAATGAGACTATCTAAAGGGATCTTAGTTATTTCGATTTAAGCCTAATAATGGCCAAAGAGAGATCTAAATGGAGACAAAGAATCCAGTAGCCGACCCTACTTGATGTGGTAAAAGGTTGTGTTGTTGTTGTTGTACACCATTGGAGTTTTCCCATGAAAGTCGTGCTTGCTCATCCCGTGGTTGATTGTGTGTTTGGGTCATCATTGACAAACTGGTATCATAGCCATCTTTGTGATTCTCCGCTTTGCGTGAGAGTTCCATCTAGATTTGTCTGGTTCACTATTTTCCTCTTCGGTGTTGAGACCACCCGCAACATATCATCATTGATCCGATCCAACACCTACAATAATGATGAAATTTGAGATCGTGAAATGCCATCGCAACGTCAATTTTGGCATTTGGAAAGTCAAGATAGAGTTGATTCTCATCCAGCAAAGCTTCGCAAAGGCACTGAAAGGTATCGAGAAGATGCATGTGACGTTAAGTCAATGTGATAAGGAAGACATGGATGTGAAGGCTAGGGCAAGCATCCAACTTTACCTCTCGAACGACGTTCTTCGCAAAGTTACCGAGAAATCCTCCACAACAGCTACCTGGCTTAAACTTGAGATTAGACATGATGAAGACTCTCGCCAATCACTTACATCTCAAGCAACGACTCTTCATGCTTCGTATGGCTGAAGGTACATCTATTAAATCTCACCTAGATCTTTTCATTTCAATTATTTCCGAGTTGGAAAACGTACATAAAGATATTCAACACGAAGATTAGTCGTTGCCGTTGTTATGTTAATTACTGCCCTAGTATAAGAATTTATTGTAAAACCCTAATTTACAGGGACAAGATCGCATTAGATGATGTGAAATTGACCCTTCTCTCGAAGGAGTTAATGGACCTTGAATTCATGGGACACTCATCAAGCGACAAGAAGGCTGAGGTGCTTGGCTTCCAAAAAAAAGGCTGAGGTGCTCCACATGAGGGGTAAATACACTGAACAACAGAAGTTTCACAAACTGCAAGATGAAAAGAAAAAGGAGCATAGCAAGTTTCGTCACTGTTGCAAGAAGAAAGGGCATATGAAAGAGGAGTAATAGAAACTCCAAAACAAAAAGTAAATCATAAACAACCTGAAAAAGATGGTTATGTGGTAGAAGCGAGTTATCTAGAAATTGAATGCAGAAATGTTGGCTACGTTTTGATGGCCAGTACACCACACAGATCGAAGCATGTATGGATCTTTGATTCTGGTTGCTCCTACCACATCACGCCCAATAGCTATTGGTCCTCCTCGTACAGATCTATTGACGGAGGAGATGTTGTTATAGGCAATGATTCACAGTCCAGGGTTTTAGGGTTGGGAAGCGTAGAATTGAAGATGCACAATACGAAATATGTCACCTTAGCAGATGTTCACCATGTTCCAGATATGACAAAGAACCGAATATCTCTTGGTACCCAAGAAGAGAAAGGGTGTCAGTATGCTACAAAGGGTGGTATTCTGACCGTTGTCAAAGACAACCATTTTGTTATGTCTGCAAATAGTCAGGAAATCTGTATACATTGCAGGGAGAAACTATTACAGGTGTGGCAGTCGTTTCTACAAGTTCAGCAGTTGGCAACACCAGATTGTGGCATCTCAGGTTGCGACATCTGAGCGAAACATGCATGAGTACCCTCGTCAAAAGAGGACTACTTGATAGTTAGGGCATGGACAAGTTGAACTTCTGTGAGCATTGCATTCCTGGCAAACAGACACTAAAGAGTTTTGGTGCCGCTTAACATAAAATAAAGACACTCTAGACTATATTCACTCTGATTTATGGAGGTCGTCTCAAGTCCCATTCAAAGGTGGCACGCAATACATGCAAACTTTTATTGATGAATACTCCAGGAAGGTTTGGATTTACACCCTTAAATCCAAAGACGAGGTGTCCACGCACTTCAAGAAGTAGAAAGCACTACTCGGGAAGCAGACTGAAAAAAGCATCAAAAGGTTACGAAGACATAATGGCATGGAATTCTGTTTAACCGAATGCATTGAGTTTTGTAAGAATGAAGGCATTGCTAGACATCGTACAGCTAGCAACACCAACAACAACAACAACAAAGCCTTTTCCCACAATTAAGTAGGGTCGGCTACATGGATTCTTCGCCTCTATTCAGATCTATCTTGGGTCAATCCTGGGCTTATATCCAAAAAACTAAGATCCCTTCGTATAGTCTCTTTCCAACACTTCTTGGGCCGTCCTCACCCTCTCTTAGCCGGCTCAACATCCCAACACTCGCATCTCCTAACTGATGCATCCGTTAATCTTCTTTGCAAATGACCAAACCATCTTAAGCAGCACACCGTACAGTTAGACATTCAAAAATAAAATGGAGTCGCAGAGCGCATGAACAGGATCCTGCTAGAGCGATCCAGACGTATATCGTTGAATGCTGGATTGACTTCGAGCTGAAGCAGTTGCGACAACATCCTTCCTTGTGAACCAATCTCCCTCATCAGTTTTAGACAACCTGACACCAAAGAAGTTATGCTCTGGACATCCCCTTTATTATGCACATGTTAGTCAAGGAAATCTAAAACCTATATCCGTTAAGTGCATATTTCTTGGGTATGTGTCTAAAGTGAAGGGATATAGTTTGTGGTTTCTTGATCCGAAGTTGCGGAAATTGATGATTGAGAAGAATGTTATATTTAATGAGTCGGATATTTTATCTACTGTGTATCATTTTGTTGTTCATTCTTCTGATGCAGATACATATGTGAGTACCAACGAGCAAATGGAGATTGAGATTGACCCAATACAACCACATCATGGTCATCTATCTGTATCAGAAGAAGAGGAGAGTTCAGCAAGTGAAGAAAAGTACATTGCTAATAGGTTGGGACAATGGAAGATCAAGCCATCCTCAAAATATGCAAATTCTGCTTTTGCATATGCACTATCTGTTGCAGAGAAAACAAGTGATGCAGGAGAGCCGAACGGTTTTTCAAAAGCTATTTCATCACAGTACTCTACAAACTGGTTTGCAACAATGAATGAAGAGATTGAATCTCTTCATAGAAATCAGACATGGACCCTTGTTCCTCCACCACATGGACAGAAGGTGATTGACTGCAAGTGGATTTACAAAAAGAAAGAAGGCATCTATGGATCTGTTGATGCGAGATACAAAGCAAGACTAGTTGTCAAACGCTTTAGCCATATGAAGGGTGTCAACTACAATGATATGTTCTCACACGTGGTAAAGCACACCTCCATACAAGTTCTACTAGTAATTGTTTCCATGAATGACTTGGACTTGGAGCGGCTAGATGTAAAGACAACATTTTTGCATGGATACCTTGAAGAGCAGATTTAAATGCGTCAACCTGAAGCTTTGCAGTATAAGCAAAGGAAGATCATGTGTGCATATTGTGTAAGTCTATTTATAGGTTGAAGCAATCACTGAGACGGTGGTATAAACGCTTCAACTCATTTATGGTTGCACGGGGTTTTACCAGGAGCGATTATGATGTGTGTGTCTTTTTTAAACACTTTATTGATGGCTCTTTCATTTTCTGCAACTATATGTTGACGAAATGTTGACGGCGTTTGGAAATAAATTTGAGGTGAACATATTGAAGGCCCTACTAGGTGGAGAGTTCGAGATAAAGGATCTTGATGCAACCAAGAAGGTACTTGGCATGGAGATACACATGGATTGCAAGACTAGGAAGCTATGCTGGAGTCAAAAGAGTTATTTGCAGAAGGTCTTGGAGCATTTTGGCATGTCAAATGCCAAACCAGAGAAGATACCACTTGGTTCTCATTTCAAACTTTCTGCAGACTTGTCACCACAGACAGAGGACGAGCACGAGTACATGTCATGAGTTCCTTACTATTAGAAATCGACAATGCAGAAGCGTATTATCAGAGAAATAGAAATAAACATGAAGAACTCCAGGATTTTACACGGAACCCTACTCCGTGAGGAACGGGATGAAATCACGGAAGAACGTCTCAAAGGGCTCATGTTTTCCATTCACTTTTCTCTTCTAATACAATGCGTGTGGGGATTCATATATAGCCCACATGACTCTCCAAGTCCCACAAATAGCATATATGAGACTAAACCACTGGATGTGGTAATTGGACCATGGAGAGATCAAATTATCCATCATTACAATGACACATACTCCAACACTCCCCCTCAAGTTGGAGCATGCAATGCTCAACTTGGACAAATAGAAAGAAATCTCAAACTTACAATACAAGACACTACAGACAATATCAACTCAACGCATACTCTACTGTCGGTTGTTGTCGAGGACGTTGCTTCTCATGCCATGCTGGTGAGGATGAACTAAATGGCTGGAGTATGAGTTGATTTGGATCTCCTTGTCAGAGAACATGTGCTATGTACTACGTCTGACGGAGTTACTAAAACTAGACTGAGTCTCCACATGCAGAACTCTGGCCCGCAACTTCTCCATCTCTTTGAAGGGCCTAACTGGAAAAGGTCATGGAAACATCCCCGTTGGAGTGCATGGTCGTTGGAGAATGGAGTCTGAAAGTCTCCTTATCGAAGAACAGGGTCTCTCCCATACTAACTCAGAGAATGGGATCTCTATTCTAGAGTCCCTATGAAACCACATGAAAACCCTAGTCTACAATAGAATAGAGAATGGGATATCTATTATGGAGTCCCTATGGATCACATGAAAACCCAGAGCCAACCAGAACAAATATGGGGACCTCTCAAACAAAGAACGTACATATGTGCGCCTTGAACTGAAGACTCTGAACCATATGTAGAGTCTGAATCTAACAATTTGTAGAGTCTGAAATTTGACATGAGGAACTCTACATAATACTCCCTTTTTCTCCCATATTAGTCAAAAAACGACATCGACAAAGTCGAGAGAAGACATGAAGATGGTTAGGAACAAAAAACTCTCTTTTTTATAAGTCATCATCATTTCTTGTCTTTTCTCCCTTTTTTGTACGGGTTTTTTACACTTTTTTTCTTTTACATACGGTTTTTTTGTACATGCCTTTTACAAAACAAATCTCCCTTTTTCTAAACACAACCCAAATAGGGCCCAAAAACTGCAACCCCCTTTTTTTAGCAGGCCCCCTCTCTCTTTTCGAATTGGGCCTCTCCTCCCCCCCCCTTTTCTAATAACCAACATCCTACTTGGGCTTTTACTTAGGGTTCCTACTTGGGAACCCAAATCGTAATGCCCCCAAGCCCCGATGGGGATTCTTCGAAGTTGTTGTCGTCGCTCAAGGGTTCCCTGATGAAACCTCGGCGATGTTGCTGCCATGGAAGAAGAGGAAGGAGGCACAATATGGGGAGATCCTCATGCTTACAGCTGCAACGTGTGGTTTGAAGCCGCCTTGTGGTGGCAGCGTTGATCGGAGTTGTTGCTGCTAGGGGGATGTCGCCGCCAAATTGGAAGTGTCATAGGGTACGCGCCTTGCGGCTGGGAGAGGCGTGCACGGGCATGGAGGGTGGAGCCCCACTTGAAAGGTGCCGCCAGGAGTTGTGTCATCGCATAAGGTGCTCTTCTTGTTTCGTCACCACCCTCAATTGGGGTTATTACCATTGGGGGTAGTCTCTTGCACAATGGGGACATTGGATCAACAGTCAAGAGCTCGTTTCCTAAAGATGCAAGAGCCTCGCCATTGTTCTTCACCGACTTGGCCCCCTGGTGGGGATTGGCTTCTTGCGAGATGGCATACTTGCGTGCAAGAAGGTGTTGGGAACCGTTAATCTTGACTTGATGATGGGCTTTCAGATTTCTGGAACAACCATGAATTAGAGTTCCAATATAGATGTGGAACCCTAGAACAAAGATATCGTTGCTGGCGTGATCTTCAGAATGATGGACAGAACTGGGGTTCCAGGAAACCTAGATTTGCCTTAAACTTGACAATGTCGATCTTCAAAACTTGGATTTGATCGCAGAACATAATAATACAAAATAATACTCTTCAAAATAGTCTTTAAGACCAACAAAGAATCGACTCTTGACCAAATCGTGAATTTGGATTTCAACAAAAAAACCTAGAACTGAATCTCGAATCTCGAGCATAAATAAAGAACATAAAAATCCTCGAGAATCAAACCCGCTCTGCTCTGATACCATGTTAGAAATCGTCAATGCAGAAGCGTAATATTAGAGAAATATGATAAACATGAAGAACGCCGGGATTTTATGTGGAATCCTACTCTGTGAGAAGTGGGATGAAACCACAGGAGAACGTCTCAAAGGGCTTGTGTTTTCTATTCACTTTTCTCATCTGATACAATGGGTGTGGGGCTTCTTATATAGCTCACACTTAGTCTACAAGTCCTACAAATAGCCGGTGTGAGATTAAACCACTAGATGTGGTAATTGGACCCTGGAGGGATCCAATTACCCATCACTACAATGACGCATACTCCAACGCTTACACTAGTGCCATTGGGATCATCATGTATGCCATGATATGGCGTGTCCGAACATCGCCCAAGCAATCAATGTTGTGAGTAGATATATGTCAAATCTAAGAAAAGATCATTGACTTGCTTTGAAGTGGATTCTGAGGTACCTAAGATGTAGCATTGGGTTTTTGTCTAAAGTTCGGGAGAAATAAGGATGGAGTAATTGGTTTTGTTGATGTTGACTATGCAGGTGAGCGTGAAAAGAGAAGATTCATGGCAGGTTATGTATTTGCTATCGGCAAATATGCAGTTTTGTGGAAGACAACATTATAGCACATCGTAGCCTTACTACCTACCATGGAGGTCGAGCACATCGCAACAACCGAAGGGATCAAAGAAGCAATTTGGTTGAGAGAATTATTCGACGAGCTCAATCACGTTCAGAAGACAGTCATCATCCACTGTGATAATCAGAGTGCTAGACATCTGAAGAAGGATTAAATGCACCATGAAAGAACAAAGCACATCGATGCCCACTACCACTTCATCAGAGATGTACTCACAGAGGGCAACATTCAAATGAAGAAGATCGCCACTGCAGACAATCCAACAAACATGACGACAAAGCCAGTGCCACTAACCAAGTTCACACCCTAGTGTGAAGTTGGTTGGTAGTTTTAAGGTGTAAAGGCCATGTTCGGCAAATAGAGAATTCTCGGACAACATTCCATGTGGGCTTCAAATCAAGGTAGAGATTTGTAGAAATACGACTTAAAGCACCAACCCGTTTACGATCTGATTACATTTCGTAAATGGGTCTTGTCCAACCAAATTAATGGGGAAGTTCGAGGTGTATATATGTGTTGTAGGGTTAAGGTGTGGGCTATTAGAGAGTCCCATTCTAGGAGAGAGAATGCCTCATAGGTTTCTTATATATGTACTCGTGTTTTCTCTCATAGCAGAACATCTTTTTACCTGTGTTTTTCCCTGCTACAATGGTGGGGCTTTTCCATGTAAAATCGTGCATTTTTCGTGGTTGATTGTTTGTGGTTGACTACATGTTTGGATCATCCTTGACACACCCAGAATTCTCAAACTCAAATTGTTAAGTAGTAATCCCCCACTCTTACAACCCACTCTCGGATATTGTGAGTTTCCAATCTAGGACCATGTTTGGGATGATACATCTTCCTGCACTTATATTCACAACATCTGCGTTGCGACATGGCTCATCATTTACTCTTGGTGATAGTGACAGCTACACTCTCTGGGTATCATTTTACTCATATCTGTTTGTAAAGGTGGCTCCACCTTTTGGGTAGCCTTTTCAACTATCAGAGGGAAATCGACTCTGACACCATTTGAAACGTCTTAGGCTTAGGTTCTCTATCTGTTATCCAAGAAAACTAGCCCTAACAACTTGTGGAGTTTGGGTCCAATTGAACCAGTTAACAACCACCCAAAATGCTCAAGTCCGAGTTGTCAAGTAGTAATCACCATGCTTATAACTCACTCTCACATTTTGTAGGTATCCAATATGGGGTTATGTTGGGGTGTTGCAACTTCCCCCACTTATATTTGTAACATCCTCATTTGTGACATTGACCGTCAGTTATCCCAGTGATAGTGTTGCTTAGGTCTCCTCGGGCAACCCTTTCCACTATCAGAGGGAACCTACTCTGAGATTATTTGTAACATCGCGGACTTAGGTCATTGGATCATTATCGAGGAAGATTGGTCATGATAACTTGTCGGGATTTAGTCTGATTGGACTGGTTGACAACCACTTAAAATGTTTAAGCCCAAGTTATTAAGTAGTAATCCACATCACTTATAAGACACTTTCACACTTTGTGAGCTTTTGATGAGGTACTATGTTGGGGTATTACAGATCTCGTGCTTTGGAGATGGAGCGCCTGGAAGGATCGTGTGTAGCGATGCTATCTCCTAATGAGATCATCTAAAGATATTTGTTGGTTAGTGGTTACTGGGATCTCTGCTATGGATCGTGATCGATTGACCTAGAGATAAATCAACCATACACGTGTGAAGGCATTCCAAGATGATATCTCCAGAGTGCCACCGCCACCATATGTAGTAGTGCTTGTTCAGGACCTCGACAAATATAGGGTTAAAGAGAACTCCTTTTGATCGAGTTGTGCTATCGGGAACCCATTAACAACCAGTGGTTGCACCTTTCATGGAGAATCTCCACAAACAATAATCAAAAAATGGAATTGAACCTTAAACAAACCCGAAGAACATATCTTGTTATCATGATCTTATGAACAGATCAACAACATTGTAAGCTTCAGAGATCCTGATACAGACCATCAAAATAAGAACGAGTCTCGGGAAAAAAACTCGAACTCCACTTGCTCTGATAACATGCGAAAAATATAAAATAAAATAGAGAACTGTGGAACAAAAGATTTTACAGGGAACCCTACTCTCTAAGGAGAGGGATGAGATCACGAGAAAAAGTCTCAAAAGGTAGTGTATTCAATTGAGTTCTCTTAATGAATACAGGAGGTACATGACTCTATTTATAGCCCCGTCAATTCAACCAAGTCCCACAACTTATCAAATATCTCAACATTACATTACAAATATGAGATTTTAATTGGCAATCAATGCATAGATGGGTATACTTCTTTTAATTTTTCCTCGTTTATCCACAATCGATGTGGCCTCTAAATTATGTAGTATAGGTATTCTACTGGACTAGTTCAGTTGCATCAATCTTCTTCAATCAACTTCTGAAAAGGAATTCGAGTTTCTTTCCAATTAGATACTTACTGCAAGAAGTGGGGCCAAATAGCAACCTACACTTTTGTCCTCATTTCTGACTTATTCGAGAAGACATTTCGCCTGTAATAAACCAAGGGAACTGAAACAATACCACTAACAAAAACAAGATGACCAATTGAGTGATTAAAAAAATCGTTGTTTATTATAAATAATTATAAATATGGAGTGCGCCCACAAACCTCCAGCCAATTTCATACAAGACCCAATTTTATAACTACCGCTTTTGTTTTCCCAAAGATGACAACTCAAAAAGGAAATAAAATTGGCGAAGTCCCTTTCAGACAACTCACGAAGGTGGCATCGGCGAAGACTTTGCCAGCAGCCTATGAGCCGATGGCCTGTTTTCATAAAACTAAGGCAATGATGCGGAAATTGAAAGAAGTAATAGCAGGAGAAAGAGCAGCACATCTGACAAAAGGAAAAGGCCCAAAATCAATCTGCCCAACAAAAGAAAATGCGGAAAGAGATGTACATGTGGGTTATATCAAAGAAATCGAGTTGGGTACCATTAGCTACATTGCTCTTCTTCTCTTCGTTCCTGTACTGAAGGATCACGTACGGGTCGATTTTGCCTGCTACCATATCATATCATCCCAATCAGTATATCGCCGCTTTCCATCACGAGAAGACCAGCATGATATAGTCTTTGGCTTCCAAAGAGGTGCGTGAAGAGATGAAAGATCAAATAAGAAGAGAATAAAAGATGAGGAGGAGCTTACTAAGAAAATCGGTGTTGCTCAAACCTCGAGCATCAAGCAGCTTAACCTCCAAAATCCCACTACCCATCTCCGGATTTTGGCTTTTGCAGGAAGAAAACTTCTGGATTCCACGGTTAGAAATGGTGGTTCTTATTCGGGGCTCCACTTGTTATAAATAATAAATATTATCGGACAATAGGACGTTCGCACAAGTTTGCTGACCAACAATTCTGGCAGACGCCGGCGGCGCACCAACCCTTTAGTATTGTTAAATTACAAAATGACTCCTTGAAAATTTTCGTTTTAATAACTTCTAATATTGTTATTAATAATTTGCTTAAGTTGGAATCGAAGGAGAAGCTGAAAACAATAGAATTCAGATACGGAAGAAGGCACTAAAATCAAGGTTATAAAAGATGGTAGCGGGTATTTAGTCAGTTCAGCCAGCGATAAGGATAAATAGACAATCGGATCGAATTTAGTCAAATATAGTCAGATTTATGTTTTTTAATTATTTTAAATAGTTTGGATATTTTTAATACTATCATAACAAAATAAAAGAAACAATAGAAATTCTAAAATATTAATCAAACATTAAGCATCTTGTATTTAGTTTATTATTATTTAAATCAGGAAAAAAACATACAATCAATTGACCGACTAATCCGGAAGGCTGACTAGTCCTAGTTGATTGAGTACCCCGATGCGATGACTCGTTCAACTTTTACAAGCCCGGTTGTGGTCATATCCTTTTCCCTTATTTGATATTAATATGTGTGCAGAGAACCACAAATCTATCTTCAATATCGATCTTGCGGAGATCCCATATAAACGCCTAATTTCGTGTGCAATCCTCCATTCGAACATATCCTCAAATTTTCATTCACTATGACAGTTTAAAATTCTTATTTTATTACAATACTTCAAACGTTTATGCTCAAAACAAAATCTCTATAAAAAGAGCACACCAATATCCTAGTAAGGTATAATCATTTATGAGGGAAGTATAATAAATTATTGCATAAAATGATAAGTTTCGCTCAACTATCAGACTTCAAAGTGTTTCTTTATATCTAAATAATCGCAAGAAGCAACCTACGTATATATTACAGAAAAGAAAATTGGACATTCATATCTATATTGATCATCTTATTCTTCCTCTTATTCATCAAACTTAACCATATGATATCCGCATATGTATTTGGTGGATGGTTTCTCGGTGGAACAAAAGGCATGGCCTTCTTTGGGTAACAATATGGAAAAAAATATTGTAGTTGGTATTCAGTTCGATTTATCCTTAGTCAAAAATGTGAAGCATTAATATTCATAATTAGTTTGGTCCTAATACCTCATAACCTCGATTCGGGGTTACACTATCCCATTTCAGATATGACCATGGAATGATCGGTACCGTCTACAAATTATGATTCATTTATTTCTATACTTCTTTCCAGGAAATTTCTTTTCGAGGTTAATGCCTTCCTTGGGAGGGCAATGTTCGGAGAAGCAATTGTAAAATAAATAGGGACATAGGGGTTATTTCAATGACTTAGAAGGGAGAAATTACACAAATCCATTTAAAATATTTGACATTAGTATCTACAAGAAATTGGAAAAAAACCATGTAAACTCAAGATTTTGCATAAATATCCCTATAAACATTATACTAACAAAATTATCCATGTAAGATTCTTCCGTTTATATAAATATACTTCTAGTAGATACATGTCCAGTGCAATATTTCTAAATAAGTAATATTATGTAATGCTTTTGTTTGCAGGGATGCAAGACGTAGATATATTCATATCTGGTCCATTACCGAATCTGTCTTATAAGACTTTTAACATGTGTATTATTTTTATTTTAAAATGTATACAAACTATTACAAAGATGTCACTTTAATATCTACAGATATTGGTACACCTATTGTATGTATGTTAAATATATCTTTTACGAATTTATTTGGTCTCTACATAACTAAATTTTGTACCATCTTTCACTATATTTCATGTGACTTTTATAAAAGATTTGTATCACTTGTACCCCTCTTAAGATCTGTAATATTAATGGTGCCCCTCTCTTTTTTGGAGTATCAGTTGTGCCCCTACCTTCTTGCATTGTTATTATTTGTGTCCTTACGTTAGTTTGGACATCAATGAAATGGAGTGAACCATGGTTTGATCAAACCAAAACATGGTTAAATAAGTTTCTCTTATGATTATGCCCCTTGCAAGTTTATACTTGTATCTAGAGAGAATGTGATCTTTTACTCATTTTCGACTCCAAGTCAACTATTCATTTACCATCTCACTGTCGATCTCTTCCATCTACTACAACACATCTCCTCTCTGACCATCCAGCCATTGCCTCCATCTTCTCTCCACTCGAGCACCTACCAAGCCTACCACCGGATTGTACCATCCTTCTTGTCCTTTCACCCTTTACTTCTTTCTCAGGAGAACACTTCTCCAGCCATAAACATTATCTGCAATCCAAGCAACCATCAATCCATCACATGTCCTTTTCTCTTCACACTCAAATGAAGAACGCACCATCATCATCGTCTGATGTAGCTCTCAAACTTCTACCATACACCCAATCTAACACCCACTGATCGTTGTTAGCCCCAAATCCCGTTGATCTCACCATTCTTATGATGAATATGTGATTTATCACTTTAAAAGTGATTAATTAAGCTCAATTCTCTAAAATTCATCTGTATTATATCCATTATCTTGCATAATTAACATTCATGCATATATAAAAAAATAATGACATTTTATCATTCATAATTGCATAAAATAAGAAGTCAAAAATCCCAGCCCAATTGACCTGTAAAATAAGCTAACTTCCCATATTTTTAATTAATTCATTCTAACTCTAACTTACCTGAAACCACCTCCATTGTGTACATATAACTAACAAGAATAAAAGAAAATTACAAAAAAATCACTAACTGAAACAATCAAGAAATAAACCCAAACCTTAATTTTAGATCCGTCAGACTAAAACATTGATATCTTCCTCATACAGTGTCTGATTTGATCCTACTCATTTTGAACTAATATAAGCTCACTTACTTTCAAAACA
This sequence comes from Ottelia alismoides, assembly GCA_037367405.1. NCBI lineage: Eukaryota > Viridiplantae > Streptophyta > Magnoliopsida > Alismatales > Hydrocharitaceae > Ottelia > Ottelia alismoides. Next base: position 951,167 of record JAZKJV010006971.1, on the reverse strand, counting down.
AGACCAAGTTCAAGTGAATCGGAGCTCATATGTGAAAGTTGGGTTTTGGGTCTCTTTTGTACATTGTATAGTTTACTTGATTTCAACCCATTATTTTATGTGCATGTTTAACTCTTTTTATTTTATTTCTTTTTTACTTTATTTATTTGATAAAATGTTTACTAAAATGCGTAAAAATCCAAACCTAAAATAAAACCAAAATCAAAGAAATTGACTTAGTCTGAGTGTTCACTAGCAATCTGTACAAAAGTCATCTTTTTTGTACTTTATTTTATTTCTTCATTTTCTTAATTTATAAATATCCAAAAAAATATAGTAATGGGTAAATATTTATCTCTGATTTTATCATATTTTTCTGGATTTTTATCTTAATTAAAAATGACAAAAATATTACAAGACCTAAAAATCAAGGTATTCTATGTACATAGAGTACCCCAAAAATATCACTTTGTGCAAATGACCTATTTTGATTTTGATCTCTTATGAATGTTATAGATCTCATCAAGACGAACAACTTTTGTGAAGAAATCTTTCGATTCGAGGTCGTTTGCTATTTCTTTCCCATTTACCTTTATCTTTTTTTTTTGAATTTCCTGGAGTTGACCCATGACAGCTCCTGGATCCGCCACGTGCCACTTATTTTTTTACATTTTAATTTGTTTATTATTTATAAAAAATAAGAAAAGAAATAAAAAATAAGAAAAGAAAATCCACGTGGCAACCCCTCGGTCGTCCGATCTCGGCAGATTGGACGACCGATGCTTCTCCCCCTTCCTTTGTCTTCCTCACCCATTGGCCGGTGTCATCCCCCTCGTTTCATTACCACTTCCATCAATGGCCACTGCCGCCCTTCTGCGGATCTCGCTCACCCCCTCTTCTCGCGATCGGCCACTGCCCCTTCGCTCGCTCCGCCATCGAAGCCTTCCTAATTCACCCGTCATCAAATCCCCATCTTCGATCCTCCCACAATTTCACCCCTCAATCCCCCGTTGCATCGATCGCCGTCGACAATCTCCCTAATTTGGTCGGTGTCTTCTCCCTATATAAGCAATCGCCTTCGTCCCCCTCCACGAGCATCTGCCGATACATACAGTAGAAAGGAGCAGCTCAAGGAGGTGGTGAAAACACCCGACGATGGCCATCTCCCTCTCCTGCAGTGAGATCCGAGGCGGTGACGCCTCGTCACAGACCTCCTCCAAGATGCCTTGCTCCGGTGTTCCTCCAAGTCGTCGAGCCCAGTGATCCACCTCCGCCTCCACACTCCTTCACTGATGATTTCCAGCTGTCCACGCTTGTGCTGCCTTCGTTCAGAGGAAGCTCTAACTCATGACCTCGTCGGTCTCTTCAACCATAGCTTCATCGATTTCAGGCTGGCTTCGCCACTCCACCATCGTTGGGGCCCCTCCTCCACCCTCATCGCTCCTTAACAGATGGCCTCAGTTGCCTACACAGGAGCCTCCGTCACGAGCCCCACGATCTTACCCCTTCCTCATGTAACCAGCACGCATGGGGGAGGGGCTTTTTGCGTAGAAGCCCCTCACCAGATCACCAAATCATGCAAGCGCACCCGCCACCAAGGGCACGTGTTGTGCACATGCCCTTGGACATTTTGCACAAAATCCCCCTAGGCTTGGTAATTCCATGTTAGTCCCTCTCTCTACATTTTCATTTTATTTTATAGTTTGTAATTTTGCAAATAGACCCCTCTATTCCATCTATATTTGATCATCATTTTCATATCTTTTTATTATTCAAAAAATAGCATATGGTTATTCAAATAATTCTCTACATGGTTGCATGATTGTTATATTTTAATTCTCATTGATTAATTAATAACTAATATTTATGTGGAAATTACATATTTTGCCCAATCTTTGCTCAGAAACTCATAGTTAACAATCATAGCTCTTAAAATTGCCAAAAATCCTTAGATAATAGAATTAATTGTGATGTACATTGTGCCCAAAAAGAATTGCATTCGCGTGCATATTTTGTATAAAAATCATTTTATGTATTTCAATATTTAATTTATAATAGGTGTTAACTCCACATTTTTTATGGTTTAGGATTTTTCTAGGATAGCTCATTTATTGATCTATCTTGGATAATTTTATTTCTTGAAAATAAATAGATCTAATTTTTATTATATTTAATTATTGGAATTCACTTTGTTTGCATTCATTAATTCATTAAATACTCACATTGCATTAGAAAATTCTAAAAAAAATAAAATGCATTTGTTTCAACATAATTAACATCTTGGCTAAGTTTTATAGTTTTTGAACTTCATTTGATTAATATTCATTTTCTAGTCCTTAAAAATTATCACATTTTCGATTGCATTCAAATATTGCATTAAAAATACCAAAAATATTCCACCTCGAAAACTGTACACGAACTTTCATAGGCATTAATCTAAGTTGTTACTTTGCCTCCTTGAGTTCGACCTTGGGACTTTTCTATGCTAAATAAACATAAAACCACTCGATATAATTTGATTAATAATTTGGTTATTTCTTGATTGATTCTGATTACCCGCTTACAACTAAACGATAAATTCATTTACTCGCACATTTAATTTCCACAAATTACAAGAGGGTTTCTCAGACTCGTCAGATGGCGTCGTTGCCAGGAAGGCAAACCATTTAGGTTTTTGTCTAGAAAATTAGTGTTAGGTCATATTCGAGTAGTCTGACCCCGAACCTCATCAATGTATATTTTTCATTTTTATTTTATTTTTTATTCCTATATTTATTTTATTTTATCTTTATTTTCAGCATTAATTTTCTTGTCTTATTTTTGATTATTTTTGTAATCACTCTCTTACACACTCTCTTATTTTTCATGCAAGGTATCTGACGTACGTGGAGAAGTTTTCCCGGAAACCGACGGGTCTTCACCGACTTCCGAAAAGCTGCATAAAATTAAGATCGAGTCGAGCCGTGAGAGAGCGTAGAGTCTAAGATTTTAATTTATGCATTTTTTATTATTTATAATTAATTGCTCATTTACAACGGTGTTCATTTGGACTCTCGCGCATGTAACAAGACTTGAACTCTTTCTCTGTGGTGTGTCGGACATGTTTTACTCTCTGGTAAGGGTGGGGCTCGACTTGAGTGGTTTGTGGGATTAGACCTACACTTACGGCTATTAGTACTTCTAGGATTTTTCTGGTTGTGCTCGTAGAACCTAGGACTACACTACACTTTAATTGAGATGCACATTAGCTCGTTCAACTTAGTCAAAAATTTAACTCATTTCTTCCCGACGAATAGAACTATCTGCAAGGTGTGTTTTTGTCAGATTGCATATCATATAAAATAATTTTCATTTCTTGTATTGCATCCCACATGGAGATTGCGAGGAATCACTGTAAGTCTTCTAACGGAGCATATATCATCATTTTTCGTATGCGTCGACTATTCCTAAATTTCTCCCTCCTGTTTTGTCACTTAAAATTTATAAGGAAATTGGGACTGGACGGTAGACGTGCATTTGTGCTCACCTAATTTTGCAGTAATCACCTAACTAAATTTGGGACTGCTAAACAAGACCGACTAAATTAAACCATAAAATTGAGAATTTTTGCGGGAGAACAACCTCATCCTTGGATTAATTTATCTGTCTGAGTGAGTGAGAGATGACCCTTAAGGTAGAGCGAAACTCTAGATCTTCGTTCAGACTACTAATTCTAAAAAGGACTAGCTACTTCTCAGTGAGGGAACTTCAGTCTCCCTTAGCAGAGTGGGTGGTTAAAGGACAACGTGATTGGCACCATCCTTAAGTAACATGGGTTACCATTTTACGGTATGTACTTACACCCATACTAGTTGAAAGTAGATACAACTAGCCGTACGAATTTGGGCCAGTCTTTAAGAAAATTTCCAGCACCTAACAGCTCGCTAATTCTTTTCCAAGATTGAAATATCATCAATTAAAATTAATAAGATAATTGGCTGGACTCTTGCGGCCATCACTGTTTGAGTTGGTGAACTTTGGGTTTGTATTGCATTTGCATTGGTGTGCGTAAATCGAGTTCGAATATCAAAAACCACACATTTGTGCCATCTCTCTCCTTGATTTAAAAATTAGGGCTTCTTCTGTTGAGTATCCCGTGCACTTGAACATTTTCAATCAAGATCCATTGTGTCAGCTCATCCACCTCCTTTGAAATTGATGGGACATTGGTCTCTGTATCCAACAGATTATTTTTTCGATCAAACCCAAATCATCTAAACTCTCTTCTGCAAAGAACCCTCCAACATTTACAAGAGACTCTCACCCTCAAATGAATCTAGTCCACTCTAGGAATTTCTATCAATTTCACTCGGAACATCCCATTGAATTCAATACTCTGTCTTGGGATGACCCATCTTATTCCCGATTTCTCACCAGAACTCATGAACCATTTGAAGAACAATCTATTATTGAGACAAATGACTGGCAGAGACATCAACCCCAACTGACTTCATTTCTCATCACAGTCTTGTTGGGATAGGTTAAACATTCATGAAACACATTCTGACTGAACCATAGGGAATAACGTGATGACCCAACCAAATCGAATGGAGCGACCTGTACCTGATGATCATCCATGTTGGATTGGACTAATGATCAAATCTCTATTGACCAACAGCTTACCTCCTTCAGACAACCTACACATACAAAGGATTGGACTGTTGATATCTACATACATGAACCATGTATGTTGACTTCACTGTATAAGTGATAGTCGCTCCCGCTACCCTTGTTAATAGGCAAATTAATGTCCAAATTAATTACTAATATTCGTTGCAGTCGGATAACGAGAGCGAATCAAAAACCACTTTTAATTTTTGTTTTTACAACTTAATTTCGAGTGCAACTTTTTTTACTTGGGAGTCAAGGTCGAACTCAGGGAGGCATCTGTCTCCTTAGGTGAATTTTTAGCAATTTCCAATGTTCTATTTTCAGAGGGAAATATTTTGGTCTTTTTTGGTTTTTTATGCAAGACTCATGCAAAATCAGCCCAGTTTTAAAGTTAAATCAGATAAGTGTTCAAATGAAGTCCAAAAATGATGAAACTTGGCCAGATGATGAAATGGATGAAAGTAGACTACCCTAATTTTTTTTTATTTCTGACACTAAATTTAATTATTTGTGAATTAAAAAATGCAGGGTGATTTTAACTAATTTAACTTTAATAAATATTGAATCACAATATTTTTAAGAATAAAATTATCCTAGATAGATCTAAAGTTGAGGAATCCAGGAAAATTATCAGACCTAAATTTTGATGTGAAATGAACCTATTAAAAATAAATTAAGGAATTTACCAAATGAATTATTTAGGGCTCAAAATGTGTGCAATTGAGATGGAATTTTTATGCAAGGTGAAGCTAATTATACTAGATCTAATGTGATTTTTTAGGATTTTTTGGAGTCACAGAGAAATTACTATTAATTAAAAGGTGAAATTGGGCAAAATATCACATAAATGGACCAATTAATTAATAAAAAATCCACTGATATTACAAAATTATGGCACGTGTCACATAATAAGTAGGACAATGTAAGCTACACAATGCAAATTTTTCAAATTCAAAAATGAATTAAGATGAATGCCTAAATATGCGTGCAAAGACAGGGTATAAATACAATATAGGAATTAAAATTGGTAAAAATAAAATATGTTGTAAAGGACTATTATGCAATTACCTATAATGCAGGGGGAGTAGTTGCAACTTCTCCACAGACGCACGTGCTCCTCACGTGGGGTCGCTTCGCAGGGACTGAAATGTAATATCAGAAACCTTCCGGGGCCTCAATGCAATTTGCCCAGGCCGCACGTGCAAATCACGTGGGGTGCCCTAGGCTCGGAGTACTTTGGTGGCTCGGGACGAGGCTCGGCTCCTCTGGAGGTTCGGGCGTCGGTTCGGAAGAGCTTCGGGGATCCGAGCTTGGAGGTCGGGGTAGAGGCTCGGATCGGGCAACGTGGTGCAATCAAGTCTGTAGGATCACAACTGATCCAACGGTTGCGGAATGATGACGCGTGGCGTGTCTGAGTCCGTCAGATCATTGATCGATCCAACGGCGATGGGCTCGCTCCTGAGGTGACGACGTGGTGCGATCTGTGACCGTTGGATCTAGAGGAATCCAACGGTGCCTGGAGCTCGATGAAGAGGGTGATGTGGCGTGACCAGATGCGTGGGATCCGCCTGATCCTATGGCTGCTCTACGAGGCGACGTGGATGCCTCTAAGCCGTTCGATCAAATGGATCGTACGGTGGCTGGACTTCGTCCCAACGGTCCTCCACCTCTCGTGGCGGAGGAGGCTGTGCTCCGGCGGAAGGTCTCAAGCTCCGCCCTACCCTCCTGTCATCGGTGAAGGTCGATGGAGGATCTGGAGAAGCTCGGAAGATGTGTGGCGAGGCGGCGAAGCGTCCGATCCTCTCAGAGGGGAAGGAGGTGCGCTGGAGCTCGGTGACGGAGGAGCTCGAATGAAGCTCCGACGAGTCTCCGGCAGGGGGTTAGAGCTATAGCCGAAGCGTGCGTGTGTTCGTGGAGGTGTGCTGAGTGAGAGGCGAGGCCTGTGATGGAGTGAGGATGGCCGGTGAGCGAGCTCCGCCGAGGTGGCGGAGCTGGGGTCAAGCGAAGGTGACGTACGACGTTTGAGGATATGGAAGGGTGCACGAAGATCAGTGCTCTGTCGTGGAGCTCAGAGTGATGACGGTGGAGCGAGAAGACGATGGTGGAGGGCGAATTTGATCGGAGAAATCAAAGGAGAAAATAAGGAGAAGATCAAAGGAGAATGGAGGCATCTACCTGGGAAATGGAGCTCGAAAGCGTGCTCCTGGTCGTCGCTCGAAGAACGGTAGATGGTTCTGAGCTCACTCAACTCGTCGGAGGAGTTGCAACACGACGTGACGACGTCATGGATCTCGCCGGAGGTGAAGGCCTGTCTTCACTCGGAGATACTCTCAATTGTTGTCACCAATAGATTGCTCTGAGCTCAAGGGTTCCTCTCGTAATGGCGGATAGGCGTGAATGTGGCCGGAGGACAATGATTTATAGGGTGAAGGTGATGGGGTAGCTGGTAACGAGGTGAGGTTCGTGGAAGTCCTGGGGCGAATCTGGGGTTCATCGTGGTGATTGAGGGAGCTGGCGAGGTCGAAGGAAGAATAGGCTCCATCGTGGTGGTGTTGGCGGTCAGAGAGGGTGGCTAAGGTGGAGACGAAAATAGGAAGGGGCGACCCCTCGCGCAAGATCGAGATCATGGGAGAGAGGGAGGCCGGAGGTAGATCAAGGCGACACGATCTGAGAATGTTGAAGTCGCCACGTGTTGCCTTGTCGATGAAGCGCGAGCGGACGGTGCGATGCGAAGAAGGTGCTGATTGTACGGTCGAGCTTGGATGGAGGATGGGCGGTGATGATTAAAGCTCTTAGACCTGCATCCAACGGCGCTCACAGTGACACGTGGTGAGCTCTGGGTTTGGCGCTGACGTTGCGGTGAGGATTAGAAGCGGGGAATGATCAGACGATGGGAATAAAGGGTGTACGTAGAGGTGGCGCAACCGTTGAATCGGGATGAAGATCCAACGGCTGTGGGTGCGGGCGGCTAAGGCAAGGGGAGCGGGCCGCGTGGCGCAATCAGAGGGCGCCACGTGGCCAGCTGTGAGTGGTTGCGAGAAGAAATGAGATTAGAGAGAGAAAGAGCCAAATTTGAAAAAACTCAAAACATGAAAGTTGTAGATCTTGATGAGATCTACAATTTTCATGTTGACCGAAAATGGAGATGAGGTCAATATGATACAAAAACATAGGAATACAAATATACACATATATAGTATACATAGAGGCCCAAAACCCAACTTCTTCCTACGAGCTCCGAATTGGATGAAATTAGTCTCATTTTAAAGGTCTCTGGATGTGTATTCATTTGAAAGTGAGTAGACCTATTTTGGAGTTGGTACAAGAGAACTATGGGCCTTTTATGGTCCAGGGGTTCTAGGGCTTTATTGGATGTTTTACAAAGGAGATATCTGACTTTCTTCCTTATATTATTACTAAAGGTGTATATATTATAAGGGAGGTGTTGTTTTATAGGTGGATATTTTACAAGTGATCGTGGCTTCTTATTTAATGCAAATGTGAATGCTAAAATGCAAATGTTATCAATGTATGCATGAATGTTATTTATGCAATATAAGTGGAAATATGCATCTATTTACTCGGGAACAAAGCTCTATTTTCAACTTTTAGAGTGATGAATCACAGATTCATCAACCCCTATACTTAAAACTTGCTCGTCCCCGAGCAACTAAAATGAAATGCAAGAGTGAAATGATTTTGGGTTCCATACCAAGGTCATGATCAAAAGTTGAAAATTGGAGCTGGACTCGACCTTTGGATTAATAGTGTGGTGGAACCTTATTGGGACCTGAACTTAAGACCTAACAGACTTCAAGTTCCACAAGTCTTCTACTCAAGACGCCTCAACAGTCAGGTCAGAACAAATACTCAACGTAAATTTCTGATGACTATGATTCTTACTTGTACTGTGCAAGTGAAATGTAACTCTTCACATAAGAAATGGCTCAGAACCAGCTTCCTCTAACAAGGTAACTCAAATAACCCTGTCCAGTAACTCTTTCCTCGAGGAGCGGGTATTCCCTTCTAAATTCAAGTGCGACCAGCTCAAGAGGAGGGGTAGAGAAAAGAATGGACGGTAGCCAGTGTAGCTACCTATCCCAGGATGCCTGACCAGTGTAGCCAAGTCATCCAGCTGCATTTTCTTTGCTAATTTACATACTCCCGACTGGTATTTTATTTTCACTTTGGACCTGTCTGATTTTTTTTTGAGTTCTTGCATTTTTTTTGATAAATATACAAGGTGCAGCATGTACATCAGGAGTTTTTCCTCTTGAGCCAGTAGACTATCCCTCTTTGAAGCATTATTGCAACCCACAGCATCCTGTCCTTAGATGTCAACATCACCAGACAAGGTTGAGATGCACTACCCTCCCTAGAGGAGGACGGATGTTTCCACCTGTGTGCTAATCCAAGCTAAAGGATTCTATCTCCTCACCACCTCATCAATGAAGAGCTACGTGCATTGTGCTTGTCCAAGTTAGGTCATTATTCTAAAAGAATCATGCGTGTGGCACGAGATATTCTACTTATGACTAACCAAGATGACATGTGAACATAGACTTGCGGACTCAAAGAATTAAGTCACTTGCCCTGAGAAATCTTAACTCCAGTTCCTATAAGGTTCCTCTGAAATTAGGTGGATTAAGGTCAAATCAAGTCCATCCTCAATATCTATTCATAACTTGGTTCAGAACCCACAGCTTTTCACCTTGCATATGCAAGATATGCAGATGAGATGCAGATGACATGCTATGTAGATGAATGTAAATGCAAGATTTCTTGAATGCAAGGATGATATGCAAGAGTAAATAAGAAGCCTATTTTTTTTCTTTTTTTAGTTTTTTTCCAATTTTACCCACCCGTAATTATTACAAAATATATATAAAAATACGTGAAAATACGTGAAAGTACGAGCTATGGGTAAAGTATATATGTAATATATACACGCCCCCTATACATTAGTGTGTGCTATGTCCTCATAGCATGAAAAGCGAGGAAAAAAGACATAGCTCGTGCTAAGTGTAGGAGAACTAAAATAACAAAAAGTATAGAAGTCGCCCTGCCCCCCTATACTTAGGCTCAGGCAGCCTAAGTGTAGAAGAAGAACAAGAATGGGGCGGACGATGTCAAGAGGAGAAATGGATAAATATACAATGTGGGCATTGGTCCCCCCTATACTTAGGCTCAGGTCAGCCTAAGTATAGGACGGAAGTGAGTATGAGGACCAATGTGATCTGGAGAATTTACAATGAACCGACTCATGTGGCTCATCCCCCCTATACTTAGGATCTGGTCATCCTAAGTATAGTCCTAGATAGTGATTTAATGAGGCGGGGATGGGTTACTAGAGTCTCGGGGAAGAAAGGACAGAATGTACAGGAATGATGATATATATATACAAGTGAGTCGGTCTGAATCTTTCAAGATGTTGCTGATGGCTAGAGCTCACGGCTGCAAGGTCTCATACGCAGCTCGAGGTGTATCTGTTGAATATGTCCCGCGCATGAATACAATCTCTTCAACATGGGACTAACTGCTCATTGGATTCGACGAAGTGCTTCAACAGTTGTCCATTCACTAGGAATGTCGGTGCGTCATCGGCGAGATCTGAGATCTCGACACATCCACTATTGTGCACCGTACGGACGACAAATGGGCATGTCCACTTGGATTTCAACTTGCCTTGGAAGATCTTTAGCCTAGCATTAAACAACCATACCTTCTATCCAGGAACAAAGGTCATTCGTCTGATATATCTATCATGCCAACGCTTCACCTTGTCCTTGTACACCAAACTGTTGTCATATGCTCGGTTTCTAACTTCCACAAGCTCATTCAGATCCATTTCTCTCTGCTTATGCCCAAGGTGTGTGTTCCAGTTGACCTTCTTAATTGCTCATTCTGATTTATGCACTAACTCTGCGGGCAAATGGCACGGCTTTCCGAATACCATTCGGAATGGGAGGTTCCTAACGGTGTCTGTAAGTCGTCCTATACGCCCATGGACCTGATCCAAAATCTGAGACCAGTCTTCCTGTCTGGGCGGACAAGCTTTTGCAATATAGTCTTCACCTCCCCGATTTGACACCTCATCCATACCTTAGTTTGTGGGTGGTAAGGACTAGCGACACGGTGTTCGATGCCGTAGTCCTTCAGGAGTTTCTTCACTCCCGATTACAAGTGGCTACCCCTGTCTGATATCATCATTTTGGGGATCCCGAACCTAAAGGTGATGTGCTCTCTGATGAATTTACAGACAGTCCTGCTGTCTGCGGCTCGGATTGGGATAGCCTCCACCCACCTGGATAGATAATCTACCGCAAGAAGGATATATTCGAATCCCGTGGCTAACAGGGAATGGGCCCATGAAATCGATGCCCCGGGCATCAAAGACATCACAAATGATGACATGCTGCATTGACATCTCATCCTTGGAACCAACGGTTCCTCCCATTCTCTAACATACTGGGCATGACTTCGCAAAGGTGATGGCATCGCGAAACAGAGTCGGCCAGTAAAAGCCACACTAAAGTACCTTCCATGTGGTCCTCTTCCTGAAGTGGTGTCCTCCTGCCTCCAAGCTGTGGCATAAAGAAAGGACACTCTGGTATTCCTCCTGAGGAATACACCGTCTGCAAACACAATCCGGTCCTTCAAAGAAAAGGATCGGATCCTCCCAATGGTAGTGTCTAGCATCCGACTTCAGTCGGTCAATGTGGCTCTTGGGCCAATCTTCGGGCACCTTCTTGGAGACAAGATAGTTCACGATGTTGGCGTACCATGGGAGTGAGTCGACAACAAAAATCGACTCGTCAGGGAAGGAGTCTCGAATAGGTGAATCCTCGGAAGTATTAAGATCTTCGAGACGAGAGAGATGATTGGCTACTACGTTCTTCTTTCCAGGTTTATCACGGATGTCCAAATCAAACTCCTGGATAAGTAAAATCCACTGAAGAAGACGCGCCTTCGCATCCTTCTTCTCCATCAAGTATCGCAGTGCTGTGTGGTCAGTGAACACAATTACCTTGGATCCAATTAAGTGAGATCTGAACTTGTCCAAGGCAAACACTACCGCAAGCATTTCCTTTTCCGTAACTGTATAGTTACGCTGAGCGGTGTCAAGCACTTTGCTTGCGTAGTGGATTGCGAACGGGACGCCATCTCTTCTTTGTCCTAACACAGCCCCAACAGCATAGTCTGAGGCATCCGTCATGATCTCAAAGGTAGAGACCAATCTGGGGCTTGTAGGATAGGTGCGTCCATGATCATTCCTTGTAATAGCTTAAAGGCCTCAATACATTTGTGATCAACAATAAACTCCATGTCTTTGCCTAAAAGCTCAGTTAGCGGTCGGGAAATCTTAGAAAAATCCTTAATGAATCTCCGATAAAATCCGACATGCTCGAGGAACGACCGCAACTGTCTAAACGTTGGTTGGTGGCTGGAATCGTCTGATCACATCCACCTTGGCAGGGTCAACCTCCATTCCTCTTTTGGAGATGACGTGCCCCAACACAATGCCCTCCGTCACCATGAAGTGACTTTTCTCCCAGGAGAGCACCAGATTGACCTCACAACATCGTTTGAGGACTCGGTCCAGATTCCTAAGACAGGAATCGAAGGAATCGCCGTAGACCGAGAAGACATCCATGAAGACTTCCAGGAATTCGCCGACCATTTCGGTGAATACAACAATCATGCACCTTTAGAAAGTACCTGGAGCATTACATAACCAAGGGCATGCGCCCGAAAGCATAGGTACCAAAGGGCATGTGAACGTGGTCTTTTCCTGGTCCTCCGGGAGCTATGGGCTACTTTATTGTAGCCCGAGAACCCATCCAAGAAACAGAAGAACTCTTTCCCCGCTAGTCTCTCTAGGATCTGATCAATGAACCGTAGGGGAAATGATCCTTCTTCGTCGCGGCATTCAAGCGTCTGTAATCCACACAGACGCGCTACGACGTAGGCACTCGCGTCACGATCTCCTCTCCGTCCTCATTGGTGGTCGTTGAATTCCCGACTTTTTCGGGACCACATGGATTGGGGCCACCCATTTAGAGTCGAAGATGGATAAAAAACCCACGTTGCACCATTTCTCTATCTCCTTCTTCACGACCTCTCGTAAATTTGGATTCAAACGACGTTGGAATTCACGAGAGGGTTTGGCTTCATTCTCCAAGTAGATATGGTGCGAACACGGAGCGGGATTTATCCCGTGGAGATCGAAAATGCTCCAGCCTATCGCCTTGCGGTTTTTCTCTAGGATCTCTAGCAAACGAGATTCCTGCTCCTCGGTCATCATGACTGATGATGACCAGGAAATAATGATGACCGGAAATTTCTTGTCCTGACCCGCAAGGAAGGCGTATTTCAGTGTTGTGGGTAAAGGTTTGAGCTCAGGTATAGTGTGATCGTCTAGGATATCTGGCTCAATCGAATCTGGCTCGGTGTTGGAAGTGGCCGGATCTTTCTCTGTAATGACTGCCACCAAGTTGTTTGGCTCTGGAGTTGGATCATCAAAGGTCTCCATGCAATCGGCAAAAGCCTCGTCCGACTCGTCATACTCATCTTCCGATTGTCCTAAAGAGGTAAGGACTGACAGGCCCAACTGGGCCTCTGAAGTCATCAAAGATGTAGGGCGATGCAAGTTCTGAGCTGTACTCGTTTCTGAGGACCTTGCAAACTGACTCATGCCACGAGATCATCTCCGGAGGGGAGGGACTCATCGGTGCTGGCTGGGTTCTTGCTTCCATGGCCCAACTATGTCTACATGATCGCAGTCTGCTTCGGTTGAAGAGTACTCGGTGCTAGATTCAGAATCCAGTCTCTGCCATCTGGTCTGCTTCATCTCAAGTTTCCTCATCTCCGCTTGGAGTTTGGAACTGGATCTTCCCGATCTTGTAATCAAACAAGGCCCTCGCTGTTCTGAGGAAGGGCCTGCCTAAGATGATCTGGGAGTCTTCCAATTACGAGGGGTTTCCATATCTAGGACAGTGAAGTCCCTATGTATTCCTGGCCCTCGATTTGATCACAAGATTCCTCAATTCTCATTGGGACCTCTTGGTTGATTTATCAGCGAACTGCAGGAGGGCTCTAGATTTCCTAGGAGGTCCCGAGATTAAGCCGCTCATAGAGGGTTGTATGCATTAAGTTAATTGAGGAACCGTTATCTAGGAGAGTGCGTGCAAGCGCGATGTCATCAACGACTCACTACATAGTGTGCACCCATGTCTCTTCGTTTCCTTGGAAACGAGTTCTTTATTACACAAGTCGTGGCTACTGATAGAACGTGTTTCTCAACACGGCTTTTGGTCTTCCTGCTAACTCTAGTAGGTGTGCATCTCACCTTAAGGTATTTTTGAAATGCAGGAGTCATTTCCACGTACTTGTCAAAGGGGATTGTGACCTTGATGTGTTTGTTGCAGAACTCTGCCATCTCAGGGTCATCTTTTTGGATTTTTTTCATTTTCTTCTTTCCACTCTTAAGGGATCAGGGGAAGGGATTATTGACTCTAACTCATGTTCTGAAAATGAAATGTTTTCATTGAAATCTTGAACTGAGTTATGTACACGACTCGGACTTTTAAACAGACTCGGACTTTGACTCTGACTAAAAGGAAAATGCTGAGGTGAAACCGGTGATGCGTCTTCGTGACTTCTTAACGGTCCTCCTCAGATGAAGGTGCAGGCTCTTCATCGGTTCCGTCGGACTCTCTGCTGATGCGGGATTGCTGCTTCGAGGACTCAGACGTCCTCTTCTTCTACCCGGGTGGTGATGGTGGTGATGCTCCTCTTCTTCCTCCAAGTTCTCCTCAGGTAGAGACTTGGCCGGCTCCTTCCTTCGGTGCCCGTGCCTGATCAGGTATGGTCACGGTCCTTCCGCTCCTGAGGGACATATGATTCACATTATCATACGAAAGAATCTCATGTTCAGATAAATAATTATATGAATAATATACCTGATCACGAGGTTGGTTATGTCCATGGGTTAAGCTGTTCGGGGTTGTCCTGAAGCTGTGCGGGAATTGGGGTCTTTGGCACCATCTGTTGATCCTGGGTACGAGAGACACGATTCAGATCGGTTATCATATCCAGATAGTCATTCTGGATTTGTTGGACCTTATCAGACAGGGTCTGGATCGCCAAGGTGAGGGATTTTAATTCGGTGGGCTGGGCTTGATGCTAATTTGCGGATGAGGTCCTGTACCTGGCCCTGCTGGCCATGCTGATGCTGCTGTTGCTGGTGGGATGGTGCCTGGAACTGCTGAAATGTGCGCTGCTGCTGCTGGTGCTGCTGAGGCTGGTACCCTTGTTCGGACCTGGACTGAACAAAGCGTGGTGCGGGGACGGAGCTGGTTCCTTGGTAAGCTGGGGCAGGTCGGTGAGGCTGACCATTCCCCATCCTCGACTGTCTGCTGATGGGGTCACGGCTGTACCACAGCCCGTTGATCTCGAACACATGCGGAGGCTTCTCGTATCCGGTCTCCACTTGTGGGGGTGCATGCTGGTCCTGCTGGGTGTAAGTCTGATCCTCCACCCATCCGCTCTGATGCCTCGGTGCCTGCTTCTGTACTAGATGGACTCTGTGCACAGGTGCGGGTGGTGCAGAAGGGGCATGTAGCTTTATCTTAGCTACCTTCTCAGCAAGTTTCTCCACTTGCTTCGGCAGACGTGAGAGAGACTCAAGGTCAGTGACCCTCTTGTGGGATCTGCTCGACCATGGTTAAACTTATCAGCAATCATCCCCATACTGGGAATGAGGTCCTCGGTCAGATCCGCTACAGTCCTCCGGGTTGTCTCGTTGGATAGGATTGAGGGAGACAACTGATAGGCCCTGGTGGCCTGCGACCTGCTGGTTTCCGCCATCTGCTCTAGGATCTTCCATACAACGTTCTCGTTCTTATTCAGATAGCTTCCTCCACAGGCGGCACTGACTAACCCTTGCATCTCCGGGGTTAAACCACAGAACAAGGTCTGGACTAAGATCGCCTTTGAAATGCCGTGACAGGGACATTTCTGAACTAAGTCATTGAACCTATCCCAGGCATCATGGAATGGTTCACTGGGTCCCTGGGAGAAACTGGCGATCTTTGTTCTCATTTGGGTAGTCCTACTGAGAGGGTAGAACTTCTTCAGAAAGAAGTCTTTGAACTGCATCCATGTTGTACATATCACCCCTAGATTTTTCAGCCAATGTGCTGCCTTATCTCCTAAGTCAAATGGGGTGGCCTTCAGTCTAATGTAGTCCTGCCCAACGCTAGGATGGCTAAGGTTGTTGCAAACCAGCTCGAATTCTCGGAGGAAGGCATATGGTTCTTCATGGGCGTTCCATTGAACTTCGGTAACAGGCTAAGGAAGTGGGGCTTGAGCTCAAATGCTTCAGTGGGAATCGTTGGTGCCAACCAACTTTGTATCTCATTCTCCGCTGGGTTGTAGGCATCGACCATTGGTCGGTCGATTCCTCCTGTTGCAATAATCTGTCCCATTTCTAGCCGTGAGATCTGCATTTTGCTGTTCGATTGTGGCAAGGCGATTAAGAATTTGTCACAATGGATCCTCATCCGGTGGTGGCTGCTTAGGCAGCATCTTGTCCTCTAGTCCTGGGTATGAAACAAGGTTGGTGTCAGAGGGACAAATCAAGGAAGGGATTCTTACCGAGGCGGTGGTCTTCCTCGGTAAGCTCAGAGGAGAGGAAAGGGTTGGTTTGAGAGTAACCACCCTGGGTGTGAGGGAACCAAAACTCAAGAGGGTCATGAGTCCCTGGGTGGTCCAAGGTGCACTTGGACCGATGAAGAGGAGTTTCGTGGGGGGCTCAAAGAGAGATTGGTGAATAAAGAGACGATATCCCCCCAGTCACTCATCTTGATTTGGCGAGAAGAAGTGGGAGTTCTAAGTAAAGATAGGATTTGACTCCTACCTGAAGCACACAATTCAATCCAAGACCCTGGGTTTACACTCAACACAGTGAAGGACTCGAAACCGAGTCCAATTAATCTTGTAAAATTTTAAGTGTGATTTTTCAAGCAAGATAGCAAGGATTACGCAGCCTAAAGGGAAGTCGGCTCAGAGCCGGATGCGTCTTCCCTGTTTAACCTGTCGCCTAAGATACCGCCGGTCCTTCCTTTCTTCGCTCCTATCCCAAGTTGATGGATTCAAAGACCATACCCCTATCTACCTGCAAGCAGGCAGAGGCTGACAAGGCCGGAACTTCACCCCAGGGGGTTACTGGCAACTTGTCGCGAAGTACCGTAATTTCGCCCCTATCTACCTGAGACAGGCAGAGGCTACTTGGTACTAGTCAGTGAACCTTAAAAATTCAACTTGTGATATTTGCTAGGATTAGTCAGAACATGATATGGAAGGCGGGGATTTGGGCTCTGCCTTAAGGTGTTCACACACACTCAAGTACCCTCACTCAACCTGAAAACAAGGTCGGTGATTAATCTCCCGCAAACAGATTTTCTAATTTTATTATTTTTTTGGTCAATAATGTTAGCAGTCCCGGTTTTAAGTTTAGTTCTCACTTGTTAATCCAACCACACAGCATGCCTATCGTCCAGTCCCAATTTTCATTTAAATTAAATGTGAAAAAAGAGGGGGAAATCGAGAAAAGCCGATGCACGAAAAACAATGATGCGTATGCTAAGTTAAGAAGACTTACAGTGATCCCTTCGCTTTTATGCAGGATGCAAAACAGAATTGAAAACTTTACACTACATGCATATGCAAGCGATAAAATCCGCTCCTAGACAAGCAGTTCTATTAGCGAGTGAAGAATAGGTTGATTTGGGTAGATCTACGGTCTAAGTGCGTCTTTTAAGTGGTTGTGTGGTCCTAAAAATTACTAGCACAAACAAACCCTAGATTGGATCAAGAAGCGGCTAGTGCAAGCCTAATTTACCATTCAAGCCACACAGCACACAGGGACACAGTTTCACTATAGTTACACGCACAAGAACCCAAACGGGAACCGCTGGAAATGATGTTAAAAAATGAAGAAATAAAATGAAAATACAAATTCTCTCAAATCACTCAAGACATTAATCTGCTGATTCCTCGAAGCGTCTTCGACTCCTCACGTTCCTCACACAGAAATGAATTGAGGTCAGAGAATGACACAAAAAATGCAAAAATTAAAAAAAAACAGAAAATATTCACAAGAAAACCGGGGGTCAAACTACACAGGGATAAAAAAATCAAACAGTCTGAAATTACTGCAAATTAACCTAAGCCGTGCCTCCTCGGCAACGGCGCCATTTTGATAGTCGCTCCCGCTACCCTTGTTAATTCGAGCAAATTAATGTCTAAATTAATTACTAATATTCGTTGCAGTCGGATAACGAGAGTGAATCAAAAACCACTTTTAATTTTTGTTTTTATAACTTAATTTTGAGTGGCAACTTTTTTTACTTGGGAGTCCAAGGTCGAACTCAGGGAGGCATCTGTCTCCTTAGGTGAATTTTTAGCAAATTTCCAATGTTCGATTTTCAGTGGGAATGTTTTTGGTCTTTTTTGTTTTTTATGCAAGACTCATGCAAAATCAGGCCAGTTTTAAAGTTAAATCAGATAAGTATTCAAATGAAGTCCAAAAATGATGAAACTTGGCCAGATGATGAAATGGGATGAAAGTAGACTACCCTAATTTTTTTGGAATTTTCTGACATTAAATTAAATTACTGTGAATTAAAAATGAATGTAGGGTGATTTTGATTTATTTAATTTTAATAAATATCAAATCACAATATTTTTGGGAATAAAAATTATCCTAGATAGATCTAAAGATGAGGAATCTAGAAAAATTATCAGACCTAAATTTTGATGTGAAATGAACCTATTAAAAATAAATTAAGGAATTCACCAAATGAATTATTTAGGCCTCGAAATGCGTGCAATTGAGATGAAATTTTTATGCAAGGTGAAGCTAATTATCCTAGATCTAATGTGATTTTTTAGGAATTTTTGGAGTCACAGAGAAATTACTATTAATTAAAAGGTCAAATTGGGTAAAATATCATATAAATGGACAATTAATTAATAAAAAATTCACTGATATTACAAAATTATGGCACATGTCACATAATAAGCAGGACAATTTAAGCTACACAATGCAATTTTTCAAACTCAAAAATGATTTAAGATGAATGCCTAAATATGCGTGCAAAGATAGGGGTATAAATGCAATACAGGAATTAAAATTGCTAAAAATAAAATATGCTGACAAGGACTATTATGCAATTACCTATAATGCAGGGGGGGTAGATGCAATTTCTCCACAAACGCATGTGCTCCTCACATGGGGTCGCTTCGCAGGGACTGAAATGTAATATCAGAAACCTTCCGGGGCCTCAATGCAATTTGCCCAGGCCGCACGTGCAGATCACGTGGGGTGCCCTAGGCTCGGAGTACTTCGGTGGCTTGGGACGAGGCTCGGCTGCTCTGGAGGTTCGGGCGTCGGTTCGGAAGAGCTTCGAGGATCCGAGCCTAGAGGTCAGGGTAGAGGCTCGGATCGGGCGACATGGCGCGATCAAGTCTGTAGGATCACAGCTGATCCAACGGTTGCAGAATGATGACGCGTGGCGTGTCTGAGTCCGTCAGATCATTGATCGATCCAACGACGATGGGCTCGCTCCTGAGGTGACGACGTGGCGCGATCCGTGACCGTTGGATTTAGAGGAATCCAACATTGCTTGGAGCTCGATGAAGAGGGTGACGTGGCGTGACCAGATGCGTGGGATCCGCCTGATCCTACGGTTGCTCCGTGAGGCGACGTGGATGCCTCTAAGCCGTTCGATCAAATGGATCGTACGGTGACTGAACTTCGTCCCAACGGTCCTCCGCCTCTCGTGACGGAGGAGGCTGTGCTCCGGCGGAAGGTCTCAAGCTCCGCCCTGCCCTCCTGTCGTCGGTGAAGGTCGATGGAGGATCTGGAGAAGCTCGGAAGATGCGTGGCGAGGCAGCGAATCGTCCGGTTCTCTCAGAGGGGAAGGAGGTGCGCTGGAGCTCGGTGACGGAGGAGCTCGAATGAAGCTCCGACGAGCCTCCGGCCAATCAAAGGGATATCACCTGCAGGGGGTTAGAGCTATAGTCAAAGCGTGCGTGTGTTCGTGGAGGTGTGCTGAGTGAGAGGCGAGGCCTGTGACGGAGTGAGGATGTCCGGTGAGCGAGCTTCCGCCGAGGTGGCGGAGCTGGGGTCGAGCGAAGGTGACGTGCGACGTTTGAGGATATGGAAGGGTGCGCGAAGATCAGTGCTCCATCGTGGAGCTCGGAGTGATGACAGTGGAGCGAGAAGACGATGGTGGAGGGCGAATTTAATCGAAGAAATCAAAGGAGAAAATAAGGAGAATATCAGAGGAGAATGGAGGCGTCTACCTGGGAAATGGAGCTCGAAAGCGTGCTCCTGGTCGTCGCTCGAAGAACGGTAGATGGTTCTGAGCTCACGAAACTCGTCGGAGGAGTTGCAACACGGCATGGCGACGTCGTGGATCTCGCCGGAGGTGAAGGCCTGTCTTCGCTCGGAGATACGCTCAATTGCTGTCACCAAAAGATTGCTCTGAGCTCAAGGGTTCCTCTCGTAATGGCGGATAGGCGTGAATGTGGCCGGAGGATGATGATTTATAGGGTGAAGGTGATGTGGTAGTTGGTGACGAGGTGAGGTTCGTGGAAGTCATGGGGCAAATCTAGGGTTCATCGTGGTGATTAAGGGAGCTGGCGAGGTCGAAGGAAGAATGGGCTCCATCGTGGTGGTGTTGGCGGTCGGAGAGGGTGGCTGAGGTGGAGACGAAAATAGAAAGGGGCGACCCCTCGCGCAAGATCGAGATCGTGGGAGAGAGGGAGGCCGGAGGTGGAATACGGAGTCGTGGCCATTGGATCCTGTGATCCAACGGCCGAAAGCGCGGCGCTAAGAAGCGGCTTGAATTAGATCAAGGCGACACGATCTGAGAATGTTGAAGTCACCACGTGTTGCCTTGTCGATGAAGCGCGAGCGGACGATGCGAAGAAGGTGCTGATCGTATGGTCGAGCTTGGATGGAGGATGGGCGGTGATGATTAAAGCTCTTAGACCTGCATCCAACGACGCTCACAGTGACACGTAGTGAGCTCTGGGTTTGGCGCTGACGTGCGGTGAGGATTAGAAGCGGGGAATGATCAGACAGTGGGAATAAAGGGCGTACGTGGAGGTGGCGCAACCGTTGGATCGGGATAAAGATTCAACAACTGTGGGCGCGGGCGGCTAAGGCAAGGGGAGCGGGCTGCGTGGCGCAATCAGAGGGCGCCACGTGGCCAGTTGTGAGTGGATGCGAGAAGAAATGAGATTAGAGAGAGAAGGAGGCCGAAATTTGAAAAACTCAAAACATGAAAGTTGTATATCTTGATGAGATCTACAAGTTTCATGTTGACCAAAAACGGAGATGAGGTCAAATATGATACAAAAATACATGAATACAAATATACACATATATATTATACATAGAGGCCCAAAAACCCAACTTCTTCCTACGAGCTCCGAATTGGATGAAATTAGTCTCATTTTAAAGGTCTGTGGATGTGTATTCATCTGAAAGTGAGTAGACCTATTTTGGAGGTAGTACAAGAGAACTATGGGCCTTTTATGGTCCAAGGGTTCTAGGGCTTTATTGGATGTTTTACAAAGGAGATCTCTGACTTTCTTCCTTATATTATTACTAAAGGTGTATATATTATAAGGGAGGTGTTGTTTTATAGGTGGATATTTTACAAGTGATCTTGGCTTATTATTTAATGCAAATGTCAATGCTAAAATGCAAATGTTGCCAATGTATGCATGAATGTTATTTATGCAATATAAGTGGAAATATGCACCTATTTACTCGGGAACAAAGCTCTATTTTCGACTTTTAGAGTAATAAATCACAGATTCATCAATAAGGATCCAACCATTCACGACCATAGAAATGGACTCTACTCTACCCAACATTACGTGCCTGAGTCATAGTATGCTGAGTATGAAACATACAGATTCTTGCAGAATCCTCCCCTAAAGCAGACTCCGACCATGATTAATCATGAAAAATTTTTCAAGGATGAATAATTAAGACAGAGAGGGGATATATTGAGAGACTTTCTACCTATCTCATACATGAAAATGGAATATGAATTGATTAGATATCAACTTAAAAACCATGAGAATACTAAAAAATCCATAAACTCGGTACACCCTAGGGATGACTCTGAGAGCAACACCTCTACATACTACTCCCTTAGGGAAGACTCTGACCCTGATCAAAACTCCTCCTCTGTTGTGGAAAGCAGTACATCTACATACCACAACAAAAAGACCAAAAAATCAAAAAATTTAAAGATACCCAAAAAATTGAAAAAATAGGAAAAACCCTTAAAAATCGAAAGTGGAGAGGATTTGAAGAATTTGGATCCTATCTGAGGGAAGCGCTGGATAAAAGATTGATTTTCGAACTTCCCTTAATACAGGCCATTGAACACTTCCCCAACCTTAAAATATTTGAAAAAAATAAATTAATTCCAGAAAAGTCAGGCAGGAAGAGAATAAAGACTGAAAGACATATAATGCCAATGGCCACTCTTTGATGATGAGAAGAAAGACCAAGAGCCACAGAGTGAAGTGATTGCCTCGATTTGACTGTGGAATCAAAGACACAAGATTCACCCATTCCCGAATCGATGATGACTCACCAATCAACATCCTCGTGACCTTTGTGTTCGACAAGCTCAAACTCGGACCAATCAAAAAGTCAAGAGAGATTGTTCAGCTGGTTGATCGATCTATAAAATGGCCGAGAGGAACAATTTCAATCATCATTACATTCCAAGGGACTCTACTCAAAGTGGACTTCACAATCATTGATATTGAGCATCAAGGAGAATTCACCCAGTCTCCAATCATCCTCGGAAAGACATTCTTAGCCTTAACTAAGGCAACTATAGAGTACGAGACTCGAGAAATCAATTTTACTGCATTGAGAGCACTTCGATCTTGCCATGTCTTTGAGGAAACATGATATTCTAAGGAAACCCGCAAAGTCGTCAGCATTCGTGACCATCAAGCTGTAGAAGAGCCCTACCACGTTGCAACACCTCAGATAATGGATGTTGAGCATACCATTGGTTCAAAGACTCGTCCCATCCTCCCATTCCCCATTGTTTGCACCTCAATCACTATAATGACAAATCCTACGGAAGAACACATGATACATGACCTTTACCATATATATGGTGATTATGTTGAGGAAAGACAAGCATGGGCTTACCCTGAGTCGGACAAGACCTCCTCTAACCGCCTTGATCAAATCGACCTGACACATGAATGCACTAATGTCAAGTAAATTGAGATCAAATATGCGAGATGTTCGCTGGCTAGGGAGGAATATTTCAATGGTTATTCATCTGAAGGCCCAGTTTTCAACACCTCACTCACAGGACCTGCACGGTCACAGACAATGCAGACCAAAGTGCCCATTCTGGCTGTTCTTTCATCTAGTCAGTTATCCGGTAAACTGACTAAGAAAGTCGCTTTCGACATATTGGAAGAGGAATCTTATGATAATTCCTCATCAAGTCTGGATAAGGTGATCTTTATGAGTGAGCTCAGTTCGGCAGCCCTGACGCCTTATCTAAGCAAGCAGCTGAATATCAACTCCCCTTGGATGACTCCTTGATGAATATGTGATTCATGACTTTAAAAGTTAAAAATAGAGCTTTGTTCCCGAGTAATTATCTGCATATTTCCACTTATATTGCATAATTAGCATTCATGCATGCATTGATAACATCTGCATTTTAGCATTCATATTGCATAAATAAGAAGCCAAATTCATCTGTAAATATTCACCTGTATACTAGATGAAATACCTTATTTGTATATATTTTATACTAACTCCAAATCCAATAAAATCAACTCTATAGTGTATATATTACTAACACTAATTAAAGAAAAATATCAAAAAAAATATTAACTTGTAAAATTGACCAATAAAACCCCAATCCAAGTTTGAAATCATGAACCTTAGAATGCACATATGTCTCTCATACAGCCTCCGAATTAGGTCTACTCACTTTTAAAGTAATATACATTCAAAGACCTTCAAAACAAGACCAATTTCATTAAAATCGGAGCTCGTATGCAAAATTTGGATTTTGGGCCCCTTTTGTATATTGTACATATTGACCGTTTTGCCCCTGTATTTTATCCTTTTATTTTCTTAATTATTAAAAATCCAAAAAAATTAGATTAAGTTTGTAAATATTTTTTTATATTTTTTCTAACTTTATTTTGATTTTTCTCTCTTTTAAAAATGATAAAAAATTGCAAAAGATAAAATACGGTATTTTATATCTATAAAGTACCACCCAAAAATACATTTTTTACAGTTCTCTTCTTTTGATTTTCGGCCCTTCACGAAAGTTGTAGATCTCGTCGAGATGAGCAACTTTTGTGTTGACCACTTTTTGATTTAAGTCCTTTTGTTATTTTTTTTATTTTTCTTTATATTTAATTTTTGAATTTTCTAGGAGCGACATGTGGCAGCTCCTGGAGCCGCCACATGTCACCTCATTTTCTTTATTTTCGGATTTATTTTTTATTATTTTCGGATTTTATTATTTTAATTATTATTATTTTAATTATTGTTATTTTTAGTAGCCTACTTATTTTATTTATATTGTATTATTATTATATTATTATTTATCTCCCTTTTACTACTTCCTTTCTTCTTCCTGGGCGAGATCCAAGGGACACCCGGTCCTTTGTAGCGGCCATTTCAAGCTGCCGAGCTCGACCTTCACCGAGGTCTAGAGCGAAGATCTGAGGGACTCTAAGCTCCTCTTTCACAAGCACTCTTCATCTGCTACAGGTAATATTCCTTCTTTTTTCTTCTTCTTTCTTCTACACCCACACTCTCTCTCATCAATCCATCATTGTTCCATTCATCGATTCGCAAAACCAATTGCACTTCTACGAATAAATCACACGTTACGAACGCAATGGTGATTTTTCTTAAATTTTTCGGCGAACTTTCATCAACCGATTAATCGTTTATTTACGCCCACTAAATAAATACATGAGGAACAGGGGAGGTGGTGAAACCCCCCACGCTCTCTCTCTCCTTCTCTTCTTCTTCCTCCACCTACGCCCAGCCTCCTCCTCAGACGTTGCTCCGCCTCCACTGCCCCGACGACCCTTGGCCGTGTGTCGGCCATCCCCCTCGCCAGACGCCGCCAACGACGCCGGCCGCCCAAGCAGCCGTAGCCGCCCGTGCTCAGCCTCTTCACCACCCGCGTGCAGCCTTCTTAGGCCGCGCCGACCCACCGCGCCATCCCCGCGCGTGTGCTTCGCCACCTCACCGGTCCCGCCTCCAGCTCGCACAAGGCCACCCTCCTACCAGCGTCGCCCCTTCTCCAAGCCGCGTGCGACGCCGCCGCCTCTCCACAGGCCTCTCGCGCAGCACGCTTCCAAGGCCGCGCGCCGCGTGGCTACCTCGCGCACGCCGCCCCGTGCACCTCCCGCCAACTCCAGCCACACCGCCGACCGCCCTCCAGCCCCTCCGCGAGCGCCTCCGCCCCCAACGCCGGCCTCCGTCCGCCCGTCAAGCCGTGCCCGTGAAGCTCCAAGGTCCCCTATTTCAAACCACAAAACAAGGGAGTTCTATCGCACAATAAAAAATTGGACATTTGCAAAGGGGACACTTGCACCCTTTTGCAAGTTTTTAAAAAAATTTCAAGTTTCCAGTAATTGCATGTAAGTCCTTGTTCTTCATTTGAGCTCATATTTCTTTTTCTGTATTGCATTCATACCCCTGCGTTTGCACGTTTATCTTATCATCATTCTGTTATCCATTTTTAGTTCCGAAAATTGCATTGTGTAGCATAACTCTTGTTCTATCATTTTAGCATTTATTTGTATTTTTCTGATTTGCATAACATTTATGGAATTTAATTAGGGAAAATTGTAATATTTTGCCTATTTTGATTGATTAATTGATTGTGCATTATCTGCTTATCGAAAAATCTCTAAAAATCATCATTGGTAGATATAAATGTATGCTACTACATATCCGAAAATCACACCATTTGCATGTATAGTTTGTCTTAGAAAAATTATTTAGTGAAAACCATTATTGATTTTTAATTAATCAATCGTGAAGTATTTTAATGAAATTCAAGTTGAGTTGGATAGATCTTAATTAGACCTATTTGGATTAATTTTGTCTCTGAAAAATATCATCGTTTGTTAATTATTAAAATTAGTTTAGTCATTTTCACTAAAGTCTGCATTTTTTATTATCCGTACATCTAAAAATTCCAAAAAAACTAGGATAATCTCATTTCATCATATTCCATCATCTGGCCAAGTTTCATAATTTTTGGAATTAAATTGATTATATTTTTGATTTAACTTGTAATTTGGCCTGATTTTGCATGTGTCTTGCATAAAATATACAAAAAAGACCAAAAATAACTCCTCTGAAAATCAAACTTTGGAAATTTGCTAAAAATTCACCTAAGGAGACACCTGCCTCCCTGAGTTCGACCTTGGACTTCCAACTAAGTAAAAAAAAATTTTTGCCGCTCGAAATTCATTTGAATATAATTGAAAGTGGTTTTTGATTTGCTCTCATTATCCGACTGCAACGAACATTAGTAATTAATTTGAACATTAATTTGCTTGAATTAACGAGGGTAGTGGGACGCATTATCAAATGACGCCGTTACCGGGGAGGCACGACTTAGATTAATTTGCAGTAATTTCTGGCTATTTGATTTTCTATCCCCGGGTAGACTGACCCCCGGTTTTCTTGTGAATATTTTCTGTCTTTTAATTTTTGCATTTTTTGTGTCATTCTCTAACCTTAATTTATTTCTGTGCGAGGAACACGAGGAGTCAAAGACGTTTCGAAGATTCAGCATTGTATTTCTTTGAGTAATCCGAGAGAATTTGTATTTGTATTTTTTTCTTTATTTTTTCGCATCATTTCCAGCGGTTCCCGTTTGGGTTCTCGCGTGTGTAAAGATAGTGAAATTGTGTCCCCATGTGTTGTGTGGTTCGAATGGTAAATTAGGCTTGCACTAGCGGCTCCTCGAGCCACTCTGGGATTTGCTTGTGCCCGTAACTTTGTAGGACCACACATTCCACTTAACAGATGCACCTAGACCACAGAACTAGTCAAATCAACCTATGCTTCACTCTCTAATAGAACTGCTGGTCTAGGAGCGGATTTTGTCGCTTGCATCTGCATTTAGTATAAAAAAGATTTCATTTCTATTTTGCATCCTGCATAAAAAGCGAAGGGATCACTGTAAGTACTCTCTACTCAGCATACACATCATAGTTTTTCGTACATCGGCTTTTCTCGATTTCCCCCTATGTTTTTCACACTTAATTTAAACGAAAATTGGGACTGGACGATAGGCACGCTGTGTGGTTGGACTAACAAGTGAGAACTAAACTTAAAACCGGGACTGCTAACATTATTGACCCAAAAAATAATAAAATTGGAAAATTTGTTTGCGGGAGACTAATCCCCGACCTTGTTTTCAGGCTGAGTGAGGGTACTTGAGTGTGTGTGAACACCTTAAGGCAGAGCCCAAATCCTCACCTTCCATATCACGTTCCGAATAATCCTAGCAAATATCACACGTTGAATTTATTAAGGTTCACTGACTAGTACCAAGTAGCCTCCGCCTGTCTCAGGTAGATAGGGGCGAAATTGCGGTACTTTGCGATAAGTTGCCAGTAACCCCCCGGGGTGAAGTTCCGGCCTTGTCAGCCTCTGCCTGCTTGCAGGTAGATAGGGGTAGGTCTTTGAATCCATCAACTTGGGATAGGAACGAAGAGAGGAAGGACCGACGGTATATTAGGCGACAAGTTACACAGGGAAGACGCATCCGGCTCTGAGCCGACTTTCCTATAGGCCGCTTAAATCCTTGCTATCTTGCTTGAAAAATCACACTTAAAATTAACCAGATTAATCGGACTCGATTTCGGGCCCTTCACCGTGTTGAGTGTGAAGTCGGGGTTTGCTCTTGCATTTGTCTTTGAGTCTGTCTGTGTGTGTTATCCTGTGTAATTGCACTTTTTCTACCTCCATCTGCTTACAATCATCCTTTCCTTTTCAAAGATGTCGAGATATTGGTCTCCATAGCCTGTGACCTCTGGTCAATCCTCCTCGACCATATACCGTTCATCTTCGCCTTCTAATTCTTTCATGTATCCTCCGCCACCCATGGGAGACCCTTACCCCTGGTCGGCTCCACCTCAATCCGATTATGAAGTCAGAACTTCGACTGACTTCTCCACTTATTCGAATTTCTCATCTACTCCATATTCTAACACCCCGGATCCACTTCCATCTTGGGCTGACTGTCCTTATTCTCGAGAACTTGCTGGAATTAAAGAATTGAATGAAGAGCAAGCCACTGCTGAGACCGATGATTGGCAAAATTATATGCCCCCACATACTTCATTCTCACCTCAAGTAGCGACCATACAAAAGTTTCACAAGTATTATACAACAAGTACAATTTTTTTTTCAATTTTTACCCACCCGTAATTATTGCAAAATATATACAAAATACGCAAAAATACGCGAAAGTATGAGCTATGGGTAAAGTATATATGTAATATATACACGTCCCCTTATACTTAGCGTGTACTATGTCCTCAGAGCACGAAAAGCGAGGAAAAAGACATAGCTCGTGCTAAGCGTAGGAGAGCTAAAAAATAAAAATGTATAGAAGTCGCTCCGCCCCCCTATACTTAAGCTCTGGCAGCCTAAGTGTAGAAGAAGATCAAAAATGGGGCGGGCGAGGTAAGAAGAGAAGTGGATGAATATATACACGGCGGGCATCGGTCCCCCCTATACTTAGGCTCTGGTCAGCCTAAGTATAGGAGAGGAGTGAGTGTGAGAACCGATGAGATCTAGAGAATATACAACGAATGGTGAAGAGACTCGGGTCACTTTCCCCCCTATACTTAGGATCTGATCATCCTAAATATAGCCATAAAATGAAATGATATGGAGCCGGGGCGAGTGATTGGAATCACTAGGGAGGGAGGGAAAATATATACAAGGAGAATTGAGAATATACATGGATCAAGAAGGTTTGTGACGTACCTTCTTGCGGGATCGTGGAGGTGGGTAATATACAAGTGCGTCGCTGTCGGAATCGTCCTCAGATGAATAGTAGTTAGGTGAAGGGATCGTCCAACGAGGGTCGACACACGGCTGCTTGCTTAGATACGGCTTAAGAACAGCCGAACTGAGCTCACTCATATAAATCACCTTGTCCAGACCCGATGAGGATTCCTTTAAAACTTCCTTCTTCGGAATGTTGAAGGAAATTTTCTTAGACGGGGATGGGATGGAAGGGTAGTGGGACACATTATCAAATGAATTTTGAGCGGCAAACTTTTTTTTACTTGGTTGGAAGTCCAAGGTCAAACTCAGGGAGGCAACTGTTTCCTTAGATGGATTTTTAGCAAATTTCCAAAGTTTGATTTTCAGAGGAGATATTTTTGGTCTTTTTTGTATATTTTATGCAAGACACATGCAAAATCAGGCCAAATTACAAGTTAAATAAAAAATATAGACAAATTAATTTCTAAAAATTATGAAACTTGGCCAGATGATGGAATATGATGAATTGAGATGACCCTAATTTTTTGGAATTTTTAGATGTACGGATAATAAAAAATACATACTTTAGTGAAAATGACTAAACCAAATTTAATAATTAACAAACAATGATAATTTTCAGAGATAAAATTAATCCAAATAGGGCTAATTAAGATCTATCCAAATCAACTTGAATTTCATTAAAACACTTCACGGTTGATTAATTAAAAAACAATTAAGGTTTTCACTAAATGTTTTTAAGACAAACTATACGTGCAAATGGTGTGATTTTTGGATATGTTGTAGCATAAGTTTATATCTACCAATGATGATTTTTCAGAGATTTTTCGATAAGCAAAAACGTGCAATCAATTAATCAATCAAAATAGGTAGAATATTGCAATTTTTCTTAAATTAAATTCCATAAATGTTATGTAAATCAGAAAAATACAAATAAATACTAAAATGATAGAACAAGAGTTATTCTACATAATGCAATTTTCGGAATTAAAAATGGATAAAAGAATGATGATAAAATAAATGTGCAAATGTAGGGGTATGAATGCAATACAGAAAAAGAAATATGAGCTCAAATGAAGAAAAAGGACTTACATGCAATTACTGGAAACTTGAAAATTTTTTAAAAACTTGCAAAGGGGGAACAAGTGTCCCCTTTGCAAATGTTCAATTTTTTATTGTGCGATAGAACTCCCCTTGGTTTGAAACAGGGGACCTTGGAGCTTCACGGGCATGGCTTGACGGGCGGACGGAGGCCAGCGTTGGGGGCGGAGGCGCTCGCGGAGGGGCTGGAGGGCGGCCGGCGGTGTGGCTGGAATTGGCGAGAGGCGCACGGGGCGGCGCGCGTGAGGTAGCCACGCGGCGCGCGGCCTTGGAAGTGTGCTGCGCGAGAGGCCTGTGGAGAGGCGGCGGCGTCGCACGCGGCTTGGAGAAGGGGCGGCGCTGGTAGGAGGGTGGCCTTGTGCGAGCTGGTGGCGGGACCGGTGAGGTGGCAAAGCACACGCGCGGGGATGGAGCGGCGGGTCGGCACGGCCTGAGAAGGCTGCACGCGGGTGGTGAAGAGGCCGAGCACGGGCGGCTACGGCTGCTTGGGCGGCCGGCGTCGTTGGCTGCGTCTGGTGAGGGGGACGGCCGGCACCCGGCCAAGGGTCGTCGGGGCAGTGGAGGCGGAGCAACGTCTGAGGAGGAAGAAGAAGAGAAGGAGAGAGAACGTGGGGGTTTCACCACCTCCCTTGTTCCTGATGCATTTGTTTAGTGGGCGTAAATAAACTATTAATCGGTTGATGAAAGTTCGCCGAAAAATTTAAGAAAAATCACTGTTGCGTTCGCAACGTGTGATTTATCCGTAGAAGTGCAATTGATTTTGTGAATCGATGAATGGAACAATGATGGATTGATGAGAGAGAGTGTGGGTGTAGAAGAAAGAAGAAGAAAAAAGAAGGAATATTACCTGTAGCAGATGAACGAGTGCCTGTGAAAGAGGAGCTTAGAGTCCCTCGGATCTTCGCTCTAGACCTTGACGAAGGTCGAGCTCGGCAGCTTGAAACGGCCGCAACAAAGGACCGGGTGTCCCTTGGATCTCGCCTGGGAAGAAGAAATGAAGTGGTAAAAGGGAGATAAATAATAATAATATAATAATATAATATAAATAAAATAAGTAGACTATTAAAAATAACAATAATTAAAATAATAATAATTAAAGTAATAAAAGCCGAAAATAATAAAAAATAAATCCGAAAATAAAGAAAATGGGGTGGCATGTGGCGGCTCCAGGAGCTGCCACATGTCGCTCCTAGAAAATTCAAAAATTAAATGTAAAGAAAAATAAAAAATAAATAACAAAAGGACTTAAATCAAAAAGTGGTCAACACAAAAGTTGCTCGTCTCGACGAGATCTACAACTTTTATGAAGGGCCAAAAATCAAAAGAAGAGAACTGTAAAAAATATATTTTTGGGTGGTACTTTATAGATATAAAATACCACATTTTATCTTTTGTAGTTTTTTTATCATTTTTAAAAGATAGAAAAATCAAAATAAAGTTAGAAAAAATATAAAAAGAATATATACAACTTAATCTATTTTTTTGTATTTTTAGTAATTAAAAAATAAAAGGATAAAATACAGGGGCAAAACGCCAATATGTACAATATACAAAAGGGGTCCAAAATCCAAATTTTGCATACGAGCTCCGATTATAATGAAATTAGTCTTGTTTTGAAGGTCTTTGAATGTATATTACTTTGAAAGTGAGTAGACCTAATTCGGAGGCTGTATGAGAGAGATATGTGCATTCTAAGCTTCATGGTTTCAAACTTGGATTGGGGTTTTATTGGTCAATTTTACAAGTTAGTATTTTTTGATATTTTTCTTTAATTAGTGTTAGTAATATATACACTATAGAGTTGATTTTATAGGATTTGGAGTTAGTATAAAATATATACAAATAAGGTATTTCATCTAGTATACAGGTGAATATTTACAGATGAATTTGGCTTCTTATTTACGCAATATGAATGCTAAAATGCAGATGTTATCAATGCATGCATGAATGCTAATTATGCAATATAAGTGGAAATATGCAGCTAATTACTCAGGAACAAAGCTCTGTTTTCAACTTTTAGAGTCATGAATCACAGATTCATCACTCCCGCCCCTCACTATTATTCCTCAAGAGACGACTCTCCTGGTCTCATAAATATACCAGAATAATCTCTTATGATCATACTAAGACTGGTGCTTCAGAATATCCATCATCTGAGGATGAGGCAACTGACCACAAGACTAAGCACGTCTTGATAAAGCAACTTAAAAATAAGAATATTTGGAGTACCTCTACCTTCAAGTATTATTCTTCTAAGGATAACCCCGGATGGCAGGGAATCATCCAATTCATATGGTTCATCTTCTTCCTATCAAACACTCTCCAGTATGATTCTTCTGAGGATAACACTGATGATTGTTGGGACTCATATGCTTCATCTTCTTTCAATCATTATGACCTCCAGCCATAGGTTCACAAAAAGATCTACCGAAAACCTCCTTAATCATTGGCAACCCTCTCTCCTAACCTCATCGATTCCCTTGTACTTCTTTTTTCTCTACTTAGTCCAAGGCCTAAGTATAGGGGGATCGATGCCATATGTATATACCACTATCCTTATCCACGTATGCCTCAACTACCCCATTGGTTCCCTTGTACATCTTCTTCCTCTAATTAGGCCAAGGCCTAAGTATAGGGGTGACCGATGCCATTTGAGTATACTCTCATCATCCTCTCACCCTGTCCACCTCATTTTTGTGCTTCTTCTATACTTACATGTCCTTAGCCTAAGTATAGGGGCAAGCCGATCTCTATTTTTCTTTTTCTTTTTAACTCTCCTACGCTTAGCCCGAGCTATGTCTTCTCTGCGCTTCTTGTGCTCTGAGGACATAATGCGTGCTAAGTATAGGGGGTGTGTATATACTCTGTATATATTTTACCCATAGCTCGTACTTTCGCATAATTATATGTTCTTATTTGTGGGGTGGGTAACTAACTTGTAAAATCTACAAAAAAACCAACTTTATGTTTTGCAACTAATACTGTGTGTCTAATAAAAATTTTGAAAAATGGCTTCTTATTCTTTTTTACATGAAAAAAACCTCTTGCATTTAAAAAAAATATTAAATATCTAAAAAATGCATAAAAAATCCTCATTTTTTTGCATTTCACGCATCTGCACTTCATCCAGCATTACTCACATCTACATTGGTGAAAAGCCCTTTGGTTCTGAGCTGAATTATGAGCAGAAACCGAGAGTGGTCTAGACTTGGCCTTAATCCACCTAATTTTCAGAGGAACTTCACCAAGAAATAGGATTTTAAAAGCTTCATGTCTTGGACTTAATTCTTCGAGGTCCACATGACAATGTACAGAATTTGACTCTTAGTGTCTAACTTGGTCGCCTCATTCTGGGTACGACTCTTGAATAGGGAATTAATTTGTACTCTCACACTATGCACTTATCTCAACTCAGACGAGGTGTTGGAAGACTGTGTGGGTCTCTTTTCTGGTAGCATGGACATCTAAAGATCGGAGTACGTGTTGAAATAATGCTTTAGATAAGGGATAGATGGTTGGAAATTTTTTTCTAAGACCCCAAAACATGTACGGTAAAAAGATTCCATATCCATAGGGGCACACCAAGATCCATGCAGAGCTATAAAAAATACAAATAAAAAGAAGCCAACTACCAAAGAAATATTTGATCAAAAAAAGGTCCAAGCTTCAAGACAACCTGCGGATCTTGGTGGAGACTTGGCTAAACCGGTCGGCTTCACAAGGAGAGGTGACTACACTGGTCACCCTTCGGTTCTTTTCCCTTTCTTCTAATTTCTCTCTCTTTTCGACTGAAAATACAACACGACAGACCTTAGAAGGAAATACCTGACTCCCCGAGGACGAGTTATTGGAAAGGAGGTTTGCATGGTAGCCCGGTATTCTTGGTGGGAAGAGCTAAAAACTTTCACATGCATGAGATGTTCATGGGGTATGCTTTGGGAAGAGGGTTGATCTAAGATTACTTCTGAGCCGAAACTGTGACAATGATGTATAGAACTTGGAGGTTGTTGATTTAGAAACTCTAATTCTCACAGGAGTTCTGCCAAACTAATAATCTAAAGGTTGAGTCTAGATCCATTTTCACCTTTTGCTCATGGTCTTGGTATGGAACCCAATCTCATGTCACCTCATTTCATTTCATTAATTGCTCGGGGACGAGCATGGTTTAAGTATAAGGGGTTGATGAATATGTGATTCATCACTTTAAAAGTGATTAATTAAGCTCAGTTCCCAAAATTCGTCTGCATTTTGTCCATTATATTGCATAATTAACATTCATGCATATATAAATAATAATGGCATTTTATCATTCATAATTGCATAAAATAAGAAGTAAAAAATCCCATCCCAATTGGCTTGTAAAATAAGCTAACTTTCTTATTTTTTAATTCATTCTAACTCCAAATTACTTGAAACCACCTTCACTGTGTACATATGACTAACAAGAATAAAGGAAAAATACAAAAAAAAATCACTAACTGAAACAAATAAGAAATAAACCCAAACCCTAATTTCAGATCTGTCGGACTAAAACGTTGATATCTTCCTCATATAGTGTCTGATTTGATCCTACTCACTTTTGATCTAATATACACTCCATCCTTCAAAAAAGACCAAGTTAAAGTGAATCGGAGCTCATATGTGAAAGTTGAGTTTTTGCCCTCTTTTGTATTGTATATTTTACCCGATTTCGACCTATTATTTTATGTACATATTTAACTCTTTTTATTTTATTTCTTTTCTTTTTTATTTTCTTTGATAAAAGTTTTACTAAAATGCACAAAAATCCAAACCTAAAATAAAACCAAAATCAAAGAAATTGATAGAGTCTGAGTGTTCACTAACATTCTGTAGAAAAGTCATCTTTTTCATACTTTATTTTATTTCTTCATTTTCTCAATTTATAAAAATCCAAAAAAAAGAGTAATGTGTAAATATTTATCTCTGATTTTATTGTATTTTTTATGGATTTTTATCTTAATTAAAAATGTTAAAAAATTACAAAACCAAAAAATCAAGGTATTCTATGTACAAAGAGTACCCCCAAAATATCACTTTTTGCAAATGACCTATTTTGATTTTGATCTCTTAGTGATAGTTGTAGATCTCATCGAGACGAGCAATTTCGTGAAGAAAATTTTTCGATTCGAGTCGTTTGCTATTTCTTTCCTATTTATCTTTATCTTTTATTTTTTAATTTTTTTTGGAGCTGACACATGGCAGCTCCTGGAGCCTACATGTGTCATTCATTTTTTGCAATTTTAATTAATTTATTATTTGTAAAAAATTAGAAAATAAATAAATAAAAGAAGAAGAAAAGAATATCCATGTGACAAGACCTCCCTTCTGATCTTGACCGATCGGACAACCGCTGCTTCTCCTCCTTCGTCCGTCTTCCTCCCCCCCTTTCCCCTTCCGGCCAGCGTTGTCCTGCTCGTTTCATCGCTGGTTCCATCTATGGACGCTGCCACCCCTCTGCGGATCTCGCTCACCCCCTTTTCTCGCGATCAGCCACTGCCCCTTCGCTCGCGCCGCCATCGAAGCCTTCCCAATTCACCCTTAGTCAAATCCCCATCTTCGATCCTCCCATAATTTTTCCCCTCAATCCCTTGTCACATCAATGGCCGCCGACAATCTCCCCAATTTGGCTGCCATCTTTTCCCTATACAAGCATCGACTCTATCCCCCTCCATGAGCATCCACCGATACATACAGCAGGAAGGAGCAGCTCTAGGAGATGGTGATAGTACCCGACGACGGCCATCTCCCTTCGATGCGACGAGATCCTAGGCGGTGATGCCTCATCGCAGACCTTCTCCACGCTGCCTTGCTCTGGTGTTCCTCCAAGCTGTCGAGCCCAGTGATCCACCACTACACTCCTTCACCGACGATTTGCAGCAGTCCACGCTTCCGCCACCTTCGTCCAGAGGATGCTCCAACTCACGCCCTCACCGGTCTCTTCAACCAGAGCTTCATCGACTTCAAGCCGTCTCCGCCGCTCTGCCAATGGAGCTCCGCCATGGCTAGGGACCCTCCTCCACCCTCGTTGCTCCTCAACCAAGGGCCTCAAACATCTATCTCCAGGAGCCCCACGATCTTACCCCCTTCGTCATGTGACCAGCACGCGTGGGGGAGGGGCTTTTTGCGGAGAAGCCCGTCGCGAGATAGCCAAATCACACAAGCGCCCCACCACCAAGGGCATGCGCTGCGCACGTGGACTTAGACATTTTCCATAAAAGCCCCCTAGGCTCGGTAATTATATGCTATTCCCTCTCTTTGCATTTTCATTTTATTTTATAGTTTGTAATTTTGCAAATAGACCCCGTTATTTCATCTGTAATTAGAACATCATTTTCACATCTTTTTATTATTCGAAAAATAACACATGGTTATTAATCAAATTCTCAGTGGTTAATTAATAATTAATATTTGTGTGTAAAATTGCATATTTTGCCCAATCTTTGCTCAGAAAGTTATTGTTAATTATCCATAGATCTAAAATTGTCAAAAATCTGCAGATAATATATTTACATTGTACCAAAAAAGAATTCAATTTGCATGCATATTTTGCTCTATGAAAATCATTTTATGTATTTCAATATTTATTTCATAATAGGTGTTAAACTCCACATTTTTAAGGTTTAAGATTTTTCTAAGATAGATCATTTATTGATCTATCTTGGATAATTTTATTTCTTGAAAATAAAGAGATCTAATAATTATTACAATTAATTATTGGAATTCACCTTTTTTGCATTCATTAGTTCATTAAATATTCATATTAGATCATAAAATTCAAAAAAATACATTCATTCATTTCATCATAAGCATCTTGGCCAAGTTTTGTAATTTTTGAACTTCGTTTGATAGATATTCATTTTCTAGTCCTTAAAAATTGGCCACATTTTTAATTGCATTCAAAAATTGTATTCAAAAATCCAAAAATATTCCGCCTACAAAACTGTGCATGATCTTTGACAGACATTAACCTAGGTTCTTCCTTTGCCTCCACGAGTTTGACCCTGGGACTTGCCTAGACTAAATGAACATAAAACCACTCGATTTAATTTGATTAATTAATTAAGTGGCTATTTCTTGATTGATTGTAATTACTCGCCTACAACGAGATGATAAATTTATTTATTTGCTCATTTACTTTCCATAAATTACAAGAGGGTTTCTCGGACTCGCCATCTTCCTACCCAGATCCCTATCCTCTCCCGATGCCATTGTCTTGACTAATCAAACCCAGACCCAACACCTATTTGAGGCTCTCATCAAGGTAGCGAGAGAAGGTGCGAACGAAGGCACAAGAAACAAAGTAGTAATAGAAGTCGGAGAGGTTGAGGAGGCGGGTATCGCGACTGGTGGTGAAGAAGACCTCCTGGTTAATGGAGGGGTCTTTCGAAGAGGAGGTGGTAGACGAGGATGAGGGACTTCTCTCTCTGTCTATCTCTGTGACGTCCTTCTCCTGAGGATCCCAAATACTCAACAGTAGCCACATTTGTGCATCAAGATTATCTTTCAGAATGTAAGCAAAAAATAAACAATTGAAGTAAATGTTCCAACCACACATTTGTATTCATGGTTCCCAAATAGTTTAAATATAACCATTTATAAATAGAGTCCTCAACATAAAACTATTTACATAACTAAAAATTTAAAAATGCAGAAGCTACAAAAAGTAATCTTACGAATACAACTATA
This sequence comes from Ottelia alismoides, assembly GCA_037367405.1. Lineage (NCBI taxonomy): Eukaryota > Viridiplantae > Streptophyta > Magnoliopsida > Alismatales > Hydrocharitaceae > Ottelia > Ottelia alismoides. The sequence continues at coordinate 913,582 of JAZKJV010006971.1, read as the reverse complement.
AAACTCTACAAATAACTCGTACTATGAATAGTGCAGCAACCACGAGGCTAAGCCTAGTCCTAAAGTCAGTCCTTGATGCAGTTGTCGAATCCAACACAAAGGGTATGTTATGAGAAAAGTTGCTCGATACGGTTTGAAAGAGCACTTGAAATAGGTGTACCATTGTATGGTCTTGGAGGGCCTATGGTGTCTGATGAATCGGATCTGGCAATCAATGTATGAGGCGCTCTCACGTCTCTATAGGCACCCAATCCAAGTGCAATCTCAACAATTAACCCACAACAATGATTAAGCAAATAAAAGTAAACGAGCTAAAATTTATTCTACCCTACTAAGATGTGTATAGATGACAAGCATTAGGGGTCAAGCCACAAAGGAGCACACAAGGTAGAGCAACAAAAATGAATAGACAACTTAGGATATTTTTGGATATTTTGATTTGTAAGAGTTTTTGTGAGTTTTAAACTTATATAGATTTTTTATGTTTTAAATTGTGCAAATTATTAATTTTAATTTAGAGATAAAATATAGATTAATAGCCAATATATAATTATATATAATATATAAAGAAAAGGATAAAAGAGATGTTTTTATATTTTTTTATTATAACAATTAAAATAAAAAATTCAGGAATGTTTTTGGGTTTTACATATTTTTCTCTATTTTTGGTAATTTTTGGATATTATCTAGAATTTTTATGGATTTTAAATAAGGAAATACATAAAATAATCAAAACAGTAAATCAGGTAACTTGAAATGGGTTTAATAAATATATATCAAATCAGTTTGAACCCAAATTCAATTATTGAATATTAGATAATCTAAAAAATCACAAACTTAGAAATTATTTTCGTGATTTTTAATGATTTTTAGAAGTTTTATAAATTTTTCTGAGTGTATCAATTTTTGGAGTTTTAATTAATATTTTGCAAAAATATTTGGTTAGAAAATCAAATAAGGCTAAATAACCACCCATGAGTTTTTTAGAATTTTTCAAAACATTTTGCATTCTTTATGGATTTTTAAGTGCTAAACAGGGGAAATATAATGTTTTGTAATTTTATAAATAAGAAAATAATTTTAATTACCTTGAGAAAAATATATGTGATAATATAGGGTTCTGGGCATTTAAGATAATTTAATTATAATTTTTAGATGCAAAATACTATTTTTAATTAAAATACAAATATAAAATTAAATATGTAGTATAGGGACCTATTTGCAATTTTCAAGAAGTATCAAAGCATTTAATAACACTTTAAGCAAGTCCAGGGACATAAATGAAATATTTCCTCATTTAAATGCAATATTCACACTAGCAGGGTATCACTGCAAATAATTAGAACAACAGGGCTAAGAAAGTGAATTTACAAAAAATAAATACACTGATATTCAAAGTTTCTAGACCAAAATGAAATATACAAGCTTGGAGGGGGTCTACACAAAATTCTCACCCCCTCACGTGCTTAGGCATGTTAGGTGGTGTGTAATGGATTATAGTGAAAAAATAAAAACTTGGGGTCCCCAATATAAATTTTACAGAAATATTACAACTTCAAATGAAATTTTATGGACTGAAGATAAAATACAAAATGTGGAGGGTATATTATATACCGCTGAATAGGCATTGGGAGACAACAGATGGAGAGCTACTTATCCATGTGGTGGCAGATGGACGACCGATGACGGTTCGTAAAAGAGCGGTTGAGATTAGATCTCAACACTCAATCTGACTGTGGTATGACTCTTAATCGGATGACTACTGTTGCACCTAGAGTCCGTTCATCATCCAACGGTTGGGAGCAGGTCTGGAAAAATAGGTATAGACTCAGCTGGGCGAGCTTCGGTCTGGCAAAACTCCTGATCCCAATGGTATCCCGGGCTGTTGGCTAGCTCAAAATATTCCTTTGTAGATTCCGCACTGGCATGAGGTCTCAGATAGATCCAAACCTCAATAATGGAGGTTTGGGAGCTCGTTGAAGTTCAAGGACCTGAAGCTTCTATCTAGAGAATAATCAAGCCCCAACATGGATCCTTTGAGATTCCTACCTGCACAAGATAACTCTTGGGTCTTGGGTTGAGGGCGAAGCTCCTCGACGCATTAGCTGCTTAAAAAGACGGGGGAATGGACACATTGGAGGTGATCTGGTGATAGGAAAAGGAGGAGCACCGATCTCCCATATCTGAGCGAGTTCTAGGTGAAAATGTATAGGAGCGACATGAAATGGAGTGGTCAAGGTGTGGGGATGAACTGATGGTCGATCAATAGTTGAGATCACAGTGAATAGAGGCTGGAGCCTAGAGCTCTTGTGAACTATGATGTTTGGTTTTTAAGATATAATAGATGAAATTAACTAAAATAAAGAGCGAGGCTATGTTACTGCTACTCCTAAGGATTGAAAAAAAAACAAAGAAAACAAAAGGTCACCTGCCTAATGTGGCCAGGAGCAGAAGTCACAAGGAAGAGCTCCAACGAGGATTAAATCGACTCTGAACCACTGCCTCCTCGTTGTGAATCGATGGGGATCACTCTTTGTCATAGGGGACCACTATAGGCTTCGATCCAAGGGGTCAAAAGTCGATCAAGAGGGATTAAATTTTGAATCAAAGTCTGGGGTTTCATTTTATAGTTGTGATGAAGGAGCTCCAAAGTCCTAGGGTTTCCATGAAGATTGATGCAAGATTGCCCTAGGATTTGGTATGGCACGGAAGAGCAAAGACCGAGTAAGAAATTTCATGAAATGGGCGAGAAAATTCGTTCAATGTAGCAAATGCTAAAATAGGGGGAAGAATCAAGGCCAGTGACACACTACAAGTCTAGGAAACCTATGAGTTAACCAAGGTTAATTCAAACTCTCCTCCCATTGGTCCACGTAGGATGCTACACGATAAAAACAAAAAATAAAAAGAAAAGAGGAATAAAATAGAAAATGATTTTATTATTATTTTTCTTAAAATATGAAAGTTGTTTCCTATTTTATGTAATATTTTATGTTATTTTTATTTATTTTTATCGACTTAATTATTACAAGATAATTTTTACAAGTATAACTATAGGTATAAATACATATATAATGTGTATTTGATTTTTTATTCTATATTGAACTATTTTATGTACATGATTTATATAATTATAATATTTTTAAATATGTATTTACATATTTTTATTTTATTTTTTTGAGTTTTTTATCTATTTAAATAAATGTGTATATGTACATTATAGGTATAATATACCTATGTACTTCACTGTATTATTTATTTTAATGCAATTTTGATGTTGTTATTCAATGTTTATATTTTTAATATGTATCAAGTAATAATTACATGTATGTGTAACTATAAAAAGAGTGAAAATATAAAGAATGAAATTAAATGACTAGCATGTATATGTATACAATATAACGAGACCCAAAAAGCTAACTTTTATATCTTAACATCAATTTTAATAAAATTACCTTCATTAAATAGATAATTTAATTTAGAATACAATAAAGGTGAGTTTGGACAATTTTGAGTTCACATGGAGAAGATATGGATCTGTGAAGTTTTATTTGCGATTTTTCATCTGTTTGTCCTTGTTACATTGTGCATTATACTGTCTTGTAATTATTTTTTTGTATTTTTCTATGTATTATTATGTTCATGTTTTGCATTTAAAATATTTTTATTTGAAGTGGGTAAGAGTGTATATAAATTAGTGTAAGTTTCAGTAATATATAGTGTACATGACACCTAGGGTTTTAAGGTGACACTTTTATTTTGTTTGTATGTATTTGCCCTTATCTCCCCCTACTTTATTCCTTGTCGACCAAGTTAATATTAACTTAGTCTTAGGGATTAGGGCCAGTCATTATTTACAATACTTCCTTTACTTCTCTTTTTATTTCTGTATTCATTTATTTTGTGTTTAAATATATGTATTTAATTACTATTTACTGACAACAGTTAGAAGGTTAATTTGTACAAGTTAGATATATTTACATGTATTTAGCTAGGTTTTAAAGATAAAATAAAGGAATAAAGGTGAATGAATGGGTATTCATCACCCCCTATACTTAACTTTGCTAGTCCCTAACAATCACTTATTAGGAGAATAAGTGATGCAAAAGAAAAAATAAAGAAGGTAGAATGACTCAGACTTTTAAACTTGTTTGTACAAAATCAAAGTGTGGAGCTCAGTTAAGACCTTTAGATTATTAATGTGTTCGGAACCACAATAAGGTTAGGACTTACTACTCAAAAACCCTTAGATTCCTTGCTCTTTTATTGAGTTCAACTCAACAGTACTGTCCTTTCAGACGTCTACTCTTGTAACCTTGAAATGACCACTACCAAGTCTGTGGATGGTGTTCGATCTTCCCAGATAAGCCGTTGAACTATTTAGTGATCTCCTCCTTTGGTAACTCGTTCTTAAGGAGATGGATATTTTGTTCTAAGTTCAGGTGCATGCTAGTTAATAACAAAGAGGGAAGAAGGTAGAAGAAAGGGAAAACAAGTGGAAATAGACTAGTGTAATTGTATTTCTTTGTGAAGATTGGTCACTGTAACCAAGAATCCATCCAGAATCATGCATTTTCTGAAGCTCAGAAATTTTGGAATTTTTGGTGTAGGTTTCTTTTTTATATTTCTTTGTTTAGCATTGCATTGCATTCTTGTTTGCCTCGACAGATATATAATCTTTTGGTCTGTCCATGTTTTGGGGTTTTAGAAAAATCGTGCTAGCAGACCGTCCTTTATCCGAAGCTTTATTTCAATCCAATCTCCAGTCGTTAGATGTCCATGCTACCAGAAAAATAATAAGTTGAAGTACTGGTTCCGGCAACCCAGAGAATGGTTCCCGAGTCACTGTTGAACAGAGGTTTTCCATGCAGGTCTAAAAGTATCCTCACTGAGAAGCAAAGAAAGGGTGTCGCTGAGGTGACCCACAAGAAATCACATGTTCAAACAACAAGCACCCACAACATATAATGAATCAATAAATAACAAAAATGTGAAGCACGATTTATTATACTCTTCAAACAAAGATGTATAGCATGCAGAGTTCGAACCACTGAGAGAAAACAAGGTAGCCTAATGATTATTGATAATAAAAAAGAATTATGTACGCAATTGTCTTTTTTCTTATGTGGGTTTTAGTTTTTTTTATTTTTATATAATTTTTCTTTTACATTTTTTATTTTTTTATATTTTAGTTGAATTTTCTGATTTTTACTTTCTTTTTTAGTTTAAATAATAGGTGTATATATAAAAATATATAATTACATATAAGGTATGATTTAAGGGATAGTTACATACTACTTAATAAATGTATAAAAATCAGAAAAATATATAGAAAATATACCCCATTTTATATTTACATATATATATTATTTTATAAATATTTATAATGTATCTATAGAAGTTATATAAACTATATATAAATATACATAAGTATATAATACAAGACGGAGTATTGTAATTATAAATATAGGTAAAAATAATTAGAAATTTGCAAAATAAATCTTTTTAAAGATTTTTTTTATATTTTTCTAAGTTTTTATGATTTTATGAATATTTTTGCTAATTTTTATAGTCCAAAATATCCCAAAACATGGATTAAAAAAATAGTCCCAATTTTTTTGGAATTTTAAAATACAAAGAAAGTCAAAATTTTCCAAAACTATTTTTCATATGTTAAAAAAATATAAATAAAATTATCAATTAGAAAGAATTGTTTTTAGAGTTTTGGAAATTTTTATATTTTTTATATGATTTTGGAGATTTTTAATTTTTTATCATTTTATTTTTCTGTTTTTAGGAATTTCAATCTGGAGCTATAAAATACGATAATAGACAACATACATTTTATTGGAATTTTTCAAAAAGGTTTTATAACTTTTAGGGATTTTCTAAATCAAATAGGAATAAAGAGTATTTTTTTAATAAATAGGAAATGTAGTAAAATGCAAAAACAAAAATATGGCGTGAAAGAACATACATCCTAGTACATTATCATAGTCATATTTCTGAAAAATTTTAGATCATGGATGATATCAATAAAAATTGTAGAAACATGCATAAAAATGGAATACTGATAGTGATCTTTTTGAAAATATAAAAACGTTTTCATGCATTTCGTAAACCTAATACATAAATCCAAGGGTTAAGGTGCACTTTTAACCACACATATTTAAATTAAAAACACCTAACAAGGGCATATTTGCAATATTCAAAATATTCAAGGTCCTTTGTGTAATTTATCCATAGAATTTAGCACATAATATACAACTTTTTGGACTAATTATAAATACAAAAACCTGTAGGGTATAGTTGCAAAATACCTATCTTACATGGGTAGGCATGTGAGGTGAGCTGGCACGAATATACATGCAAGTACACAAAAATATGAGGGGTTTCATGCAATTTAACCACTGTTATTTACAATAGACCTAACTTTAAATATTATATAAAAATATATAAAAATTGTACGGGGCATATGTGAAATTTACCCCCATATAGTGCACAGTCGGAGGGTCAAGAGTACGCCACGTAGGCACACTTAAATGCATAGGGTGGCTGAGGTTGGATACCGCTTCGCTTGAAATCAATGGCCCAGATTAGATATGGGCCGCGCATGAGATCCGATGACGCGAGGTTCAGAGGAAGAACAGGGAAGAACTCTTCCATGTCCTCCCTTCAATCGTGCGTGGCTCCTGTCTCCGGCCTTCCTTCTCCGTGTTGACAGGTCCAACGTCTTCCTGGGAATGTCCCGCGTCGAATGGTAATGGCAAGAGGGTCCGGGCCTCACTTGGGAGAGGCTTGGAGCTCAATAAAGGTCGCGACACCTAGAAGCCTCCTCCTGCTCCAGAATCAACCCTACGCAGGTCCTTGGTGTGTAGAACCTACAAAAGGAGACTCAGGGGCTTGAGGCGAATCGCCTCAACCCAAAATGAAGCTATTATGCATAAAGATAGAGGTGAACAGAGGAGCTCTCACTAAAGGTGGAGGATGAGCTCTGATTCACTGATCCTGAAGGGATCATGTTGGATCAAGGTGTGGGAATGATGAAGTAGGCGATAGGGAAGAAGGCGTGCATGATAAGGAGGTCGGAACAGTCGTCGTGATGGCAGAAACTTGGCCAGAGCAGAGAGCTCGACGATCTTCAATTTTTAAATTTAAGCTAATCTACTGATCTAATGATGAAATGAATGACAGAACTAAACTAACTAAGTTTAAAGCTACCTAAAAAATGTAGAAAATATACAACTCACACTTGGAAATCCAGGGAGTAGGGACCACATCGGAGATGGCTATCTCGGTAGTGGTGGACCACCTCTCCTCCTCCTTTCTCCTCGTCAACACCTTGGGGGTGCTCCTGCTATCACCAAGAACTCACTCACACACATGGATTGGGGTTTTAGGGCTCGAAGAGGGATTAAAATTGGGAAGGAAGATGGAAGGGGTTATTAATAGATATGGAGAGGAGAGATTATTCGATTAGAGTTTTTGCTTGAATCGATGAATCGTTGACTTTGAAAAAGCTCCAGCATGATTGAGGGTAGATCGCTGAAGGTTTTTCGTGAAGGAACCGAGAAGAGAAAATCAATGGATTGAAAAGGGGAAATTGGGAGAAGATGGCTTGATTGACGTCTGACACACCAGGTGGCTAGAGGTAGGGAAGTTGACCTAGGTCAACTAAGGTTAGCTTTTGGTTGATAGTCATACTATCAGAACATCGACTTATTGCAGTATTGGCATTCATCCAATTCTTTGGATGCCATATGTAAGTCACAGAAGTACAATCAACTCTTTGACTTTCCTTCTAACTTGGGTCCGACCCATGCTTCCAATACGCTCCTTTCATCTGTAAACAACCATTGCTTAAGACAAAGGATCTCTTATGTTGAATTCAAAAGATTTCAATATAAGAGTATTTTTAATACATCATCTCTTATCGAGCCACCATTATGTATAATGCAGTGAACCAAGTCATTCACGATTAAATGTTGAGAGCAGATATGCATGCCAGAAACATCTTCTTAGATTTTATAAGGATTGTTTGACAATTACGATCATCATCGATATGTCACTTACAAAGTACATTCGATGAGAGATCAAGACTATAGAGACATACAAACCCTAGGGTTGTAGTCCTATTGTCTATTTAATTATCAATCCACATTATTATGAGGATAACTTGCACATTGCAATAACATACATTATGTGTCCAACTGCAAGTACAATATCTTGATCATGGATCCCATCCATGATATTTTACTGGTTTTTATTGAGTATAGTATTGAGTGGGTTTAATGAAGGATTATCTGAAATAAAAAATTTGCATAAATGTTTAAAAATATATACTTTACTTTGATTTAGGAGTTTTTATATCAAAGTTGTCTTGCCTTATCAACACTAAAAGTTTATTCCCTTAATCACCTTTAACGTAAAAGATATACTTACCATTATATCTCAAGCAAGATATGGGATCTCCTTCCTTATCTTTGTCACATCCCAATAATATGCGAAACTGTAACTCATATAAAAAGAAGCGGGAATGCATTCCGCCATGCAAGTTCAACTTGCATTTCCCAATTCGGTCTTTAATACCCAGGCCCACCACCCCTAAGGTGATGTTGACCCGTCATTAATTGAACCAACCGTCAACAGGAATACAACTCACTACGCATACATCCTTACTCTTTCAAGAAGCATTGAGCCCGATCCAAATGGCTTGTATGCAGGAGCTTTCACTTCGGACGGGCATCTTCGACATACAATCTCTGGCGACGGAACCCTTTGCCTTGACGGGAGACCATGGATGTCATTTATGTAATCCTCCATATCATGTTCAAATTCTAATTAATTAATATGAATCATATTCATTACGATTAATTCTTCCAAAGGAAATAACAACTCTATTCATAACAGAGTGTTTTAATTTTAATTGGATTCCAATTAATCTAATCATATTAAATTAATGATCCAATTAATATTCAACAAACATTCTTATTGTTACGTGAATTATGGTATTATCTCAAATACATATTATTTCGAATTTTAATAATTAGAAAATACATCTTGATCTCTCCAGCATTATCCTTCCCTACCCACTGTCATGGTCAGTACCGACGGGAGTGGGACAGACCGCACACGTGCAACCTGCTACCCCAAAGCTCTCCGACTAGACACCATATCCGCCTCAGGTTAGGATAATGCCAAATTGATCATTATGTACTTGAGTTGATAATCGTTTTTTCAATAAAAGTTATACCATATAGTAATAATCAAAACCATTTTGGTTATAAGGAAATTTGCTAAACAAATTCCCAATCCTATTCAAGCAACTTTATTTGTTGGAAACTAGATTGAGTAACCAATTGTGATCTAGATCATATCTTATCAATTATTGGTTAAGGCAATGTCATTTAAGGAAATAATCACCATCAAATATTTCACAAATATTTATCCATAATTATTTCAGGAAATTACTCAATTTAATTTCAATAATTGATTAAATGACAATCGCAATGTTCTTGATTAGGAAAGTAATTTCTAGCAGCGACCTTCACTTACTAAAATTACCATATCTCAATCCATTTAATTCCAAATCATGCAAAGTAAGTTTCCAAAAATTGCTAATTTGTTTACAACAGAACCTAAATGATTTGCACGCATTTCTAGACATTTCAAAACAGTAATTAACTCCTTAATTACGTCAAGATTCGCAATCCTCGACATAGTGGATACATGTTCACCAAAATGATCATAACTTGAGAAATCGGATTCCAAATCATGTAAACTCACATCCGATGGTTTCCTTATTTAGTGAGGAACAAAATACAAGTGCTAATTTAGTGTTTGAACAATTTAAATAGGGCCGAAATATTCACTAAACAGGGATGCGTGAACCAAATGCGATAAAATTTCGCAAACCCTAATGAGCCCAAGTTGTCCTAGGTTTATGGATCCTATCCAAACCACCAACCTAACTCTGATACCACTGAAGGATATTGTAAGATCCTTCAGAGCATCATGGAATCTTGAGGATCGCATCGTATGCGATCGGAAGTGACTAGTCACACTAGTTGCTCGAGGCAGCGAAATTTTAAAAAAAATTCATGCGATGAAACCACATGATCCAAGAATACTTCTCAGATCATTCCATCTAAACCACAAACAATATTTGGATTACCTCTTGAAGCGTGGTTGCGATCGACTCTCTAAATGAAGAGACCTCATGTCTCAAGTCCGATCCAACAAAGGAGAAGCTTGCGAGCGCGTGGATGAGACGTGTGCTTCTCGCAATCCATGTTGATGATCCAAGCGATGAATCTCCTGATCTCTTCACACAAGATCCGATGACTTCTTCACGATCAAGGCTCACTGAAGGAGACGGAGATCCACGAGCAAACAATCCGGCATCATAACGACGATGCTGCGGTGATGGTATCTCTCTCTAGGGCTTCCATGGTGGACGACTTCAAGAGAGAGAGGGAGAGATGGCGTGTAGAGAGAAAGAGAGAGGAAGAGAGCCTTATGTTCATCATCATTATGGAGAGCAAGGGGTGCCCTTCTATTTATAATATTTTGGGATCCATGGATCTCAATCCATGGACAACACAAATCTAATGGTTCACATTGACTTGTGTTTCTTTTAATGGCCAAGATTTTTTGTTGTAAAAAGCACAACAATAATTAATTTAATTAAATCAAATATATAATGAATATAATTCGATTTAAATTAAATCATTCTTTATTAGAGAAATAGGAAGGAGGCAAGCCTCCTTCCATAAGAACAAGGGGGACGACCCACACATTCCATAGGGAGAGGGTGGTCGTCCACCCTCTTCATATGGCAAGGTGGCTCCTTCCAATTTCATGAGAATCCATATCTCATGTGAATCTCCAATATTTAACAAAAACTTTTTATTGCAAATTTATTTCACAAAAAAATCAAATTTATTTTGTGAACATTGCAATCATGCCATTGGAAGTTTGTGAATCACATTCACAACCCAACATAAAATGTAAATTACATTTTAAATTTATTTTCCAATGTGAATCCAATTCACATCAACATTTAATTAACGAATATAAATTACAAATAGCTCTCTCTTATATAGCATAAATCACATTTATAATATGTATGATTAATATGGATAGTGCTATCAACATTATCCATATCCATGATAATTAAATCACATTTAAACGTCTTGGATCTCTATTCTAATGTGCCAAAATAATATGAATCATATTCACATTATTCACATCTTTGATAATTAAATCACATTTATTTATCCATTTTCTCAATGCTCGGATATTTATATCAACAATGAAATTATCCCAAGCTCTTTTAAGGATAATGTGCTTTCTCTGCGAATACTTGGAGATAAGGACATGGCGATTGTATTGTTCCACGTATAGTAACTTGGATATTGAGATCATATCTCAAATCCAGATCTTGCGGACCTCCCATGGAGGTTTGATTAAATCAAAGATGTAGATATAATCTTCTCATTGCATCTGAATCTCATTCATATCAATGTCCAACACTTGGACCAAGATTAGATCACTTCTCTACTGAGAGGAGTCACTAAAATCCAGACCCATCACTCCCTAGGAATGGAAGCGTCATGGTTATACAATCATTTATGATCACATCACCCTCATGTATTACCAATACCTGTACATCCTGCATACTGGAAGACCAAGAATAAACTTGAAGTATAAGATCAATTCTACACTATCTACTTTACGGTTTTATTATTAAGTTTCTCTTTTGACAACTGGGAGTTGGTATCGATCATATACTTTCTAAAAGCATATATCATACCCAGTTGTTGATCATATACTTTTCAAAAGCATATATCAAACCTACAAATTCAGTCAAGCTTCCAAAGTGTGAAGACCGTGCACGGAATTTGATTCTTCCCAATATCTCATGAGTGAGCTCATGTCTTCCGGTTCAGTAATGAACCTATATGATCCCTTTGAGAGATCGTATTACTCATATGCCCTTGTATGCACACCAGCGCATTGGTGTATAGACCTTGGTTAGGTCATCAACCTATTGGTCTGCGAAATGTACATACTCATGCATATAGCAACACATCTGTCTCTGGTCAGAGGATGCGTGCCTATATCATGACAGTATACGACATATGACTTTGGTTATCTCGATCTCCTTAAGTCAACTCTTTGACCTAACTTATCCAACACCTCCGAATATCTATTCCTATGCAGAGGACCTACATCAAAAGGTCGGTTAGATATCTGCCTTCAGAGAAAGTATTGCCATCTCTTCTTAGGCCAGAGATTATTTCTTAACAATCATTTGACGGTGCTTGATGAGTCCTCAATCTAACTCTTTAGATATTCATCCAAGCACCGACCTCTATGATTCAGTAATTGAATCAATAGTTGTATGATCATCAAGATGACCATGGTATATAACCCTAACTATACTAAGGGACCTATTATGCAAATTAGTTATTCTTCATTTCAGATTAGGGAATGATATTAGCAATAACATTTATTGCATAATGGCGCATTGTGGGCTCGCATGTCCAATAACCCTATACCCCGAGACTCAGTCATCATGATGACTTGGTCGATAAGGAATAAAGTAGGGGGAGATAGGGCAGATAAATTATATAGAAAGGACATAAAACCACTAATTTCATATTATTCAAGAATTAAGTTTTTGCACATATTTTATTCTTTATTATTTGTCCTTCAAATCAATAAACTTTGTACATGAATATTGTATATGAAGGTACATAGAAAAAAATAAAATTTAATTGACACAAAAATAGTACACAGTTTGCCTGGGATACAAAAAATAAAAAGTTAAAATAAAAATTTCACATGCTTGTATCTTCTACATATTATATCAAAATGGACCAAAATCACTTTAATTGTATATAGATTTTAATAAGCTATCTAATGAAGGTAGTTTCATTTAATTTGGAGCTAAGATGCAAAAGTTTAGTTTTGGGTCCATATCGTGCAAGATACATAGATATAATATTAAATATATTTGTTCTTCATATTTCAAACTCTTTTGTTTTTATAATATTGTTAATATCATTCTAAACATATGTACATCAATAAAATAAAATAAAAACATCAAAATAAAATCAAAATAAATAATATATGTAAATACATAAATGAAACATACATGTATATACCTATAATGTATGTATACCTAATTAATTAAGTGTACATATAAATTCAATAATAGACAATACAAATATCTAAATGTGTCTAAAAAAGATCAAAAATATTTAAATAGCTATATAAAATAATAAAATTTGAATGCAGCATAAAAATAAAATACCAAAATACCGGTATTTATATATATATATATTTTACATGTAAATATTAACTTGCAATAAAAAGCTTCATAAAAATAAATAAAAGTACATATAAAATTCTACATTAAATTACAAATGCTTTTAATGTTTTAATAAAAATTTAATTAATTCAATCCTATTTATTATTGATTTTAACAATCTTTTCTTTTTGACCCCGGGTCAATTGACCCCGGGTCATATAACAATCTTTTTTCCCATTGAAACCACTCATGTTTTGGCCCTCTGATCAAAACTAGAATTGATGATCTGATATCCCAAAATCATGTGAGTGCCAAAGATCCATTCGATCTTCATTGAGCATATCATAATCCTCGATCGAAGTCAACCCTTTTTGAAGCCTACAGATAAAGTCCTTCAGCCACCATTCCAAATTTTATCCCTCTTCCTTGTTTCTTATACCCTTAATTCATGCATAGAACCTGTGCTTTGTAACAAGAAACTGGTGAAGTCGACTTGCAGTGAGGAGGAGACTTGGAGGAGGAGCAACCAACCATCGCCGGAGCTTGCGCTGGTGTTCTTGCTTCTTTGGCCCCCTCGGCCAAATCGATGCCCTTACTCTTCAATTTTAGGTAGATTTTAACCTTAGTTTTATTTTTTTGTCTTTATTTTACTTTAATATGCATTTTTAGCTTAAATATTAAGATTAAGGTTCACTAGAGCTCTCGAGCTCGGGTCGTTGTATCGTCGTATTCCTCCCCATTCTGACTCATCCAAACATCCCATGATCTACCCCTTCACTTTCTCTACAACACTCCTCATCGGTCCTCCTATATCTTGCTCAAATTTGGGCTATCGAGGTCTTCTCCTCCACTTCGCCTGAGACCTCTCTGCCCCCTCCCTTTTCACCTCGACCTTTATCAATAAAACCCCAAATAGCCTCGTCAGGTCCTCTTCTTTGATTCTATGTAGGTATTGCATCTGGAGGAGCCCATCTGAGGGCTGATCAAACCAAGAACACCCTCTCAGGTTTGCTAGACAATCATTAAGCTCCAACAGTTGATTAGTGGCACCTCGACCAATCTAAGGCTTCTAAGAAGTGCGGGAAGGCTATAGGAACGAGTAAAGCCCCTCGATGGTGCTCTAGGTGCCTAGAAACTCATGCTTCAGCAAATCCAAACTCGCCAATGGTAAGTTCTTCATCCATTCTTCCTGGACAATCACGCATCGTCCAGTCAAGAACCATCCTCTCACGCAAGCAACTGACGTCGGATCTGAAGGATCATCAACTGTCGATCTCATTTGGAAATGTAATCTCAAACATCGAAGGCAAAATGCCATCGTGCAATGTGGAGCTGACACACACTAAGTGGATACATCTCATCCACACGATTGCGTGCACTTTTTGGGGTAATTGCAAGCATACCCCTCCACTTATTTTATTCTTGTTTAGTGATCTAATTATTTAAATAATCTTTATAGTTTCTGTAATATTTGCAAAGGAACCCTTGGACTTCTTGCATGTTACTTTTAGGCTTGTGTTAGCTCAGCTTAAGTGGTCCACTACGTGACCTGGGCATTTTGTAGTTATATCATGTAGGTTTTGTAATTGTAGTTTAACATTAAAACTTTGAATTTCAATTATAAATTTCTGGTTATTTTGAATGCTAGCCCCTGCTTTATATTTTATTTGTAAAAATACCGCTACTAGTTCAAATAATTTTTGTGTATGTTTTTTATTTTCTAAAAATATCATTTATGCTCCAAAAATTATGGGAAAATAGGATAATATGTCTGATTTATTACCCTTTCAAGTCATATAATTAATTTTGCATTTCACACACATTTTCTATTTATTAAAAATCAAAATTGCATGTTTTATTCCCTGTTTGCTAAAAATCCAAAAAATATAAATTCATCTATAGAAATTTCAAAAAAATATAGTTATCTACTATTTTATTTTTCACTTACTGGCCAAAAATTCCAAAAAAATAGAAAAAAATCACTAAAAGTTAAAAAGCCCCAAAATCCTTATAAAAATTATATAAATTCTATAATGACCACAAAAAAATTTGTTGTTATTCTGTATTATTATATATACATATTATTAAATATTAAAATTGATTTTAGGAAATTTTGAATCCATTTGGTATATTTAAATCTCAAATTAATTCGATTCTTTTACACATTCCCTATTTTGCCCTTTTTCCGAAATTAAAAATATAGAAACTGCAAAAATTCCCCAAAAACAAATAAAAATAGGAAAATATCTAAAAATAAAAAAGATTTTTATTCGGCTATTTCTGACTATTTTTATCTATATTTATATATAGTATACCCTATATAGCCTATATATATATCATTATAGATAATTTATCTTATTATTAATTATTATAAATGGTTTATGATTATTTTTAAACCTTTAAAAATAAAAAGGATTGTTCTTTTTGTTTATTTTCTGATTTTTGCATATTTATTATATATATTATACTATATAATATTGACATTATATATCCTTATTATTCCTTTATATATATCTTGATATATAGATATTAGTTATACTATTAATTAACAAGAAATTAAAAATTAAAAATACATTTTAAATTAAATTGTTTTTAAATAAAAAAGGAAAAGAAATTAATCCATATAAGTAAAATACACATATACATTGAGTCATTTGGTGCATATTTGTATACACTAGCTTTATTGATTCATTTAAATAATACCTGCTATGCCCTCGTGCTTCTTGTGTTTGACCCCTACTTGCGTGTCCGCCATACATACTTGTTCGGTAGGGTATAATAAATTTTGGTTCACACACATACATATTTGATATCTTTGCTTCTTCATCGTGTGGGTTGATTGTTGAGATTACCGAGTGATCTTTGAGAGTGGTCACTTCAATGATTGCGTGTCCACCTTGTGTGATACACACAACCCTCATCTTGAGATTATTTTGGCTATTTTCATATGTTTCAAGAAATCACAAGTCTTGATGATGGCGAGACAGTCATCCAGATGGGATTTGATGCAATGATTGCAAGAGTCGCTATCAGGATGAGATGACTGTCACTTTCAAGTACAAGAGTCCTAATTATTAGAGAGTGTCTCTATATCCTTTATATTAGAAGGAACCTTTTATTTGTATCTAAATTAGTTGGACATGGATATTCTTTTTTATTATGTAATAATCTTATCACAAATCATTATGGTAATTTAATAGCGTGTGGTTCTCTAACATCGGGTGGACTCTATGAATTGAACATGCATGAATGTGTCATGAATGCTAATACCACACTTAATAATAAAACCATTAAATGATCAAGAGAGGATGGAGACCATTTAACTACGAGCTAGCATCAAAGACTTGGACATGTCTCTGTTGATAGGATTAATAGGTTAGTAAAGAACATACATCTAGATTTCTTAGAAGTTCGTGATTTACCAACATGTGAACATTGTATTCGTGGGAAAATGTTCATGGCAACCTTCTGTAAGAAAGGTAAAATATGTGAAGGTATACTTGACCTAATACATACTGATGTATGCGGTCTATTTTATACTGCGACTCGAAATGGACATCAAATATTACATGACCTTTATTGATGATTATTCGTGGTATGGTTTTGTCGTCTTGTTATGTCACAACCACGATACCTTTGAAAGTTCAAAGAGTTCATGGCTTGGTTGAGAACCAAACTGGAAAGAAGATAAAACAAATTCAATCTGACTGAGGTGGCAGATTCCTCTCATATTAGTTCAAATAATACCTTAAGGAGAGAGGAACTATTTCCAATCTCACTCATCGAAGTACTCCTTAACTCAACAGAGTTGTAGAGAGATGCAACAAAACCATGCTGGACATGGCGAGATCAATGATGAGTAAATCAAACCTACCTCTTAGTTTCTGGGGGACATGCAGTAGAGACTACATCTTATGTCCTAAATAAGATTCCACCAAAATATGTACCTAAAACCCCTCATAATATTTGGTATGATACCAAGTTGAGTATACAACACTTAAGGATTTTGGGTTGTTTGGTCCATGCTAAAAATGTGTATGCATGCAAGTTGGAATCTCATACTAGAAAGTGCTACTTCATTGCATAACATAGGACTTTGGTTATCTCGATATCACTAAGTCAACTCTTTGACCTAACTAATCTGACACCTCTGAATCTCTACTCCCATTTAGAGGACCTACATCAAGAAGTCGATCAGATATCAACCTAATTAGAAAGGATTGCCATCTCCTACTCAGGTTGGAGATCATATCTTACCAATCATTCGGTGGTGCTTGATGAGTCCTCAATCTAACTCCTTAGACATTCATCCAAGCACCAGCCTCTATGATTCAATTATTGAATCAACAACTATATGATCATTAAGATGGTCATGGTACATTACCCTAATTGTACTAAGGGTCCTATTATGCAAATTAGTTATTCTTCATTTCAGATCAAGGAATGATATTTATAATAACATTTATTACATAATGGCTCATCTTGGGCTCGCATGTCCAACAATCCCCCACTAGTCCAAAGAACCATTAAAGGGCTAATCTTTAAACCCTCACTCATGTGACAATCATAGGCTATTTAGGAAAATAGATAGGTAAGCTGATCAGTCACTCTTCCTGAGAGACTACGCCATACACTTGCATATCTCCTAGTAACAGTGCTCACATCCAATGCGGATGTTGCATCTTATGTAACCAATACTCAATCTTATCACTTATATTGTCCTTGACACTGCAAATCAATAATTATTATAACCAATATTTCTATTATCCTTATCAGAATACTCTTATTCCTGGAGATCTCTATCTTATAAGGTATCCACAGTTAAGACCTTTTAGATCACTATCTATAAAGTTTTAAGTTCTTTAAAGATAAGACTTAGAGAACACTACCTCTAAAGACTTGTCATCTTTGAAGATATTGTTATTACTGCAACTAAGAGTTTTATCCCCATAGTAGGATTAGCAATAATTTACTACTCCCACTGAATGGCAGACATCTGGGTTTTGTAAACATCTAGAACACATTGTGCTTCCCAAAGCTTGATGCACTAGGGCATGTAGCTTTGATATTCACTTCCTTGAATTTTTGAGGTGCTATCCCTTTAGATAGGTCAGTGCTATATCTTAAAGAAAAGAAGTCTTTATTGGAATTTTCCAGAAAATGGAAATGTCCAAGGTGTACCACAAATGTGACAGTCCCAATATCCTCTTCTCTTTTCTTTTGAACAACTTCAGAACTAAGACCTAAAACTTATCCTTGAGATCATATCTCAAGGTATGGAATAACCATATTATAAAACACTTATTTCTATCCTTATATCAATCCAAATGATTAGGATATCATCTACATTTAACATAATTAACACAATGGTGAAGGATATGGGAAGATCCTTAAGCACATCACGGAAGCACGACGATCGCATGATGTGCGATCGGGAGCGACTAGTTGTACCAGTTGCTCGAGGTAGCAGGATTTAAAACTTTTTGATGATGAAACCACATGATCCAAGAACACTTTTCTAGTCGTTTCATCTAAACCACAATTAGGTATTAAGGTTACCTCTTGAAGGGTGGTTGCAATCGAGTCTCTAAATGAAGAGAACTCTTGTCTCAAGTCCGATCCGACGGAGGAGACCCTTGCGAGCACGTTGATGAGATGCATGCTCCTCACAATCCATGTTGATGATCCAAGCGGCAAATCTCCTGATCTCGTCATACGAGATCTGATGTCTTCTTCACGATCGAGGTGCACCGAAGGAGACAGAGATCCACGAGCAATAATCCAGCAACATAACGGCGATGCTGCAATGATGGCGACTCTCTCTAAGGCTCCACTGTGGACGACCACACGAGAGAGAGAGAGAGAGAGACTTGGCATGTAGAGAATGAGAGAGAGAGCAATAGATAATCTATGTCAAAGAGCAAGGGGTGCCTCTTCTTATATAGGGATTTGGGAGTCCATGGATCTCAATCAATAGATAACACAAAATCAATGGATGATATTGATTTGTGTTGCTTTCAATGGCCATGATGTTGTTGTAAAAACACAACAATAATTAATTTAATTCAAATTAATTTTTATTGATAAATCAATATAAATTAATTTCAAATCAAATCAATTAACTAGTCTTGGAGATAATAAGAAGATTGACCACATCCCCTAAAAGGGGGGGGGGGACGGTCACCCTTTTGAGATGGAATGGGTCTATCTCCTCAATATCTCATGAGATCTCATTATCTCATGATATCTCAAAGATTTACAACAAAAATTATTGTAAATTATTTCAAAATAATAATTCATAATTATCTTGTGAATATTGCAATCATGCCATTGGAAAAATCTGAATCACATTCACATCCAAAAATAAAATGCAAATTATATTTTCAATTAATCATCCAATGTGAATCCAATTCACATCAAATATTAATCAAAAAATATAAAGTACAATACTCTCTAATATATATTTAAAGTAATATTTATAATATACATGAATAATTGGATAGTGATCCATAATATTTGTATCCATAATAATTAAATCATATCAAATTATATTAGATTATCATTCTCATGCAGTCAAAGAATATGAATCACATTCACATTATTCACATCTTCGTTAATTAAATCACATTTAATTATCTTAGAAAACTCTCCTTATAATATGAATCACATTCATATTATTCATGATAATTACATCACATTTAATTATCAATTTTATCAATGCTCGGATACATTTATCAACAATGAAGTTATGCCGAACTCTTTCAAGGATGATGTGCTTTCTCCACGGATACTTGGAGATAAGGATAGGGTGATTGTATTGTTACACGTATAATGACTTGGATATTGAGATCACACCTCAAATCCAGATCTTGCAGACCTCCCAAAGATGGTTGATTAAATTAAGGCTGTAGATCTAATCTTCTCATTACATCTGAATTACATTAAGATCAATGTCCAACATTTTGGCTAAGATCAGATTACTTCTCGATGAGAGGAGTCACTAAAATCCAGACATGTTTCATCACTCCCTCGGAATGGACACATTATGGTTATACACTTGTTTATGATCATATCACCCTCAGGTATTCCTAATACCTGTACATCCTGCATACTGGAAGACCCAGAGTAAACCCAAAGTATTAGATCAATTTTACAATCTCTACTTCAAGATTTTATCACTAAGTTTCTCATTTGACTATTGGGAGTCAGTATGGATCATATACTTTCCAAAAGCATACATCATACCCAGGTGTTGATTATATACTTTCCAAAAGGATATATCAACCCTGCAAATTCAGTCAAGCTTCCAAAGCCAGACGATCGTGTACATAATTTGATCCTTACCAATATCTCATGAGTGAGCTCATTCTTCCGATTTAGCAAATGAACCTGTATGATCCCTTTGAGAGATAGTATTACTCATATGCCCTTGCATGCACACCAGCGTGCCAGTGTATAGACCTTGGTTAGGTCACCAACCTATTGGTCTGCCAAATATACATACTCAGACATATAGTAACACATCTGTCTTCGGTCAGAGGATGCGTGCCTATATCGTGACAACATATGACATAGGACTTTGGTTATCTTGATCTCGTTAAGTCAACTCTTTGACCTAACTTATCTAACACCTCTGAATCTCTATTCCTATACAGAGGACCTGCATCAAGAGGTTAGTTAGATATAAGCCTTCAGAGAAAGGATTGCCATCACCTTCTTACGCTAGAGATCATCTCTTTAATAATAATTGGACATTACTTGATGAGTCCTCAATGTAACTCTTTAGATATTCATCCAAGCACCAGCCTCTATGATTCAATAATTGAATCAACAACAGTATGATCATTAAGATGGCCATGGTACATAACCCTAATTGTACTAAGGGACCTATTATGCAAAATAGTTATCTTCATTTCAGATTAGGGAATGATGTTTGCAATAATATATTGCATAATGGCCTACCGTGGGCTCGCATGTCCAATAATGTCCCACCAGCCAAAAGAGTCATTAATGGGCTAATCATTTAAACCCACACTCATGTGACAATCATAGGATATTTTAAAAAATAGCTAGGTAAACTGATCAGTACTCTGTTCCTGAGAGACTACGCCAAGTCCTTTATGGTACTTGCATATCTCCTAGTAACAGTGCTCGCATCCAATGAGAATGTTACATCTTATGCAACCAATACTCAATTTTGTCAGTTATAGTGTCATTGACACTACAACTTGATAATTATTATAAACAGTATGTAATTTCTATTATCCTTATCAGAATACATTTATTCCTGGAGATCTCTATCTCCTAAGGTATCCGCAGTTAAGACCTTTTAGATCACTTCTATAAAGTCTTAAGTTCTTGAAGATAAGGCTTTGAGGTCACAATCTATAAGTCTTGTCATCTTCGAAGATGTTGCTATTACTGCAATCAAGTGTTTTATCACCATGGTAGGATTAGTAACAGTTTACTACTCCCACTGCATGGCAAACATATGTCTTTTGTACACATTTAGCATACAATCGGCTTCTCGTAACTAATGCACAAGGGCAAGCAGTTCTAGCATTCACTTCCTCAACTCTTTGAGGTGCTATCCGTTCAGATAGGTGAGTGCCATATATTATGGGAAGGAAGCCTTCCTTGGGGTTTTCCAAGAATGGAATACGTCCAAGGTGTACCTCTAATGTGACTGTCCCAATACCCTCTTCTCTTTGCTTCTGAACACTTTCGGAACTAAGATCTAAGAGGCATCCTTGAGATCATATCTCAAGGTATGGAATAGCTAGTCTATAAAACACTTATTATTATCCTTATATCATTCCAAATTATTAGGATATTATATACATTTAGCATGATGAAAATTATGGCACTCCCACTAAGCTTCACATGGCTCATCAAGATTCTATCTGAAATCATAACATTTATAATTTCATCAAATCTAGTGTTCCAACTACAAGAAGCTTATTTGAGTCCATAGATGGAGTTCTTCAGCTTGCACACCTTGCTTTCCTCAACCATGAATCCCTGAGGCTACTTCATATGAATATCCTCAAAGAGGTATTTGATTACGTAGTTTTGCCTGCGGTTAATAATGATGTCGGTTGTAGAAAGACCACGAAGACAAAACTGTGTTGATCAAACAAAAATAAAAGAAATAGGAGAGAGAGAGAGAATGAGAATATGCGACATCACTTTCCTATTTCGTCTACACTATATTATTTATCCAGGTAAGTGTGCTTGGGTTGAACTCGAGGAGGCAGAATATCAGTGCTTCTGTTTTCGATAAAGGAATAAATCTTGAAAATGTTCTTCTTTATTCTTGATTTTACAAAGACTTAAAAACTACTCGAAAATAACTCGATACTACGAAAATCAAATCGATAAAACTAAACGATGAAAAATCACGAAAAAATACAAGAAATGTTTCTTGGGTAGTTGCGTAGCTACCCTAAAAATTCTGGACGAAAATGCGACAAGAAGGATGTCAATCACCCCCACAAGACAGGGATATAACTGCAAAACAAACTTTTATGTCATGTTACAAAAAGGTCCCTGACAGGGACTAGAATACAAAGAAAACAAGATTTATTACATTTAGGTCCCTGTGCAGGTACTTAAATGTAATTCTGAAAATGTCTTGGAGCTGAAGGAGACTCTGGATCTTCAACTGGGTTTATGGTGTAATTATTCTACCCTTTCAAGATCAACGGATGGAATTATAAGTGAAGATGCGATCTAGGACGTCCGTCTGGGACACATGTCAACGATCTGTACACTCTAGCTGTTCTTGAAGTTCTTCACCTCATCTGTCCGGCTGACGATGAAGGCTCCTTCACCGATTTATTCCCGGCGAACATGTTGGACATGCGAGCCCACGGTGAGCCATTATGCAATAAATGTTATTGCAAATATCATTCCTTGATCTGAAATGAAGAATGAATAATTTGCATAATAGGTCCCTTAGTACAATTAGGGTTATGTACCATGGCCATCCTGATGATCATACAGCTGTTGATTCAATTATTGAATCATAGAGGCTGGTGCTTGGATGAATATCTAAAGAGTTAGTTTGAGGACTCATCAAGCACCGTCAAATGATTGTTAAGAGATGATCTCCAGCCAGAGTAGGAGATGGCAATCCTATCTCAGTTAGGCTGATATCTGACCGACCTCTTGATGCAGGTCCTCTGCATAGGAATAGAGATTCAGAGGTGTCAGATTAGTTGGGTCAAAGAGTTGACTTAACGAGATCGAGATAACCAAAGTCCTATATCATATGTTGTCATGATATATGCACGCATCCTCTGACCGGAGACAGATGTGTTACTATATGTTTGAGTATGTACATTTGGCAGACCAATAGGTTGATGACCTAATCAAGGTCTATACACCGGCGCGCTGGTGTGCATATAAGGGCATATGAATAGTACGATCTCTCAAAGGGATCATACAGGTTCAGTTACTGAACCGGAAGACATGAGCTCACTCATGAGATATTGGGAAGAATCAAATTCCATGCGCATGGTCGTCTCGCTTTGGAAGCTTGACTAAATTTGTAGGTTTGATATATACTTTTGGAAAGTATATGATCAAGACCTAGGTATGATATATGCTTTTGGAAAGTGTATGATCGATACCGACTCCCAATGATCGAATGAGAAACTTACTGATAAAACCCTGAAGTAGACAGTATAAAGTTGATCTAATACTTCGGGTTTATTCTGAGTCTTCCAGTATGCAGGATGTACAGGTATTAGGAATACCTGAGGGTGATGTGATCATAAACGATTGTATAACCATGACGCTTCCATTCCTAGGGAGTGATGAAACGGGTTTGGATTTTAGTGACTCCTCTCAGTAGAGAAGTAATCTGATCTTAGTCCAAATGTTGGACATTGATCTGAATGTGATTCAGATTCAATGAGAAGATTAGATTTACGGTCTTGATTTAATCAAGCATCTATGGGAGGCTCGAGATCTGGATTTGAGATGTGATCTCAATATCCATGTCACTATACGTGGAACAATACAATCGCCCTGTCCTTATCTCCAAGTATTCGCGGAGAAAGCGCATTATCCTTGAAAGAGTTCACGGATAATTCTATTGTTGATATATGTATCCGAGCATTGAGAAAATGGATAATTAAATGTGATTTAATTATCATGAATAATATGAATTTGATTCATATTATAAGGAGAGTTATCTTAGATAATTAAATGTGATTTGATTATCAAAGATGTAAATAATGTGAATGTGATTCATATTATTTGAGCACATGAGAATAAGTTATCCAATATAACTAAATGTGATTTATTTATTGTGGATAAGAATAATGTGGATAGTAATATCCAATTATTCATAATATATTATAAATGTGATTTATAATGTATTAGAGAGAGCTAATTATAATTTATATGTGTATTGGATACACATTGTGTAATTAATTGACAATGTAAATTATATGTTGTTTTGGGTTGTGAATATGATTCACAATTTTTCAATGGCAAGATTGCGATATTCTCAAATATAATTGTGAATTATTTTTGAAGAATAAAAAAAACCCAACAAAAGTTGTTGGAAATAAATAAAGAGATTTCCATGGAGATATGTAATCTCATGACATGTCATGAGATTGCTCTCCTCATGGAAAGCTTGGGCGGCACCCAATTCCAAATAGGAATGGGTGGCCGTCCATATGGAATGTACATGGAGATGAAATCTCCATATATTCTCTCCTTATTTATTTGGTATAATTTTGGATTAATTTGTAATTGATTTTGTCAAATATATTTTGATCTAAATTTGTTGGTTTTACCAACAACAATCTTAGCCATTGGATTGACATAAATCAATCTCATCCATTGATTTTATATGTCACATGGATTGGGATCCATGGATCCCAAAACCCTATAAATAGAGAGGCATACCATGCTCTCTATTTTACAAACAATGTTGAGAAGCATCTCTCTCTCTCTCTTTTTTCTCTCTACTCGACAACCCTCTCTCTCCCTCTCATGTGGCCGTCCACCATGAATGACCTAGAGAGGTTCTCCATCGTCGCGGCATCGTCGTTATGCTGCCAGTTCTTCTGCTCGTGCATCTCCGTCTCCTTCGGTGCGCCTCGCTCGTGAAGAAGACGTCGGATCTCGTATGTCGAGATCAGGAGATCCGTCGCTTGGATCAACATGGATTGCGAGAAGTACGCGGTTCATCCCCGTGCTCGCAAGCGTCTCCTCCGTCGGATCGGACTTGAGACAGGAGGTCTCTTCGTTTAGAGACTTGATAGCAACCACGCTTCAAGAGGTAATCCTATTACTTGTTTGTGGTTTAGACGAGACGATCCGAGAAGTGTTCTTGGATCATGTGGTTTCGTCATAATAAAATTTTTTAAATTCCGCTGCATCGAGCAACTAGTGCGACTAGTCTCCCCTCGTCGTATTCGATACGACGCTCACGCTTCCGTGATGCGCTTGAGGATCTAACCATATCCTTCAAGTGGTATCAGAGCCTCAGGTTGACGGTTTCGAATAATGATTCGCTAACCGAGGACGACTTGGGTTCGTTAAGGTCGCGAAAGTTTTCATCGCATTTGATTTCGCAGATCTGTTAAGTAAATAAATTCGGCACTGTTTAAATTGTTTAAACACAAATTTAATACTTGAATTTTGTTCCCCATTAAATAAGGAAAACATAGGATCTGAGTTTGCGTAAATCGGATTTCGTATGCTCTAGATATGGTAGTTTTAATGAACATGTATTCACTGTTACGGGAACTGCGAATCTTAACGTAATTAAAGAGTTAATTACTGTTTAGAGACGCCTCGAAATGCGTGCAAATCATATAGGTTCTGTTGTAAATCAAATTAGCAAACTTTGGAAACTGACTTTGCTTAATTTGGATTTAAATTGATTGAGATATACTAATTTTAGTAAGTAGGGGTCACTGCTGAAATTACTTTCCTAATCAAGAACCATGTGATTGTCAATTAATGAAATTAATTGTTAATTTCGAGAAATAATTATGGAAAATATTTGAGAAATATTAGAAGATGATTATTTCCTTAATTGACTTGGCCCCAACCAATTAATTGATTAGATTTGATCTAGATCATAATTGGAATCACAATCATCAAACTCCTTACTTGAATAGGATTGGGAATTTGTCTAGCAAATTTTCTTATAATCAAAATTGTTTTGATTACTATATGGTACAATTTTGGTTGAAGATCCGATGATCATCTCAAGTACAAATTAATCAATTTGGCATTATCCTTTCCCGAGACGGATATGGTGTCTAGTCGGGGATCGCTGGGGTAGCGGGTTGCAACGTATGCGGTCTGTCCCACTTCCGCCGGTACTGGCCATGACAGCGGGTAGGGCCGGGATAATGTCCAAGGGATTAAGATATATTTTTCTAATTATTAAAATACGAATTAATACGTACTTTTAAAATAATACCATATATATTCAAGCATAAAATTAAGTTTGATTGATTGAATTGGATTGATAATTAATTTAATATGATTAAGTTAATTATGTCCAATTGAGAATACTCTAATATGATTAGAGTTAATAATTCCCTTGGAATAATTAATTATATGAATGTGATTCATAGTAATTAATTAAATTTGAATAAGAGGTGGAGGATCTCATAAGTGACATCCATGGTCTCCCATCAAGGCGAAGGGTTTCCGTCGCCAGGGATTGTATATAGGAGACGCCTGTACGGAGTGACAGATCCTATATACAAGCGCATCTGGATCGGACTCTTTGCTTCTCGAAAGAGTAAGGCCGTATGCGTAGTGACCCCAATATCGGATCCTCATATTATTGGGGCGATATTGGATTGCGCATAGCGAGTTCTATTCCTGTTGACGGTTGGTTCAATTGATGACGGGTCAACATCACCTTAGGGGTGGTGGGCCCAGGCATTAAAGACCGAATTGGGAAATGCAAGTTGGACTTGCAAGGCGGAATGTGTTCCCGCTTCTCTTCATTGGAGTTGCAGTTTCTCATATTATTGGGATGTAACAAAGATAAAGAGGAGATCCCAGATCTTGCTGAGATATAATGGTAAGTATATCTCTTACATTGAAAGTGATTAAGGGAATGAACTTTCAGTGTCTTTGACAAGGCAAGACAACTTTGATATAAAAATTCCTAAATCAAAGTATAATATGTATATATATATAAATATATACACTCATGCAAATTTCTTATTTCAGATAATCCTTCATTAAACCCACTCAATTCTATACTCAATAATAACCAGTAAAATATCATGGATTGGACGCTTGATCCAGATATTATGCTTGCAATTGGACACATAATGTATGTGGTTGCAATGTGCAAGTTTCCTCATAATAATGAGGAATGATAATTAAATAGACA
Organism: Ottelia alismoides; assembly: GCA_037367405.1. Taxonomy (NCBI): domain Eukaryota; kingdom Viridiplantae; phylum Streptophyta; class Magnoliopsida; order Alismatales; family Hydrocharitaceae; genus Ottelia; species Ottelia alismoides. The sequence continues at coordinate 885,875 of JAZKJV010006971.1, read as the reverse complement.
ATGGGACTAAAACCCTAGGGTTTGTATGTCTCTATAAGTCTTGATCTCATCGAATGTACTTTGGAAGTGACATGTCGATGATGATCGCAATTGTCAAATAATCCTTATAAAATCAATAAAGATATTCTGGCATACATATGTGCTCTTGACATTTAATCATGAATGACATGGTTCTCTGCATCATGTAGAATGGTAGCTCTATAAGAGATGATGTATTCAAATTGTTTGAGTACCTACCTGAACCCATGTTTTAAGAGTTTAGATGGATGTAGTTGATGAGTGTCATCATTCTACTGTCTATACTCTAGTCATTCATGAAGCTTCATAATATTCATATTGTATGAATTGGGTGAAGCATGTATAAATGTCAAAATGCTCTTACATTAAATTCTTTTGAATTTAACATAAGAGGTCCTTAGTCTTAAGCAATGGTTGTTTATAGATAAAGGGAGCGCAGTGGAAGCATGGGTTGGACCCAATCAAGAAGTATAATCAAAGAGTTGACTGTACTTCTGTGACTTCCATATGACATCGAAAGAGTTGGATGTATGCCAATACTGCAATAAGTTGATGTATTGATAATGTGACTATCAAATCTATCTAGAATCCTTAGAGAAGGAATCAGATAGTACATCAGAATAATCTACATATAATCATTGAAGTTGACTTACTTATTTGATAAGGTAAAGTCTAATAATTGTATCTCAATCTTCTAATGACACTTGCAATTGGTTGCATATGTATTAGAATATTAGAAATTTGATCTTAAGGTTTATTGTTCATCCATGTTGAAAGTGATGCAATTGTTGCAACAAATTCCATGAGATCAATAGACTTCATATTTTCAGTGGGAGCCCTTAGTCTTAGAGAATGTCTCTATGACCTAGATATTAGAATACACTCACTGTTCATTTCTAATTGTTGGATATAAACATGAATTCTGTAATAAATCTATCATAAAGAGTTATGATGAAGATATTTCAGATAGTAATCTAAAATCTAGTGGACTCTATTAAATTAGAAAATTAATGAATGGTTCATTAAGATTTCTAATACTGAAAATTAAACCTTTAAAGATCAATAGGAGGATAAAGATCATTTGACAATGATCTGGCATCAAATTTTGGACATATGTCTGTTGATGAAATCAATGGACTAGTAAGACATGAAACTTTAGATTGTCTAGAGATTCAAATCTCACATACTTGTGAATATTGTATTCAAAGTAAAAATGTCCAATACACCCTTCTTTGGAAAGGTGTAAGATGTTAAGGTATTCAAGATCTCATACATATTGATGTATGTGAATCATCTATATCAGAATAAACATTATGGATATGTGATATCTATTAGTGATTATTTGTGATATGAGATTTCTTCTCTTCACTTAGAAAACTTTGAAATGTTCAAAGATTTCACAATTTTGGTTTAGAACCAAAGTTTGAAGGAAGATGAAATGAATTTGATCTAACCAAGGTAGCCTGTACCTATTAGATGAATTCAAGAAATACCTTATGGAGATATGAATATCATTCCTATCTCAATCCTCCTAATGAACCTGAACTCAATAGAGTTGTAGGGAGATACAATTGATCATGTGTGACATGATTTAATCAATGATTAATCCTAGCATAATTATCTCTTAGTTTCCAAGGTATATATATGTAGTAGAGACTACATTATATACTTAATAAGGTTCCATGCATGTAAGCTGGAATCTAGCACTAGAGAGTGCTACTTCATTAGGAAAATAAAGGATGGTATTGTATACCTACTTTATGACCTTGAGATTCTTAAAGGATCTCATCTTTGAGAATGTGATTCTTAGCGGATGACTCTCTTAAGAATCAAGATAAAATGAAGTAAAGGAACTCATTTAATCTTGAGAAGATAACGAGGCTCCAAAAATTCGAAACTAAAAGAACAATTAAAGATGAAACACTAATACCTCTTCAAATGAGTTTGAGGATGGATTCCATGTGTCAGAGAAATCTAACAATGATTGGATTTCATGTGATGAAATTCCTGAGGATCATAACAAGGAAAGATGGATGTTAGCAATAAAGTCTAAAGTAGACTTCATATACAAGTGTTGTATATGGACCCTCGAAGATCCACCTATATGGGTAAGACCCATTAAAGTTTAAATGGATCTTCAAGAGAAAGAGGGAACCTAATGAGAAGGTAGAGACCTTCAAAGCACGGTTCGTAGCTATGAGCTACACACCGAAGAGAAGACATCGCTTGTGATGAGACTTGCTCTCCAGTGACCTTGCTTTAACCCATCAGAATATTGCTAACCATAGCTACTCTCAAATAAGCTTCTTGTAGTTGGAATATTGGATTTAATGAAATCATAAATGTTATGGTTTCAGATAAAATCTTCATATACCATATGAAGCTTAGTGAGAGTGCCATTGTGTTCATCGTGCTAAATGTAGATATTATCCTGATCATTTGGAATGATCTAAGGATGATAATAATACGTGTTTTATAATCTGGTTATCCCATACATTGAGATATGATCTCAAGGATACCTCTTAGATCTTAGTTTCTGAAGTCATTCATAAGCAAAGAGAAGAGGGTATTGGGATCAACACATTAGTAGTACACCTTGGTCTTATTTCATTTTCTTAGAAATACCAAGAAAGGCTTCCATCCCTTAAGATATGGTACTGACCTATTTAAAGGGATAGCACCTCAAAGAGTTGAGGAAATGAATGCTAGAACTGCTTGCACTTGTGCATCAGTTATGAGAAGTTGAATGTATGCTAGATGTGTACAAGAACCAGATGTCTACCATGCAGTGGGAGTAGTAAACTGTTTCTAATCCTACTATGGAGATAAAATACTTGTTGCAGTAATAATAATATCTTCAAAGATGATGAAACTTAGAGATAGTAATCTCAAAGTCTTATCTTCAAAAGTTTAAGACCTTGTAGATAGTGATCTATAAGGGTCTTAACTGTAGATACCTTAGAAGATAGAGATCTCCAAGAATGAAGGTATTCTAATAAGGATTATGGGAATACTGGTTATGATAATTAATAAGATGTAGTGTCAAGGACACTATAACCGATAAAATTGAGTATTGGTTGCATAAGATGCAACATTCGCATTGGATGCGAGCACTGTTACTAGGAGATATGCAAGTGCCATAAAAGGACTTGGCGTAGTCTCGCGGGAACAGAGTGACTGATCGACTTACCTAGCTATTTTCTTAATAGCCTATGATTGTCACATGAGTGTGGGTTTAAATGATTAGCCCATTAATGGCTCTTTGGGCTGGTGGGAGATTGTTGGACATGCGAGCCCACGACGAGCCATTATGCAATAAATGTTATTGCAAATATCATTCCCTGATCTGAAATGAAGAATAGATAATTGGCATAATAGGTCCCTTAGTACAATTAGGGTTATGTACCATGGCCATCCTGATGATCATACAACTGTTGATTCAATTATTGAATCATAGAGGCTGGTGCTTGGATGAATATCTGAAGAGTTAGATTGAGGACTCATCAAGCACCGTCAAATGATTGTTAAGAGATGATCTCCAGCCAGAGTAGGAGATGGCAATCCTATCTCAGTTAGGCTGATATCTGACCGACCTCTTGATGCAGGTCCTCTGCATAGGAATAGAGATTCGGAGGTGTCAGATTAGTTGGGTCAAAGAGTTGACTTAACGAGATCGAGATAACCAAAGTCCTATATCATATGCTGTCATGATATAGGCACGCATCCTCTGACCGGAGACAGATGTGTTACTATATGTTTGAGTATGTACATTTGGCAGACCAATAGGTTGATGACCTAATCAAGGTCTATACACCGGCGCATTGGTGTGCATATAAGGGCATATGAGTAGTACGGTCTCTCAAAGGGATCATACAAGTTCAGTTACTGAACCGGAAGACATGAGCTCACTCATGAGATATTGGGAAGAATCAAATTCCATGCGCATGGTCGTCTCGCTTTGGAAGCTTGACTAAATTTGTAGGTTTGATATATACTTTTGGAAAGTATATGATCAAGACCTAGGTATGATATATGCTTTTGGAAAGTGTATGATCGATACCGACTCCCAATGATCGAATGAGAAACTTACTGATAAAACCCTGAAGTAGACAGTATAAAGTTGATCTAATACTTCGGGTTTATTCTGAGTCTTCCAGTATGCAGGATGTACAGGTATTAGGAATACCTGAGGGTGATGTGATCATAAACGATTGTATAACCATGACGCTTCCATTCCTAGGGAGTGATGAAACGGGTTTGGATTTTAGTGACTCCTCTCAGTAGAGAAGTAATCTGATCTTAGTCCAAATGTTGGACATTGATCTGAATGTGATTCAGATTCAATGAGAAGATTAGATTTACGGTCTTGATTTAATCAAGCATCTATGGGAGGCCCGAGATCTGGATTTGAGATGTGATCTCAATATCCATGTCACTATACGTGGAACAATACAATCGCCCTGTCCTTATCTCCAAGTATTCGCGGAGAAAGCGCATTATCCTTGAAAGAGTTCATGGATGATTCTATTGTTGATATATGTATCCGAGCATTGAGAAAATGGATAATTAAATGTGATTTAATTATCATGAATAATATGAATTTGATTCATATTATAAGGAGAGTTATCTTAGATAATTAAATGTGATTTGATTATCAAAGATGTAAATAATGTGAATGTGATTCATATTATTTGAGCACATGAGAATAAGTTATCCAATATAATTAAATGTGATTTAATTATTGTGGATAAGAATAATGTGGATAATAATATCTAATTATTCATAATATATTATAAATGTGATTTATAATGTATTAGAGAGAGCTAATTATAATTTATATGTGTTGATTAATTATTATGTGTATTGTATACACATTGTGTAATTAATTGACAATGTAAATTATATATTGTTTTGGGTTGTGAATATGATTCACAATTTTTCAATGGCAAGATTGCAATATTCTCAAATATAATTGTGAATTATTTTTGAAGAATAAAAAAACCCAACAAAAGTTGTTGGAAATAAATAAAGAGATTTCCATGGAGATATGCAATCTCATGACATGTCAATCTCATGACATGTCATGAGATTGCTCTCCTCATGGAAAGCTTGGGCGGCACCCAATTCCAAATAGGAATGGGTGGCCGTCCATATGGAATGTACATGGAGATGAAATCTCCATGTATATTCTCTCCTTATTTATTTGGTGTAATTTTGGATTAATTGGTATTTGATTTTGTCAAATATATTTTGATCTAAATTTGTTGGTTTTACCAACAACAATCTTAGCCATTGGATTGACATAAATCAATCTCATCCATTGATTTTATATGTCACATGGATTGGGATCCGTGGATCCCAAAACCCTATAAATAGAGAGGCATACCATGCTCTCTATTTTACACACAGTGCTTGAGAAGCATCTCTCTCTCTTTTTTCTCTCTACTCGACAGCCCTCTCTCTCTCCCTCTCATGTGGCCGTCCACCATGAATGACCTAGAGAGGTTCTCCATCGCCGCGACATCGTCGTTATGCTGCCAGTTCTTCTGCTCAGATCTCCGTCTCCTTCGGTGCGCCTCGCTCGTGAAGAAGACGTCGGATCTCGTGTGTCGAGATCAGGAGATCCGTCGCTTGGATCATCATCATGTATTGCGAGAAGCACGTGGTTCATCCCCGCGCTCGCAAGCGTCTCCTCCGTCGGATCGGACTTGAGACAGGAGGTCTCTTCGTTTAGAGACTTGATCGCAACCACGCTTCAAGAGGTAATCCTATTACTTGTTTGTGGTTTAGACGAGACGATCTGAGAAGTATTCTTGGATCATGTGGTTTCGTCATAATAAAATTTTTTAAATTCCGCTGCATCGAGCAACTAGTGCGACTAGTCGCTCCTCGTCGTATTCGATACGACGCTCACGCTTCCGTGATGCGCTTGAGGATCTAACCATATCCCTCAGAACAACACTGGTCTTGGACCTCCGGCAGCGCAAGAGGGGTGACTCCTTCACCCTCGAGCTCGCCTACAAAGGGCTTGCTTCAAGGTCGACTGATGCAACAGTGATTCGTCGGTGAAGGTGATCGTTCAGGCAGACCTGGAGGTGGTAGAAGGATATCGAATAATCCTCAAGCGCATCACGAAAGCGTGAGCATAGTATCAAATACGACGAGGAACAACTAGTCGCACTAGTTGTTCTATGCAGCGGAATTTAAAAAATTTTCATGCGACGAAACCACATGATCCAAGAACACTTCTCGGATCGTTTTGTCTAAACCACAAACAAGTAATAGAAATACCTCTTGAAGCGTGGTTGCGATCGAGTCTCTAAACGAAGAGACCTCTTGTCTCAAGTCCGATCCGACGGAGGAGATGCTTGCGAGCGCGGTGATGAATCGCGTGCTTCTCGCAATCCATGTTGATGATCCAAGGGGCGGATCTCCTGATCTCAACACACGAGATCTGACATCTTCTTCACGAGCGCGGCACACCGAAGGAGACAAAAATCCACGAGCAAGCGATCGGGCAACATAACGACGACGCTGCGGCGATGGAGACTCTCTCTAGGGCATCCATGGTGGACGTCCATGAGAGAGGATGAGAGAGGGCTGATGTGTAGAGAGAAAGAGAGAGAGAGAGAGACTTATACTCTCTTGTGTGTATGTGTAAAGAAGAGCAAAGGGGTGCCTCTCCTTTTATAATATTTTGGGATCCATGGATCTCAATCCATGGACTACACAAATCCAATGGCTAGCATTGATTTGTGTTTCTTTTAATGGCTAAGATTTGTGTTGGTAAAAACCAACAACAATTTATTTAATTTAGATTAAATCTATATTGATAAATCAATATAAATCAATCCCAAATTAAATCAAGCAATCATGGAGATTATTGGAATGAAGATTGCCTCCTTCCATAATATGGGATTTGGTGGCAATCTCATGTAATCTCATGATATGTCATGAGATTACATTATTCCATGGAAATCTCTAAGATTTAGAACAACACTTGTTGTAAATTATTCAACAAAAATAATTCATAATTATTTTGTGAATATTGCAATCTTGCCATTGGAAAATTGTGAATCACATTCACAACCCAAAATAAAATGTAAATTACATTTTCAATTTAATGTCCAATGTGAATCCAATTCACACCAACATTTAATTAACAAATGTAAATACAAATAGCTCTCTCTTATATATTATAAATCACATTTATACTATATATGATTAATATGGATATTTCTATCCACATTATTCATATCCATGATAATTAAATCACATTTAATCATCTTGGATCTCTTTTCTCTTATGCAAAAATAATATGAATCACATTCACATTATTTACATCTTTGATAATCAAATCACATTTAATTATCTAAGATAAATCTCCTTATAATTTGAATCAAATTCATATTAATCATGATAATTAAATCACATTTAATTATCCATTTTCTCAATGCTCGGATACATATATCAACAATAGAATTATCCATGAACTCTTTCAAGGATAATGCGCTTTCTCCGCGAATACTTGGAGATAAGGACTTGACGATTGTATTGTTCCACGTATAGTGACTTGGATATCGAGATCACATCTTAAATCCAGATCTCGGGCCTCCCATAGATGCTTGATTAAATTAAGACCGCAAATCTAATCTTGTCATTACATCTGAATCTCATTCAGATCAATGTCCAACATTTGGACTAAGATCAGATTACTTCTCTACTGAGAGGAGTCACTAAAATCCAGACCCATTTCATCACTCCCTAGGAATGGAAGCGTCATGGTTATACAATCGTTTATGATCACATCACCCTCATGTATTCCCAATACCTGTACATCCTGCATACTGGAAGACTCAGAATAAACCCGAAGTATAAGATCATTTTTACACTGTCTACTTCAGAGGTTTTATCATTAAGTTTCTCATTCGATTTTTGGGAGTCGATATTGATCATATGCTTTCCAAAAGCATATATCTTACACAGGTGTTGATCATATACTTTCCAAAAGCATATATCAAACTTAAAAATTCACTCAAGCTTCCAAAGCGAGACGACCGTGAACAAAATTTAGTTTTCTCCAATATCTCATGAGTGAGCTCATGTCTTCCAGTTCAGTAATGAACCTGTATGATCCCTTTGAGAGATCGTATTACTCATATGCCCTTATATGCATACCAGCGCGCCGGTGTATAGACCTTGATCAGGTCATCAACCTATTGGTCTGCCAAATGTACATACTCAGACATATAGCAACACATCTGTCTTCGGTCAGAGGATGCGTGCCTATATTATGACATCATACGACATAGGACTTTGGTTATCTCGATCTCGTTAAGTCAACTCTTTGACCTAACTTATCTAACACCTCCGAATCTCTATTCCTATGCAGAGGATGTGCATCAAGAGGTCAGTTAGATATCAGCCTTTACAGAAAGGATTGCCATCTCCTTCTCAGGATGGAGATCATCTCTTAATAATCATTTGACGGTGCTCGATGAGTCCTCAATCTAACTCTTTAGATAATCATCCAAGCACTAGCCTCTATGATTCAATACTTCAATCAACAGCTGTATGATCATCAAGATGGCCATGGTACATAACTCTAATTGTACTAAGAGACCTATTATGTAAATTATTTATTCTATTTCAGATCAGGGAATGATATTCGCAATAACATTTATTGCATAATGGCTCGCCGTGGGCTCGCATGTCCAACAATCTCCCACTAGCCCAAAGAGCCATTAATGTGCTAATCATTTAAACCCACACTCATGTGACAATCATTGGGTATTTAGAAAATAGCTTGGTAAGCTGATCAGTCACTCTGTTCCCAAGAGACTACGCCAAGTCCTTTTACGGCACTTGCATATCCCTTTGTAACAGTGCTCGCATCCAATGCGAATGCTGCATCTTATGCAACCAATACTCAATTTTGTTATATTATCCTTGACACTTTAGCTCGGTAATAATTATAACCAGTATTCCCATAATCCTTATCAGAATACCTTTATTCCTGGAGATCTCTATCTCCTAAGGTATCTACAGTTAAGACACTTATAGATCACTATCTACAAGGTCTTAAACTTTTGAAGATAAGACTTTGAGATCACTATCTCTAAGTTTCATCATCTTTGAAGATATTTTTGTTACTGCAATCAGGTGTTTTATCTCCATAGTAGGATTAACAATACTTTAGTACTCCCACTGCATGGTAGACATCTAGCTCTTGTACACATTTAACATACACTCAAGTTCTCGTAACTGATGCACAAGTGCAAGCAGTTCTAGCATTCACTTCCTCAACTCTTTGAGGTGCTATCCCTTTAGCTAGGTCAGTACCATATCTTAAGGGAAAGAAGCCTTTATTGGAATTTTCCAGAAAATGGAATATGTCCAAGGTGTACTACTAATGTGACGGTCCCAAAACCCTCTTCTCTTTGCTTCTGAACATCTTCAGAACTAAGATCTAAGAGGTATTCTTGAGATCATATCTCTATGTATGGAATAGCCAGTCTATAAAACACTTATTATTATCATCCTTATATCATTCCAAATGATTAGTATATAATCTACATTCAACAGGACGAACACAATGGCACTCCCACTAAACTTCACATGGTTCATCAAGATTTTTATCTGAAATCATAACATTTATAATTTCATCAAATCTTATGTTCCAACTACAAGAAGCTTATTTGAGTCCAAAGATGGAGTTCTTTAACTTGCACACCTTACTTTCCTCAACCATGAAGCCCTGGGGCTACTTCATTTGAATATCCTCAGAGAGGTATTCATGGAGGAATGCAATCTTGACTTACATCATGAAGATGTCATAGTCAAGTTATGTAGCTATAGTTAGCAATATTCTGATGGGTTAAAGCAAGGTCACTGGAGAGCAAGTCTCATCGCAAGCGATGTCTTCTCTTAGGTGTGTAGCTCATGGCTACGAACCGTGCTTTGAAGGTCTCTACCTTCTCATGAGGTTCCCTCTTTCTCTTGAAGCTCCATTTACACCAAAATGGGCCTTACCCATATAGTTAGATCTTCGAGGGTCTACATACAACATTTGTATATGAAGTCTACTTTAGAATTTATTGCTAACATCCATCTTTCCATGATATGATCTTTAGAAGCATCATCACATGAAGTCAGATCATTGTCAGATTCAACTGACACATAAAATCCATCTTTAAACTTATTTGAAGAGGTATTAGTGTTTCATCTTTAGTTGTCTATTTAGTTTCCGATTTAAGGAGCCTCATTATCTTCTCAAGATTAAATGAGTTCCTTTACTTCATTTTCATCTTGATTCTCAAGAGAGTCATCTTATAAGAATCATATTCTCAAAGATGAGATCTTTTAGGAATCTCAAGGTCATAAAGTAGGTATCTAATACCATCCTTTATTTTCCAAATGAAGTAGCACTCTCCAGTGCCAAATTTCAGCTTAATTACAAGTAACCTTATTAAGGATATATAATGTAGTCTTTATAACATATATATACCTGGAAACTAAGAGATAATTATGCTAAGATTAATCATTGATCAAATCATGTCACACATGATCAATTGTATCTCCCTACAACTCTATTGAGTTAAGGTTCATTAGGAGGATTGAGATAGGAATGATATTCACATCTCCATAAGGTATTCCTTGAATTCATCTAATAGGTACAAGCTACCTTGGTTAGATCAAATTCATTTCATCTTCCTTCAAACTTTGGTTCTAAACCAAAATTGTGAAATCTTTGAACATTTCAAAGGTTTCTTAGGTGAAGAGAAGAAATTTCATATCATACATAATCATCAATAGATATCAAAAATCTATAATGTTTACTATGATATAGATGATTCACATACATCAATATGTATGAGATCCCGAATACCTTGACATCTTACACCTTTCCCAAAGAAAGGTGTATTGGACATTTTTCTTTGAATACAATATTCATAAGTACGCAAGTTTTGAAATTTTAGACATTCTAAAGTTTCATCTCTTACTTGTTTATTGATCTCACCAACATACATATGTTCAAAACATGATGCCAGATCATTGTAAAATGATCTTCATCCTCCTATTGACCTTTAAAAGTTTAATTTTCAGTATTAGAAATCTTAATGAACCATTCATTAATTTTCTAATTTAGCGGAGTCCACTAGATGTTAGATTACTATCTGAAGTATATCCATCATAACTCTCTATGATAGGTTTGTTCCAGGATTCATGTTTATTTCCAACATTTAGAAATAAACTATGAGTGTATTCTAATATCCAGGTCACAGAGACATTCTCTAAGACTAAGGGCTCCCACTGAAAATATGAAGTCTATTGATCCAATGGAAATTGTTGCAACAATTGCATCACTTCCAACATGGATGACCATTAAACCTTAAGATCAAATTTCTAATATTCTAATACAGATGCAACCAATTGCAAATGTCATTAGAAGATTGAGATACAATTATTAGACTTTATCTTATCAAATAAGTAAGTCAATATCAATGATTATATGTATATTATTCTGATGTACTATCCGATTCCTTCTCTAAGGATTCTACATAGATTTGATAGTCATACTATCAACACTTCAACTTATTGCAGTATTGGCATACATCCAACTCTTTGGATGTCATACGTAAGTCACAGAAGTACAATCAACTCTTTGACTACACTTCTTACTTGGGTCCAACCCATGCTTACACTGCGCTCCCTTTATCTATAAGCAACCATTGCTCAAGACAAAGGATCTCTTATGTTAAAATCAAAAATTTCAATATAAGAGTATTTCAACATTTATACATGCTTCATTTAATTCATACAATATGAATATTATGAAGCTTCATGAATGACTAGAGTATAGATAGTAGAATGATGACACTCATCGTATCTACATCCATTTAAACTCTTAAAACTTAGGTTTAGGTAGGTACTCAAACAATTTGAATACATCATCTCCTATAGAGCCACCATTCTGCATAATGCAGAGAACCATGTTATTCATGATTAAATGTCGAGAGCACATATGTATGCCAAAACATCTTCTTAGATTTTATAAGGATTATTTGATAATTATGATCATTATCGACATGTCACTTCAAAAGTACATTCGATGAGATCAAGACTTATAGAGACATACAAATCCTAGGGTTTTAGTTCTATTGTCTATTTAATTATCATTCCTCATTATTATGAGGAAACTTGCATATTGCAATCACATACATTATGTGACCAATGGCAAGTACAATATCTGGATCATGGGTCCAATCCATGATATTCTACTAGTTATTATTGAGTACAACATTGAGTGGGATTAAAGAAGGATTATCTGAAATAAGAAATTTACATAAACATATATAAATATATAATTTACTTTAATTTAAGAATTTTTATATCAAAGTTGTCTTACCATGTCAACAATGAAAGTTCATTCCCTTAATCACTTTCAATGTAATAGATATACTTACCATTATATCTCAAGCAAGATCTGGGATCTCCTTCCTTATCTTCATTACATCCCAATAATATGAGAACCTGTAACTCGAATAAAAAGAAGCGGGAACACATTCCGCCTTGCAAGTCCAACTTGCATCTCCCATTTCGGTCTTTAACACCCGGGTCCACCACCCCTAAGGTGATGTTGACCCGTCATTAATTGAACCAACCGTCAACATGAATACAACTCGCTATGCGCAATCCAATATCTCCCCAATAATATGAGGACATGATATTGGGGTCAATACGCATACGTCCTTATCTTTCGAGAAGCGACGAGCCCGATCCAAATGGATTATATGCAGGAGCAGTCACTTTGGACAGGCATCTCCTACATACAATATCTGACGACGGAACCCTTCGCCTTGACGGGAGATCATGGATGTCACTTACGTGATCCTCCATCTCTTATTCAAATTTTAATTAATTATTACGATACATATTCATATAATTAATTCTTTCAAGGGAAATAATAACTCTATTCATAATAGATTGTTTCAATTGGACATAATTTATTCAATCATATTAAATTAATTATCAATCCAATTCAATCAACAAACTTGATTGGTTTTACTTGAATATATATATGGTATTATCTCAAAGTATGTATTAATTCGAATTTTAATAATTAGAAAAATACATATTGATTTCTCCGGCATTATCGAGTCCCTACCCGCTGTCATGGCTAGTATCGACGAGAGTGGGACGGACCACATACGTTGCAACCCGCTACCCCAATGCTCTCCGACTAGACACCATATCCACCTCAGAAAATGATAATGTCAAATAGATCAATGTGTACTTGAGATGATCATCGGTTCTTCAACCAAAATTATACCATATAGTAATAATAAAAACATTTTTTGATTATAAGGAAATTTGCAAGACAAATTCCCAATCATATTCAAGCAAGGAGTTTGTTGATTATGTTTCCAATTTTGATCTAGATTAAATCTAATCAATTTATTAGTTGATGCCATGTCAATTAAGGAAATAATCATCATTAATATTTATCAAATATTTTCCATAATTATTTCATGGAATTAACAATTAATTTCACTAATTGACAATCACATGGTTCTTGATTAGGGCTGTAATTTCAGCAGTGACCCCTACTTACTAAAATCAATATATCTCAATCAATTTAAATCCAAATTAGACAAAATCAATTTTCAAAGATTGCTAATTTGATTTAGGACAGAACCTAAGAGTGTGTTTGGTTCGTGGGTTATCCAGGGGTGGATAACCCGGTTTTGTGTTTGTGTGTTTGGTTGGTGGGTTAAGGGTTGGGAGGGTTTGTGTGATGTGATTGTATTGGAATTTGAAAAAGTTGGTAGTTATTATGATATGATTGTATTGCAATTTGAAAAAGTGGGTGGTTGTTGTGATATGACTATATTGAAGTTTGGAATAGTGAGTAGAAGTTGAGTATTTTATGATTTTTAGATGATATGATGGTATAATATATAATTTTTTTTGATGGGAAGGGAGTGAGCCCCATTAGTGGGTTAAAAGTAGGGGTTTCGGGGGGTTACCCACCCAAAGTGGGGGGTAACCCCCCAAACGAACGCCCTAAGTGATATTTCATGCATTTCGAGGCGGATCAAAACAGTAATCAACTCATTAATCATGTTAAGATTCGCAGTTCCCGCAACAGTGAATACATGTTCATTAAAACAACCATATCTTGAGCAAACGGAATCCAAATTACGTAAACTCAGATTATATGGTTTCCTCATTTAATGGGGAACAAAATCCAAGTTTTATTTTCGTGTTTAAACGATTTAAACAGGGCCGAAAACAATCACTAAACAGAGATGCAAAAATGAAATGCAATAAAACTTTCGCAACCCTAACGAACCCAAGTCGCCTTCGATTTTACGGATCGTATCCAAAACCTTCAACCTAAGGCTCTGATACCACATGAAGTATATCTAATAATCCTCAAGCGCATCATAGAAGCGTGAGCATCGTATCGAATACGACGAAGAACGACTAGTCGTACTAGTCGTTCTATGCAGCGGAATTTAAAAAAATTTCAAGCGACGAAACCACCTGATCCAAGAACACTTCTCGGATCGTTTTGTCTAAACCACAAACAAGTAATATGAATACCTCTTGAAGTGTGGTTGCGATCGAGTTCTAAACGAAGAGACCTCCTATCTCAAGTCCGATCTGACGGAGGAGACGCTTGCGAGCGCAGGGATGAATCGCGTGCTTCTCGCAATCCATGTTGATGATCCAAGCGACGGATCTCCTGATCTCGACACACGAGATCCGACGTCTTCTTCACGAGCGTGGTGCACTGAAGGAGATAGAAATCCACGAGCAAACGATCGGGTAACATAACAACAACGTTGCGGCGATGGAGACTCTCTCTAGGGCATTAATGGTGGACGGCCATGAGAGAGGATGAGAGAGGATTGATGTGTAGAGAGAAAGAGAGAGAGAGAGACTTATGTTCTCTTGTGTGTATGTGTAAAGAAGAGCAAAGAGGTGCCTCTCCTTTTATAATATTTTGGGATCCATGGATCTCAATCCATGGACTACACAAATCCAATGGCTAGCATTGATTTGTGTTTCTTTTAATGGCTAAGATTTGTGTTCGTAAAAACCAACAAAAATTTATTTAATTTAGATTAAATCTATATTGATAAATCAATATAAATCAATCCCAAATTAAATCAAGCAATCATGGAGATTATTGGAATGAAGATTGCCTCCTTCCATATTATGGGATTTGGTGGCAATCTCATGTAATCTCATGATATCTCATGAGATTACATTATTCCATGGAAATCTCCAAGATTTACAACAACACTTGTTGTAAATTATTCAACAAAAATAATTCATAATTATTTTGTGAATATTGCAATCTTACCATTGGAAAATTGTGAATCACATTCACAACTCAAAATAAAATGTAAATTACATTTTCAATTAAATGTCCAATGTGAATCCAATTCACACCAACATTTAATCAACAAATGTAAATTACAAATAGCTCTCTCTTATATATTATAAATCACATTTATACTATATATGATTAATATGGATATTTCTATCCACATTATTCATGTCCATGATAATTAAATCACATTTAATCATCTTGGATCTCTTTTCTCTTGTGCCCAAATAATATGAATCACATTCACATTATTTACATCTTTGATAATCAAATCACATTTAATTATCTAAGATGAATCTCCTTATAATATGAATCAAATTCATATTAATCATGATAATTAAATCACATTTAATTATACATTTCCTCAATGCTCGGATACATATATCAACAATAGAATTTTCCATGAACTCTTTCAAGGATAATGCGCTTTCTTCGTAAATACTTGAAGATAAGGACATGGCGATTGTATTGTTCCATGTATAGTGACTTGGATATTGAGATCACATCTCAAATCCAGATCTCGGGCCTCCCATAGATGCTTGATTAAATTAAGACCGCAAATCTAATCTTCTCATTGCATCTCAATCTCATTCACATCAATGTCCAACATTTGAACTAAGATCAGATTACTTCTCTACTGAGAGGAGTCACTAAAATCCAAATCAGTTTCATCACTCCCTAAGAATGGAAGTGTCATGGTTATACAATCGTATATGATCACATCAGCCTCAGGTATTCCCAATACCTGTACATCTTGCATACTGGAAGACTCAGAATAAACCCGAAGTATAAGATCATTTTTACACTGTCTACTTCAGAGGTTTTATCATTAAGTTTCTCATTCAATCATTGGGAGTCTGTGTCGATCATATGCTTTCCAAAAGCATATATCATACCCACATGTTGATCATATACTTTCCAAAAGCATATATCAAACCTACAAATTCAGTCAAGCTTCCAAAGCGAGACGACCGTGCACGGAATTTGGTTTTCCCCAATATCTCATGAGTGAGCTCATGTCTTCCGGTTCAGTAATGAACCTGTATGATCCCTTTGAGAGATCGTATTACTCATATGCCCTTATATGCATACCAGCGTGCCTGTGTATAGACCTTGATAGGTCATCAACCTATTGGTCTACCAAATGTACATACTCAGACATATAACAACACATCTGTCTCCGGTCAGAGGATGCGTTCCTATATTATGACAACATACGACATAGGACTTTGGTTATCTCGATCTCGTTAAGTCAACTCTTTGACCTAACTTATCTAACACCTCCGAATCTCTATTCCTATGCAGAGGACGTGCATTAAGAGGTCAGTTAGATATCAACCTTTACAGAAAGGATTGCCATCTCCTTCTCAAGATGGAAATCATCTCTTAATAATCATTTGACGGTGCTCGATGAGTCCTCAATCTAACTCTTTAGATATTCATGCACCAGCCTCTATGATTCAATACTTGAATCAACAACTGTATGATCATCAAGATGGCCATGGTACATAACCCTAATTGTACTAAGGGACTTATTATGCAAATTATTTATTCTTCATTTCAGATTAGTGAATAATTTTTGCAATAACATTTATTGCATAATGGCTCGCCGTGGGCTCGCATTTCCAACAATGGTTGTAGAAACTTGATAGTTGAGAAGGTTCTTCGATCTCTAACGAACTTTGAAGCTCCAAATGATGGGTTATTAAGCTCCAAATGGAAGACAACATGCAAATGGTAATATATGTGCTCGATTTGCAAACAAATCGACCGAGGAATTAAGGGATTTGAAAGTTTTAAAATTCGTTTCCAGAATAGTTTAACAGTGAAAACATAAGAACAAAGAAGAACAATTTTGGGGATTTCGAAACGAATCGAAAGGGGGTGAATTGATATGCGTCTAAGAAGGATGATCAATGATCCTAATCGTGCGCTTAAGGTAGCTAATACTTGCACGAGAATCGAGAAATAAAAATACGAAGATGGAGGAATTGACCTGTGGACTGGAGGTGTATGACCTTCAGGTTATGGCTCGACGAGCGGTCCTCTCGGAGCTTGACGTGACGATGTGGTGGCGATGTAAGGCGGTGGACCCCTTGGAAGTCTCCTCTGATGTATCCTCATCCACGTAGAGCCTTCCTCGAGCCCTGTCACGGCCGATGTGAGGCGGAGCGAGGTGGAGAAGGTGGTTTAGTCGGCCAGGTATGAACTGGAAGCTGGAAGCCTTGGAATCGTTAGTTGGGAATGGAAATTTGGAGATGGTTTTATAAATGATCGGAGGGAGTTAGGTATAGGATCTACGATGGGCGTGGATCTGGGTAATTAGGAGAAGAATATCAAGGGATTAGATCAGCGTTAGGAGTGTCGAGGTGGCATGTGAAATTGGTTGAATGAGGGAGGTTGGAATAAACTGCCCGTCTGGGTTCTTTGAAGAAGAAGAAGCTCCCAAGTGCAGACACGTGTCAGCACCTGGTTGGGCAGGATCCATAAATACCTTAATAATTAGATATTAAATAGTAAATATCATTATTTTAAATTGGTATTAAAATATGGTATAATTAATTTTATGAAAAAAATATTATTTTACGAAATATAAATATTATATTTATAAATAAATATAAATAGTACTTAATAAATAAGTTTTGTATTTTTAACTTAATAAATTAATAAATAGTATATTAATTTCATATTTTCTTAATTATTAGGTTTATAAATAAAGTATATACAGTTTTTTTATAAATTTTAATAAATTATTTTAGGTATATTTAATAAATACAAGTATTAGTCATATAGTTCATTTATACCTATAAATTAGGGTTTTTGATTTTTTTTAAAATAATAAATAATTTACAAAATTATGGAATAAATTAAGGTTAAAATACAAGATCAATAAAATAATTGAAAATTGTAAAACCATTAAAATGATAAATAGTGTGTTCTAAATAAAATAGATAGCTCAGAAACCCAGTTGTAGTTAGGTCCCAATACCGACTTTTTGCAAACGGGCTCCTATTTTAGTGAAATCACCTTCATTAATTAGAGAATATTATTTTATAATCTTTAAAGGTGAGTAGAGTAAAATTGGAGTTCGTATGAGCAAGTTATGATGTTTGGAAGTTTGGATTTTGAAAATTTACAAGTTGGATTTCTTGACATATATGCACGGTAATATTTTTAAGTTATTTTTATATTTTTTATACATTTTTAGAAATAATTAGGAGAAGAGTTGGTGAAAAATATGTTCATATGAATTAACTAAAAATCTTTAAACTTTTGATATTTATTGGATAATTAATGGAGAATGCATGAAGTGTGAAATAAATTATTTTTATTTGTTTTCTTTCTTATCACCCCCTACTTATTTATTTGTCGACCAATCCATGCTGACTTGGTCTCAGGGATTAGGTTATAAATATATCTTTCAGCTATATTTATTTTACAAGTCACATTGTACGTATATATATATATCTATAAATTATCTTTATTTTTATTTTCTTTATTCTTCTTCTTTTATTTATTTACATGATTTTGATGTATAAAAGTGCATTTGTACTCATGGATGGAATTTTATTAAAAATGAAATTTAATGAATATTTACATGTATTTGTTAAGGGTTTTACGACAAAATGCAGTTAGAATGTTAATGAATCGTGGATTCATCAACCTCCTATATTTAAACTTTACTAGTCCCTTAGCAAACACTTATTTGAAAAAAATAAGGGAAAAATAAAGAAAATTAGAATGAATTTGTTTTCCTAAACAAATTCATGAGAACAGACAAAGGGTAGAGCTCGATCGAGCCTGAAACAAACATTTTGTCGGAGCCTTAACTAGGATTAGGATTTTATTCTCAACAGTCCTTAAGTTCCACAAATCCTTATTTAAGTTCACCTCAACAACCAGTTCAGATCCATTCATTCATATCACAAACTTTATCAACCTTGAATTCAATCTGTACAGTATGTGAATTGTTTTAGCTCTTCTCGCTTTGAAAGAAGTGAAGAAACCACCCATCCCAGCTATACACTCCTATTGGTTCCTCATCCATCTACTCCTTCCTCGGGGAGGGAGGTATTTCCTTCTGAGGTCAGTTCGTGATATGTCCACAATTGGATATAGAGAGGAAGTAGAAGAATGAGAAAAGAACTGGAGTGCGACCAGTGTAGACGCATCTCTTTGTGAAGCCCAGCCGGTGTAGCTAAGTCTCCACTAAGATGTGCAAGCATTTTTGGTGGAAGCTCGGACCATTGTGGTTGTATTTGTATTTGATGGCTTCCTCTTTGAGTTTACTTTGTAGTATTGCTTGCACTGCATTCATCTCTTTGTGCCTCAACGGATATAGCATCTTTTCATTCCGTCCATTTTTTGAGGTCTTGGAAAAATTGTGTTAGCAGATCCTTCCCTCATCCGAAGCGACTATCGCAACCCCAATCTCTCCGGTCTTTAGATGTCAATGCCACAAAGATAAGGATAGAAACACACTACCAAGATGGATTTCCCTTCACAGCCCCATGCAAGTCGATCTAAATGCAAAGTGCATGTGTCCAAAATTGGTTCACTGATGCAGAGTTGTATGGATGACACCAAGTGTTCTAATTAGGCACTTTTCGAGTTGACTTCCCAAATATGGTCTCATGGAATCCAAAGATATAAGTCAAAGACCTGAAGAGTCCAAATTCCAGTTCCTAACTAGGCTCCTTACAATGATCGTCAAAAGTCGAAATCAAGCTCCATCCTTCAGACTTTTCCCAATCTTTAGTTCTAGAAATCAAACTTATTCTGAAAAATGCTAATGCAAATGCAACCATGTTTTGTGAAGTATATTTTCTGAATTTTACTCATTTTTATGGATTTTAAGGATTTTGTATTTTATGGATTTTTGGACTTTACATTTTTATGAATTTTATGATTTTGATAAACCATTTTATGTACAATTTTTTACAAGATAATTTACCCATATTTTATTTGGATTGAATAACTAATGGATTTTACAAGTTTTATATACAAATCATTTTAAATGAATTATATGAATTTTACACATATTTTACTATATAGGATTTAAATAAGTGTTATACATATTTTAAATACACATTTTAAATTAAGGATTTTAAACAAGGATTTAAACATATTTTACTTCTTGACAAGGATTTTATAGTTAATTAAATTAAAAAAGGTGGATTTTAACTTACCCTCACCCACTTTTATGGATTTTATAGATATAGAAAATACATAAAAGTACGAGTTATGGACAAAAGTATATATAAAATATATACGCACCCCCTATACTTAGCTTGTGCTATGTCCTCATAGCGTCAAAAGAGAAAAAGGAAGACATAACTCATGCTAAGTAAAAGTGGGTGAAAAAGAATAAGTAAAGTGAAGTCAGTCAACCCCCTATACTTACGATCAGGTAATCGTAAGTATAGTGGAGCAAAAACGAGGTGACTGATGGAAAAAGTATATACAACCGAGAAAACAAAAGGAGAAAGAAAACAGAATCACCGAAATCACTCAGTCCCCCTATACTTAGGATAAGGCTTCCTAAGTATAGAAAAGAGTGTGGTCAAAATTAGGGACCAATGATTAGAGTAAAGGAAAAGATATACAAAAGAAAAATAAGAAGATCAAAAATCGAAAACGAGAATCAGCGGGCAATCGGTCCCCCCTATACTTAGGATATGGTATCCTGAGCATAGAAGTTGAACAAAACTGGGGACGATTGTGATCTACAGAGACTATACATGTATGTACTCCAGAAAACCGAATGGCTTCACAAGTCTCTGTACAGGATGAGATGAAGCGGAAGAGTAATCATGCATCCTGTACAAAGTAGATCACTTCAACTCGGTCTAGATGATCAGTAGCCTCCATGAAGTGCTTCAACATCTGCCCATTCACTGTAAACGGTTCTGCACCAGGTGACTCATCCGATACAGCAATACTACCATTGCCGTGCACCGTTCTGACTATATACGATCCTTCCCACTTGCTTTTTAATTTGCTAGGAAAAATTCTCAACCATGCATTGAACAACCAAACTTTCTACCCAAGAACAAAGATTTTGTGTCGGATATGTCTGTCATGCCATCGCTTCACTTTGTCCTTGTAACTGAGGGTTTTCTCATATGCCTGATTTCGAATCTCTACCAGCTCATTCAGATCTAATTTTCTCTTAGCTCATGCTTTCTATAACTCTAATGAAATTTCTCTGATTGCCCATTCAGATTTGTGCATGATCTCTACGGGCAAATGGCATGGCTTCCCGTAAATTAATCTGAACGGTGAAGTACCCAAGGGAGTCTTATATGCAGTGCGATAGGCCCAAAGAACTTGGTCTAGAAGCTGTGACCAATTCTTCTATCCGGTCGTACTAATTTTTGGAGAATAGATTTCACCTCCCTATTTGAACTCCAGCATGCCGTTCGTCTGTGGGTGTTACGGAAAAGCTACTCTATGATCAATTGCATAACTCTTTACTATCTTTTTCACCTCCTTATTGATGAAATGGCTACCCCTGTCTGAAATGAGAATACATGGAATACCAAACCACGAAATAATATGTTCCCTTAGGAACATGCATACTGTCTTGTTGTCGGTGGTTCTTGCGGGTATAGCCTCCATCCATCTGCTAACATAATCTACAACGAGAAGTATGTACTTAAAGCCGTTGCTGGAGGTAAACGATCCCATAAAATCTATACCCCATGCATCAAAGATCTCATAAATTATAACGGGTCGCATAGGCATGGCATCTCGAGAACCAATTGTCCCTATGGCTCTTTGACATTCTGGACAACTCTTCACGAATGTGTAGGCATCTCTAGTAAGAGTCGACCACCAAAATCCGCTCTGAAGTACCTTCTGCACTGTCCTCTTCCCCGAATGATGTCCTCCTATCTCTAAAGAATGGCGCAAAGTGAGGACACTGTTGTATTCATCCTGAGGAATACATTGCCTGTAAATACAAGCCGGTCCTTCACGAAAAAGCATCGGATCCTCCCAGTGGTAATATCATGCCTCAGACACTAGCCTGTCGACTCGGTCTTTCGAACAACCTTGTGGACTCTTCTGTGTAACCAGAAAGTTCACTATATCTGCATACCAAGGAAGTTCTGTAACTGCAAAGAGACTCTAGTCTAAAAATTTCTCTACAATCTTCGGCATGTAATCATCTAAAGGTTGTGCTATCTGTAACCGCAAGAGGTGATCAGCTACCACGTTCTTTACCCCAGGTTTGTCTCTAATATCAAAATCAAACTCCTGGAGTAAGAGAATCCATTTGAGAAGGCATGCCTAGGGTGGAGCATGGGCCAGGGCCGGCCCGACCCAGCCCGCTGCCCGACCCGCTCAAGCTCGACCCAAGCCCAAGCCCACTTTCTAAATGGGCGGGCTTGGGCCGCCATTTTAGACCATTTATCAAATCGGGCTGGGCTCAGGCTTGAGCGTGCCCAAACCCGAATCCCACGGGCCAGCTCGATTTAAGGTCCGAAGCCATGTCCGACCCCTGAGCCTGGCCCACCCCCTCTTTTCATAACCCTAACCTACTGTTTGGCCATTCCCCCCCACACACCTCCCACCCCTATCGGCGTCGTCCCTCCCTCCCCGAGCTCCCTCCCCTCCCTCCTAGTGATTCCGCTGGTGCAGCCCTCGGCCCTCCCCAGCCCCAGGTTGCCCCGTCGCCTCGCGAATCTGCGACCCATTCCACTCCCCGCCGGTGTCGTTGCGTTGTGCGACCCCCGCCGCCCCTCCAATCCGCGACCCCTCCACTCCTCACCGTCGTTGCTGCACGGCCCTCCGCCCTCCCCAGCCCCAGACCTCTCCCTTCCTCCCTCACCATCAGGGGCCAACTTTTATGGGATTCGCGGGCCGGCCCGACCCATCTTGGGTCGAGCTTGGGCCCAATTCTAGAAAAATAAGCAGGCCTAGGCCCGACCCGTGGGCCCGGTTACTTAAATGGACCTGGGCAGGGCTAGGTTGGGTCCGGCCCGAGCCCGGCCCATGCTCCACCCTAGGCGTGCCTTAGCATCCTTCTTTTCCATTAAAAATCGGATAGCTGAGTGATCCGTATAAACTGTGATTTTTAAAGCCAAGAAGATAAGATCAGAATTTATCTAAAGCAATCACTACTGCTAACATCTCTTTCTCTATTAGTGTGTAATTTTGCTGTGCATCATCTAGAGTGCGGATGGCATAGTGGATGGAAACTGGAAGTCCGTTCCTCCGCTATCCTCATACAGCCTCGACCACAAAATCTGAAGCATCCGTTATGATCTCGAAGGGTAGAGACTAATCAGGTGGCTGTAGGACATGAGCACTGATAATCATCTCTTTTAGAGTGAGGAAGGCATGAAGACATTTATCATCTAACAAGAACTCGATGTCTTTGCCTAAAAGTCCAGTTAACGGTCGGGCAATCCTAGAGAAATCCTTAATAAACCCTCAGTAAAAGCTGACATGCCCCAGAAAAGACCACAATTGCTTTACGTTGGATGGTGGATCGAGTCATTTGATGACATCCACCTTGGCAGGGTCAACCTCCATGCCTTGCTTGGATATGACATGCCCCAACACGATCCCATTTGTAACCATAAAATGGCTCTTTTCCCAAGATAAAATGAGATCAACCTCACAACATTTCTGAAGAACTTGGTCTAGGTACTCTAAACAATCATCAAAGGACTCACCATAGACCGAAAAATCATCCATAAAGACCTTGAAGAAATCACTGACCATGTCCACAAAAATGGCAAGCATGCACCTCTGGAATGTAGCGGGGGCATTGCACAATCTAAAGGGCAATCGTCTAAAAGCATACGTGCCGAAAGGACATGTGAAGGTGGTCTTCTCTTGATCCTCAGGGGCAATAGTAACCTGATTGTATCGCGAGTAACCATCTAAGAAGCAGAAGTACCCCTTCCCTACCAACCGTTCAATCACTTGGTCTATAAAAGGCAACAAGAAGTGGTCCTTCTTTGTCGCGATGTTCACCTTTTTGCAATCCACACATACCCGTCACGACGTGGTCACTCTCTTTGGAATCTCCTCTCCACTCTCGTTCTTAACCATCTGAATGCTTGACTTCTTCGGGACAACATGTAATGGGCTAACCCATTTAGAGTTGGAGATAGGATAAATAAAGCCGGCGTCACACCATTTCGTGATCTCTTTCTTGACAACATCGTGTAAGATGGGATTCAGCTTACGCTGAATATCTCTGGAAGGTCTGCTATCATGATCAAGATAGATATGATGAGAACACAAAGCATGATTTATCCCGCAGAGATGGGATACAGTCCACCCAATGGCCTTGCGATTTCTTTCAAGAATCTCCATCAGACGGGATTCTTGTTCTTCGGTCAGATACACGTTGATAATGATCGGAAACTGACGGTGTGGACCCGCAAGGAAAGCATATTTCATATTTGGTGGAAGGGTTTTTAGCTCAAGTAATGTCAGATCTGGCTCTATGATATCATCTTCTGATTGAGTTATGAGATATGCGCTGCTGATGGATGTTTCTATCTTAAGATTTTTCACCATCTCAACATGTTCTGGAGTCGGACTACAGAAGATGTCTAGAACATCATCCGACTAGCTACCGTGCTCATCCTCAGAATGATTGGACGAAAATAATCCGGCTGAGTAAAAATCAGTCTATGATTCATCTGAGGTGGAGGAATTCTGTGAATGTTCTGAATCCAAAATATATGCAATAACATCCTCAGAATTCTGCTCCATGTAATATTCACCTTCTATGCTGAAATAAAGAGTTCCGTCAGATGAGCTGCCTGCTGAAGTCTCGGACCCATCCTCTTCTAGGATATCTTGGGTCTCTACTTGATACCTCTCAAGATCGTCAAGGCAAACCTCATCCATGTAATCACATGTGTCTAAGGAACTCAAAGCATCGGAACTAGTTGTAGATGCGGCACTAGAAGATTCTCTCGTCATCTCTATATGTAACTTCTCGCCCTCGATGCGAAAAGATACCTTCCCTGTATCATAATCGGAAAGGGCCTTTGCGGTCTCCAAGAAAGGCCTTCCAAGAATGATCGAGGTAAGATTTAACTGTGTAGGGCAATCCATATCCAGGACAGTAAAGTCCACTGGGAATTGCAAACCCTGCACAGTTACGATAATGTTCCTCAAAATGCCCCTAGGTCTCTTTACAGATCTATTAGCAAACTAAAGGATCAATTGGGATTTGTAAAGAGGACCTAACTCGAGCTTGTCAAGTAAACAAGATGGTAAAAGATTGATAGAGGAACCGTTATCAAAGAGAGTGCGATGGAATGGGGCTTCTGAAATCTCGCATCTGACATAATGTGCTCCTGAGTCCTTCTTCTTTGGAAGTCTGTTCTAGATCACGCAGGAGGTGGCCTTGGTCAAAATATGCTCCTCTGTTTGGGACTTCTTCTTCCTATGCGTTGTACATTTATTTTTCAACTGCTTCTTAAATCTAGGGAAGTGATCCTAGGCATCATGGAGCAGAATTTTCAAAAAGATATAATCTTTTAGAAATTTCTTAGTCTCTGGAGTAACATCATTTTTTTGGATTTTTTTATGCCTTTTCCATACAAAGCATCAGGAAAAGGAACAAGCTCAAGAACAAAATTCTCCTTTTTATTGCAATCGGGATCAACTTGTACATCAGGAGTAACAGAGTTATCTACAAAACTCTCTAAAACAAGAAAGGACACACCAACTTCGAGCGTGTCTTCATGGTCTGGTGTGATGTCATTGTCTGATTCACCTAAGTCCATATCGACCGTCTCAGCATCGCTTCCTTCTCCCTGATTATCGAGTGGTTGATCCCTATCGTTGCGATTCTCCTCCTCATGCTGTGTATCATGGTCTGGCTTTCGCTCCTCTTCTTGTGCCATCTCCTCCTCCCAATCAGATGTTTGTGGTGATGTACCGCTCCTGAGATGAATGAAGTTAGGTAAAAATTTAGGAAAAGAGATCGTACATGTTGTGTCGTCTACCTGATCTGGGTGCCTCCTTTTGTTGTTCGGGTTCATCTGAGGCTGTGCGAGAAGAGTGGTCTTGGGTTCGGTTGACTCATCCAGATGATGGTTAACCCGCTCCATATCAGTCTTGTGCGTGATCTGGAGCGTTCTCAACATGTCCATGATCTGGTTTAGTGTCAGGGCTTGTGAAGATGTTTCTGGTTCAGCACAGTAACCTTGACTTTCGACTCTCTCTTGCCGCTGTGTTTGCTGCTGGGAGCGTACTGCTGAGGAGATCGTTGTGGAATGAATGGAGACTGCTGCTGCTGGTGACAATTGGGCTGTGATTATGGAGCAGAATGATGAACAGAATGTGCTCTCTGATAGACGTTCTGGTGAGAGTGCTGCTGTGTGTAGTATTGTCGGTGCTGATATTGCCGACGTCCATGATGTGGATAATGTTGCGACTGTTGTTGATGATGTACGTTCGATTGCTGAATCGGAGCATACCATATTCCGTTGATCTCAAGAGTGGCTTGAGGCTCAACATCGATGTCTACAGGGCTGATGATATGACCGGGATTGGCATGAGTCTGGTCCTCCTACCAATCAATCTGCGGAGTCTCTGGCTCGCTCTGGATGAAATGGATATGTCAGGTGGGTGGAGCATGTAAAGATATCCGAGTAGGTTGTGTGGTTGAAGAAGCTTGAGCTATAATTCCGTCACCTTCTTCGTAAGATCACTCAGCTGCTGAGACAGAGATGAGAGTTTTTCCAACTTTTGCAACGGGTGCAAGTCCTGAACTTGCTTCTGAATCACATCTACCAATGTTAACTTCTCGCTGATATATCCCATGTTTGTATTGGATTCAGAGTCTAAAATGTTCGCCATTTTATGATGTTCTCGGTGATGTGGTGGCTGAGGGGCCTTCTGGAATGCCCAAGTAGAGTCGATGATTCTCGAGTTCTCTGCCATCCCCTCGAAGATGAACCAGACAGACTCGGCATCCTGATTCAGATAGCTACTGCCATATGTGGCACTTACTAGTCCCTGAATATCCAGATGGAGTCCTCCAAAGTAATTCTGAACAAGCAACTTCATTGGTATCTCGTGATGAGGACATATCTTGGTAAGATCCTTGAATCGATCCCATGCCTTGTGGAAAGATTCATTCGGTAATTGCGTAAAGTTGGAGATCTGATTCCTCATCATGTTCGTCCATCCAAGATGGAAAATTTTACGCAGGAATGTGGACTTCAGGTCAGTCCATGTAGAATCTCTCTCCCCAAATGGCTGAGCCAGTAAAGCGCTATCTACTAAGGTGAAGGGGAAATCTTTGAGATAAACGGCTTCCTGCGTAACTCCAGGGTAAATTGCCGTACCACAAATCATCTCAAAGTGTTGCAAGAAGGTAAACGGCTCCTTCATGGCATTCCCATATAATTTGGGAAGCAGTGAGATGAATGATAGACGTAACTCGTGTGGCCCCTAATTCGGTGGCAACCGAATCCAATGATGTAGTGTTCTCGCCCTGGGGTCATACTCATCTCTGAGTGTCATGGGAACCACAGTAGGTGACAGTGGGTTCCCGGCTCTTTCTCTGAACGCAACGATCTCAGCTCGCAACTCATCATGCACCCTGAACTGGTCTCGAATCTGAATATTCATCTACTACAATGTATCGAGAATCCCGATTGTGATATCTGCGGCTAGATTCGATCTTCCATCAATGTATTGGTCCTCAGCTAGTCGCTCCTCTACTGGTCCCTTTCTGTGCGCCATCTGCTTCAAATCTTCTGGAAAGGAAAACTTCTCGTAAGAACTTAGAGAAAAATAAGCTGGAGAAAGCGACGATAAATTGAGGCTGTGGTCTTTCTCAAAAGATGGGCTGGGAGGCGAGGGAGTTTGGGTCTGACTCTCCTCGAGATCAGATGGGACCGACTCAGGAAGAGGGTCATCCTGGGTCTGTGAAGATGTACGATGGACTGTGAAAGATCGAGGTCTCACGGAGTCTGAGCAAAATAGCCGTTGGATCGTCATCTTCGATGTCAAAGATAATTGGGAGAGCACGGTATTAACAGAATGGGAGAAAGCATATAAGACGCGGTAACTCATGCCTCACAATCAAACACAAAGCAAACCCTGTATTCACAAACACAACCCGATGATGACCATAAGAGTTCGGTCGTTTATCTTGTCGGTTTTAGGGTTATTTTGGCACATAAGTATATTCATAAATTATCGCAAGCTGATGGGTGCCCGATGTTTCCCCGAAATATTGTCCCGAGTCCTTATTGAAAATCATTTATTCTCAGCCAGTATGGGAGTAAGTACGGACCATTTTCGGCTCCGTGTTACTTGAGGACGAAGCCTTACACAAAGTCCTCTAAAACCCCACTCTGCTAAGTAAACTCGGACCATTTCTGGCTACCCGAGAGTACCCGTTGAAGAACAACAGTTAGGTGTTTGAACTAAGTAGTATCTCTAAAGAAACACATACTACGGTTCTATCCTTAATGTCGTGTCTCACTCACAATCTTCTGGAAATATATCTGCAGTTGAAGTGCGGGGATTTCTCTCCCAAAGCTAATGATCCTTTCCTTTTTTTAGAGTCAGATATTTAAGTAGTCCCGAATTTATTTTTGGTTTTCTCTTTTTTTTGGAATTTTTTCAGACAAACATCTAACGATTTATATTACTTTTTATAAATCCTAAAGCCATGTACCTAGGTTAGGAGTCCTAGAACTATCTACGAAGGCGCAAGCAGATAAGATAAAAATCAAAAACACATAAGCATGCACCTAGCCTCATGAAAAACCGTGGAAAACCAGAGATGCAAGAAAAATCATGGTGGATGGCCTGCTTCCCTGAATGCATGGCACTCGGTGAACAGACCCCGAGAAAAAGGGAGGGGAGGTACAAGTCGGGATGCCCTTACGAGGCCCCTTTCTACAAAATACAAAAACACAGGCAAGTGCTCTTACTCTTTTTTTATGACAAAATTATTATAAGAAAAACTCTAACTAATTCTACCCTCAGCAACCGACCCGTGAGAGAAAGGACCGGTCTCTGCACTTTCAACTACTTCGGCTTCCAAGGAAGCCAACAATACCTGCAGGCCATGCAAAGATTACTTAGGAAAAAGAAGAAGCACATGAAAAGTCGTAGGAAAAAAATTGAAAAAAATTCGAAGCAACATGGAAAATCGTAAAAACCGAAGAAAAAGCCATAAATCGAAAATCAATCGAAAATTGAGAAAGAAATAAAATTTGTAAAACCAAGAATATCAGAAATTTTCTAAATTAAAGTCAAAAACCGATGTAGAAATAATGCCTCCCCAGCAACGACGCCATTTTGATAATGTGGTTTTGCCTGCGGTTAATAATGATGTCAGTTGTAGAAGGACTGTGAAGACAAAACTGTGTTGATCAAATAAAAATCAATGAAATAGGAGAGAGAGAGAGAAAATGAGAATATGCAGCTTCTCTCTCCTATTTCTTTTATACTATATTATTTAGCCAGGTAAGTGTGCCTGGGTCGAACTTGAGGAGGCAGAATATCAATGCTCCGGCTTTCAATAAAGGAATAAATCTCAAAAATGTTCTTCTTTATTCTTGAATTTATAAAAGACTTGAAAACTGACTCGAAAATAACTCGATACTACGAAAATCAAATCGATAAAACTAAACAACAAAAAATGGTAGTTACGTAGCTACCCTAAAAATTCGGGACGAAAATGCGACAAGAAGGATGTCCAAATCATCCCTACAAGCCAGGGGTATAATTGTAAAACAAACTTTCATGTCCTATTACAAAAAGGTCCCTGGCAGGGACTAGGATGCAAAGAAAACAAGATCTATTACATTTAGGTCCCTCCGCGAGGACCTAAATGTAATTCTGGAAATGTCTTGGAGCGGAAGGAGACTCTGGATCTTTAACTGAGTTTATGGTGCAATTATTCTACCCCTTCAAAAGCAACGGATGGAATTAGAAGTAAAGATGCGATCTGGGTCATTTGTCTGGGACACGTGTCAACAACATGTACACTCTGGTTGTTCTTGAAGTTCTTCACCTCCTCAGCGCGGCTGACAACGAAGGATCCTTCATCGATTTATTCCCGACGAACAACACCGGCCTTGGACCTCTGGCGGGGCCAGAGGAGTGACTCCTTCACCCCTCGAGCTCGCCTACAAAGGGCTTGCTTCAAGGTCGACTGATGTAGCGGTGATTCGTCGGTGAAGATGATCATTCAGGCAGACTTGGAGGTGGTTGCAGAAACTCGATAGTTGAGAAGGTCCTTCGATCTTTGGAGAACTTTGAAGCTTCAGATGATGGGTTATTAAGCTCTAGATGGAAGACAACCTGCAAGTAGTAATATATGTGCTCGATTTGCAAACAAATCGGCCGAGGAAATAAGGGATTTGCAAGTTTTAAAATTCATTTCCAGAACAGTTTAACAGTGAACATATAAGAACAAGGGAGATCAATTTTGGATATTTTGAAATGAGTCGAAATGCGGTGAATTGGTATGCGTCTAAGAAGGATGATCAATGATCCTAATCACACGCTTAAGGTAGCTAATACTTGCATGAGAATTGAGAAATAAAAAGACGAAGATGGATGAATTGGCCTGTGGACTGGAGGTGTATGACCTCCGGGTTATGGCTCGATGAGTGGTCTTCTCGGAGCTTGACGCGACGACGTGACGACGATGCAAGGCGACAAACCCCTTGGAACTCTCCTCCGACGTATCCTCATCCATGCAGAGCCTTCCTCGAGCCCTATCGCGGCCGATGTGAGGCGGAGCGAGGTGTTTTAGTCAGCCATGTATAAACTGGAAGTCGGAAGCTTAGGAATTGTTAGTTGGGAATGGCATTTTGGAGATGGTTTTATTGATGATAGGATGGAGTTAGGAATAGGATCTACGGTGGGCGTGGATCTGGGTAGCTAGGAGAAGAAGATCAAAGGATTATATCAACGTTAGGAGTGTCGAGGTAGCATGTGAAATTGGTTGAATGAGGGAGGTTGGAACAAACTATCTGTCTGGGCTCTTTGAAGAAGAAGCTCCCAGGTGCTGACACGTGTCAGCACCTGGTTGGGCATGATCCATAAATACCTTAATAATTAGATATTAAATAGCAAATATCATTATTTTAAATAGGTATTAAAATAAAAAATGTAGATAATAAAATTATCTAAAATATGGTATAATTAGTTTTAATAAGTAATAAATATTTTACAAAATATAAATATCATATTTATAAATAAATATAAATAATACTTAATAAATAGGTTTTGTATTTTTAACTTAATAAATTAACAAATATTATATAAATTTAATATTTTATTAATTATTAGGTTTATAAATAAAGTATATATGAATTTTTATAAATTTAATAAATTATTTTAGGTATATTTAATAAATACAAGTATAAGTCATATAGTTCATTTATACTTGCAAATTAGGGTTTTTGATTTATTTAAAATAATAAATAATCTACAAAAATTATGAAATAAATTAGGGTTAAAATACAAGATTAAGAAAATAATAAAAAATTATAAAACCATTAAAATGATAAATAATGTTTTTAAAATAAAATAGATAGCCCAGAAACACGTTTGTAGTTAGGTCCCAAAACTGACTTTTTGCAAACGGACTCCGATTTTAGTGAAATCACCTTCATTAATTAGAGAATATTATTTTATGAACTTTAAAGGTGAGTAGCGTGAAATTGGAGTCCGTATGAGCAAGTTATGATGATCAGAACTTTGGATTTTGAGAATTTACAAGTTGGATTTCTTGGCATATATATAAGGTAATATTTTTAACTTATTTTTATATTTTCTATACATTCTTAAAATAATTAGGAGAAGAGTTTGGTGAAAAATATGTTCATATGAATTAATTAAAAATCTTTAAAGTTTTGATATTTATTGGATAATTATTGGAGAATGTATGAAGTGTGAAATTAATTATTTTTATTTGTTTTCTTCGTTATCCCCCCTACTTATTTATTTGTCGACCAATCCATGCTGACTTGGTCTCAAGGATTAGGTTATAAATATATCTTTCAGGTATATTTATTTTACAAGTCACATTATACATATGTACATATCTACAATTTGCCTTTATTTTTATTTTCTTTATTCTTATTCTTTTATTTATTTACATGATTTTAATGTATAAAAGTGCATTTTTATTCATGAATGGAATTTTGTTAAAAAGTAAAATTTAATGAATATTTACATGCATTTGTTAAGGGTTTTAAGACAAAATGCAGACAGAATGTTAATGAATCGTGGATTCATCAGTATTCATAGAGGAATGCAATATTGACTTCCATCTTACAGATGTCAACGTCAAGTTGTGGAGCTATAGTCTGCAATAATCTGATGAGTTTAAGCTTGGTTGTTAGAAAGAAAGTCTCATCGCAAGCGGTGTCTTCTTTCTTCAGTGTGTAGCTCATGGCTACGAGCCGTGCTTTGAAGGTCTCTACCTTCTCATCAGGTTCCCTCTTTCTCTTGAAGATCCATTTACATCTATTGGGTCCTACACTTACAGGTGGATCCTCGAGGGTCCATATACAACATTTGTATATGACGTATACTTTAGACTTTACTGCTAGCATCCATCTTTCCATGACATGATCTTCAGAAGCCTTCATCACATGAAATTTGATCATTGTCAGATTTCTCTGACACATGGAATCCATCCTCAAACTCATTTGAAGAGGTATTAGTGTTTCATATTTAATTGTCCCTTTAGTTCTTGATTTCAGGATCCTCATTATCTTCTCAAGATTAAATGAGTTCCTTCACTTCATTTTCATCTTGATTCTTAAGAGAGTCATCCTCTATGAATCAAATTCTCAAATATGAAATCTCTTGATAATCTCAAGGTCATAAAGTAGGTATCCAATACCATCCTTTATTTTCCTAATGAAGTAGCATTCTCTTGTCTAGATTCCAGCTTGCTTGCATGGAACCTAATTAAGGATATATATTGTAGTCTCTACTACAGATATACCTGGAAACTAAGAGGTAATTATGCTAAGATTCATCACTGATCAAATCATGTCACACATGATCCAATTGTATCTCCCTGCAACTCTATTGAGTTTAAGGTATATTAGCAGGAGTGAGATAGGAATGATATTCATGTCTCCATAAGGTATTAATTGAATTAATCTAATAGGTACTTGCTACCTTGATTAGATCAAATTCTTTCATCTTCCTTCAGAACTTTGATTCTAAACAAAAATTGTGAAATCTTTGAACATTTCAAAGGCTTCTAGGGTGAAGGGAAGAAATCTCATATCACAAATAATCATCAAATGATATCACATCATCAATGTTCATTATGATAGAGATGATTCATATACATCAATATGCATGAGATCTAGAATACCTTGACATATAACACCATTCCCATAGAGGGGTGAATTGGACATTTTCTACTTTGAATACAATATTCAAAAGTCTGTAGGATTTGAAATGTCAGACATTATAAAGCTTCATCTCTTACTAGTCCATTGATCTCATCAATAGACATATGTCCAAGATTTGATGCCAGATCATTGTCAAATGATCTTCATCATCTTATTAATCTTGTTAAGGTTTAATTTTCAATATCAGAAATGTTAATGAACCATTCATTAATTTTCTAATTTTAGTAGAGTCCTCCATATGTCACATAACTGTCTGAAATATATCCATCATAACTTTTTATGATAGGTTCATTCCAGACTTCATGTTTATTCCCAACATTTAGAAATAAACAATGAGTGTATTCTAACATCTAGGTTGTAGAGACATTCTCTAAGACTAAGAGTTCTCCCACTGAAAATATGAAGTCTATCTATCCAATAAAGGTTGTTGCAACAATTTCATCAACATCCATGTGGATGATTATTACATCTAAGATCAAATTTTCCAGTCTTCTAAAACATATGCAACCAATTGCAAGTGTTATAAGAAAAATGAGATACAATGATTAGACTTTTATTATCCAAAAAGAAAGTCAATTTCAATGATTAAATGTAGATATGATTATTCTGATGCATTGTCTGGATCCTTCTCTAAGGATCCATGATAGACTTGATAGTCATACTATCAACATATCATCTTGTTGTAGTATTGGCATTCATCCAACTCTTTGGATGTCATATGTCAATTGTAGAAGTACAATCAACTCCTTGAATTTCCCTCTTGCTTGGTTCCAACCCATGCTTCCACTGTGCTACCTTCATCTATAAACGACCACTGCTCAAGATAAAGGATCTCTTATGTTGAATTCAAAAAAGATTTCAATATAAGAGTACTTCATCATTTACACATGCTTCATTTAATTCATACAATACAAATATAATGAAGTTCAATGAATGGCTAGAGTATAGATAGTAAAATGATGGCACTCATCATATCTACATACATCTTAAGTTTTAAAGACATAGGTTCAGGTAGGTACTCAAACATTTTGAATACATCATCTATTATAGCGACACCATTCTGCACGATGCAGTGAATCATGCCATTCATGATTAAATGTCAAGAGCTCATATGTATGATAGAACATCTTCTTATATTTTTATAAAGATTATTTGACAATTGCGATCATCATTGACATGGCACTTCCAAAGTACATTCGATGAGAGATCAAGACTATAGAGACATACAAACCCCAGGGTTCTAGACCTATTGTCTATTTAATTGTCATTCCACATTATCATGAGGAAACTTTCACATTGCAACCACATACAATATGTGTCCAACTGCAAGTACAATATCTTGATCATGGATCCATCGAAGATATTTTACTGTTTATTATTGAGTATAATATTGAGTGGGTTTAATGAAGGATTATCTGAAATAAGAAATTTGCATAAATGTATATAAATATATATATACATATTTTACTTTGATTTAGGAATTTTTATATCAAAGTTGTCTTGCCTTGTCAACACTGAAAGTTCATTCCCTTAATCACTTTCAATGTAAGAGATATACTTGCCATTATATCTCAAGCAAGATCTGAGATCTCATTTCTTATCTTTGTCACATCCCAATAATATGAGAACTTGCGACCCGGATAAAAAGAAGTAGGAACTCATTTCTCCTTGCAACTCAAACTTGTGTTTCCCAATTCAGTCTTTAATGCATGGGTCCACCAACCCTAAGGTGATGTTGACCTGTCACTAATTGAACCAAGCGACAAAAGGATTACAATTCATTATGCGCAATCCAATATGGCCCCAATAATATGAGGACTGCATATTGGGGTCACTACGTATACGTCCTTACTCTTTCGAGAAGCAATGAGACTGATCCAGATGCGCTTGTATGCAGGAGTTGTCACTTCGGACAGGCATCTCCTACATATAATCTCTGGTGGCGGAACCCTTTGCCTTGACGGTAGACCATGGATATCACTTATATGATCCTCAATATCATGTTCAAATTTTAATTAAATATTATGAATCATATTCACATAATTAATTCTTCCAAGGGAAGTAACAACTCTATTCATAATATAGTATTTTAATTTTAATTGGATTCCAAATAATCTAATAACATTAAATCAATGATTCAATTAATATCCAGCAAATATTCTTTATTGTTACTTGAAATATGGTATTATCTTAAATACGCATTATTTAGAATTTTAATAATTAAAAAAATACATCATGATTGCTCAAGCATTATCCCTTCCTTACCCGATATCATGGCCAGTACTGACGGGAGTGGGACAGACCGTTCACGGAGCAACCTGCTACCCCAACGCTCCCCTACTAGACATCATATCTACATCGAGAAAGGATAATGCCAACTTGATCACTTTGTACTTGAGATGATAATCGATTTTTCAACTGAAGTTATATCATATAATAATAATCAAAACATTTTTATTAACATTATACGGAGATTTGCTAAACAAATCCTCAATCCTATTCAAGCAACTTAATTTGTTGGAATGTTCATGTAACCAATTGTGATCTAGATCATATCTAATCAAGTTGGTTTTGATCAATATCATTTAAGAAAATAATTATCATCTTTAAATATTTCAAAAATGTTTATCAATATTTATCTCAGGAAATTAACCACTAATTTCCATTAATTTAATTGAATGACAATCACAAGGTTCATGATCAAGTATGTAATTTGCAACGATGACTCTTACTTACTAAAATTAGCATATCTCAATCAATTTAAATCCAAATCAAGAAAAATAAGTTTCTAAAGTTTGAAATTTTGATTTAAAATAGAATATAAGTGATAATCACACATTTCTAGGTGTTTAAAATAGTAACTAACTCTTTAATTATGTCATGATTCACCATCCTCGAAATAGTGGATATATGTCTATTAAAATGATCATATCATGAGTAATCGAATTCCAAATCATGTAAACTCAAATCCCACGATTTCCTTAAGTAATGAGAAACATTATCCAAGTGATAATTTTGTGTTTAAACATTTTAAATAGAGTTGAAAAAAACATTAAAATAGGGCTGGGAAAATAAAATGCGATAGAATTTTCACAAACCCGTATGAGCCCAAGTCTTCCTAAGTTTATGGATCGTATCCAAACCCTCCAACCTAAGGACCTGATACCACTTGAAGGATATGGGAAGATCCTTAAGTGCATCACCGAAGTGTGACAATCTCATCGTATGCGATCAGGAGCGACTAGTCTTACTAGTGCTCGAGGCAACAGAATTTAAATTTTTCGATGATGAAATCACATTATCCAAGAACACTTATCGGATCATTTCATATAAATCACAATTAGGTATTAAGGTTACCTCTTGAAGCATGATTGAGATCGAGTCTCTAAATGAAGAGACCTCATCTCTCAAGACCGATCCGACGGAGGAGACGCTTGCGAGCGCGTTGATGAGACTCGTGCTCCTCGCAATAAATGTTGATGATCCAAGCGGTGAATCTCCTGATCTCATCACACGAGATACAACATCTCCTTTACGAGTGAGGCGCATCGAAGGAGATGGAGATCCACGAGTAAACAACCCGACAAAATAACGATAATGTTGCAGCGATGGCGACTCTCTAAAGCTCCATGATGGACGGATACAAGAGAGAGAGAGAGAGACTTGGTGTGTAGAGAATGAGAGAGAGAGAGAGAAATAGTTAATCTATGTCGAAGATCAAGGGGTACCTCTTCTTATATAGGGTTTTGGGAGTCCATGGATCTTAATCCATGGACAATGCAAAATCAATGGATGAGATTGATTTGTGTTTCTTTCAATTGCCATGATGTTGTTGTAAAAACACAACAATAATTAGTTTAATTCAAATTAATATATATTGATAAATCAATATAAATTAATTTCAAATCAAATCAATTGACTAATCTTGGAGATAATCAAAAGATTGACCACATCCCCTAAAAAGGAGGGGGGGCACCCTTTTGAGATGGAATGGGTCTATCTCCTCAATATCTCATGAGATCTTATTATCTCATGATATCTCCAAGATTTACTACAACACTTGTTGTAAATTATTTTGCAAAAATAATTCATAATTATCTTGTGAATATTGCAATCATGCCATTGGAAAAATCTGAATCACATTCACATCCCAAAATAAAATGTAAATTATATTTTCAATTATTTATCCAATGTGAATCCAATTCACATCAATAATTAATCAACAAATATAAATTACAATAGTCTCTCTCTAATGTATATTATAATTCACATTTATAATATACATGAATAATTGGATACTATTATCCACAATATTCGTATCCATAATAATTAAATCACATTTAATTATATTGTATTATCTTTCTCATGCAGTCAAATAATATGAATCACATTCACATTATTCACATCTTCGATAATTAAATCACATTTAATTATCTTAGATAACTCTCCTTATAATATGAATCACATTCATATTATTCATGATAATTAAATCGCATTTAATTATCAATTTTCTCAATGCTTGGGTACATTTATCAACAATGAAATTATTCTGAACTCTTTCAAGGATAATGCGCTTTCTTCGCGGATACTTGGATATAAGGATAGGGCGATTGTACGTTCCATGTATAGTGACTTAGATGTTGAGATCAAATCTAAAATCCAGATTTCATGGACCTCTCATAGATGCCTGATTTAATCAAGGCCGTAAATCTAATTTTCTCATTGCATATGAATCTCATTCAGATCAATGCCTAACACTTGGACCAAGATCATATTACTTCTTTATTAAGAGGAGTCATTAAAATCCAGACCTATTTCATCACTCCCTCGAAATGGAAGCATCATGGTTATACAATCGTTTATGATCACATCACCCTCAAGTATTCCTAATACATGTACATCCTGCATACTGGAAGACATAGAGTAAACCCGGAGTATTAGATCAATTTTACACTGTCTACTTCAAGGGCTTATCAATAAATTTCTCATTTGACTATTGGGAGTCGGTATCGATCATATACTTTCCAAAAACATATATCATACCCAGGTGTTGATCATATACTTTCCAAAAGCATGTATCAAGCCTACAAATTCAGTCAAGCTTCTAAAGACATATAACCATGCATGGAATTTGATCCTTCCCAATATCTCATGAGTGAGTTCATATCTTCCGATTCAGCAATTGAACCTATATGATCCCTTTGAGAGATCGTATTACACAAATTCCCTTGCATACACACCAACGCATTGGTGAATAGGCCTTGGTTAGATCATCAACCTGTTGGTCTGCCAAATGTACATACTCAGAC
The DNA here is from genome assembly GCA_037367405.1 of Ottelia alismoides. Taxonomy (NCBI): domain Eukaryota; kingdom Viridiplantae; phylum Streptophyta; class Magnoliopsida; order Alismatales; family Hydrocharitaceae; genus Ottelia; species Ottelia alismoides. The sequence goes on along the minus strand of JAZKJV010006971.1, from coordinate 846,747 downwards.
AAATAGTAACACATCTGTCTCCGATCAGAGGATGCGTGCCTATATCATGACAGGATTCGACATAGGACTTTGGCTATCTCGATCTCGTTAAGTCAACTCTTTGACCTAACTTATCTAACACCTCAGAATCTCTATTCCTATACAGATGACATGCATCAAGAGGTCATTTAGATATCGGCCTTTAGAGAAAGGATTGCCATCTCCTTCTCAGGATGGAGATCATCTCTTTAATAATCATTTGATGGTACTTGATGAGTCCTCAATCTAACTCTTTAGATATTCATCCAGGCACCAGCCTCTATGATTCAATAATTGAATCAACAACTGTATGATGGTTAAGATGGTCGTGGTACAAAACCCTAATTATACTAAGGGACCTATTATGCAAAATAGTTATTCTTCATTTCTGATTAGGGAGTGATATTTGAAATAACATTTATTACATAATGGCTCGTAGTGGGCTCGCATGTCCAATAAATGGAGCTCCCACTAAGCTTCACAAGGTTCATCAAGATTCTATCTGAAATCATAAACTTTATAACTTCATCAAATATGATGTTCCAACTACAAGAAGCTTAGTCGAGCCCATAGATGGAGTTCCTTTATCTTGCACATATCGCCTTCCTCTACTATGAAGACCTAGGGCTACTTCATATGAATATCCACGGAGAGGTATTCATACAGGAATACAATCTTGATTCGCATCTTGAAGATGTCATAGTCAAGTTGTATAACTATAGTTAGAAATAATCTGATGAGTTTAAGTATGGTCATTGAAGAGCAAGTCTCATCGCAAGCGATGTCTTTTCTTCGGTGTGTAGCTCATGGCTACGAGTCATTCTTTAAAGGTCTCTACCTTCTCAGCAGGTTTCATCTTTCTCTTGAAGAGCTATTCACACCTTAATAGGTCTTACCCTTATAAGTGGATCCTCGAGAGTCTATATACAACACTTGTATATGATGTCTACTTTATACTTTATTACTAACATCCATCTTTCCATTTCATGATCCTCAGAAGCTTCATCACATGAAGTTAGATCATTGTCAGACTTAACTGACAACTGGAATCCATCCTCAAACTCATTTGAAGAGGTGTTAACGTTTCATCTTTAATTGTCCTTTTAGTTTCCAATTTCAGGAGCCTCATTATCTTCTCAAGATTAAATGAATTCATTCACTTCATTTTCATCTTGATTCTCGAGAGAGTCATCCTCAAAGAAGAATATCCTTAGAGATGATATCTTTTAAGAATCTCAAGGTCATAAAGTAGGTATCCAATACCATCCTCTATTTCCTAATGAAGTAGCACTCTTTGGTGCTAGATTCCAGCTTACTTACATTCATGACAAAGTTATGAACCAAGCAACCCTAAATCCTCAAGTGTCCAACACTAGGCCAGGTTCCATAACCATAGCTTATGAGGGTTCTCAGGTTTTGATGCATGAAATCTTATTAATGATATATATTATAGTCTCTACTACATATATACCAGGAAACTAAGAGGTAATTGTGCTAAGATTCATCATTGATCAAATCATGTCACATATGATCCCATCGTATCTTTCTACAACTCTATTGAGTTAGGTGTGTTGGGAGGAGTGAGAAAGGAATGATATTCATATATCCATGAGGTATTTCTTCATTTCATCTAATAGATACAAGCTACCTTGATTAGATCAAATTCATTTTATGTTCCTTCAAACTTTGGTCTTAACCAAAATAATGAAATCTTTGAACATTTCAAAGGTTTCTAGGGTGAAGGGAAGAAATCTCATGTCACAAATAATCATCGAATGATATCACATATCATCAATGTTTATTATGATACATATGATCCACATACATCAATATATATGATACCTTGAATACCTTGGCATCTAACACCATTCACAGAGAACAATGCATTGGACATTTTATACTTTTGACTACAATATTCACAAGTATGTAAGATTTGAAATTTCAGACACTCTAAGGTTTCATATCTTACTTGTTTATTGATCTCATCAACAGACACATGTCCAAGGCTTGATGCCAGATCATTGTGACTTTTTAAGGTTTAATTTTCAGTATTTAGAAATGTCAATGAACCATTCATTAATTTTCTAATTTAGTATAGTCCACTAGATGTTAGATAACTATCTAAAATATATCTATCATAACTCTTTAAGATAGGTCTATTCCAGAATTCGTGTTTACTTCCAACATTTAGAAATAAACAATGCATGCATTCTAATATCTAGATCATAGAGACATTCTCTAGGACTAAGGGCTCTTCCAATGAAATTATTAAGTCTATCTATACAATAGAGATTGTTGCAACCATTGCATAATATCCATGGATGATTATTAAACCTAAAGATCAAATTTCTAGTCTTTTAATACATATGAAACCAATTGCAAGTCTTATTGGAAGAATGAGGTACAATTATTAGACTTCTAATCTTATCCAATAAGTAAGTCAATTTCAATGATGATATGTAGATAAATATTATTCCGATGCACTATCTGGGTCCATCTCTAAATATCCAAGATAGTCTAGATAATCATACTATTAGTACATCGGCTTATTGCAGTATTGGCATTTATCCAACTCTTTAGATGTCATATGGAAGTCACAGAAGTACAGTCAACTCTTTGACTTTCCTTCTTACTTGGGTCCAACCCATGCTTCCACTACGCTTCCTTCGTATATAAATAACCATTGCTTAAGAAAAAGGATCTCTTATGTTGAATTTAAAGGATTTCAATATAAGAGTATTTCAACATTTATACATGCTTCTCTGAATTCATACCATATGATTATTATGAAGCTTTATGAATGACTTGAGTATAGATAGTAGAATGACGACACTCATCATATCTACATACATCTTAATTCTTAAAGACTTAGGTTCAGGTAGGTACTCAAACATTTTGAATACATCATATCTTATAGAGCCACCATTATGCATGATGCAGTGAACCATGTCATTCATGATTAAATGTCTAGAGCACATATGTATGCCAGAACATCTTCTTAGATTTTATAAGGATTGTTTGACAATTACGATCATCATCCACATGTCACTTCCAAAGTGCATTAGATGAGAGATCAATACTATAGACACAAAAAAACCCTATATTGTCAACTTAATTGTCATTCTTCATTATTATGAGGAAACTTGCACATTGCAACCACATACATTATGTGTCCAACTGCAAGTACAATATCTTGATCATGGATCTAATCAATGAAATTTTACTGATTATTATTGAGTATAGTTTTGAGTGGGTTTAATGAAGGATTATCTGAAATAAGAAATTTGCATAAATATATATATATATATAACTATATATATTTATATTTTACTTTGATTTAGGAATTTTTACATCAAAGTTGTCTTGCCTTGTCAACACTGAAAGTTCATTCCCTTAATCACTTTCAATATAAGAGATATACTTACCATTATATCTCAAGCAAGTTCTAAGATCTCCTTTCTTATTTTTGTTACATCCCAATAATATGAGAACATGTAACTCGGATAAAAATAAGAGGGAACACATTCATCCTTGCAAGTCCAACTTGCATTCCCAATTTGGTCTTTAACACCTGGGCCCACCACCCCTAAGGTGATGTTGACTTGTCGCTAATTGAACCAACCGTCAACAGGATTAGAACTCGTTATGTTAATCCAATATCGCCCCAATAATATGAGGACATGATATTAGGGTCACTACGCATACAACATTACTCTTGAGAAGCAAAGGGCTCGATCCAGATACGCTTGTATGCAGGATCTGTCACTTCAGTCATGCATCTACATACAATCCCTGGCGATGTAACCCTTCGCCTTGACAGAAGACCATGGATGTCACTTATGTGATCCTTCATATCATGTTCAAATTTTAATTAATTATTATGAATCATGCTCACATAATAAATCTCCCAAGGGAAAAAACAACTCTATTCATAATGGAGTGTATAATTGGTTCTTAATTAATTTAATCATATTAAATCAATTATCAATCCAATCAATCAACTAATATAAAATTATTAATTATTATTTGAAGGATAGTTTAATCTCAAAATACGTATTATTCAAATTTTAATAATTAGAAAACACATCATGATCCCTTCAAACATTATCCCTTCCTTACTCGCTGTCAAAGCCAATACCGACGGGAGTGGGACATACCGCTCACAGAGTAATCTGCTACCCCAACGCTCCCCGACTAGACATCATATCTGCCTCAGGTCAGGATAATGCCAATTGATTACTTTGTACTTGAGTTGATAATCGATCTTGGTCTTTCAATCGAAGTTATACCATATAATAATAACATTTTTTATTAACATTATAAGGAGATTTGCTAAACAAATCCACAATCCTATTCAAGCATCAATGCTTGTCGGAAGGTTCATGTAACCAATTGTTATCTAGATCATATCTAATCAAGTTTTTGTTGTGGTCATTGTCATTCAAGGAAGTAAGCATCATCTTTAAATATTTCATAAATATTCATCAATAATTATTTCAGGAAATTAACCATTAATTACCATTAATTTAATTGAATGACAATCACAAAGTTCATGATTGGGAAATAATTTTCAGTCATAACCCCTACATAAATTAGCATATATCAATCAATTTAAGACCAAATCATGCAAAATAAGTTTCCAAAGTTTGCGAATTTGATTTACAACAGAACCCAAGTGTTTTGCATGCATTTCTAGGTGTTTCAAAACCGTAATTAACTCTTTAATTACCTTAACTCTTTAATTACGTCAAGATTCTCCATCCCCAAAACAATGGAAACATTTTCATTAAAATGATTATAACTTGACCAATCGGATTCCAAAAACTCAAATCCCACAGTTTCCATATTTAATGGTGAACATAATCCAAGTTATAATTTTGTGCTAAAATAATTTAAACAGGATCGAAAAACTCACAAAATAGGGTTGCGTGAATAAAATAAGATAAATTTTTCACAAACCCTAATGAGCCCAAGTCACCCTAAGTTTATGGATCATATCCAAAAGCTCCAACCTGGCTCTGATACCACTTGAAGTATATGGAATAATCCTTAAGCGCATCATGAAAGCGTGAGGATTGCATCATATATGATCGAGAGAGACTAGTCGCACTAGTTGCTAGATGCAGTGGAATTTAAAATTTTGTAATTGATAAAAATTTTGTCATTGATGAAACCACATGATGCAACAATACTTCTTGGATCATTTCATCTAACCACATAATAGATAAAGAAATACCTTTTGTAGTGTGATTGTGATCGAGTCTCTAAGAGAAGAGACGTCCTATCTCAAGTCCGATCCATCAGAGGAGGCACTTACGAACGCGGAGATGAGTCGCGTGCTTCTCGCTATCCAAGTCGTTGATCCAAGCAATGGATATCCTGATCTAGTCTCACGAGATCGAACGCCTTCTTCATGAGCAATACACACCAAAGAAGATGGAGATCTAAGAGTTGTCTAAGCGACAACACAACGGCGATGTGATGATGACGACAACCTTCTCTCTAGGGATGGAGTGGATGGCTACTCACGGAGAGAGAAAGGGCTTGGCGTGAGAACGAGAAAGAGAGATAGGAGTTGTGTTGTTGTTGTTGTAACTATGAAGAGCAAGGGGTGCCTCTTCTTATATAGGGTTTTGGGAGTCCTTGGATCTCAATCCATGGAGAACACATAATCAATGGATGAGATTGATTCGTGTTTCTTTTAATGGCCAAGATCTTGTTGTGAAAACACAATAATAATTAAATTAAATTAAATTAATATATATTGATAAATCAATATAAAATAATTCCAAATCAAATTAATTGAACTTGAAGATAAAGGGGAAGAAGATTGGCCTCATCCCTAAAAAAAGGGGGGGGGTGGCCACCCACTCCTTGGTGGCCGTCTACCCTCTTATGGTGGAATGGATCATTCTCCTCATTATCTCATGAGATCTAATTATCTCATGATATCTCTAATATTTACAACAATACTTGTTGTAAATTATTTCACAATAAATAATTCATAATTATTTTGTGAATATTGCAATCATGCCATTGGAAAAAATGTGAATCACATTCACACCCAAAAAAATGTAAATCTTATTTTCAATTAATCATCCAATGTGAATCCATTCACATCAATAATTAATTAACAATTATAAATCACAATAGCCTCTCTCTAATATATTATAAATCACATTTATAATATATACATGAATAATTGGATAGTTCTATCCACAATATGCATATCCATAATAATTAAATCACATTTAATTATATTAGATTATCTTTCTCCTGTAATCAAATAATATGAATCAAATTCTCATTATTCATGATAATTAAATCACATTTAATTTTCCATTTCTCAATGCTTAGATATAATTCAACAATGGAATTATTCTTAAACTCTATGAAGAATAATGCACTTTCTCCGCAGATACTTGTAGATAAGGACAAGGCAATTGTACATTCCACGTATATTGACTTGGACATTGAGAAGACATCTCAAATCTAGATCTCATACACCTCTCATAGATGCTTGATTTAAATCAAGGCCATAAATCTAGTCTTCTTATTGCATCAGAATCTTATTCATATCAATGTCCAATACTTGAACCAAGATCAGATCTAGGAGTCACTAAAAGAACAACATGTTTTATCACTCATTCAGAATGGAAGCGTCATGGTTATACAATTGTTTATGATCACATCACCCTCAGGTATTCCTAATACCTAAACATACTGCATACTGGAAGACATATGATAAACTCAAAGATATAGATCAATTTTACACTGTCATCTTTAGGGTTTCATCATCAAGTTTCTCATTCTTGGTTATTGGGAGTTGCTAACAATCATATGCTTTACAAAAGCATATATCACACCTACAAATTCTTGTCATGCTTCCAAAGCATGAAGACCATCCCTTCGAGAGATCGTATTCCTCATATTCCCTCATATGCACACCAGCTCGCCGGTTTATAGACTTTGGTTTGGTCATCAACCTATTGGTCTACCAAATGTACATACTTAGACATATATTAACACATCTGTCCTTGGTCAGAGGACGCGTGCCTATATCATGACCGTATACGATATAGGACTTTGATTATCTCAACCTTGTTAAGTCAACTCTTTGACCTAATTAATCTAACACCTCTGAATCTCTATTCCCATGCAGAGGACCTGCATCAAGAGGTTGATTAGATATCAATCAAATGAGAAAGGATTGCCATCTCCTACTCAGGTTGGAGACATCTCTTAACAATCATTCGACGATGCTCGATGAGTCCTCAATCTAACTCCTTAGACATTCATCCAAACACCAACCTCTATGATTCAATTATGGAATCAACAACAGTATGATCATTAAGATGGCCATGGTACATAACCATAATTGTACTAAGGGACCTATTATGCAAAATTGCTATCTTCATTTCAGATTAGGGAATGATGTTTGCAATAACATTTATTGCATAATTGCTCGTCGTGGGCTCGCATGTCAAAAAGTCCAATATTAAGATATGGTTGTCACGTATTTTTGACATGAAAAATCTTTGAGAAGCCTCTTATATCTTGGGTCTAAAGTTGTTCAAAAATAGAGAAAAGTGCTAGCCATGTGAGCCCAGGGTGAACAATTGCTACAATAAATGTTTTTGTGATATTTGATATATCAATAAAGGTCATTGGTTTATTTCACTCCTTGTCCAAGATTAAACGAATGGACACACTTATAAGATCCCTTATTATAATTAGGATTATGTACCATGGCCATCTTAATAATGATACAGTTGTTGGTTCAATGGTTAAATCATAGGCCGGTGCTTGGGTGATAACTAAAGAGTTAGATTGAGTACTCATAAAGAACCATCAAATGATTGTCAAGATATTGTTGGACGGTATTTTTGGGTTTTAAAATAGAGATATGAAATAAAAGTGCAGTGGTCCTTGCAACCGAAATATCCTACAACAAAAAAGTATTTTTTTCTTCTCAAGCCGATAATTGCAAGAAAATGTGGCCAGAGATTTTTGCTATTTAGTTAATCTGTATAGCAACAGGATCAAATTCAGGGAGGCAAAAATTCCTGAAGGTTATTCAAATATTCGAAAAAAATCAATTAAAAGAAAAAGGGAATCTCAAATGCCAACTACCTTGGTTTTTGTAAATTTTTTTATCTTTTTATTTTTTAGGGATTTTTACCTGCCAGACCCTATAAACTTTGCCAATCACCTCCACGACCTTTGAAACAACCTAATTCCTCCCTCGACCCCGTAAACTTGCCAACTCTTACCCCATGAACCCTTCGATTAATATGTTTTAACCCCGTGGAGGTTCTCGGGGTAATTTACAGGGTTGATGGGGGTAATTATGTTGTGCAAAAGGTCGCAGAGGCATTTGAAAATGTTTATAGGGTTTGTTGAGTAAAAATCCTTTTTTATTTCCATTTTTTATTTTTCAATTTACAAAATTTCCATGATGTTTAGTTTTACAATTTTTTATTTTCAAAATATAATATTTTAAAAAATTATATACAAAAGTGATGCATATTTTTTAGATTTTTTTAAATATGACAAATATGCTAAAAATGTTCAAATAAAATATTTTTGTATTTTTGTTGATTTTTACTATTTTCAGAGATTTTTTGATTTTTTTGGATTTTAAAATGAATAAAAACAAGGGAAAATGCAAACAATGAGAAAATAGGATTATTTTTTAATTTAAAAATAACAAATAAATACAAAAATTATAAAGATGATTTTTCTTAAAAATTATCAAAATATATCCATAAACATGAAATAAATCATATTTTTTTGGATTTTTCTACGATTTTATATGATTTTTTTAAAAAAATTGTGTATTTTGTAATTTTTTGAGTTAAATAAATAATTATTACTTGATAATTAGACATGAAATAAAAGACAATATAATAGAATTAATTTATTTTTTTTTTGTAATTTTTAATGCTATATTTGATTTTTTATGATTTTTCAAAGTGCAAACAGTAAAAAAATGATGTTTTTGAATTTTTAATAATAGCAAATGAGAAGAAAATGTAATGCAAAAATTATATAATGAACATGCACACATTAGAAGCATACCATGATTTTTGCAAAATTAATTGACCAACAAAAGTATTTATTTCAACAAGAATAACATGCAAATCAAAGTCTGGAAATAGTAGACTAAAATGCAATTATTCAACGTTCATGAATGAGAAATTAACAGGAAATAAAATATGGGGAAACTATTGCAATTTACCTGGTAAACTTACATGCAAGGCCTGTGCTTGGACTGGACGATGGTTTCTTTGCAATTTTGGAAATCACCGGGGGCAGAATGCAAATTTTCCGATATTTTTTTATCCTTGTTAGGGTTCTTCTCGGGGTCTCTTGTTCCTGTTCCCTTCATTTCCACACTCAAAAGGGGGTGCCACCTCCTTTCTTATTCTCCAAGGCATACGAGCGACGGCGGCTGGACCAAGATCGGTGGATAGTGGTGCAAATCTCATGCAGGCGGTGGGCTCGTGGTAGTTGGAGGAGCGCACGGGCTCATATGGTGGTCTGAACGGTGGTGGATGATGGTGCACCTCGGTCGACGGAGCTCTTGGCATGGCAGTCGGTGAAGGTTGGATGGTGGCATCGAGGAAGGCTATGCGATTCTGGTGCTGCTACGAGCGGCTGAAGGGCGCGGTGGAGTGTGGCTAAGGCAGTCGAAGGGGCTTCAGCAGTGGGGAGACGATCAGGGTGGTGAGGCGGAACGGTTGGCGACGGCGCAGGATTCTCAAGGCTATTACAAGCGAAGGCTATGGTGGGCTGCATACTTGTGTCGGCGACTGAGGTGGGCTCGTACGTGACTGCAGGAGGTGGATCTGGAAGGCAGCGAGGAGTAGCGTGCCGTCGGTGGCTACAACGACAGGGCGCGATGCCGTTAGTGAGTGGTGGATGGCGGCAGGCGTCACCGGCGATTGGGGATGATCGACACCTGCCACGCCTCATCCCTCTTATCATTATTATTTGTAATTTTTATTTTTTAAGTAAAAAATAGGAAACAGAAAAATATTTTTTTTGTAAAAAGAAATTGTAACAAAATTATTGTAAAAATAGAACTGCAGTTTTTTTAATTCGTGTGAACCTGTAACAAAACGAAGATAATTCAGCTTGAGCACGATAGCTCGATCCACAATTATTCGACGGAAAATGTGAATGGAAATGTCGGATCCGGTGAAGTGAGAGATAGATCTGAGTCTCTAGTCACCGTACTCGACCAAAGTTGATAGATTGCGTGAGCTAGAATGTGAACGTGGAGAGATCAAGAATATGAGATGAAAAATCGAGATCGATGGCGGATCAAATCGTGATGGGTGATAGAAAAACGACTAACTAAGATCTAGAAATAAAAAATGACAATGAAATGAAAATGTGAAAAATTAAACTATGATTAACCTAGATTAAAAACAAGAAAAAATGTTGATCTCACTATGGGAGCGGAAAATACCGTAATCACCTCAATGAAGGCTGACTCGCTGTCACCGGACGGCTCGGAGACTAGGCACCTCTCTGCAACAAGAAGACTCTTGGAGAATATACTCGTCTCACCAAAGATTAATCAAATAGAAATAAGGGAGGAGGAGCTATATTAACAGATAAAAGAACGGCATTTGAATTTCAAAATTTTGAATGAATATAAGAGATAAGAAAAAATTTGAAATGAGATAAAGATAAGAAAGGAAATTAGTGTTAAAATTATTTACATAATTTTTTTATTTATTTTCATCACTTTATTAAATTAAATAATAGATGTTAAATTTTTTGTGAGGGTTATTTAAGGGATTTAACTATATAAATATACTATATACGTATGGTACATTATATACATAGTTAAGTAAGGAAATTAGTTATTTTGTTTAAAGAATTTTATTTGTATTTTTATTCTAGAATTCATGTTTACTTCCAACATTTAGGAAAAACAATGCATGTATTCTAATATCTATATCATAGAGACGTTCTCTAAGACTATGGGATCTCCTAGTGAAATAATTAAGTCTATCTATCCAATAGAGATTGTTGCAACCATTGCATCAATATCCATGGACGATTATTAAATCTAAAGATCATATTTCTAGTCTTCTAATATATATGCAACCAATTGCAAGTGTTATTAGAAGAATGAGGTATTATTAGACTTTTAATTTTATCCAATAAGTAAGTCAATTTCAATGATGATACGGAGATAAAGATTATTCCGATGCACTATCTGGGTCCATCTCTAAGTATCCAAGATAGTCTAGATAGTCATACTGTCAGTACATCAACTTATTGCATTATTGACATTTATCCAACTCTTTGGTTGTCATATGGAAGTCACAGAAGTATAATCAACTCTTTGACTATCCTTCTTACTCGGGTCAACCCATGCTTCCACTACGCTTCCTTCATATATAAATAACCATAGATTAAGACAAAGGATCTCTTCTGTTGAATTCAAAGGATTTCAATATAAGAGTATTTCAACATTTATACATGCTTCATTCAATTCATAACATATGAGTATTATGAATCTTTATGAATGACTTGAGTATAGATAGTAGAATGATGACACTCTTCATATCTACATACATCTTAACTCTTAAAGACTTAGGTTCAGGTAGGTACTCAAACATTTTGAATACATCATATCTTATAGATCCACCATTCTGCATGATTCAGAGAACCATGGCATTCATTATTAAATGTCTAGAGCACATATGTATGCCACAACATCTTCTTAGATTTTATAAGGATTGTTTGACAATTATGATCATCATCGACTTGTCACTTCCAAAGTACATTCGATGAGAGATCAATACTATAGAGACACACAAACCCTATATTGTCAATTTAATTGTCATTCTTCATTATTATGAGGAAACTTGCACATTGCAACCACATACATTACGTGTCCAACTGCAAGTACAATATCTTGATCATGGATCTAATTCATGATATTTTACTGGTTATTATTAAGTATAGTATTGAGTGGGTTTAATGAAGGATTATCTGAAATAAGAAATTTACATATATATACATATACATATTTTACTTTGATTTAGAAAATTTTTTATCAAAGTTGTCTTGTCTTGTCAACACTGAAAGTTCATTCCCTTAATCACTTTCAATGTAAGAGATGTACTTACCATTATATCTAAAGCAAGATCGAGGATCTCCTTTCTTATTTTTGTTACATCCCAATAATATGAGACCTGTAACTCGGATAAAAATAAGTTGCAAGTCCAACTTGCATTCCCAATTCGATCTTTAACACCTAGGCCCACCACCCCTAGTTGACCCATCGTTAATTGAACCAACCGTCATCAGGATTAGAACTCGCTATGCGCAATCCAATATCTCCCCAATAATATGGGGACCCGGTATTGAAGTCACTACACATACGACCTTACTCTTTCGAGAAGCAAAGGGCTCGATCCAGATGCGTGTGTATGCAAGAGCTGTCACTTCGGACATGCGTCTACATACAATCCCTAGCGACAGAACCCTTCACCTTGACGGGAGACCATGGATGTCACTTATGTGATCCTTCATATCACGTTCTAATTTTAATCAATTATTATGAATCATATTCACATAATTAATCATCCAAGGAAAAAAACTCTATTCATAATAGAGTTTATAATTGGATATTAATTAATTTAATCATATTTAATCAATTATCAATCCAATCAATCAACCAACAAAAAATTTTTGATTATTACTCGAAGGATAGTTTGATCTCAAAATACGTATTATTCGAATTTTAATAATTAGGAGAACACATCATGATCCCTTCAAACATTATCCCTTCCTTACCCCCTGTCATGGCCAGTTTCAAAGGGAGTGGGAGAGACCGCTCATGGAGTAACCTGCTACCCCAACGCTCCCTGACTAGACACCATATCTGCCTCAGGTCAAGATAATACCAATTGATCACTTTGTACTTGAGTTGATAATCAGTCTTTCAATCGAAGTTATACCATATAATAATAATAACATTTTTTATTAATATTATAAGGAGATTTGCTAAACAAATCCACAATCCTATTCAAGCATCAATGTTTGTCGGAAGGTTCATGTAATCAACTATTATCTAGATCATACCTAATCATGTTTTAGTTATGGTCAATGTCATTCAAGGAAATAATCATCATCTATAAATATCTCACAAATATCCATCACTAGTTATTTTAAGAAAGTAACCATTAATCTCCATTAATTTAACTGAATGACAATCACAAGGTTCATGATTGAGAAAGTAATTTTCAGCAGTGACCCCTACTTACTAAAATTAGCATATCTCAATCAATTTAAAAACAAATCATACAAAACAAGTTTCCAAAGTTTGGGAATTTGATTTACAACAGAACCCAGCTGATTTGCATGCATTTGTAAGTATTTAAAAACCATAATTAACTCTTTAATTACCTTAACTCTTTAATTACATCAAGATTCGCCATCCCGAAACAGTGGATACATTTTCATTAAAATGATTATAACTTGAGCAATCAGATTACAAAAACTCAAATCTCACGGTCTCCTTATTTAATGGTGAACATAATCCAAATTATAATTTTGTGCTAAAACAATTTAAACATTGATGAAAAACTCACAAAACATGGTTGCGTGAATAAAATACGATAAATTTTCACAAACCGTAATGAGCCCAAGTCATCCTAAGTTTATGGATCGTATCCAAAACCTCCAACCTAGCTATGATACCACTTGAAGGATATAAAATAATCCTTAAGCGCATCATGGAAGCGTGAGGATCGCATCTTATACGATCGAGAGTGACTAGTCGCACTAGTTGCTCGGTGCAACAGAATTTAAAATTTTATAATTGATGAAACCACATGATCCAAGAATACTTCTTGGATCATTTCATCTAACCACATGATCCAAGAATACTTCTTGGATCATTTCATCTAACCACATGATAGATAAAGGAACAACTCTTGTAGCGTGGTTGCGATTGAGCTTCTAAGAGATGATACCTCCTGTCTCAAGTCCGATCCATCAGAGAAGACGCTTGCGAGCACGGAGATGAGTCGCGTGCTTCTCGTAATCCAAGTCGTTGATCCAAGCAATGGATCTCCTGATCTTATCTCACGAGGTCAACGCCTTCTTCATGAGTGAGATGCACCAAAGAAGATGGAGATCCAAGAGTTGTCGAAGCGGCAACACAACGACGATGCGATGACATCGGCGACCTTCTCTGTAGGGATGGAGTAGACGGCCACTCAAGGAGAGAGAAAGGGCTTGGCATGAGAGAGAGAGAAGAGTTGTGTTGTTGTTGTAACAATGAAGAGCAAGGGGTTTCTCTTCTTATATAGGGTTTTAGGAGTCCTTGGATCTCAATCCATGGAGAACACATAATCAATGGATGAGATTGATTCGTGTTTCTTTCAATGGCCAAGATCTTGTTGTGAAAACACAATAATAATTAATTTAATTCAAATTAATATATAGATAAATCTATATAAATTAATTCCAAATCAAATCAATTGACCTTGGAGATAAAGGGGAAGAAGATTTGCCTAATCTCTAAAAAGGGGGGATGACCACCCACTCCCAATGAAAGTTGGTGGCCATCCACCCTCTTATGGTGGAATGGGTCATTCTCCTCATTATCTAATGAGATCTCATTATCTCATGATATCTTCAAGATTTACAACAACACTTGCTGTAAATTATTTCACAAAAAATAATTCGTAATTATTTTATGAATATTGCAATCATGCCATCGTAAAAAATGTGAATCACATTCACACCACAAAAAATGTAAATCATATTTTCAATTAATCATCCAATGTGAATCCATTCACATCAATAATTAATTAATAAATATAAATCACAATAGTCTCTCTCTAATATATTATAAATCATGTTTATAATATATTTATAATTGGATAGTGATATACACAATATTTATATCCATAATAATTAAATCACATTTAATTATATAGGATTATCTTTCTCATGCATTCAAATAATATGAATCAAATTCTTATTATTCATGGTAATTAAATCACATTTAATTATTCATTTTTCATTGCTTATATATAATTCTACAATGGAATTATTCTTAAACTCTATCAAGAATAATGCGATTTCTTCGTAGATACTTGGAGATAAGGATATGGCGATTGTACATTCCATGTATAATGAATTGGACATTGAGATCACATCTCAAATCTAGATCTCATGGACCTCTCATAGATGCTTGATTTAAATCAAGGCCATAAATCTAATCTTCTCATTGCATCATAATTTTATTCACATAAATGTGCAACACTTGGACCAAGATCAGATTACTTCTCAACTGAGAGCAATCACTAAAATCCAGACATGTTTCATCACTCATTCGGAATAGAATCATAATGGTTATACAATTGTTTATGATCACATCATACTCAAGTATTCCTAATACCTGTACATACTTCATACTGGAAGACATATGATAAACCCGAAGATATAGATCAATTTTACACTGACATCTTTAGGGTTTCATCATCAAGTTTCTCATTCTTTTATTGGGAGTTGGTGTCTATCATATTCTTTCCAAAAGCATATATCATACCAACAAATTCTTGGCATGCTTCCAAAGCATGACGACCATGCATGGAATTTGATCGGTCCCAATACCTCATGAGTGAGCTCATGTCTTCAGTTCACAAATGAACGTGTATGATCCCTTTGAGAGATCGTATTCCTCATATGCCCTCATATGCACACCAACTCGCCGGTTTATAGACTTTGGTTAGGTCATCAACCTATTGGTCTGCCAAATGTACATACTTAGACATATAGTAACACATCTATCTCCGGTTAGAGGATTTATTCCTATATCGTGACCGTATACGACATAGGACTTTGATTATCTCGATCTCGTTAGGTCAATCCTTTAATCTAACTAATCTGACACCTCTGAATCTCTATTCCCATGCAGAGGACCTGCATCAAGAGGTCGATCAGATATCAACCAAATGAGAAAGGATTTCCATCTCCTACTCAGGTTGGAGATCATATCTTAACAATCATTCGACGATGCTCGATGAGTCCTCAATCTAACTCCTTAGACATTCATCCAAACACCAGCCTCTATGATTCAATTATTAAATCAACAGTTGTATAATCAATAAGATGGCCATGGTACATTACCCTAATTGTACTAAGGGACCTATTATGCAAACTAGTTATTCTTCATTTTATATCAGTGAATGATTTTTGCAATATAATATTTTGGAGAATATTGCAGAACAACCCTTGAGTTTTTGATATTCGTATTTTGGTCCCCACTAGTGGCTCACGTGTTTATACATGTGAGTTGGCCGTTTTTGCAGGAGGGCCCTTGGGGCTTTGTTTATTTCTATTAGTTCTTGTAAAACTTTGTCTATGTTATACAGATTTGTGAAAATTGCAAATTGGTCCCTGATCTTTCTGCTATTTTCATATATACCCTAGCTAATAGGGTAGTTTCTCTTTGTTTCTTGTATTTATTTCATACATCTACATTGCTCTAAAAAATACAAAAAATAGATGTAGTTTCCTGTTGCATAATTGCTCGTTGTGGGCTCGCATGTCCAAAAGACTAGTATTAAGATATGGTTGTCACGTACTTTTAACATGAAAGATCTTAGAGGATCCTCTTATTTCGTGGGTCTGAAGTTGTTCAAAAATAGAGAAAAGTGTTAGCCATGTAGGCCTAGGGTGAACCATTGCTACAATAAATGTTTTTTTGGTCTTTGATATATCAATAAAGGTTATTTGTTTATTTCACTCCTTGTCCAAGATTAAACGAATGAATACACTTATAAGATCCCTTATTATAATTAGGATTATGTACCATGACCATCTTAATAATGATACAGTTGTTGGTTCAATGGTTGAATCATAGGCCAGTTTTTGGATGATAACTAAAAACTTAGATTGAGGACTCATAAAGAACCATCAAATGATTGTTAAGATATTGTTGGATGGTATTTTCAAGTTTTAAAATAGAGATATGAAATAAAAGTGTAGTGGTCGTTGCAACCCAAATAAATAATTACAAAAAATGTGGCAGGAGATTTTTGCTATTTAATTAACTTGTATAGCAACAGGATCAAACTCAGGGTGGCTACAATTCCTGAGGGTTATTCAAATAATAAAAAAATCAATTAAAGGAAAAAGGGAAACTCAAATGCCAACTACCTTGGTTTTTGTGTAATTTTTATCTTTTTTTATTTCTATTTTTATTTTTTGATTTTCAAATTTTTAATGATGTTTAGTTTTACAATTTTTTATTTTCATAAATATTATTTTAAATGACTTTATACACAAAAGTGATTCACTTTTTTAGAATTTTTAAATAGGACAAAAATGCTAAAAAAATCCAATTAATTATTTATATTTTTCTGATGATTTATTACTATTTTATTTTTTTCAGATATTTTTAGTTTTTTCAGGATTTTAAAATGAATAAAAACAAGGGAGAATGCAAACAGTGAGCAAACATGATTATTTTTCAATTTAAAAATACCAAATAAATGCAAAATTCATAAAGATGATTTTTCTTAAAAACTATTGGAAATTAACTACAAAAAAGAACTAAAATCATATTTTTTTGATTTTTCTACGATTTTATATGGTTTTTTAAGATTTTTTGTATTTTGCATTTTTTGAGTTTTATAACTAATTAATGAGTGAAAATTGGATAGGAATTAAAAGACAATAAAATAGAACTAATCTAATTTTTCTGTAATTTTTAAAGCGATATTTTAATTTTTATGATTTTACAAAGTACAAATAGTAAAAGAAATTATGTTTTTTATTTTTTAATAATAGCAAATGAGAATAAAACGCAATGCAAAAATTATATAATGAACAGGCACACATCAGAAGAATAACATGATTTTTGCAAAATTTATTGACCAACAAAAGTATTTATTTCAACAAGAATAACATGCAAATCAAAGTCTAGAAATACTGGACTAAAATGGAATTATTATAAGTTCTCTAATGAGAAGTTAACAAGAAATAAAATGCGAGGGAGCTATTGCAATTTACTTGGTAAACGTGCATGCAAGGCACGTGCTTGAGCTGGACGACAATCTCTTTGCAATTTCGGAAATCACCGCAGGACGGAATGCAAATTTTCCAATATTTTTTATCCTTGTTGGGGTTCTTCTTGGAGTCTTCTATTCATGTTCCCTTCATTTCCACATTCAAAAGGGGGCGCCATCTCCTCTCTTCTTCTCCAAGGCACACGAGCGGCGACGACTGGACCAAGATCGGCGGATGGCGGTGAAGATCTCGCACAGGCGGTGGGCTTGCAGCGGTTGGAGGTGCGTGCGGGCTCGCGTGGTGGTCTGAACGACGGTGGATGACGGTGCACCTCGGTCGACGGAGCTCTTGGCGTGGCGGTCGATGATGAATCCGTGATTCATGAACATTCTGTCTGCATTTTGTCTTAAAACCCATTAACAAATACATGTAAATATCCATTAATTTTCATTTTTTAATAAAACATTACTCATGAATAAAAATGCACTTTTATGCATTAAAATCATAAAAGAATAAAAATAAAGAAAATAAGAATAAAGGCAAATTATAGATATGTATATATATATGCAATAAGACTAGTAAAAATAAATATAGCTGAAAGATATATTTATAACCTAATCCCCGAGACCAAGTCAGCATGATTGGTCGACAAATAAATAAGTAGGGGAGGTAAGGAAGAAAACAAATAAAAAATAATTAATTTCTCATTCCACACACTCTTCATTAATTATCCAATAAATACCAAAAATTCAATAATTTTTAATTAAGTCATATTAACATATTTTTCACTAAACTCTTTTTCCAATTATTTTTAAAACGTATAGAAAAATATATAAATAAGTTAAAAATATTATCTTGTATATATGCCAAGAAATCTAGCTTGTAAATTGTCAAAATCCCAACTTCCAAACATCACAACTTTCTCATACGAACTCCAATTTCACTCTACTATCCTTTAAAGTTCATAAATAATATTCTCTAATTAATGAAGGTGATTTCGCTAAAATCGCAGTCCGTTTGCAAAAGTCAGTTTTGGGACCTAATCACAGCTGGGTTTTTGGGCTATTTATTTTATCTAGAACATATTATTTATTGTTTTAATGATTTCATAATTTTTGGAACTTGTTTATTATTTTAAATAAATAAAAAATCCTAATTTATATGTAAAAATGAATTGTATAACTTATATCCATATTTATTAATATAGTTAAATTAATTTATTTAAGTCTACAAAAATTCATGCATACTTTATTTAATATCCTAATAATTACTAAAATATAAAAATGATATATTATTTATTAATTTATAACTAAAAATCCAAAACATCTTTATTAAGTATTATTTATACCTATTTATTATTATAATATTTATATTTTGTAAAATATTTATTATTTATTAAAACTAATTATACCATAATTTAGATAATTTAATTATCTATACTTTCATTTTTATACTTATTTAAATTTTCAATATTTACTATTTAATATATAACTTATAATATATATTATTCATCTGGCCAACCTGGTGCAGACACGTGTCAGCACATGGTGTCTTCTCAAGAACTCAGGTCATTTGAGCTATTTTAACCACCAGACTTCGACAATTTCTACTTGTCGCCTCCTAACTCTTAACTTCGATCTACACCCTCAATCTTCTACTCCTAACTACCCTAACACACACCCACCATTGACTCACACCTAACTCTTCTCCGATCGATCTATAAAAACCCATAAACTCTCCATCTCCAACTAACTCTCCTGAGATACTAACTTCTAGTAGCCGTCGAACCACTTTCCCGCCGTGCCCCACCTCACTCCGGCTGTGACAGAGCCCGAGGTCTGCCCCGCGTGGAAGAATGTTGACTAGAGGAGACATTCTAAGGATGAAGCTCCGCCTTGCATTGCGTCGCCGCCGCGTCCAGCTCCGAGAAGGCCGCCTCGTTGAGTACCCAGCAAACGGTCATATGCCCTACTACTCCAAGTCATTCATTCATTCTTTACCATATTAATTCTCGATTTTCATGCATGTATTAGTCCCTTAAGCGTGCACTTAGGATCTTTAATACGCCCTCTTAAACGCACATCTAAACCATCCTTTAACTTTATGTTGATCTTGTCAAAATCATACTCCATTTTTACTTCCATATAACACTTCCTGGAAACCATAATATGGACTGCAAGAACACTTAATGATTTTGGGCCGATTTCCTTGGGAATCGAGCAACAAAATAACTCTTGCAGGTTCTCATCATGTAAGGAGTCATTAATTCATTATCTAGAGCTAACTACTTCGAAGAAGGATAAATTCAGACAACATTCCTCCATCATTACCAACAGTCAAACAACTGCCTTCATCGACCTCGCACTGCCGCTTCCCTCAGCCTCATGACTGCTCACCCGTAGGCGAGCTCAGAGGGAGAAGGAGACTCTCTCATGTCCCTGCAGGAGGCCAAAGAACGTCGCTGATCGTCGTAGATAAATCGAAGAAGACACTGACTTCGCCACACGCAGAAAGAGGGAAGAACCGACAAAAACAACGACGAGGTGCAGTTTGTCGACACGTGTAGTCATTAGACGGCTTGGATCACATGCTCCCTTCTAATCCTAGCCATTGAACTCGAAATAGTGGAGAATTTATATCATCAACCCAGACGAAGTTCCAGAATCAAACCTGCTCCTGAAGTGTCCAAAATTTGCATTTAGGTCCCCTTGTAGAGACCTAAATGCAAAACTCTTGGTTTTTCTTGCAATTCAATCCCTTCTAAGGATCAATTTGTAATAGAAAAATTTTGTATTTTTTGCACTTATACCCCTGAACTATAGCGTGTTTTTTGGACCTTGTTTTAATTGTATTTTTCATCGAATTTCTAGGGTAGTTACACAACTATTCTAGCGACATTTCTTGCTATTTTGCGTTGATTTTCATCGCATATTTTTCTCGCTTTGATTTTTGTAAAATCGTGCTAGTTTTGAGCGTTTTCTTGTACTTTGCTGTATTTTCAAGATGAGAATAAAAATCCCGAAATTCCTTCTTTCCTCGAAAACCGCAATACGATTATTCTGTCTCCTCGAGTTCGACCTAGGGGAACTTACCCGCATAAAAATTAATTTAAAGGATTAAAATAGGAGAGAAGTCTACTTGTTCCTTTCTCTCTCTCTCTCTCTCCTATTTTATCCTGATTTTTGTTTGATCAACCCGACTTTTGTTTAGCGGTTTTCTACAACCGACATCCCTTAATTAACTGCTAGCAAAAGTCACGTTATCAATTGGTGAAGGTTGGATGGCGGCGTCGAAGAAAGCTGTGTGATTTTGGTGCTACTACGAGCGACTGAAGGGCGTATCAGAGTGCGGCTAAGGCATTCAGATGGGCTTCAGGAGCGGGGCGGCGATCAGGGCAGTAAGGCGGCACGGGCTGGCGGCAATGCGTGGTTCTCGAGGCTGTTACAAGCGAAGGCCGTGGTGGGCTGCGGACTCGTGTCGATGACTAAGGTAGGCTGGCACATGACTGCAGGAGGTGGATCTGGAAGGAGGTGAGGAGCGGAACGTCAGAGGTGGCTGTGACGACAGGGCACGATGGCGTCAACGAGGGGTGGATGGCGGCGGGAACCGCTAGTGATTGGGGATGAGCAGCGCCTGCCGTGCATCAACCCTCTTTTCATTATTATTTTTTTGTAATTTTTATTTTTTTAAAAAACTAAAAAAACAAAACTGGAATTTTTTTAGTATTTTTTGTAAAAAGAAATTGCAAAAAATATTGTAAAAATAGAACTATAAATATTTTTTTAATTCTTATGAACCTGCAACAAAACAAAGATAATTTGACTCGAGCACGAAGGCTCGATCCACACTTATTCGACGGAAAAAGTGAATGGAAATGTTGGATCCAGCGAAGTAAAAGATAGATCCGAGCCTCTGGTCACCGTACGCGACCGGAGTTGATAGATTGCGTGAGCTAGAATGTAAACGTGAAGAGATCGAGAATATGAGATGAAAAATCGAGATCGATGGCAGATCAAATCGTGTCGGGTGATAAAAAATAAATAACTAAAATCTAGAAACAAAAAATGACACGAAATGAAAATGCGAAAACTTAAACTATGATTAACCTAGATTAAAAACAAGAAAAAAATGTGGATCTCACCGTGGGAGCAGAAAATACCGTAATCGCCTAGACAAAGGCCGAATCATTGTCACCGGACGGCTCAGAGGCTAGGCACCTCTCTGCAACAAGAAGACTCTTAGAGAATAGACTCCTCTCATCAAATTGAAATGAGGGAGGAGGAACTATATTAATAGATAAAAGAATGGAGTTTGAATTTCAAAATTCTGAATGAAGATAAGAGATAAGAAAAAAATTGAAATGAAATAAAGATAAGAAAGGAAATTAGTGTTAAAATTATCGACATAAAACTATTTTTATTTATTTTCATCACTTTATTAAATTAAATAATAAATGTTAATTTTTTATTTTTTGTGAGGGTTATTTAAGGGATTTAACTATATAGATATACTATATACGTATGGTGCATTATATACATAGTTAAATTAGGAAATTAGTTTATTTTTTGGTTTAAAAAAATTTATTTTTATTTTTATTTTAAATAATTATTAAAAATATTTACAATTTTTACAAATACAATATGTACAAATAAATGGTAAAATTACACAAACCACCCCAGAAAACTGTCTTTCAAACTGTAACTCCAAAAATTATGAAACCATAGCCATTTTAAAGATAATTTAATTTAAAATATAATGGAAGTGAGTTTAGTTTAATTGAGTTCATATAAAGCCAGAATTGATTTTCATCGCTTTATGGCTTTTCCAGATGTGGTTACTTTTATTTTACAATTATTTTTATTACTTAGAAAATATTTTTATGTACAACTTCTATTTTGAAAATTATTTAATCTGAGGTCAATTTATGTACAACTAAAATAGTGTAAGTATGAAAATATACATGGAAAAATATTTATAACACATTTTTTAGGATTTTTTAATTAAGAACCCTATCTCCCCTACTTTATTCTTGGTCGATCAAGTCAAGTCTTGATCTTCTCTCAGGGTTTGTGTCAACATGTATCTATTACATATATACAGTCTTTCTTCTATTTTTATTTTCTTTATTTTTCCTTTCTTTCTTTCTTTATTTATTTTAGGTTAAAATAGTAATAAATGTTCAATATTTACACACATATGCAAGTTAGTAAGAATATGGAGTTAGTATTATATACAAGTGTTTTTATAAGGGATTTTAAGCTAAAATATGTGAATAAAGATGATGAAATGCATATTCATCATCCTCATATGCTTTACCTTTGCTAGTCCCTTAGCAAACACTTATTTGAAAGAATATGTGAATAAAAGAAAAAGAAATAAAAAATAAAGAAATCAGGAGAATATTGAGTATTAAATTTATCTTCATAAAATTATAGTATGGAGCTCTGTCAGACCTTTGAATTATTAGTGGGGTGGACCCTTAATGGATAATGGATTAAAAACCTAAAAGCTTCTAAGTTCCACAAGACTCCTGTTTAGGTCTTCTTAATAGTCATGTGAGAACAAGTCTATATACACAAATTCTTATGACTATGAATCTTTACTTGTATGGTGTAAGTGAAATATAGCTCCCCATCTCAAAAGTAGCAAAGAAACAACTTCTCTCAACAAGGTAACTCTAGTCCCAAAGTCTAGCAACTTTTTACTCGAGGAGCGGGGATATTCCCTTCTATGTTCAAGTACAACCATCTCAAGAAGAGGAGATGGAGAAAAGAATGGACGGTAACCAGTGTAGATACCTATCCTTGGATGCATGACCAGTGTCATCAAGTCATCCAGCTGCAAGCTTACAAAAATCTGACTTTGAAGTTCTTATTATTATTTCCTTTTTTATCCTTGTATATACACTCCGGCGAGCATTTTACTTTTCAATAAGGCATGTCCACTTTTGGAGATTCTGTATTTTTCTTCTTCTTCTTGGAATATATACAAGGTGCAGCATGTACATAAGGATTTTTTCCTCTTGATCTAGTAGACTATCCCTCTTTTGAAGCATTATTGCAACCCAACAACATCCTATCTTTAGACCTTAATGCTACTAGATCAGGTTGAGATGCACAACCCTCCCTAGAGGAAGATAAGAGATTCCACCTAGATGTACTACCCTCGTATGCTACTCCAAGCCAAAAGATTCTGCCTCCTCACTACCTCCTCCATGAAGAGCTACGTGTAGAGTGCTTGTCCAAGATAAGCCAGGGTCTGAAAGAATCATGCGTGTGCTGTTAAATATTCTACTTAGACTAATCAAGACGACAAACGAACATAGTCTTATGGACTCAAAGAATTAAGTCACTAGGACCTGAAAAGTCTTAACTTTAGTTCTGATAAGTTTCCTATGAAATTAAGTAGATTAAAGTCCAACTAAGCTCCATTCTTCAATTTTATTCCAGACTTAGTTTAAATGTCAATACTATCCTGAAAAATGCACAAGCAAATGCAAGAAAATATGTACAATGCAACAAGAAAGCAAAATATTTTTTGAAACAATTTTCTAATTATGAACTTTTTATGGATTTTTGGAAACAAAGAAAAATTATGCACATATAAAAAGAGTTTTTTTTGAAATTTTAATTATGTAAAATTTTAAAGACTTTTGGTTTTGTAGTTTTTGGGGATTTTTAAGAAAAAAGTTAGTAACATATATACAAGTATATACAAGGATTTTTTTGTTTTTTAGTTTAGTTTTGTTTTTTTTGTTGGTTTTTGATTTTTTTGTTTTTAATAAAAGGTGATCAAAGTCTATATACACACGTGGATTTTACAAATTTATATACATATCCCAAAATAAACATATTTAAAAGTATGAGTTATGTCTAAAGTATATATATAATATATACGGCACCCCTTATACTTAGCTCGAACTATGTCCTCATAGTGATCAGAGAGCGCCAAAGGATGACATAACTCGTGCTAAGTATAGAAAAGTGAAACGACTCCTATCCTACAACGACTCAAAGAAAAGATGAAAAGAATAGAAGTCGGTGATCCCCCCTATACTTAGGATCCAGTAATCCCAAGTATAGAAGACTGTACAAAAGGGAAAACCCGATGAAGAGAATGTACGGACTCAACGGCTCGACTTGCCCCCTATAGTTAGGGTCAAATAGCCCTAACCATAGAATGTCAACACGTTGGGGGACAATCGAGAGAACAGAAGAATAAAAACACAAAAGAGATGATATGAATAACATCACTCCACCTATACTTAGGATAGAGTATCCTTAAGTATAAGGAACAATAAGAGTGATGAACATGACAAATATGAATAAAACTCGGTTCATCCACCCTCCTTATACTTAGGATAGAGTACATCCTAAGTATAGCACATAGATACATTCAAGAGGTGAACAATAAACAGAAGAAGGAAGGATCGAATCAAGACAAAATACATACGTATATAAGGTAGAAATTGTTGAGGTGCCTCTCAACAAGCATTAGAGTTTATGCCCCTAGCTGAGCGTAAAGGCTAGGAAAACGAAGTATCAAGGTTTAGGACGACATCTGTAATACGAATACCGTACTATCGTTGTTGTCTCGGTGGGAGAACAACAACATGGTCAATAATGAAAACGATGACACCAAGATAGGCAGTCAAGCGGGTGTCTACTACCGGGTAAATAAATGTGCAGATAAAAATGGGCACCGATAGCACAAAAGAAATCTTCAGTACATGGTCAGAGTGGAGTGTATGGTTTGGGATGAAAAAATAGAATGTGGAGAAGGAAGGATCTATCATGGAATCCTCCACATCAATCACCGTCTCGAAAATGTATGGAAGGTCAAGATTAGGAGACTCAATAAGAAAGCCGATATCCAATGCATGTAATGAAGAAAGATCAGGTGTAGCATCGAATAACTCAAGGGTCGGCTCATACTTGCGAGGGTCATCAATGAGAGAAGAAAGATCAATCACGTAAAGATCAGAACTATCAGAAGAATCAGAACACTCAGAATATTCAGAAGACTTGATCTTGTGATTTGACAGATCAGATACACAACCAGGGATTGAAACCGAGTACATAGTACACACCACCTGTAGATAACCCTCGGGGAGATGTGAGAAATCAGGATAATTTGAGGGGGAGAACGGATGATTATATTCAAATAACGAGTTCTCTCTCGAAGTAAAAGAAAAACTATCTAATGGATCAAGAATATCCGGCTCAAAGAAATCTTGGTCAAGATTAAAGAGATCGTTGACCTGCCAGTGTGAAGGGATCTGAGCTTGGGAAATTTTGGACAGCATTTGACCCTCAGAGTTAAGCGTGGGAGGGAGGGAAAACATGAGTGTGATTTTATTTTTTAGTGATTGCTAATGATCTTGAGAAAATGAATGTAACCAACTCAACACCAAAGACATACCAACACAATGCAAACCCCCGATTCACCTACTCAACGCAATGTGAAGACTGTGAAGGTTCGGTCAATTATCTTTTCAATTTTAGAGTTAGGTGATCAAACACAGGTGGTACAAACACTTAGGTTGGCTTATAGGATTGGGGCACTAACCTTAGTGTGTACGCATGCAATTTAAAGGATACAATGAGGGGGTTGCTCTCCTAAAATAATGATGTGAATCAATTACGTTCAATTTTATCAGTCCAAGTGATATTAGCAGTCCCAATTTTCAATTTTCACTTTTTTTGATATTTTTGAACAAACACATATAATGATTTTTTTGATTTCCTTTTATTCCTATATCCACAAAACAAAGGGGGAAAATGAAAAAGCCGATGCACAAGAAAATATGAAATGAAAATGCTAGAGATAGAGGTGCGTACCCGACTCCAGCACTCTACATGCAATATGATTTGCGCATAAAAATAAAACTAAACTATATGCAAATGCAAACGAGAACCGTCCTAAGAAGTAACTTCTATTCGGAATGAACCAAGTTATTATTTGTTCTTAGTCTAAACGATCTATAGGAACATATATTATTTTGGGGATTTGGACCTAATAACTACTTGACACAATCAAGTAAAACCTAAGGCTAGGGGCTTCGCTTACAAAAATAAAATAAAATAAAATCGGAAAACACAAATCAGCGAAACGATAAAAACGATGAGAAAACAACGGTGAGGTCCCCCACGTGCACCGGCACTTGATGAAACATACCTTGAATAAGGCATATAATGTCCGTTTACAAAAGTTTGAATGAATAGCTGCTAAAATAAATAAAAAAACTATCTATGCTCCAATGATGGTCTCTTTCAATATCTTCTCCTCCTCCTCATGCGCTCTCCTGCGGCTTCAAGAAGAAACAAGACGCCTCCGCTTCGCTTGGGTACTTCGGATCTCCTAGGATCGCCTCCTTCGCTCTGTAGACTCTCTCAAGAAAAAGGAAAGAAAGAATGTCTAAGAAACACAATTATAAAATATGAGTAGGAAAAATGAAATGAAAATAGTGAATATGAACAATGGAATAAATGTGGAAAAAGATAAACAAATATGTACTACCAAGAATATCAGGTCAAAAGAGAAATCAAACTACCCTCGCTGTGCCTCCTGACAACGACGCAATTTTATTGGACGGTATTTTTTGGGTTTTAAAATAGAGATATGAAACAAAAGTGCATTGGTCGTTGCAACCCAAATATCCTGCAACAAAAAATATTTTTTCTCTTCTCAATCCAATAATTACAAGAAAATGTGGCAGAAGATTTTTGCTATCTAACTAACATGTATAACAATAGGATCGAACTCAGGGAGGCTACAATTCCCGAGGATTATTCAAATAATCGAAAAAAATCAATTAAAAGAAAAAGGAAAACTCAAATGCTAACTACCTTGGTTTTTGTGAAAATTTTATCTTTTTAGTTTTTTAATTTTTTATTTCTATTTTTCTATTTTCTGATTTTCAATTTTTAATTATTTTTAGTTTTGCATTTTTTTACTTTCAAAAATATAATTTTCAAAAAATTTTATACACAAAATCGATGCAAAAGTTTTTAGATTTTTTAAATAATGCAAAAATGTTCAAAAATGTCCAATAAAATCTTTTTGTATGTTTGATGTTTTTTATTGTTTTTGTAATTTTTCGGAGATTTTTATTTTTTTTAGGATTTTAAAATGAATAAAAATAAGGGAAAATGCAAATAGTGAGCAAACATGATTATTTTCAATTTAAAATTACCAAATAAATGAAAAATTTATAAAATTGATTTTTCTTAAAAACTACAAGAAATTATCTTCAAAGAGGAACTGAAATCATATTTTTTCTATGATTTTATATGTTTTTTTAAGATTTTGTGTATTTTGCATTTTTTTAGTTTTGTAAATAATCAATGCATGAAAATAGGATAGGAATTAAAAGACAGTAAAATAGACTTAATCTAAAATTTTGTAATTTTTAAAGCGATATTTGAATTTTTATGATTGTTCAAAGTGCAAACAGTAAAATAAATGACGTTTTTTATTTTTTAATAATAGCAAATGAGAAGAAGATGCAATGCAAAAATTATATAATGAATAGGAACACACCAGAAGCATAACATGATTTTTACAAAGTTTATTGGCCAATAAAAGTATTTATTTCAATAAGAAGAACATGCAAATCAATTAGTTATTCTTCATTTCAGATTGGGGAATGATATTTGCAATAACATTTATTGCATAATTGCTCGTCGTGGGCTCACATGTCCAAAAGACCAGTATTAAGATATGTTTGTCACGTATTTTTGACATGAAAGATCTTAGAGAAGCCTTTCATATCTTGGGCATAAAGTTGTTCAAAAATAGAGAAAAGTGTTAGCCATGTGAGCCTAGGGTGAACCATTGCTACAATAAAAGTTTTTGTGATCTTTGATATAGCAATAAAGGTTATTGGTTTATTTCACTCATTGTCCAAGATTAAATGAATCAACACACTTATAAGATCCCTTATTATAATTAGGATTATGTACCATGGCCATCTTAATAATGAAACAGTTGTTAGTTCAATGGTTTAATCATAGGCCGGTGCTTGGATGATAACTAAAGAGTTAGATTGAGGACTCATAAAGAACCATCAAATGATTGTTAAGATATTATTGGATAGTATTTTCGGGTTTTAAAATAGATATATGAAATAAAAGTGCAGTGGTCGTTGCAACTGAAATATCATGCAACACAAAATTATTTTTTCTTCTCAAGCCAATAATTACAAGAAAATGTGGCAGAAGATTTTGCTATTTAATTAACCTGTATAGCAACAGGATCAAACTCAGGGAGGCTACGATTCCTGAGGGTTATTCAAATAGTCGAAAAAAATCAATTAAAAGAAAAAGAGAATCTCAAATGCCAACTACCTTGGTTTTTGTGATTTTTTTACCTTTTTATCTTTTTTTAATTTTTTATTTCTATTTTTTATTTTTCAATTATAAAATTTTTCAAGATTTTTAGTTTTATAATTTTTTTATTTTCAAAAATATAATTTTCAAAACAACTTTATATACAAAAGTGATGCATATTTTTTTGATTTTTAAAATATGACGAATATGCTAAAAATGTTCAAATAAAATCCTTTTGTATTTTTAATGATTTTTTTACTATTTTTCAGAGATTTTAGATTTTTTAGAATTTTAAAATGAATAAAAACAAGGGAAAATGCAAATAGTGAGCAAATAAGATTATTTTTCATTTTAAAAATAATAAATAAATGCAAAATCTATAAAGATGATTTTTCTTAAAAATTACTGGAAATTATCTACAAACATGAACTAAAATCATATTTTTGGATTTTTTTGATGATTTTATATGATTTGTTTTTAAACTTTATGTATTTCGCACTTTATTTGAGTTTTATAAATAATTAATGCATGAAAATTAGAAAGGAATTAAAAGACAATAGAATAGAACTAATCTAATTTTTTTTGTAATTTTTAAAGCTATATTTGAATTTTTATGATTTTTCAAAGTGCAAACAGTAAAAAAATGATGTTTTTGATATTTTAATAATAGAAAATGAGAAGAAAATGCAATGCAAAATTATATAATGAACATGCACATATCAGAAGCATAACATGATTTTTGCAAAATTTATTGACCAAAAAAAGTATTTATATCAATAAGAATAACATGTAAATCAAAGTATGGAAATAGTGGACTAAAATGCAATTATTCAAAGTTCTTGAATGAGAAATTAATAGGAAATAAAATGTGGGGGGAAACTATTGCAATTTACTTGGTAAACGTGCATGCACGACACGTGCTTGAGCTGGACGACGGTTTCTTTGCAATTTTGGAAATCACCGGAGGCGGAATGCAAATTTTCCAATACTTTTTAATCTTCGTTAGGGTTCTTCTCGGGATCTCCTGTTCATGTTCCCTTCATTTCCACACTCAAAAGAGGGTGGCTCCAAGGCACATGAGCGGCGACGGCTGGACCAAGATCGGCGGATAGCGGTGCAGATCTCACACGGGCGGTGGGCTCGCGATGGTTGGAGGTGTGCACGGGCTCGCATGGTGGTCTGAACGACGGTGGATGACGGTGCACCTCGATTGACAGAGCTCTTGGCGTGGCGGTTAGTGAAGGTTGGATGGTGGCGTCGAGGAAGGCTATGCAATTCTGGTGCTGCTACGAGTGGCTGAAGGGTGCGGCGGAGTGCGGATAAGGCAATCGAAGGGGCTTCAGGAGTGGGGAGACGATCAGGGCGGTGAGGCGGCACGGTTGGAGACGGTGCGGGGTTCTCGAGGCTGTTACAAGCGAAGGCCGTGGTGGGCTGCATACTTGTGTCGGCGACTGAGGTGGGCTCGCGCGTGACTGCTAGAGGTGGATCTGGAAGGCGGCGAAGAGCAGCGTACCGTAGGTGGCTACAATGACAGGGCGCGGTGGCGTCAGTGAGTGGTGGATGGCGGCGGGCGCCACCGTCGGGTGGGGATGATCGGCACCTGCCGCGCCACATCCCTCTTATTATTATTACTAGCGAGCATACCCGCACTTCGCGACTGTATAGAAGCATATTAAAAATATTTTTAATACATATGTAATGCTTAACTGCAAATTGCACGTGAGAAAAAAATATGGAATGATTTTTGTATTATAAGTTAATTACAACCTTCAAAATTCAAAAAATAGTATACTTCAATATTTTAATGAAAATATAATAGTTATAAAATAAACAAACAAACAATAATAGGAATAAATCAACATTGAAAAATAAAATAACTTTATAGAAACATATAAAGGAAGAAACAATAAAGCAATCATAACCAATAAACTCAAACAAAATGTAGATCTTTTCTTGCAAGTATGTATTTACACTATCCATGAATATTAAGACATTGATAAAAAAATGCAAGGTAAATATTGAAGCAGCTATGAACTTCACAGATAAACAGAAAGCTTAATAAGGAATAACCACTACAAAAAAGTTATATTAAAAATTACAACACATGAAAAGTTGTGTGTCAAAAAAATAAGAAATAGCATTGTTACCTTATGATAATTGTTTTTACTAACCACATATATTATAAAAAGAACCTTCCAGTTTTGTTTGCTGATACTATAAAAAAATAACTTTGTGAAATTAGAAATGATATTATAATAGAAGAGTAAATTTTTGAGATAAAAAATGGAAAAAGAAAATACATCAGCTAAATAAAACCTCGTTAAGTTAAAGGAAAGGGTCAAAATAGTATGTGGTGACAGTATGAATTAGTCTAATATTCGAAAACATTGGAACATCAAAGACATTAAAATTATTCATATAATAAATGTACGAGTAGATCATATTGAGAAAATATAGAAATATGATCTTTCATATAAAATTTTATTTGATATCAATCTTTTATTTATGTTCTTGTTTCTCTCTTTCTCTCTCTCTCTCTCTCTATATATATAATTCCAATATGAATTAGTTAACAATGATGGATGATTGGAAACAAAATTCAACGCATTTATATTCCATCTTTATATGATATTTTCCCTGAATTCAAATGTTATGTAAGCTATTATCTAGGCCAATAAAAATAATTTTGTGGGGTTGTATATCAAACTATATTAAAAAATAAAATACTTACAACTGACAAATGCTAATGGAAAATGGCAATATAATTAACACACTAATGTGTAACTTATGTAAATTTTTATCCTTCAAAATTATGATATATATCAAACATGACCTACGTATTACTACAATATGTATGTATATCATATATTAATCTTGTTATGATAATATTTATTTGTATAAAGTTCATTTTTTTTATAAAAAATAAGCATTATTTAATATTTATCTATGTCAATATAAAAATATTTAAATAAAAATGAAACTCGGTACATACATATCACTCTTTCCAAAATATTAAATGAAAAATCTCATAACTTCTATATTTATAGACTATTATGTCAAGATGCTTATATATATATATTAGATTAAGACTTTTAATAGATTTTATTAAAAATGAATTATATTATTACATGAATTTATAATTTTATCGAAATAGTTTAAATATAAACATTCATTCATTTTTATTACTTGATGTATTTTATATATTAGATATTAGTGTTATTTAAGTTATTATTTTTAAGAAATATAATATTTATATGCCACCCTGATTTTGAAAAAATGAGAAAAAATAAGTTATATATATGTATTATATTTTTTAAAGATGTTTATTATGACATCATTTTAGATTTTTTAATATTTTTATTAATAATGTATTAAAATAAGTAAAATTATATCATTATCATTTTAATGAAAGTGGATAAAATTGATTGTAGAATGCAAATAAATAACACCCACACCCACACACACATATATATCGATATAATAAATATAAAGGAAATTTATGAGATTTATAATTTTTAAGTTAACAAATATAACATATATATATATGTTCAAGTTGGAGCTTTTCCCAATATTCAAAAGGAAAAATATCAGTAATAGTCAAAACTACAATAACAATTATATTTTCGTATTTCAACACTCTTAATATTAACAAATAATTCTTTAATTTACATAGAGATCTTACTTTAGAGTGTACAAAAGGTATTGATAAAGAGAAATTTGTCAACTTGTTATATTATATTTTAAAATAATAAAATCATGTTAATAATCTTTTATACATGTGTACATATGTACACACATACATACACATACACATATACATGCATAAAAATATAATTATAAATATATAATAATGCTTTGAGTTGAATATTTTATTGAATATTGTAGCATATATTCTTAAAATATCAAAAAATCACATGGATTGATTGGATATCACGTATTATTTGCATAATATATTATCTAACTTTATTGATTGATTATTATTATTGTTGTTGTTACAACATATATAAGAAATGCTTACCAAAGAATACATTAATTTAAATTGTAAAGAAGAGTGGGAAGAATAGTTTTTGAAAATTTACATTTTATGTTTTTGAAAATAGTGAATGTTATCTTTAATTATCCTTTAGTTATTGTTAAATTATAACTATAATTCCAAATTTAGAAACATGGAGAGAATGCGGAGAGAGAACATGAATTAAGGAGAGAGAGAGAGTAAGGGAGAAACGTAGAGGTAACCGGGTAAACGGGAGAGTGGAATAAAGTGGATTTGAGAGTGGGACACGTGTAACGCTGGGAGAGGGGAGAGATGAGAGAGAGAGATTCTGGGTAGAGAGAGAAATTTGGGAGGGAGAGAAAGAGGGAAATATCGTGGGTAGAGAGAGAAATGGAGGGAGAGAGAAGGAGGGAGATACATCGTGCGAGAATTGCGAGATGGAGATGCTCCTCAGATGTCCACGTGGCAGTGGAATGGAAGAAAACTCAGCTTTAGTTAGTGTTATAGATTTGTAATTTTTATTTTTAAGTAAAAAAATAGAAATTGGAAAAATCTTTTTTTTTTATAAAAAGACATTGTAAAAAAATTGTAAACATGGAACTACAATTTTTTTAAATTCTTGTGAACCTACAACCAAATGAAGATAATTCGACTCGAGCATGATAGCTCGTTCCACAATTATTCGACGGAAAATGTGAATGGAAATGTCAGATCCGGCGAAGTGAGAGATAGATCCGAGTCTCTGGTCACCGTACGTGACCAGAGTTGATAGATTGCGTGAGCAAGAACATGAACGAGGAGAGATCGAGAATATGAGATGAAAAATCGAGATCGATGGCAGATCAAATCGTGTTGGGTGACAAAAAAAGACTAACTAAGATATAGAAACAAAAAATGACAACGAAATGAAAATGTGAAAAAATAAACTGTGATTAACCTAGATTAAAAACAAAAAAATGTGGATCTCACCATGGTAGCGGAAAATACCGTAATCACCTCAATGAAGACTGACTTGCTGTCACCGGACGACTCGGAGACTAGGCACCTCTCTGCAAGAAGAAGACTCTTGGTGAATAGACTCCTTTCACCAAAGATTGATCAAATTGAAATAAGGGAGGAGGAGCCATATTAATATATAAAAGAACAGAGTTTGAATTTCAAAATTTTGAATGAAGATAAGAGATAAGAAATTTTTTTTGAAATGAGATAAATATAAGAAAGAAAATTAGTGTTAAAATTATTTACATAATTTTTTATTTTTTTCATCACTTTATGAAATTATATAATAAATGTTAATTTTTTGTGAGGGTTATTTAAGGGATTTAACTATATAAATATACTATATACGTATGGTATATTATATACATAGTTAAGTAAGGAAATTAGTTTTTTGTTTAAAGAATTTTGTTCGTATTTTTATTCCAGAATTCATGTTTACTTCCAACATTTAGGAATGCATGTATTCTAATATCTATATCATAGAGACGTTCTCTAAGACTATGGGATCTCCTAGTGAAATAATTAAGTCTATCTATCCAATAGAGATTGTTGCAACCATTGCATCAATATCCATGGACGATTATTAAACTTAAAGATCAAATTTCTAGTATTCTAATACATATGCAACCAATTGCAAGTGTTATCATAAGAATGAGGTAAAATTATTAGACTTTTAATCTTATTCAATAAGTAAGTCAATTTCGATGATGATATGTAGATAAAGATTATTCCGATGCACTATCTGGGTCCATCTCTAAGTATCCAAGATAGTCTAGATAGTCATACTAACAGTACATCAGCTTATTGCAGTATTAGCATTTATTCAACTCTTTGGTTGTCATATGGAAGTCACAGAAGTATAGTCAACTCTTTGACTTTCCTTCTTACTTGGGTCCAACCCATGCTTCCACTACGCTTCCTTCATATATAAATAACCATTGCTTAAGACAAAGGATCTCTTATGTTGAATTCAAAGGATTTCAATATAAGAGTATTTCAACATTTATACATGCTTCATTCAATTCATAACATATGATTATTATGAAGCTTTATGAATGACTTGAGTATAGATAGTAGAATGATGATACTCTTCATATCTACATACATCTTAACTCTTAAAGACTTAGGTTCAGGTAGTACTTAAACATTTTGAATACATCATATCTTATAGAGCCACCATTATGCATGATGCAGTGAACCATGGCATTCATGATTAAATGTCTAGAGCACATATGTATGCCACAACATCTTCTTAGATTTTATAAGGATTGTTTGACAATTATGATCATCATCGACTCGTTAATTCTAAAGTACATTCGATGAGAGATCAATACTATAGAGACACACAAACCCTATATTGTCAATTAAATTGTCATTCTTCATTATTATGAGGAAACTTGCACATTGCAACCACATACATTACGTGTCCAACTGCAAGTACAATATCTTGATCATGGATCTAATCCATGATATTTTACCGGTTATTATTGAGTATAGTATTGAGTGGGTTTAATGAAATATTATCCGAAATAAGAAATTTACATAAATACACACACACACACATTTTACTTTGATTTAGGAATTTTATATCAAAGTTATCTTGCCTTGTCAACACTGAAAGTTCATTCCCTTAATCACTTTCAATGTAAGAGATATACTTACCAATATATCTAAAACAAGATCTGGGATCTCCTTTCTTATTTTTGTTACATCCCAATAATATGAGAACATGTAACTCAGATAAAAAGAAGAGTAAACACATTCCGCCTTGCAAGTCTAACTTGCATTCCCAATTCGATCTTTAACACCTAGGCCCACCTCCCTAAGGTGATGTTGACCCGTCGTTAATTGAACCAACCGTCAACATGATTAGAACTCGCTATGCGCAATCCAATATCACCCTAATAATATGAGGACCCGATATTGAGGTCACTATGCATACAACATTACTCTTTTGAGAAGCAAAGGGCTCGATCCAGATGCGTTTGTATGCAAGAGCTGTCACTTCGGACATGCGTCTACATACAATCCCTAGCGACGGAACCCTTCGCCTTGACGGGAGACCATGGATGTCACTTATGTGATCCTTCATATCACGTTCTAATTTTAATTAATTATTATGAATCATATTCACATAATTAATCTTCCAAGGGAAAAAAACTCTATTCATAATAGAGTATATAATTGGATCTTAATTAATTTAATCATATTTAATCAATTATCAATCCAATCAATCAACCAACAGGAAAATTTTAATTATTACTTGAAGGATGGTTTAATCTCAAAATACATATTATTCAAATTTTAATAAATAGAAAAACACATCATGATCCCTTCAAACATTATCCCTTCCTTACCTGCTGTCAAGGCCAGTATCGACAGGAGTAGGACAGACCGCTCACGGAGTAACCTGCTACCCCAACGCTCCCTGACTAGACACCATATATATGCCTCAGGTCAAGATAATGCCAATTGATCACTTTGTACTTGAGTTGATAATCAGTCTTTCAATCGAAGTTATACCATATAATAATAACATTTTTGATTAATATTATAAGGAGATTTGCTAAAAAAATCGACAATCCTATTCAAGCATCAATGTTTGTCGGAAGGTTCATTTAACCAACTATTATCTAGATCATATCTAATCAAGTTTTAGTTATGGTCAATGTCATTCAAGGAAATAATCATTATCTTTAAATATTTCACAAATATTCATCAATACTTATTTCAAGAAATTAACCATTAATTTCCATTAATTTAATTGAATGACAATCACAAGGTCATGATCGGGAAAGTAATTTTCAGCAGTGACCCCTATATACTAAAATTAGTATGTCTCAATCAATTTCAATGCAAATCAAACAAAATAAGTTTCCAAAGTTTAGGAATTTGATTTACAACAGAACCAAGTTGATTTGCATGCATTTGTAGGTATTTCAAAACCGTAATTAACTCTTTGATTACCTTAACTCTTTAATTACATCAAGATTTACCATCCCGAAACAGTGGATACATTTTCATTAAAATGATTATAACTTAAGAAATTAGATTCCAAAAATTCAAATCCCATGGTTTCCTTATTTAAGTGAACATAATCCAAGTTATAATTTTGTGCTAAAACAATTTAAATAGGGACGAAAAACTCATAAAACAGGGTTGCGTGAATAAAACATTTTAAAATTTTTATAAACCCTAATGAGCCCAAGTCATCCTACGTTTATGGATCGTATCCAAAACCTCCAACCTAGCTCTGATACCACTTGAAGGATATAGAATAATCCTTAAGGGCATCACGGAACGTGAGGATCACATCTTATACGATCGAGAGCGAGTATTCGCACTAGTTGCTCGGTGCTATAAAATTTAAAATTTTATAATCGATGAAACCACATGATCCAAGAATACTTCTTGGATCGTTTCATATAACCACATGATAGATAAAGGAACAGCTCTTGTAGCGTGGTTGCGATTGATCCTCTAAGAGAAGAGACCTCCTGTCTCAAGTCCGATCCATCGGAGAAGACGCTTATGAGCGCGGAGATGTGTCGCGTGCTTCTCGTAATCCAAGTTCTTGATCCAAGCAATGGATCTCCTGATCTTGTCTTACGAGATCGAATGCCTTCTTCATGAGCGAGATGTACCAAAGAAGATGGAGATCCAAGAGTTGTCAAAGCGGCAACACAACGACGATGCGATGACAACGACGACCTTCTCTGTAGGGATGGAGTAAATGGCCACTCAAGGAGAGAGAAAGGGCTTGTCATGAGAGTGAGAGAGAGAGAAAGGAATTGTGTTGTTGTAGTAACTATGAAGAGAAAGGGGTTCCTCTTCTTATATAGGGTTTTGGGAGTCCTTGGATCTCAATCCATGGAGAACACATAATCAATGGATGAGATTGATTTGTGTTTCTTTCAATGGCGAAGATCTTGTTGTGAAAACACAATAATAATTAATTTAATTCAAATTAATATATACAGATAAATCTATATAAATTAATTCTAAATCAAATCAATTGACCTTAGAGATAAAGGAGAAGAAGATTTGCCTCATCTCTAAAAAAAGGGGGGGGATGGCCACCCACTCCCAATGGAAGTTGGTGGCCATCCACCCCCTTATGATGGAATGGGTCATTCTCCTCATTATCTCATGAGATCTCATTATCTCATGATATCACCAAAATTTACAACAACACTTGTTGTAAATTATTTCACAAAAAATATTTCGTAATTATTTTGTGAATATTGCAATCATGCCATCGTAAAAATAGTAAATCACATTCACACCCCAAGAAAATATAAATCATATTTTCAATTAACCATCCAATGTGAATCCATTTGCATCAATAATTAATTGACAAATATAAATCACAATAGTCTCTCTCTAATATATTATAAATCACATTTATAGTATATATGAATAATTGGATAGTGCTATACACAATATTCATATCCATAATAATTATATCACATTTAATTATATAGGATTATCATTCTCATGCATTCAAATAATATGAATCAAATTCTCATTATTATTGGTAATTAAATCACATTTAATTATCCATTTCTTATTGCTTAGATATAATTCCACAATGGAATTATTCTTAGCTCTATCAAAAATAATGCGCTTTCTCCGTAGATACTTGGAGATAAGGACATGGCGATTGTACGTTCCACGTATAATGAATTGGACACTGAGATCACATCTCAAATCTAGATCTCATGGATTTCTCATATATGCTTAATTAAATCAAGGCCATAAATTTAATCTTCTCATTGCATCATAATCTTATTCACATAAATGTCCAACACTTGGACCAAGATCAGATTACTTCTCTACTGAGAGGAGTCACTAAAATCCAGACATGTTTCATCACTCATTCAGAATGGAGGCATAATGGCTATACAATTCTTTTTGATCACATCACCCTCAGGTATTCCTAATACCTATACATACTGCATACTGGAAGACATATGATAAACCCAAAGATATAGATCAATTTTACACTGTCATCTTTAGGGTTTCATCATCAGGTTTCTTATTCTTGGTTATTGGGAGTTGGTATCGATCATATGCTTTCCAAAAGCATATATCATACCAACAAATTCTTGGCATTCTTCCAAAGCATGATGACAATGCATGGAATTTGATCGGTCCCAATACCTCATGAGTGAGCTCATGTCTTCAATTCACAAGTGAACGTGTATGATCCTTTTGAGAGATCGTATTCCTCATATGCCCCCATATGCACACCAGCTCGTCGGTTTATAAACTTTGGTTAGGTCATAAACCTGTTGGTCTACCAAATGTACATACTTAGACATATAGTAACACATCTGTCTCCGGTTAGAGGATGTATTCCTATATCGTGACCGTATACGACATAGGACTTTGATTATCTCGATCTCGTTAGGTCAACTCTTGATCTAACTAATCTGACACCTCTGAATCTCTATTCCCATGCAGAGGACCTGCATCAAGAGGTCGATCAGATATCAGCCAAATGAGAAAGGATTGCCATCTCCTACTCTGGTTGGAGATCATCTCTTAACAATCATTCGACGGTGCTCGATGAGTCCTCAATCTAACTCCTTAGACATTCATCCAAACACCATCCTCCATGATTCAATTATTGAATCAACAGTTGTATAATCAATAAGATGGCCATGGTACATTACCCTAATTGTACTAAGGGACCTATTATGCAAATTAGTTATTCTTCATTTTAGATCAGGGAATGATTTTTGCAATAACATTTATTGCATAATTGCTCGTCGTGGGCTCGCATGTCCAAAAGACCAGAATTAAGATATGGTTGTCACGTACTTTTAACATGAAATAGTGATGAACCTCCATTTCATCATCTTTATTCTATCATTTTGGCCTCAAAAACCCTAGTAAATGCATGTAAATACCCCTAATTCCAGCATTTTAGCATTCATGCATGTATCTGTAAGTACTATATAAAATACGATTTTTAAAGCCAAAATTATAGAATAAAGAAAAGAAAAGAAAAGAAAAGAAAAATAACAAAATATTGCAAATATTTTATGACCCGAAACCCCAAGACCTAGGCATCTCGATGACTAGATCTACAAGGAATAAAGTAGGGGGAGATAAGGGCCAAAACACAATGAAAAACCCTTTTATTTAATTTATTCTTTATTCATTTTGGGACCTATTTTTGGTTTCAATTTTCATAGTGCAAATAAAGAAACTTTGTACATGGAAGTTGTAGATAATTAAATATAGAAAAATACAAAATTGATTTCAAATAAAAATAATGTACATATAAAAAGTTATGATCTGAATAAAATTCCAGAATCTCAACTTTCCAGACTTGTATCTCTCAAATAAAAACTCGAAATGTATTAAAATCACCTTTAATTGTATATAATTTTCAATTTGCTACTTAATGAAGGTGGTTTCATATTTTTCTGAGTTACGGTTTGAAAGTTGAGTTTTGGTCCCCTATTGTATACTTGTACCGATTAAAATATTCATTTTATTTACTATTCTTTATTTTTATATTTTTATATTTTTATATTTTTATAATTTTGTAAATATTATTTATAATTTATGTACATAATAAAACATGAATAACATACTAAATAAAACATAAAAA
Source organism: Ottelia alismoides (assembly GCA_037367405.1). Lineage (NCBI taxonomy): Eukaryota > Viridiplantae > Streptophyta > Magnoliopsida > Alismatales > Hydrocharitaceae > Ottelia > Ottelia alismoides. The sequence goes on along the minus strand of JAZKJV010006971.1, from coordinate 805,724 downwards.
TAAGATACTTGTATACAATACATAGGTATAATACATGTAAAAATACCCATATAATTAATACTTCTATTTATTTAATTGTATAAAACACATCAGAAAAATAAAATAAAAATATATTTAAGTTTATAAAAATAAGTTATAAATATATAAAATAATAAACAAAATAAATAAAATTAAATATATAAAATAAAAATAAAACATTAAAATATATAGATAAATATACCTACACAAGCGATAACAAGTAACTTGTAATTATATACCTCAAAAAAATAAATAAAAATCATAATAAAATACTTTATAAAATAATAAACATTTTTATTTTATCACCCAAAATTAATAAAATCATTTATTATTTATAATCTATTTTAAAAATAAATTCCAAGAGGTTTTTCCTGGTTGGTCCACGTGGACCAACTAGGTGGCTAGGACGGTTAACCCCAGGTCAACCGTCTGACCCCTCCTCCTGTACTTATCAGGCCTAGCATTGACCCATCTTCGATTTTCCCCCAAAGATCCGTTACTTCTTTTGGGTTGATTCCTTCTGCAATTTCTTTCCTCGGTTGCTGGTGATTCACGCCAAGAGCTCTCCTTAGGCTGCGGATCACCGAATCGAGCTGACTTCTCCGTTCTTTGAGTCGCCTCAGCCACCTTGTATATAGACCACCTCCTTCTTCCCTTCAAAATTGGAACCCCATTTTGACCTGTTTCTTCCCCCCTTCCTTGTGCTCCGGACCGGTGGTGGTGACATCACCACCTCCAGCCAACCAGGGCGGCGTTTGACGTGTGTTTGGGTATTTCCACCTACCTCCGGCGACCTTCACCGTAGAGGTTCCTCACCTTTGGTTACCGACCATTGAGGTACGTTCACCCCCCAAGTTTTGTTGAATTTCCTTAGCTAAGATCAAGTCCAGCATAGATCTTTAGCTTTAGTCTCGAAATCAGTCTCTCATCTCCATCCTCATAGTTCACTGGAGCCCCAGCTCCAACGAACCTCCACCATCTTGCCTCGCACGTCTTTGACCGTCCTTCAACCCGCTCAGCATCTCACACTTTCCCTCTCTGCTTCCCCACCACGTCGCGCTTCCACGTTCCCCAAGATCGACTCCCGATCTGGTACCACGGTCCTCAACTCCTCTATGTCACCGGAGGACCGTCACCACACTCCCTTCGCCTTCCATCACCCCCTTACGGGGCCGAGGCATTTTTCCCTCGACCCTCTCACTCTCTTTTGCAGGTCCAGAGAAAACAAAAGAACCTGGAGCTCATTTTGGTCGTTCGCCGTGATACCTGGAGCCCCCTAGCTTCGCTGCCATCTCGTGCGAGCTCTGGCCATTGCCGGAGGATTTTGGAGCTTCCAGACGCCTGAGCATAACTCCGGGAAGATCTAGGGGCATTTTGGAGTGCCATATTCCGGCGGAGGAGGAAGATCTAGACGGGGAAAACTCGCCTCGCCGCGAGTTTGTCCCTGTTCTTCATCGACCTCTGTCCGCCGTCCGATCAGCCGAGTTCTTCGTGGAACACAACAGTCATTCGATTACGCCCACTGCCAGCCATCAAATCCATGAGGATCATCTAATCCAGGCCATCGAAGTCGAAGCATCATCGACCGTCCGTCGTGCGACATGTGGCAAGTGAAGGATCGACCGTCGTTGGATCGCGGCTAAGGGTTGGCTTTTTGCGAGTCTGCCCTTGCCCGTTTTTGTATTTATTAAATAGCAATTAATCTTTCATTTGCCATATTAAACTTTTGTATTATTTATTACTAAGCCCCTACACTTTTGATTATTGCCCATTGGTCCCTAGACACGTCACCTCACGTGACATGTGCACGTGAGGGCGGACATTTTGCACCAGGGACCCCAGGCCTTTTTGTATTTCGAAAAAAATCCAAAAAACTATTCAATGCCATTATATTATTTTGTTATATTTGCAATCCATTCCCTTAGGTTTCTGTTAATTACAATTACATCCCTGCCAAGTCACGTGTCCCGCGCACGTGACTTTGGAAAATTTGTAGATATAACCTTGGGTTTTTGGTTATTTGTGTTTGATCCTGAAACATTTTTATTTAGTTATAAAATTTCTAGGAAAATTGAATGTTGGCCCTCAAACTTTTCTATATTTACAAAAATACCCCTGATAGTGTGTATTTTCTCTTTGTTTCTTGTATTTATTTCATGCATCTATAACCTCAAAAAAATCCCCAAAAATATATTTAAGTTCTTGTTTCATTGTTCTGTCACGCCATATTTTTATTTCACATTTTTGCTGCATTTTAATATTTATAGAAATTCAAAAACATGCATTTTCATCTCTGTTTTCATTAGAAAATACATATAAAATATAAAAACTTTTTCAAAAATTCCAAAAAATATATATTTTATTTGTTTTGTGTTTTTTAGATTCAGACCAAAAATCACTAAAAAATACAAAAGAAAACTGCTAAAAATTACAAAACCCTAAAATCTCTATAAAAATATTAAAATTCACAAAAAATTCTGAAAATCTTTTTTCTGTCCCCAAATTTTCTCTCTTTTATTATCTTTATTTTAAAAATAATTTGGAGAATTTATGTTATTGTTTAATATTTTTCATCTCCATTTTAATTTGAGTCTTTTATTTTATTCCCTGTTTTGAGTATTTATGATTTTAAAAATACCAAAAAATAGCAAAAATATAAAAAATACAAAAACTTTAGAAAATTATAAAAAGCACAAATGTATTTTTTTTCCTGAATTTTGCTTATTTTTATATATTTTTATAAATACATTATCTCTTTTTTTCTTATATTATATATATATATATATTATTTTATAAATTAAAAGAAAAAAAATATAAAAATATAAAATATAATCAGAAAATACAAAATCAGAAATTAAAATCAAAATATTAAAACATTAAAATAAAAAATAAAATAGAAAATATATAAAATTAAAACCCATAAAAAGAGCACTTATATAGACTAATACATCACGTTCATTCTTGAGCATTGATTTTGCCCGATCCATCCTGCTTGTTCCTTGTGTTCGACCTCTACATGCTTGCACACTATACACATACATTGTAGAGTTATAATAAATTTTAACTCCGCACCGTTTTTCATTGTTTGATTTATTATGGGTTAATTGTTGTTTTAACGCGGATTTTGTACGAGGTCAACTCAACGACTGTTGATTCGCCTTGTGAGTCAACATGACCTCTTGATTTTTGTGTTTAACAAATGGCGCCGTTGCCGGGGAGCAACAACATATAGATCAGATTTCTTTGTGATTGATTGTGATTATTTGCCTATATTTTTGTCCCATTTATTCTCTAATTTATTGATATATCCTATTGGGCTGTCTAACCTCCTCTCTTGGTTGACTTTGTGCAATGTACCGCGGATCAAGGGAGGCGCTCTACTCTAGGCGCTTCTGCACCCACGTGAAGCCAGCTTCATGCTTGCTACCCTTGCACCAAGGACACTTAGAGAATTTTTTAGATTTAGCTCGATTTATTTTATTGCCATTATTTGTGTAATTTGAAGTAAGAGAGTGACTCTTATATTTGTAATAAGTTGGACTTGGACACTTTGACACTTCACGGGTTCCATTGCCCTAGGGATTGTACCCTTGGGGGCCTCGTCGGTTTTGCGTGGTTTTTCGTCATTTTCCCGATTTTACTATCTGCTTGATTCACGAGGATTTAGCCCCTAGACTTAGGAATTTTTTTTGATAGTGACATAATTAGCTAAGGGCCTACACCTAATATCTTGCCTGACCTATAGATCGTAATTGGACTTAGCTAATAATTCATTTTAAAATCTCATTGACTTGGATTAGAGACCATGTGCCGAGAGAGGTCGTATACATCGCTTGCAGGATCTACTGTGGTGGACACCGATTGGCGTCAAAGATCGGACTCCGATCTCTCTTCCTAGTTGATAGCTACTTGTGCTTCACGATCAATAGAAATTGCTCATTTAGGGATGGTTTCTTCGTGCATCATATATGTAGTTTATTTTTTGCCTTTAAATTTATGCGCGGATCACCCTGCATGTAGAGTGATGGAGCAAGGTACACATTTCTAACTTTGCATGCATCATTGTGTTTGATCACGCATCGGCTTTTCCGACTTTCTCCCACATTTTATTGGACTCAAAATAACCAAGGAAATCAGAAAATTCATTAGGCATTGCTTTTATTCAAAAAAATACTAAAAAGAGATAACCAAATAAAATTGGGTCTGCTGATGCAAACTTGACCTTAAAACTCACCTCATTCAATTTTTTTCTTGGGGAGAGTAACCCCCTCATTGGTTGATTTATCTGCAGTGAGAGAGTGATCCGCACACTAGGATAGAGCCATACCTGAACTCCTCTCAGACTACTGCTCTAGGTTTAGTCGTTCCCCAGTGAGGATCTCTCTGGTAACTGGTAAAGCGGACCGTGATGTATTTAACAGAGTGAATTGATTGGGTAGCCAGTAAACGGTCCACAATTCATACTGGCTAGGAAAGATCTAGCCTTAGATTAAGACAGTCTCCTAGGAGCATCGGGTTCCTACCAGCTCGCTTAATCGCTCTGATAGATTGATTGATCACCTAAATAAAATTGAAAAGATAATCGACCGAGCCTTTACAGTCATCAACTCAGGTGTTACGTAGGTGAACCAGGGGTTTGATTTCTCGTCTTGTTTGCATTCCAGATCTCATCTGCCTTTATCTTCAGATCACGATGATGGGAAGGAGATCCCTTAGGCCACATCTAGTTGCACCGCTATCGAGCACTCCTACCTATTCCTCTAGGTCTGCGTCGGGGAGTTTAGACCCACTCTCCGAGCCTGAGTTTGCTTCCACCTTGTTCCCCCTTGACCACCCTTCTTCTTCTATTAGTCCTGAGGTGTCAGAGCATAGTGCAACACAGATTCCTACACATTTGATGGCACCTGAGATGGGTACTTTTGCCTTTGCAGAGACCTAAGATATGGCCAGAAGTGAGGGACACCCAGATGAGCAGGGACAAATTTCGTATGTGTATGATCAGACTACCATCAACAATTCATTGTTAGCTTTCCTGGAGACTATGCAAAGATAGATCAGAGATCAGGGAGCCTTCATGGGTGACATCATGAGAGAGCTGGCGCAGATGCGAGAGGAAAGAGGAGACAGATCCGAGGGAGGTGGAGAAATACCACAAGAAGGAGGCAGAGCAGGAGGAGAACATCACCAAGACGGCCCACCATCGAGGACCATGAGACAGTTGCACAACCCTGGTGGAACTCTCACTCACCGATGGATCCAGCTTCCTCCCATTGACAGGAACTTCGAGCTTCGCCCCCAGACCATCCAATTGTTGCCCAAGTTTCATGGGCTGGCCACCGAGAAGCCTCATCTCCATCTACAAGAGTTCGAGATGATTTGTAGCACTGTCCACGACAGACTGGTGGACGAGGACACGATAAAAATGATTGCCTTCCCGTTCTCATTGGTTGACAGAGCAGCCTATTGGCTGAAGCATCTAGGAAGGTATGCCACATCTTGGGAGAAGCTCCGGACCGAGTACTTGAATAAGTACTATCCAATCAACCAGACCAATGCAGCACGAGATATGATCAGTAACTTCACTATGATCTCGAATGAGCAATTCCATGAGGCTTGGGATCGATTTAGAGAGCTCATTGACTGGTGCCCACATCATAAGATATCAAAGCCCAACCTGGTTCAGAGTTTCTTTTGTGGGCTGACACTGGAGCTGTAGGGGCTTGTGAATGCCTCTTGTGGTGGGTCCTACTTTTCCAAGGATAAAGACCAAGTCTGGGCCATCTATGAGGAGATGACAGAGAACTCAACAGTGATGTCCCAAGCCCGGGTCCACGCACAGTCGAAGGCCCCCCAACAGGCAGTTTTGTACCAGAGAATTACACGAATCGTTGCCATCTCCCACACTCCATCAGCAGCTGCAGCTCAGGCTAAATCCGCTGCTGCCGACATGGGATCATTAACGAGAAGCTGGACCACATCGAGATCCTTGAGAAAAAGCAGAGCCAAGGGCTTGCACAGATGGACCAGTTGACAAAGGATAATGAGTGACCTGAATACCCAGATCATGTGCATTCTGGAGGCACAGATGTCCACACAGCAGCCTCCCAGGTCGCGTGCTGATTCCAGCAGTAGCAGCTCCACCCAGCCCTCTACCGCACACGCCAAGTTTACCATATCTAGGCAGAGTCAGTCCAGCAACTACAACACTACCCATCGCCACCACTATCTCAGGACACTCAGATGATGGTCTACTAGCCGGATCAGCCATTGGCAGTTCTTCCTCCACCACCCTTCGAGCAGGAGCCATTGATGGAAGTCAATGGGATATGGTACGATTGGTACCCATAGCAGGCCGAGATTTGTCGCGATCACCCCGATTCCGTTGGACCACCGGAGGCACCTCATCACAACAGCAGCCTCCCGCTTAAAGCGATCAGAATGGCCAGCAGCAGCATCAGCCCCATCACTCCCACCAGCAGTACTAGCAGGGTCCTCGTCCCTCTTATCAGGGACAACAGTGGAGGCAGCATCAGTAGCCTCACCAGCCATACTCCTAGCCTCCCCCTCACTATTCACAACAGCAGCCTCATTTCCAACAAGGGAACACTTCCGGTTCTTCAGCACCTGCCTTCGAGAACCCAACTCTTGACGATCTCACCCGCTTGCTCTCCAAACAGCATGCATCTTTCCGGCGAGAAATGGATGAGTTCCGGCAGGAGATGAGGGATATCATCAAGGGCAAGGCCACCATACCAGCTCAGATCGAGCCTAACCCAAATAATTTGAAAAGGAAATCTAAGAAGGTACAATCTACATAGGATACCACTCCTAGTGACTTATTGAATGACATGTCTTCTTGTATGTTTGATGTTGATTTCATGACACTTAGGAGCGGTAGGATGCCAGTCGGCGGCGCCTCGTCTGAGTGACAACAACATGAGAAACCAGAGCGCCAGACAAGGAGAATAGCGGTGCTGATGCTGCCGATGTTGATGATGGTGGTGCTGATGCAATCAAGGACAGAGATTCAGTTGACAGTACTGAGGCCGTCGTGGACTCTAGATACAGGCGGTGGTATTGATGCCACCATTTCACTTGATGCTGAGCCAGAGCACGATGCTGATGCCGCGAAGACAGATGCTGTGGGTGGTACTGATGCCACCACTTCTACTCCAGTTGTGCTTCCATCTGTTGTGTTGCCACCTTTTGTATCTAAGGACTGTGGTAACAAGAAAAAGACCAAAAAAATGAATAAAGGAAAGGTTTCTTCATCTACTCCGAGTCCATATGTGTTGCATGATGATCTTGGTATGGATTCCATTCCTTCACATGCACAGGAACCTCTTCCTAACCCTCCATCTGAGGAGGGCCCAACCATCCCCTTCCCTCAAGTACTCTGCTTGGCGAAGGGGAATAAAAAAGAAAATCCAAAAAAGACACATTAGTTAGAGTGCATCCAGCAGATGATTGATATATTTTAGATTCAGCTGACTATACAGGAGGTACTAGAGCACATCCCCCTGATGAATCTTAGATTCATTATATAACTATATCAGTACCAACCCATTCCATTAGATAAATCATATATTTTATAATGCATAATTATATTAGGGAGTGGCATTACTGGCATTATGCATACCGGTTCGCATGATTAGTCAATCCAATCACATGAGCAACCACATATTAATATTTGTTTTGCACACTAATTAAGAGAGAAGAATATGATAAATTAAGAAGGTATTCAGAACCACTTAAATAAATCGCAAGATATTCTCGATTTCCTCTTGATATAAGTGTTAGTACCATCATTAAAGCATCAATAAATTACGTACAGTTGTAATAATAAATATAAATCTATGAAGAATTAATTCCATACGGTAAGGCTACTACACTCTTTCTACGTGAATGCAATGAATCCCTTTAAACAAATTTATCATTCATATCCAATCCGCCTAACAGTATCGCCCATTTGAATAATTAGAATATTCAATGAATAGCTAAATAAAAATGGTAGCCTTTGGAATTAATGGAAATAATCATGGATGGAAATGGTGTAACCATCATTATGAAAAGGTACCAACATCAAATTTGAAGAGGCATGCATGATGTGGCTAGAAACTAATTAACTAATTGCTGTCATGGGTTGCCGTTTACATTGAGGTGAAAAGGCACGGATGCCTTACGTCAAGGGGAATAGGTGTGAAATGTGCTTTGGCGCCAACCGAAGAGACGCAAGCATCAATGCAAAGGGATGCAATTTGTGGTTAAGAGTGGTCGTTTAGTTGTCTATATATATCACATTAGAAGAGGGAAGGGGACCATCGAATGTTCACGCCATTCCCAACCATCGCGACTACTGTCTCTCAATTCTCGGCCAACTCCATTACCACCTGATTCCACATCATTTAATTACCACCCAACAAATTCCCATCTCCATAATAATCATCTATTTTATTATCGACAAAGCATCAAAGTGATTTTGTCGATTTGCGCATTTGGCCCCTCAGTGAATCCGACTCCCGAGGCTCCACCCCAAGTGCCGTTAAAAATTATTCAACACCATAGACGTCCGCCGACCATCAATTCCTCGGTCCCTCTGTGAATCCGACTCCAGAGGCTTCCTCCCAAGCCGCCAACCACCGTACTTTTATCTCGCCTTTATTTTATTACTTTACATTTTTATATCTGTCTTATTTTGTTATCTTCTCTTTCGTGCAGGAATTCGTCAAACTATCGCGACGATCCGTATCTAACGGTGATTATCCTCGACTCTTGGAGATCTGGGACGTGACACGAGGTTTGAGCTCGATCCGCGGTTGTTATCGCATCCAACTCGCCTCGCCAGAATATCCAAATTCGCGAAGAGTTACCGCATACGAGTCACATTTGGAAGTTGCCGCAAAGAAGGGGAGCGATCAGCACTTACCTACCTGCACTATTGTCCTCTCAATTTTCATTTCTATTCTTGTTATTCAAACATTTTGCAAACTTATAAAAGTATTTTTTTTCAAAATAAAGTGCAGAATCTTCCTGTCCCTGTGGATTCGACCCTGACTTACCATATACTTTGCTTAGTGCATAATATAGTTAAGTCCGGTAATTTATTTGTTCGAAGTGTATTTTTGTGGGTTCTCAACGACTATCCGACGTAAAAATCGGGTACTTATACCCTCAGAAATACGCTCCAACATTTTGGCGCCGTTGCCGGGGACAGGCAATTATTCGCGCTTTATATAGAAATTTTTTTCTTTACATTTTGCTTTTCACCATTTTTTTTCTGCAGGGGACAAGTCGCATTGGAAAGGAGCCACATCAAACATAACGTGAAGCTAAAAAAAAAATTATATATTTGGAGCGCTCTCGCGATAAGTTCTCTTTTCTTAGGCATAACTAGGATCTTTTTTTTATTTCTTTGTTTGCGCATATTAACAAAAAACAACAAAAAAATCAACTTCTTTTTCCGTATTGCATTGCATCTCCATAGGATTTCTTCCCCATAGTACCACCTTGCATTTAAAAAGACCATTTAATTGTTTGCTGACTAATCAAGAAAAAATATACATCTTAATCGGACTAAATTAAAGCGGTCACAAAAAAATCATAAAACAAAATTTTGTTGCAAACTGGTTTGTTGCACCATTCTCACAATCGCACACGCACGCGTATCCCTAGGACCAGAGCCCAAATCCCACGGTTCTTGATAATTTTCTGAAAACCATATTGCTTAGTATACTCGTCCCTGAGGTGTTTAACTAAGAAAGACGAGGGGTTTAAGATCCAAGTTGATCTAAGAAAGGCTCCAGCCTACTTACCCTCTGACTGGCCTCAGAACCAGAAGAACGGCATTGTGGTAATCATTGAATTATTCTGAACCGTTAGATATCATAGGAAACGTAATCAACTTGTATTATTGTCTGCAAATCAAAACTTAAAAGATAAAAAAAACTAAGCTATAAGCGTTGAGTGGGAATAAACAAATTGTTTGGTGTTTGATTTGTGTATGCTTGGCAGGAGGTCATTAGGGAATCCCCTTACTGATCCCCTTAAATTCGATCCATTCTATCCTCCAAAATCTAAAGTCAAGCCCGAGACAAAACCCATGGCTGATGTGCCACCTCCTCCCGATCCACTCACTATTATAATGCAACAATTACAACAAATGGCAGAACACCAAGAGGTGCAAGATGCCCAAGTTCGACAATTGATAGCACATCAAGGGTTGAACAACCCACCACCAATACCTATACGGAATCACTATAATCCTGCTAATCATCAACTCGTATCAGTCATCCAACTCCCTGCAGAAGCAGGAAACTTTGAAATAAAACCCGCAACTATTTCCTTCCTCCCCAAATTTCGGGGAGAAGAGACCGAGGATCCTATAATGCACCTTCAGGACTTCGTAGCAGCTTGCGATACACTAAACATAGGGGAGGTAAACAAGGAACATGTTTACCTCCGAGCCTTCCCGTTCTCCCTTCAACAAAAAGCAAGCCAATGGCTTCGTAGCTATGAAGTCCCGATTCGATCATGGACCGAGTTGAGAGAGGCATTCTTAAAAAAATATTTCCCCATTGGTAAGACCAACGCACTTAGGCATGCCATTTCTCACTTCACCCAAAAACCCGTAGAGCCAATCCATGAAGCTTGGGAAAGATTTAGAGATCTTTTACGCAAATGCCCACATCATGGAATCGAAAAATGGAAGCAAGTGCAAATATTTTATGAGGGCTTAACGGAATCATACAAGAGAGTTGTCGACGGCTCTTGCGGAGGCAACTACTTGAATAAGGATGAGAACTTTGTATGGCAATTATATGAGGACATGGCAGATAACTCTGTCAACAATTATTCTATAGAGCTCTATAATAGACATAAAAGACCAATCCAAGCCATAGACTATGCAACAATAAATGGAGACACATCCTCGGATATCCAAATCATTGCTTCAAAGCTGGACAAAGTAGAGTTGATGGCTAAACAAGTGGACCAATTAACTAAAACCGTAGGGAGTCTTGTATTAGAAAAAACTACCCCATCAGTTTGCAAGGTAGCCCCTATGGAACCAGAGATGTGCCAACCATCTGTCCCTTTAGATGAACAAATTAATCCTGAAGCAGTTAATTGGGTGCAGGGGAATTCCAATAACAACCCCTATTCCTCCACCTATAATCCAGGATGGAGGAACCACCAAATTTTGCATGGAAGGCCCCAACAAACAATAATTCAGGATATCAAGTCACCCAACAAGGGTCAAATGAAAACCAATTTACACAACAAGCCCAACCACCACTGCAACCCCTGACTACACCCTCACAAGGACTTGCCTCTGATTATCGTGACTTGATGAAACTCATACAACAGCTTGCTCAGAACCAAGTTGAGGTTCAAAAGCAACTGGCTCAAAGCCAAGTTGAGGTCCAACGACAATTGACCGAGATTCATTCTCAAATACCAATTCAACCGCAACTACCTGCTCAAACGGTACAAAATCCTAATAACTCACAAATCCGCCCTCCTGGCTTTTCACAACAACCTACTCGAGGACCCGTGAGCTTTAGAAATGCAGCTAGTACAAGCAAAAATGAGTCAAATGCATCTGCCAGTGCCATCCACTTGAGAAGTGGTCGCACCATAAGCACACCTCAAATATCGACCACACAAAATTATCAATCACATGTGAATGATTCGCCAATGCAAGACCAACCATCACCTACTACACAACCACCCTCTATATCCCCATCACCAACCTTTACACAACCAACTATTCCATTTCCGGAGGCCCTGCGAAGAAAAGTGAAGAAACGACCTTCGACTCTGACTCCTGACTTGGAAAGTTTATTCTCCAATGTTATCATACAAATCCCCCTCCTTAAGGCTATAGAACAAGTTCCGGCGTATTCACGTTTCTTAAAAGAGAAATGCACTCCAAAAAGAAAGCTGAGGGGAAAGAAAAAGAATGACCAAAACGAAGAAGAGAGGCATGTGTTACCACTTGCATCATCTAATGCCATTTCTCAACTTCTTCCCCTTAAAATGAAAGATCCCGGGGCCCCATTAGTAAAATGCATCATTGGAGACATGACCTTTGAGCGTACCCTACTTGATAAGGGTGCTTCGATAAATCTCCTCCCAGCTGCCATACTAAAATATTATGCAGTAGGTCAGTTAAAACCTATTTCTATGATTCTGCAATTAGCTGATCGATCTGTAAAAAGGCCATTAGGAATACTAGAGGATGTTTTAGTCACAGTCCAAGGACATCAGTTCCCAGTCGACTTTATCGTACTAGATATGGACCCAGCTAAAACACTTTCTCAAACTCCTATTATACTCGGAAGACCATTCTTAGCCACTGCCAAGGCTCATTTTGACTATGAGGTCGGGAAAGTTGAATTCAAAGTAAATGGCGAGATTGTTCCTGTCGATCTTGTCACCCCCACATTTCAAGAACACGATACTGAAGATTGTGGATGGATCGAGGAATGTTCGACAATTAAACAAATCATAGACGATTTAACTCCTTTAAACCTCTCTACGGATCCTCTTGAGACGACTTTGACTTTAAATGATAAATTATTTGAAAGACAACATGATTTAGTGGCTGAAACCCTTGATTCCATCAAGAATGAACCCTACGAACCATTGACAGATTCAGATATCTTTGAACTAGACCAAGCATGGGATGAACTTGATGCTTTAATTTCTCCTGTCTCAGAAATGATTATGCCCATGCTAGAACCTCCTATTTTGGAATTACTACATAACAAGGAGGAAGACCTTACAATCACCGCACCCACCCACCCCATAAATTCAATAGAAGGTTCCCAAGAGACAATTCAAGTCCCCGTAGTTGAATTAAAACCTTTACCAAAGGACCTAAAATATGTGTTTCTAGATGAAGAAAATAAGGCATACCCGGTAATAATCAATGCCCACTTGGAACCAGATCAAGAAAATAAATTAATGGATGTTTTGAGAAAAAATTCACGGGCAATTGGTTGGACGATATCTGATCTCCGGGGAATAAGTCCATCACTATGTACCCACCATATTTATTTGGAAGATAATACAAAACCTTCTCGAGAAATGCAAAGAAGATTAAATCCAAATCTACGAGAAGTAGTTAAGAAGGAAATACGCAAATGGCTAGGTGAAGGGATCATCTACTCAATATCAGATAGTCGATGGGTCAGCCCTTTACAAGTTGTACCGAAGAAAGCTGGTCTGACTATAGTCACCAATGATCAGGGTAAAGAGATCCCTACTCGTACAACCACTTCGTGGAGGGTTTGTGTTGATTACAGGAAATTAAACCTTGCCACGAAGAAGGACCACTTCCCTCTCCCATTCATAGATCAAATTATTGAGAGACTCGCGGGAAGGGAATATTTTTGTTTTCTCGATGGTTACTCAGGTTATAATCAGGTAGCTATTGCACCTAAAGACCAAGAGAAAACAACATTTACATGCCCTTATGGTACATTTGCCTTTCGCCGAATGCCCTTTGGGCTATGTAATGCGCCGGCCACCTTCCAACGATGTATGCTAGCCATATTTGCCGATATGGTGGGAGATTTTATGGAAGTATTTATGGATGATTTCTCTGTATTCGGTGACTCCTTTGATGAATGCCTTGGATTTCTCGACCGGGTATTGAAAAAATGCATTGAGGTGAACCTAGTCTTATCATGGGAAAAATCACATTTTATGGTCACCAAAGGCATTGTTCTAGGTCACATTGTCTCTAAAAAAGGAATGGAGGTTGACCCATCGAAAATTGAGACTATAACTCACCTCTCCCCACCTACATCACTCAAAGGTGTTCGATCATTTTTAGGACATGTCGGCTTCTATAGAAGATTCATAAAGGATTTTTCAAAAATCGCTAAACCTCTTACTGAGTTACTCTCAAAGGATCGAGCTTTTGAATTTTCTGAAGACGCCCTTAGATCCTTTGAGACATTAAAAAGGTCCATCACTGAAGCACCAATTTTACAGTCCCCTGACTGGACCTTAGACTTTGAAATAATGTGTGATGCATCAGATTATGCAGTAGGAGCTGTACTAGGCCAAAGAAAAGATGGCAAACCAGTTGCCATCCATTACGCTAGCAGAACACTTGACGATGCACAAAAAAACTACACAGTCACCGAAAAAGAATTGCTAGCAGTTGTCTTTGCCCTTGAAAAATTTAGGTCATACTTACTTGGTTCACATGTGGTTGTTTACACTGACCACACCGCACTGCGCCACCTACTTTCCAAGAAAGATTCAAAACCACGATTGATTAGATGGATACTCTTGCTACAAGAATTTGACATTGAAATCAAAGATAAGGCAGGAGCACAAAATGTCGTGGCCGACCATCTCTCCAGACTCCATGAGTCTGACACCAAACAAACCGATCAATTCATTCCCATATCGGAAACCTTTCCTGATGAATCCATCCTTGCAATATCACAACTACCGTGGTTTGCTGATATAGTAAACTACTTAGTCACATCTCAAATTCCTGATGATTGGCCTAAGGCAAAACGAGATCGGTTCATAGCCGACTCTCGATACTACCATTGGGAAGATCCTTTATTATTTAGGGAAGGGACCGACTGTATATGGAGACGTTGTATACCTGAGTCTGAAATTCCAAGTGTCCTATCTCATTGCCACACTTTTGGGTGTGGTGGACATCACTCTGGAAAACGTACAGCTGCAAAAGTACTCCAATGTGGTTTTTTCTGGCCTACTTTATTTAAGGATGCCCATGATTTTGTGAAATCATGCCCTACATGTCAGACTACAGGAACTATGACAAAAAGAGACATGATGCCTCTAAATCCTATCCATGTAGTTGAAATTTTTGATGCATGGGGCATTGACGTCATGGGTCCCTTCACTCAATCAAATGGTTACCTATATATCCTTCTTGCAGTCGACTACGTCTCTAGATGGGTCGAAGCCATCCCTACTCGCGCTGCCGATAATGCAATAGTAATCAAGTTCTTAAATGATTTATTTGCTCGCTTCGGCATACCTAAGGTCATTATAAGTGACGGGGGTTCGCATTTCCTTAATAACTCGGTGCGAAAACTAATGAAGAATAATGGAATTGAACATCGAGTTTCTACCGCTTATCATCCTCAAACTAATGGCTTAGCTGAGGTCTCTAATCGAGAAATAAAAACCATTCTGCAAAAAATTGTTCGTTCTGATCGTAAAGACTGGTCCCAACACCTTAATATAGCATTATGGGCCTATCGCACTGCTTATAAGGCTCCTCTAGGGATGAGTCCGTATCGCATCATTTATGGCAAACCTTGTCATCTACCTGTCGAGATCCATCATAAATCATTATGGGCTATACAAAAATGTAACCTTGATTTAACCCAAGCTGGCCAGAATCGATTACTTGACCTTAATGAATTAACCGAGCTTCGCTGCCGAGCATATGATAACAGCCTTATTTATAAGGAAAAGGTTAAAATTTGGTATGATGCCAACATTTCTCACAAAACCTTTTCCATTGGTCAAAAAGTATGGTTGTTTGATGCCAAGCTAAAGCTCTTTCCAGGAAAGCTTAGATCAAAGTGGAAAGGTCCATACATTGTCACACAAGTTTTTGATAATGGGTCTGTTGAAATAGTCGATTCTAAAACATCTACCACCCTTAGAGTGAATGGACAACGCCTCAAACCTGTCATTGAATCCGAAAAATCAATGCCTGTTTCAGAAACCCATGTTCTGCAAAACCACTCATGAGGCACTCATTTCTTTGTTCACTGTTCATCTCCTCTCATACATCATCCCATAACTAGTTTACTGCATATGCATTTACCATGAGGGCATGGCAAATCTTAAGCATGGGGGGGGACACTATCCAAAAAAAATTGCATGCATATAGCATCACATTCATTTGCTCGTTTTCCCTACTTCAACTCTCTAAGTTTACATATAAGGAGAATAATAGCCTCACCATTAAATACTGCATGAAGTATGAGATTTGAATTGATTCTAATCTTAGAATGCTTATGACTCTCTCTTGTCCTTTTGCATTTAAATCAAGAGACTTAGCCTCGATTCAACTTTCAACACTTGGTATCAATAATGAGCTTAAACATTATATACTGAAAAGATCAGGAGCTTTGTACTGCGACACTAGCTTGACATACAAAAGGCTAAGGGGGTCTGATGATGGTTGTGCTCAGAGTTTGTGAGATGGTGAGCTTATCATGGAGTAGAGGAGTAGGGAGTGTTCCACCAAATATATGTGAGGAAGAGAGTCCACCATAATATGTAAGGGAGTGTTCCCAACTGGTCAAGCAATTTCCCATTACACACAATTATTGTACACACTTAAAACCTTCACTTACCAGCCTATTGTTTGCCTTTCTACATAATTCTTCCATTAATAACCTATCTTGTTTCATTTGACTCCGTTATTTGTCTTCTTCTATTATGCATCAAAAGAGAAATATTCTTCAAGATTCTATTAACATGTCCTTTTATATTTCCAAGTCCCAAGAGAAAATATTAAAGCACATTGGTTCTCTTGAAAAGTGAAGAGAAATATTGCAAAAAAAAAAAAGAAGTACTGCAACAAAAAAAAAGAGAAGAAGAAGCGAAAGAAGTATAGCAAAAAAAAATATTGCAAAAAAAAAGAAGAAGAAAGAAGAAGAGAAAACCAAGAGAACCATTGTGTTAATATTCTCTTCTCATGCCATCTATATTTTTCCCTTCTCTACTATTCAACAAAATTATCTTATAATGAACATTTATTCTATATTATACCACTCTCATATCCATATACCGAAATTTGAGAAAAGTCATCTCCACCAAATTAGCCTTAAACTAAATACTCCACAAATTAACCTAATATTTTGCTGACCAGTTGGAGGAAGTTGGGATGAGTGTTACATTAATTATGAAGTTGGAGCTTGTGAGAATACTCTGAGCCCCCATCTTAGGCATTTCCTGGCTTAGTGTATCAAAGCTAGAGGATTGTGGTTGAAAGCACTTGGTCAATTCAATACATTTGACACTTGAGTCTATACTCAGGGCTAATAATATTATTGATGCTAGGTATCATTTATTCCGAATCGAGCAAGTCTCTACATTAAATCATATCGTGAGGACACTTGAGATGAATAAGCATTGTAAGAAGAAATTCATTTCTATTCTTGAACTTTATGAAATAAAGGATAAATTTCACCTTCATAGGCTATTCTCTTCCTACATGTTAACATTAGAGTGTTGATATTCTTTCTGTACATTTGCTAGGGACTAGCAAATCATAAGCATGGGGGTATGATGAATCTTAGATTCATTATATAACTATATCAGTACCAACCCATTCCATTAGATAAATCATATATTTTATAATGCATAATTATATTAGGGAGTGGCATTACTGGCATTATGCATACCGGTTCGCATGATTAGTCAATCCAATCACATGAGCAACCACATATTAATATTTGTTTGCACACTAATTAAGAGAGAAGAATATGATAAATTAAGAAGGTATTCGGAACCACTTAAATAAATCGCAAGATATTCTCGATTTCCTCTTGATATAAATGTTAGTACCATCATTAAAGCATCAATAAATTATGTACAGTTGCAATAATAAATATAAATCTATGAAGAATTAATTCCATACGGTAAGGCTACTACACTCTTTCTACGTGAATGCAATGAATCCCTTTAAACAAATTTATCATTCATATCCAATCCGCCTAACAGTATTGCCCATTTGAATAATTAGAATATTCAATGAATAGCTAAATAAAAATGGTAGCCTTTGGAATTAATGGAAATAATCATGGATGGAAATGGTGTAACCATCATTATGAAAAGGTACCAACATCAAATTTGAAGAGGCATGCATGATGTGGCTAGAAACTAATTAACTAATTGCTGTCATGGGTTGCCGTTTACATTGAGGTGAAAAGGCACGGATGCCTTACGTCAAGGGGAATAGGTGTGAAATGTGCTTTGGCGCCAACCGAAGAGACGCAAGCATCAATGCAAAGGGATGCAATTTGTGGTTAAGAGTGGTCGTTTAGTTGTCTATATATATCACATTAGAAGAGGGAAGGGGACCATCGAATGTTCACGTCATTCCCAACCATCGCGACTACTGTCTCTCAATTCTCGGCCAACTCCATTACCACCTGATTCCACATCATTTAATTACCACCCAACAAATTCCCATCTCCATAATAATCATCTATTTTATTATCGACAAAGCATCAAAGTGATTTTGTCGATTTGCGCATTTGGCCCCTCAGTGAATCCGACTCCCGAGGCTCCACCCCAAGTGCCGTTAAAAATTATTCAACACCATAGACGTCCGCCGACCATCAATTCCTCGGTCCCTCTGTGAATCCGACTCCAGAGGCTTCCTCCCGAGCCGCCAACCACCATACTTTTATCTCACCTTTATTTTATTACTTTACATTTTTATATCTGTCTTATTTTGTTATCTTCTCTTTCGTGCAGGAATTCGTCAAACTATCGCGACGATCCGTATCTAACGGTGATTATCCTCGACTCTTGGAGATCTGGGACGTGACACGAGGTTTGAGCTCGATCCGCGGTTGTTATCGCATCCAACTCGCCTCGCCAGAATATCCAAATTCGCGAAGAGTTACCGCGTACGAGTCACATTTGGAAGTTGCCGCAAAGAAGGGGAGCGATCAGCACTTACCTACCTGCACTATTGTCCTCTCAATTTTCATTTCTATTCTTGTTATTCAAACATTTTGCAAACTTATAAAAGTATTTTTTTCAAAATAAAGTGCAGAATCTTCCTGTCCCTGTGGATTCGACCCTGACTTACCATATACTTTGCTTAGTGCATAATATAGTTAAGTCCGGTAATTTATTTGTTCGAAGTGTATTTTTGTGGGTTCTCAACGACTATCCGACGTAAAAATCGGGTACTTATACCCTCAGAAATACGCTCCAACACCCCCTCTTCCAGATTAACTTGAGAGAGAAGACTACCATACACAGGAAGAGGAGGAACCATAGAGGAGAGATCCATGTGCTTACCCATGCCACATGTTTTGCCATTCAGAACCGACTGCCAGCCAAGAGACCTGATGCAGGAGCTCCCTATGTCAAATGCAAGATTCAAGAGCAGCAGTTCGATCATACTCTATTAGACAACTACTCTTCAATCAACCTCCTTACGGCAACCTTAATTGATCGATTTGAGTTTGACCCTCTCCATCGGAGTAGGAAAGTCCTTCAGTTTGCTGATAGGTATATTAAGAGGCCGAAGGGGTTTTTGAGAGACGTGGTCGTTACCATTAAGGGCCTGAAATTCCCTGTTGACTTTGTTGCATTGGACATAGAGATCCCTGAGTCGGTAACAGATACCCCCATCATACTTGGATGCCCATTCTTGGCCACTGCCAAGGCGGTATATGACCATGATAGTTGGAAGGTGTACTTTCGCGTAGAGGACGAAAGTATACAAATAGAGACGATCAATGAGACCAGAGAACGAGATTTAGCCTGCTCAGAGCAGTTCAGTGACACAAAGCAGATGACAGAGGCAGAGCGGGACGTCCACCCAGAGTGTAACTTTGTGATGATCGATGATGAAGCAATTTGGGCAGATCCAGTAGCACGAACCTTCACCTTGCCAATAGATTCATCGTACTTACATCTTATGGCAGTCGACAGTTTAGAGAGCATACCCCTGGCAAAGGACACATTAGAGGCCTACAACTGCGAGCTGAGTGGAGAAGCATATTTTTATTCGTGTTCTTATGATTCAGATCCCTCGGATTCAGACATCGATTGGGACGACTTTAATGATTATTTGCCATGTTTTATTCCTTCTGAGCCGACAGCTAGAACGAAATGCGAGCTAGCACAATTTATAGATATTCCAGCAGGGTTCCCTTCGTTAGATTTTCACATACAACAAGAGTTCTCTCATGCAGACCTGGTATCCTTCACTCAGACATATCAAAAGCCAGATTTGCCAGCTCCCAGTTGCCCAGAATTGAAGCCCTTGCCGCAGTCGTTGAAGTATAGATTCCTTGCGGGTGAGCCAGATATGCACCCAGTCATTATCTCAGCTGATTTGACTGGAGAGCAAGAATCTCGTTTAATGGAGGTTCTTGAAAGAAACCGCAAGGCAATAGGATGGAGTATAGATGATCTCAAGGGGATTAGTCCGGCTTTGTGCTTCCACCATATCTACCTTGAAAAGGATGCCAAGCCCTCGCGTGAGTTCCAGCGACGGCTGAACCTGAACCTTCGAGATGTGGTCATGAAGGAAATATCAAAATGATGAGCACCGATTTTATCTACCCCATCTCTGACTCCAAGTGGGTTAGTCCATTACATGTGGTACCCAAGAAGACGGGTATCACTACAGTTGTGAGTGAGTCTGGAGAGAAGATAGCTACCCGAGTACCCACTTCTTGGAGGGTCTGTGTGGACTACAGATGATTGAATCATGCCACGAAGAAGGATCATTTCCCACTTTCATTTATTGATCAGATTATCAAGAGGCTAGCTAGAAAGAGTCACTACTGTTTTCTTGACAGTACTCCATCTATAACCAAGTGGCCATTGCGCCCGAAGACCAGGACAAGATGACATTCACCTGTCCATTTGGGACATATACTTTTAGACGGATGCCTTTTGGTTTGTGTAATGCCCCGACGACATTCCAAAGGTGCATGTTGTCCATCTTCTCGGACATGGTGGGTGACTGTTTAGAGGTCTTCATGGATGATTTCTCGGTCTATGAGTATGGGTTTGATGCTTGTCTTGACTTCCTAGACCGTGTACTCAACATTGCATTGAGGTCAATCTCATCTTATCTTGGGTGAAGATTCACTTCATGGAGACTCAAGGGATGGTCCTTGGCCATATCATCTCCAACAGGGGCATAGAGGTTGATCCGACCAAGGTGGATATCATAAGAAAGCTCAATCCACCGTCCAATCTGCGACAATTGCGAACTTTTCTAGGGCATGTCGGTTTCTACCGACGGTTCATTCAGGACTTCAGTCGTATTACCCAACTGCTCACTGATTTGCTGACAAAAGACACCGAGTTCATTGTAGATGATAAGTGTCTTGCATCATTCGAGACTCTCAAGAATCTAGTTATTGAGGCTCCTGTCCTTCAGCCACCCGATTGGTCTATGCCATTTGATATCATGACAGATGCTTCTGATTTTGTTGTAGGGGCTGTGCTTGGAGAAAGGAGGGATGGATTGCCATATGCCATCCATTACACTTGCCGGACTTTGGATGCCACTAAGCGGAATTACATTATGACTGAGAAGGAGATGCTAGCCGTAGTCTTTGCTTTGGATAAATACAGATCATATATTCTGGGATCAAAAGTGACTATCTTTACAGACCCCACCACCATCCGATACCTCATGGAAAAGAAGGATGCCAAAGCTCGACTTACCAGATGGATCCTTCTGCTCCAGGAGTTTGATATTGAGATTAACGATAAACCTGGAGTTAAGAATGTGATGGCGGATCACCTCTACCGATTAGAGAACCTTGAGGAATCTGAGCCCATTGCACCTATTACTGAGACATTTCCAGATGAGGCGATTCTTGCTATTGCCTCGCTCCCATGGTACGCCGACATTGTGAACTATCTTATCGCCAAGATGGTTCCACATGGTTGGCCCAGACAGTGACTTGAGACCTTCCTTGCGAAGGCCAAGTCATACCATTGGGAGGATCCCATCCTTTATCATGAAGGAGGGGATAGTATATGGAGGAGGTGTATTCCTCAAGAAGAGAAGCATAGTGTCCTCACCTACTGCCACAAGCTTGAGGCAGGAGGACATCATTCTGGGAGACGGACAACGCATAAGGTGCTCCAATCCGGCCTTTGGTGGCCTACTCTCTTCAAGGATTCCGACGAATTCGTGAAGAGGTGTACTGACTGTCAGAAGATGGGTACTTGCAGACAGAAAGATATGATGCCCATGTAGCCCATTCACTTTTGTGAGGTTTTTGACGCATTGGGAATTGATTTCATGGGCCCATTTCCTAAGAGTCAGGGATTTGAGTACATTCTGCTTGCTGTGGATTATGTGAGTCGTTGGTTGAGGCCATCCCCGCCCGAACCGTAGATGCTAAGACTGTGTGTCGATTTTTGAGGAAAAATATCATTTCACGGTTCGAGGTACCTAAGAGTTCTGATTTCAGATGGGGGGACTCACTTTATCAACGACAAGGTAAGGGCCCTTGCAGATGAGTTCAGCATCGACCGTCGTGTTGCCACTCCATATCACCCTCAGACCAATGGTCTTGCTGAAGTATCGAACATGGAGATCAAGACTATTTTATAGAAGGTAGTCCGCCCAGACTGAAAGGATTGGTCACAGCTTTTTGAGTCGGTCTTGTGAGCCTATCGGACTTCCTTCAGGACACCATTGGGGACATCTCCCTTTCGTCTCGTCTATGGCAAGCCGTGCCACTTGCTAGTGGAAATCAAGCACAAGTCACTATGGGCGGTTACAGAGTTATTATTGCATCCTGAGATTATAAGAGAACAGAGGAAAGCAGAGTTGGCAGCCCTAGAGGAATTGAGAGATACAACCTTTTTGAGTAGCCTACAGTACAAGGAAAAAGTGAAGATATGACACGATTCTCATATTAGCCATAAATAGTTTGAGCCTGATAAACGTATATGGTTGTTTCATTCTAGGCTGAAATTATTTCCAAGGAAATTAAAGAGTAAATGGAAAGGTCCTTTTGTGGTCGGAAAGGTACATGACAATGGCAGCATTGATATATCCGAGTTGTCATCTTCCTCTACCTTTCGAGTTAACAGTCAGCGCCTGAAACTATATCTAGATCATGTCCGCCGACCGTTGACGTTGCCCCTATTCATCTGATATGATATGTGCTCTTTGACTCACATCACCTGCATCTCATACATGGTTATCAGTTCCATCTCCCATTGTATAGATCCATACGTCCATATCATTCATTCTTTATGTCTGCCACCCCGTCGTCATCTTATGATTTTGTTATACTTAGGATACACCTTATCCTAGGTATAGGGGGTGCACAGACTGAGTTGTTCTATTCTATGATCCCCTCTTCTGTCTCTTCTTCGTGTCTATACTCAGAGTATTTTACCCTAAGTATAGGGGGAGACAGACCGAGCTGTGATCTATTTATTCTTTTTTCTTCTTTTTCTACTTTTCTTCTTTTCCTTATCTTCTTCTCTATTCTTCTGACATGTGTCACCCTTTTTGTCAGTCTTCTATACTTAGGAACATACTTTGTCCTAAGTATAGGGGGACGTGCACCTTCGATTTGTTCATTCCCACCCTCGACCCTCCCTGCCTTGTGAACTGTCTACTATACTTAGGATTATTTGATCCTAAGTATAGAGGGACGGTCGACTTCACATTAGTTTATTTATTCATTCATTTCTTATTCGTTTATTCTTTAGACTGATCTATACTCAATACGAGTTATGTCTTCATTTTTTTCTCTGATCTATGAGGACATAGCTCAAGCTAAGTATAGGGGGGTCGTATATACTACGCATATATTTTAACCATAACTCATACTTTTGTATTTTTAATTATACTTAAAAACTCATTAAAAACCTTAATAAAAAGATGTTGATTATCCCTCAAATTCTTTTTGTATTTACTGATTAATAAATCAAGTGAAAATATTTTTTGCAAAATGTTTGAAAAATAGTTGGAAAATCTTTGTGAAAAATCTTTTGAAAGCTATTTGGAAAACGTTTTGTTCAATATATTTCAACCTTTGTAAAATATTTTATTTTGAAAAAATTTATTTTCTTTGTGGGAAATAAAATGTTTGAAAAACTATTTGCAAATGGTTTGAAATGGTTGCAAGAATATTTTGAAAAATCTATCTATACTGTTTGAAAAACCTTTGCAAAATGATTTTCAAATGTGTGTACATGTTTATAAAAATATTTGTAAAAATTATTTTGGACTATAGTTTTCAAAATTTGTTTGAAAAACTTTTTCAAATAAGTTTGACGAATATATACATCACACCAAAATTCATTATATATATACTTATAAAATTGACCACTTACCCTTGTAAATTCTTAAAATCCACTTCTTGTAAATATAAGATGCGTCCCTGTGTAAATATTTTTACCTAGTTTTTATCCAAAAATCTTTTATTTTCAAAAATCCCAAAAACATTTGCAAAATTAAAAAAAAAACCAAAAAAATTTGAAAAATCTATTTGAAAAACACAAAAAATGCATATGCATCATCTTTTCAAAAATACATAAAAAGTTCAAAATCTTTGAAAATGGCATCACAAAAATATTTTCTGCATTCTGCATCGCATTTGCATAACATGAGCATTTTTCGGATTGAGTTTGATAGTTGTACAAGTCTAAGTAAAATCCAAAGATTGGAGATTGGTTGAACCTTAAATCTACTTAATAACAAAAACCTTATAGGAACTGGAATTGAGGACTTCAGGTCTAGTTGACTTAATTCTTTGAGGATCACGAGACTTGGTTCATTGGATTCTTGACTGCCTAAGTAGAGTATTTTGGAGCGCACGCATGACTCTTGTTGATAATGACCTAACTTGGACACCTGCACCTTTCACTTGGCTCGACTCAGTTGGAGTGATGAGGGGGTTGGATTTGCCGGTATGAGTCGCACACAAGTGAAAACATTTGTCCTCCTCTAGGGAGGGAAGTACGCCCCAACCCGTCCAGTGATGAGGAATTCTAAAGACAGGAGAGTGTGGGTTGCGATAAAGCTTCAAAAGAGGGATAGTCTACTGGCTCAAGAGGAAAAACTCCTTATGTAAATGTTGTTGTAATTAGTATTTCAAAAAAAAAAAACTCTCCAAAAAAGTGGACAGGCCTGTATAAAAATAAAATGCCTGTCGAAGTATGTGAATATGTTATATAGCCAATATGCAAGCTTGAGCATAAAAGTAAAATCATGTGAGCCTGCAACTGGATGACTTGACTACATTGGTCTTGCATCCTAGGATAGGTAGCTACACTGGCTACCGTCCATTCTTCTCTTCACCCCCTCCTCTTGAGCTGGTTGCCACTTGAACTTAGAAGGGAATACCCCGCTCCTCGAGGAAAGAGTTATTGGATTGGAGAATCATTGGGTTGTCTTGCTGGAGAAGTTAATCTCTTTATCATTCTAGTTGAGGAGAGCCACCATCATTTACACAGTACAAGTCAGCTTCATATTCGTAAGGGTTTTCATATGAGTTGAAATATTTCTGACCTGGCTATTGAGGAGACTTGAGCATAGTTTTGGGATTCTCAAAGGCTGTTGGATTTCAAATCCGATTCCCATTAAGGTTCCCACCCGCACTAAAATTCCAAAGGTCCGACTTAAGCTCCAAACTTTGATTTTGTGAAGACAAGTTTGACAATTAAGCTTTAATCCAATTTTCTTTTTCTTTTTCTTTTCTTTGTTTTCCTTTTTCTGCACTTATTGCAGAAGTGTTTGCTAGGACTAGCAAAGGCAAGTATAGGGGGATGATGAACCTCCATTTCATCATCTTTATATTCTATCATTTGGCCTCCAAACGCCCAGTGAATTCATGTAAATACCCCTAATTCCTGCATTTTAGCATTCATGCATGTGTGTGTAAATATTGTAAAAAATACGGTTTTTAAAGCCAAAATTATAGAATAAAGAAAATAAAAGAAAAATAATAAAATATTGCAAATATTTTATGACCCGAAACCTCGAGACCTAGGCATCTCGATGACTAGGTCGACAAGGAACAAGGTAGGGGGAGATAGGGGCCAAAACACAGTGAAAATCCCTTTTATTTACTTTATTCTTTATTCATTTTGGGACCTATTTTTAGTTCCACTTTTTATACTGCAAATAAAGAAACTTTGTACATGAAAGTTGTAGATAATTAAATATAGAAAATTACAAAATTGATTTCTCATAAAAATAATGTACAAATAAAAAGTTATGATCTGAATAAAATTCCAGAATCCCAACTTTCCAGACCTGTATCTCTCAAATAAAAACTCGAAATGAATCAAAATCACTTTAATTGTATATAATTTTCAATAAGCCACTTAATGATGGTGGTTTCATATTTTTCTGAGTTACACTTTGAAAGTTGAGTTTTGGACCCCTATTGTATACTTGTACCGATTAAAATATTCATTTTATTTATTATTCTTTATTTTTATAATTTTATATTTTTTATATCTTTGTAAATATTATTTATAATTTATGCACATAATAAAACATGAATAAATTCTAAATAAAACATAAAAATAAAATACTTGTATACAGTACATAGGTATAATACCTGTAAATATACCTATATAATTAATACTTCTATTTATTTAATTGTATAAAACACATCATAAAAATAAAATAAAAATATATTTAAGTTTATAAAAATAAATGATAAATATATGAAATAATAAACAAAATAAATAAATTAAATATACAAAATAAAAAAACATTAAAATATATGGATAAATATACCTACATAGGCCATAACAGGTAACTTGTAATTATATACCTCAAAAAAATAAATAAAAATCATAATAAAATACTTTAAAAATAATAAAAATTTTTATTTTATCACCCAAATTTAATAAAATTGTTTAATATTTATTATCTATTTTTAAAATAAATTCCAGGAGGTTTTTCCTGGTTGGTCCACATGGACCGACCAGGTGGCTAGGACAAATGACCTCAGGTCGACTGTCTGACCCCTCCTCCTGTAGCTTGTCAGGCGTAGCATTGACCCATCTTCTTCGATTTTCCCCCAAAGATCCACTACTTCTTTTGGGTTGATTCCTTCTGCAATTTCTTTCCTCGGTTGCTGGTGATTCACGCCGGGAGCTCTCCTTGGGCTGCGGATCACCAAATCGAGTGACTTCTCCGTTCTTTGAGTCGCCTCAACCACCTTGTATATAGACCACCTCTTCTTCCCTTCAAAATTGGAACCCCATTTTGACCCGTTTCTTCCCCCCTTCCTTGTGCTCGAGAATGGTGGTGGTGACAGCACCGCCTCCAGCCAACCAGGGCGGCGTTTGACGTGTGTTTGGGCGTTTCCACATACCTCCGGTGACCTTCGCCGTAGAGGTTCTTTGCCTCTGGTTATCGGCCATTTAGGTACGTCCCCCCCAGTTTCGCTGAATTTCCTTAGCTAAGATCAAGTCCAGTACATATCTTTAGCTTTAGTCTCAAAATCAGTCGCTCATCTCCATCCTAGTAGTTCATCAGAGCCCCAGCTCCTACGCACCTCCACCATCTTGCCTCGCACATTTTTGACCGTCCTTCAACCCGCTCAGCATCTCACACTTTCCCTCTCCGCTTCCCCACCACATTGCGCCGCCACGTTCCCCTAGATCGACTCCTGATTTGGTACCACGGTACTCAACTCCTCCACATCACCAGAGGACCGTCGTCACACTCCCTCTGCCTTCCATCACCCCCTTACGGGGTCGAGGCATTTTGCCCTCGACCCTCTCACTCTCTTTTGTAGGTCTAGAGACAACAGAATAACCTGGATCTCATTTTGGTCGTTCGTCGTGATACATGGAGTCCCCTAGCTCTGCCACCATCTCGCGCGAGCTCCGGCCGTCGCCGGAGGATTTTGGAGCTTCCAGACGCCTGAGGACAACTCCAGGAAGAGATAGGGACATTTTGGAGCACCAAATTTCGGCGGAGGAGGAAGATCTAGACGGGGAAAACTCGCCTCGTCGCGAGTTCATCCCTGTTCTTTGTCGACCTCAGCCCGCCATCCGATCAGCCAAGTTCTTCCTGGAGCACAACAACCATTCGATTGTGCCCACTGCCATCCATCGGATCCCCAAGGATCATCTAATCTAGGCCGTCGAAGTCGAAGCGTCATCGACCGTCCGTCGCGCGACACGTGGTAAGTGAAGGATCGACCGCCGTTGGATCGCGCCTAAGGGTAGGCTTTTTGCGACTCTGCCCTCATCCATTTTTTGTATTTATTAAATAGCAATTAATCTTTCATTTGCCGTTTTAAACTTTTGTAATATTTATCATTAACCCCTATACTTTTGATTATTGCCCATTGGTCCCTGGCCACGTCACCTCACGTGACATGTGCACGTGAGGGCGGACATTTTGCACAAGGGACCCCAAGCATTTTTGTATTTCAAAAAAATCCAAAAACTATTCAGTGTCGTTATATTATTTTTGGTATATTTGCAATCCATTCCCTAAGGTTTTTGTTAATTACAATTACGTCCCTGCCAGGTCACATGCCCCGTGCAATTGACTTTGGAAAATTTGCAAATATAACCTTGGGTTTTTGGTTATTTGTGTTTGGTCCTAAAACATTTTTATCTAGTTATAAAATTTCTGGAAAAATTGCATGTTGGCCCTCGAACTTTTCTATATTTACAAAAATATCCCTACTAGTATGTATTTTCTCTTTATTTCTTGCATTTATTTCATGCATATATAAACCTTGAAAAAATCCCCAAAAATATATTTAAGTTCTTGTTTCATTGTTCTATCACGACATATTTTTATTTCACATTTTTGTTGCATTTTAATATTTATAAAAATTCAAAAACATGTATTTTCATCTTTGTTTTCAATAGAAAATACATAAAAAGTATAAAATCTTCTTGAAAAATTCCAAACAATTATATTTTGTTTTTTTGTGTGTTTTAGATTTAGACTAAAAATCAATAAAAAATACAAAATAAAACTCCTAAAAATTACAAAACCCCCAAAATCTCTATAAATATACTAAAAATTCATAAAATAAATCCTAAAAATCTATTTTGTGTCCCCAAATTTTTTCTCTTTTATTATCTTTATTTTAAAATTAATTTGGAGAATTTTTGTTACTGTTTAATATTTTTCATCTCCATTTTAATTTCAGTCTTTATTTATTCATATTTTGAGTCTTTCCGATTTTATAAATACCAAAAAAATTAGCAAAAATATAGAAAAATCATAGAAACATTAGAAAATTATAAAAAGTACAAATATTTTATTTCTTGAATTTTGCTTATTTTTACATATTTTTATAATTACATTATATCTTCTTTTCTTATATTGTGTATATATATATATTATTTTATAAATTAAAAGAAAAAGAAAATATAAAATATAAAATATAAAAGAAAATACAATATCGGAAATTAAAAATCAAAATATAAAAATATAAAAATTAAAAATAAAGTAAAAAATATATAAAATTAAAACCCACAAAAAATAGCACTTATATAGACTAATACATCACATTCAATCTTGAGCATTGATTTTGACCGATCCATCCTACTTATTCCTTGTGTTCGACCTCTACATGCTTGCATACTATACACATACATTTTAGAGTTATAATAAATTTTAACTCCGCACTATTTTTCATTATTTGATCTTTGTTGTGGGTTAATTGTTGTTTTAACATGGATTTCGTGTGAGGTCAACTCAACGACTGTTGATTCGCCTTGTGAGTCAACACGACCTCCCGATTTTCGTGTTCAACAAAGATTTAGAGGATCCTCTTATATCTTGGGTCTGAAGTTGTTCAAAAATAGAGAAAAGTGTTAGCCATGTGAGCCCAGGGTGAACCATTGCTACAATAAATGTTTTTGTGATCTTTGATATATCAATAAAGGTTATTGGTTTATTTCACTCCTTGTCCAAGATTAAACGAATGAACACACTTATAAGATCCCTTATTATGATTAGGATTATGCACCATGGCCATCTTAATAATGATACAGTTGTTGGTTCAATGGTTGAATCATAGGCCGATGCTTGGACGATAACTAAAGAGTTAGATTGAGGACTCATAAAGAACCATCAAATGACTGTTAAGATATTGTTGGACGATATTTTTGGGTTTTAAAATAGAGATGTGAAATAAAAGTGCAGTGGTCGTTGCAATCCAAATAAATAATTACAAGAAAATGTGGCATGAGATTTTTACTATTTAATTAACCTGTATAACATCAGGATCAAACTTAGGGATGCTACAATTCCTGAGGGTTATTCAAATAATAAAAAAAATCAATTAAAAGAAAAAGGGAAACTCAAATGCCAACTACCTTGGTTTTTGTGTAATTTTTATCTTTTTAATTTTTTTAATTTTTTTATTCCTATTTTTTAATTTTTTGATTTTCAAAATTTTAATGACTTTTAGTTTTGCAATTTTTTTTTCATAAATATAATTTTAAAATGACTTTAAACGCAAAACCAATGCAAATTTTTTTAGTTTTTTTTAAATATGAGAAAAACGCTAAAAAATGTCCAAATAATTTTTTTTATATTTTTCTGATGATTTTTTACTATTTTTTATTTTTCAGAGATTTGTAGATTTTTTTAGGATTTTAAAATGAAAAAAAACAAGAGAAAATACAAACAGTGAGCAAACAAGATTATTTTTCAATTTAAAATACCAAATAAATACAAAATTTATAAAAAAACTACTAGAAATTATCTACAAACAAGAACTAAAATCATATTTTTTTTTAGTTTTTTCTACGATTTTATGTGGTTTTTTAAGATTTTGTGTATTTTGCATTTTTTTGAGTTTTGTAACTAATTAATGAGTGAAAATTGGATAGAAATTAAAAGATAATAAAATTGAACTAATCTATTTTTTTGTAATTTTTAAAGACAATAAAATTAGATTGTTGTCTATTTTAATTTTTATGATTTTAGAAAGTGCAAACAGTAAAAGAAATTATGTTTTTTTATTTTTTAATAATAGCAAATGAGAAGAAAATGCAATGCAAAAATTATATATTGAACAGGCAAACATCAGAAGCATAACACGATTTTTGCAAAATTTATTGACCAACAAAGTATTTATTTCAATAAGAATAACATGCAAATCGAAGTCTGGAAATATTAAACTAAAATGCAATTATTCTAAGTTCTTTAATGAGAAATTAAGAAGAAATAAAATGCGGGGGAACTATTGCAATTTACTTAGTAAACATGCGTGCAAGGCACGTGCTTGAGCTGGACGACAATCTCTTTGCATATTTGGAAATCACTTGGGGGCAGAATGCAAATTTTCCAATCTTTTTTATCATCGTTGGGGTTCTTCTTGGAGTCTTCCATTCATGTTCCCCTTGTTTCCACACTCAACAGGGGGCGCCACCTCCTCTCTTCTTCTCCAAGGCACACGAGCGGCGGCGACTGGACCAAGATCGGCGTATGGCGGTGCAGATCTCGCGCGGGCAGTGGGATTGCAGGGGTTGGAGGTCCGTGCGGGCTCGCGTGGTGATCTGAACAGTCGTGGATGACGGTGCGCCTCTGTTGATGGAGCTCTTGGCGTGGCGGTCGGTGATGAATCCGTGATCCATGAACATTCTGTCTGCTTTTTGTCTTAAAACCCTTAGCAAATACATGTAAATATCCATTAATTTTTACTTTTTAACAAAATATTACTCATGAATAAAAATGCAATTTTTTGCATTAAAATCATAAAAGAATAAAAATAATGAAAATAAAAATAAAGGCATATTATAGATATGTATATATGTGCAATATGACTAGTAAAAATAAATATAGATGAAAGATATATTTATAACCTAATCCCTGAGACCAAGTCAGCATGATTGGTCGACAATAAATAAGTAGGGGGAGATAAAGAAGAAAACAAATAAAAACTAATTAATTTCTCATTCTACACACTCTTCATTAATTATCCAATAAATACCAAAACCTCAATAATTTTTATTTAAGTCATATTAACATATTTTTCACCAAACCCTTTTCCCAATTATTTCTTAAAACGTATAGAAAATATAAAAATAAGTTAAAAATATTATCCTGTAAATATGCCAAAAAATCTAGCTTGTAAATTATCAAAATCCAAACTTCCAAACATCATAGCTTTCTCATACGAACTCCAATTTCACTCTACTGTCCTTTAAAGTTCATAAAATAATATTATCTAATTAATGAAGGAGATTTCACTAAAATCACAGACCGTTTGCAAAAATCAGTTTTGGGACCTAATCACAACTGGGTTTTTGGTCTATTTATTTTAACTAGAACATATTATTTATTGTTTTAATGATTTCATAATTTTTGGAACTTGTTTATTATTTTAAATAAATAAAAAATCCAGATTTATATGTAAAAATGAATTGTATAACATATATCCATATTTATTAATATACTTAAATTAATTTATTAAATTCTATAAAAATTCGTACATACTTTATTTAATATCCTAATAATTATAAAATATAAAAATGATATATTATTTATTAATTTATTAAATAAAAAATCCAAAACATATTTATTAAGTATTATTTATACCTATTTATAAATATAATATTTAGATTTCATAAAATATTTATTATTTATTAAAACTAATTATACAATAATTTAGATAATTAAATTATCTATACTTTCATTTTTATACTTATTTAAAATTTCATTATTTACTATTTAATATCTAATTTATAATATATATATTATTCATCTGGCCAACCAGGTGCAGACACGTGTCAACACTTGGTGTCTTCTCAAGAACTCAGGTCGTTTGAGCTATTTTAACTACCAGACTTCGACAATTTCTATTTGTCGCCTCCTAACTCCTAACTTCGATCTACACCCTCCATCTTCTATTCCTAACTACTCTAACACACGCCCACCATTGATTCACACCTAACTCCTCTCCAATCGATCTATAAAAACCCATGAACTCTCCATCTCCAACTAAGTATCCTGAGATGCTAACTTCCAGTAGCCGTCGACCCACTTTCCCACCATGCCCCGCCTCACTCCGGCTGTGACAGAGCCCGAGGTCTGCCCCGCGTAGAAGAAGGTTGACTGAAGGAGACATTCTAAGGATGAAGCTCCACCTTGCATCGTGTCGCCGCCGCGTCTAGCTCCGAGAAGGCCGCCTTGTCGAGCAACCAACAGAGGGTCATATACCCTGCTACTCTAGGTCATTCATTCATTATTTGCCATATTAATTCTCAATTTTCGTGCACTTATTAGTCCCCTTAAGCGTGTACTTAAGATCTTTAATCCTCCCTCTTAAACACGCATGTAAACTATCCTTCAACTTTGTGTTGATCTCGTCAAAATCATACTCCATTTTCACTTCCATATAACACTTCCTGAAAACCATAATATGGACTGCAAGAACACTTAATGATTTTTGGCTAATTTCCTTGGGAATCGAGCAACAAAATAACTCTTACAGGTTCTCATCATGTCAGGAGTCATTAATTCATCATCTAGAGCTAACTACTTCGAAGAAGGATCAATTCATACAACATTCCTCCATCATTACCAACAGTCAAACAATTGTCTTCATCGACCTCACACCTCCGCTTCTCTCAGCCTCAGGACTGCTCACCCACATACGAGCTCAGAGGGAGAAGGAGACTCTCTCATGTCCCTGCAGGAGGCCAAAGAACGCCGCTGATCGTCGTAGATAAATCGAAGAAGACGCTGACTTCGCCATGCGTAGAAAGAGGGAAGAACCAACAAAAATAGCGACGAGGTGCAGTTTTTCAACACGTGTCCTCTATGGATGGCTTGGATCACGTGCTCCCTTCTAATCCTAGCCGTTGAAGTCGAAACAGTGGAGAACTTATATCATAAACCCAAACGAAGTTCCAGAATTCAAACCTGGTCCTGAAGTTCCAGAATTTGCATTTAAGTCCCCATACAGGGACCTAAATGCAAAACTCTTAGTTTTTCTTGCAATTCAATCCCTTCCAGGGATCAATTTGTAATAGAACAAATTTTCTTTTTTGCACTTATGCCCCTAAACTATAGGGTGTTTTTAGACCTTTTTTTAATTGTATTTTTCATCGAATTTCTAGGGTAGTTACACAACTACCCTACCGACATTTCTTACTATTTTTTGTTGATTTTCATCGCATATTTTTCTCGCTTTGTTTTTTGTAAAATCGTGCTAGTTTTGAGCGCTTTCTTGTACTTTGTTGTTTTTTCAAGAAGTGAATAAAAATCCTGAAATTCTTTCTTTCCTCGAAAACTGCACTATGATTATTCTGCCTCCTCGAGTTCGACCCAGGGGAACTTACCTACATAAAAATTAGTTTAAAGGTTTAAAATAGGAGAGAAACCTACTTGTTCCTCTCTCTCTCTCCTATTTTATCATGATTTTTGTTTGATCAACCCGAATTTTGTTTAGCGATTTTCTACAACCAACATCCCTTAAATAATAGCTAGCAAAAGTCACATTATCAGTTGGTGAAGGTTGGATGGCAGTGTCGAAGAAGGCTGTGTGATTTTGGTGCTGCTACGAGCGACTGATGGGCGCGTCCGAGTATGGCTAAGGCAGTCGGATGGGCTTCAGGAGCGGGGCGGCGATCAGGGCGGTGAGGCGGCACGGGCTGGCGACGGTGCGGGGTTCTTGAGGCTGTTACAAGAGAAGGCCATGGGTGGGCTGCAAACTCGTGTCGTCGACTAAGGTAGGCTGGCGCGTGACTGCAGGAGGTGGATATGGAAGGCGACGAGGAGCGGAACGCCGTAGGTGGCTACAATGACAGGGCACGGTGGCGTCGATGAGTGGTGGATGGTGGCGGGAACCGTCGGCGATTGGGGATGAGTGGTGCCTGCCGTGCTCAGCCCTCTTTTTGTTATTATTTTTTTATAATTTTATTTTTTAAAAAAGTAAAAAATAGAAACTGGAAATTATTTTTATTATTTTTTTGTAAAAAGAAACTGCAAAAAAATATTGTAAAAAACAAAACTACAAATATTTTTTAATTCTTATGAACCTTCAACAAAACGAAGAAAATTCAACTCGAGCACGAAGGCTCGGTCCACAATTATTCAACGGAAAAAGTGAATGGAAATGTCAGATTCAGCGAAGTGAGAGATAGATCCGAGTCTCCGGTCACCGTATGCGACCAGAGTTGATAGATTGCGTGAGCTAGAATGTGAACGTGAAGAGAGCGAGAAAATGAGATGAAAAATCAAGATCGATGGTGGATCAAATCATGACGGGTGATAAAAAAAAGTGATTAACTAAGATATAGAAACAAAAAATGACATGAAATGAAAATGCAAAAAATTAAACTATGATTAACTGAGATTAAAAACAAGAAAAAATGTAGATCTCATCGTGGGAGCAGAAAATACCGTAATTGCCTCGACAAAGGCCGACTCGTTGTCACCGGAAGGCTCAGAGGCTAGGCACCTCTCTGCAACAAGAAGACTCTTGGAGAATAGACTCCTCTCATCAAATTGAAACGAGGGAGAAGGAGCCATATTAATAGATAAAAGAATGGAGTTAGAATTTCAAACTTTTGAATGAAAATAAGAGATAAGAAAAAAATTGAAACGAAATAAAGATAAGAAAAGGAAATTAGTGTTAAAATTATTTACATAAAACTGTTATTATTTATTTTCGTCACTTTATTAAATTAAATAATAAATGTTAATTTTTTGTGAGGGTTATTTAAGGGATTTAACTATATAAATATACTATATACGCAGAATACATTATATACATAGTTAAATAAGGAAATTAGTTTATTTTTTAGTTTAAAGAATTTTATTTTTGTTTTTATTTAAATAATTATTTAAAAACATTTACAATTATTTACAAATACAATATGTACAAATAAATGGTAAAATTGCACAAACCACCCCAGGAAACCGTCTTTCAAATCGCAACTCTAAAAATTATGAAACCACAACTATTTTAAAGATAATTTAATTTAGAATACAATGGAAGTGAGTTTGGTTTAATTTGAGTTCATATGAAGCCAGAATTGGTTTTCATCAGTTTAAGGCTTTTTCCAGATGTAGTTACTTTTATTTTGCAATTATTTTTATTACCTAGAAAACATTTTTATGTATAACTTTTTTTTGAAAATTATTTAATTTGAGGTCATTTTATGTACAAATAAAATAGTGTAAGTATGCAAATATACACCGAAAACTATTTATAACACATTTTTTGGGATTTTTTGATTAAGAACCCTATTTCCCCCTACTTTATTCATGGTCGACCAAGTCAAGTCTTGACCTTCTCTCGGGGTTTGGGCCAGCATGTATCTATTACATATATGCAATCTTTCTTCTTTCTTTATTTTCTTCATTTTCCTTTCTTTCATTATTTATTTATTTTAGGTTAAAATAGTAATAAATGTACAATATTTACACACAGATGCAAGTTAGTAAGAATATGGAGTTAGTATTATACACATGTGTTTTATAAGGGATTTTAAGCTAAAATAAATGAATAAAGATGATGAAATGCAGATTCATCATCCCCCTACGCTTTACCTTTGCTAGTCCCTTAGCAAACACTTATTTGAAAGAATATGTGAATAAAGGAAAAGAAAAAAATAAAGAAATCAGCAGAATATTGAGTATTAAACTTATCTTCATAAAATTGTAGTATGGAGCTCTGTCAAACCTTTGAATTATTAGTGTGGCGGAACCTTAATGGGAAATGGATTTAAAACGTAACAGCCTCTAAGTTCCACAAGATTCCTGTTTAGGTCTCCTCAATAGTCCGGTGAGAACAAGTCTATATACACAAATTCTTATGACTATGAATCTTTACTTGTATGGTGTAAGTGAAATATACCTCCCCATCTCAAAAGTAGCAAAGAAACAACCTCTCTTAACAAGGTAACTCTAGTCCCCCAGTCTAGCAACTTTTTCCTCGAGGAGTGGGGATATTCCCTTCTAAGTTCAAGTACAACCATCTCAAGAAGAGGAGAGGGAGAAAAGAATGGACGGTAACCAGTGTAGCTACCTATCCTTGGATGCATGACCAGTGTAGTCAAGTCATCCAGCTTAAGCTTACAAAAATTTGGCTTTGAAGTTCTTTTTCTTATTATTTTCTTTTTTTATCCTTGTATATACACTCCGACAGGCATTTTACTTTTCAATCAAGCTTGTCCACTTTTGGAAATTATGTATTTTTCTTCTTGTTCTTCTTCTTGGAATATATACAAGGTGCAACATGTACATAAGGAGTTTTTCCTCTTGAGGTAGTAGACTATCCTTCTTTTGAAGCATTATTGCAACCCCACAACATCCTATCTTTAGACCTCGATGTTACTAGATCAGGTTGAGATGCACAACCCTCCCTAGAGGAAGACGAGAGGTTCCACCTAGATGTACTACCCTCATATGCTACTCCAAGATAAAAGATTCTGCCTCCTCACTACCTCCTCCACGAAGAGCTACATGTAGAGGGCTTGTCCAAGATAAGCTACAGTATGAAAGAATCATGCGTGTGTTGTTAAATATTCTACTTAGACTAATCAAGACGATAAATGAACATAGTATTATGGACTCAAAGAATTAAGTCACTAGGACCTGAAAAGTCTTAACTCCAGTTCCGATAAGGTTCCTCTGAAACTAAGTGGATTAAAGTTCAAATAAGCTCCATTATTCAATTTTATTCCATAGTTTAAATGTCAATACCATCCTGAAAAATGCACATGCAAATGCAAGAAAATATGTACAATGCAAAAAGAAAGCAAAATCTTTTTTTGAAACAGTTTTCTAATTTTGAACTTTTTATGGATTTTTGGAAAGAAAGAAAAATGATGCACATGTAAAAAGAGTTTTTTTTTTAATTTTAATTATGTAAATTTTTATTGACTTTTGGTTTTATAATTTTTAGGGATTTTTTAAGAAAAAAATGTTAGTAACATATATACAAGTATATACAAGGATTTTTTTTTGTTTTTTAGTTATATTTTATTTTGTTTTTTTCTTGTTTTGTTTTTTTTTGTTTTTGGTTTTCAGTTTTTTTTGTTTTTAATAAAAGGTGATCAAAGTCTATATACACACGTGGATTTTACAAATTTATATACATATCCCAAAAATAATCATATTTAAAAGTACGAGTTATGTCTAAAGTATATATACAATATATACGACACCCTCTATACTTAGCTCGAACTATGTCCTCATAGTGATCAGAGAGCGGCAAAAGAAGACATAACTCGTGCTAAGTATAGAAAAGTGAAAAGACTCCTATACTACAACGACTAAAAGAAAAGATGAAATGAATAGAAGTCAGTGATCCCCCCTATACTTAGGATCCAGTAAATGTACAAAAGGAAAAAATCGATGAAGAGAATGTTTGGACTCAATGGCTCGACTTGCCCCCTATAGGTAGGGTCAAATAGCTCTAAGCATAGAATGTCAACAAGTTAGGGAACAATCGAGAGAACAGAAGAATAAAAACACAAAAGAGATGATATGAACAACATCACTCCACCTATACTTAGGGTATAGTATCCCTAAGTATATGCAACAATAAGAGTGATGAACAAGACGAATATGAATAAAACTCGGCTCGTCCACCCTCCTTATACTTAGGATAGAGTACATCCTAAGTATAGCACATAGATACAGACAAGAGGTGAACGATAAACAGAAGAAGGAAGGAGCAAGTCAAGACAAAATACACACACACACACATGTGTGTATATATATATATATATATATATATAAGGTAGACATTATTGAGGTGGCTCTCAAGAAGCGCTAGAGTTTACGCCCCTAGCTGGACGCAAAGGCTAGGAAAACAAAGTATCAAGGTTCATGATGACACTGTAATGCGCATACCGTACTGTTGTTATTGTCTCGGTGGGAGAACAACAATGTGGCCAATAGTGAAAATGATGACACCCAGATAGGCAGTCAGGCGGGTGTCTGCTATCGGGTAAATAGATGTGTAAAATCAGGCACCGGTAGCACAAATGAAATCTTCGGCACATGGTCAGAGTGGAGTGAATGGTTTGAGATGAAGAAATAGAATGTGGAGAAGGAAGGATCTATCATGGAATCCTCCACGTCAATCACCGTCTCGAAAATGTATGGAAGGTCAAGATTAGGAGACTCAATAAGAAAGCCTATATCCAATGCATGTAATGAAGAAAGATCAGGTGTAGCATCGAATAACTCAAGGGTTGACTCATCCTTGCGAGGGTCATCAAGGAGAGAAGAAAGATCAATCACAAAAAGATCAGAACTATCGAAAGAATCAGAACACTCAGAATATTCAGAAGACTCAATCTCATGATTTGACAGATCTGATGCACAACCAGGGATTGAAACCGAGTACATAGTACACACCGCCCGCTGATAACCCTCGAGGAGATGTGAGAAATCAGGATAATCTGAGGGGGAAAACGAATGATTATATTCAAATAATGGGTTCTCTCTCGAAGTAAAAGAAAAACTATCCAATGGATCAATAATATCGGGGCTCAAAGAAATCTTGGTCAAGATTAAAGAGATCATTGACCTGCCAGTGTGAAGGGATATGAGCTTGGGAAATTTTGGACAGCATTTGACCCTCAGAGTTATGGGTGGGAGAGAGAGGGAAAACATGAGTTATGATGAATTTATTTTTTTAGTTATTTCTAATGATCTTGAGAAAATGAATGTAACCAACTCAACACCAAGGTCATACAAACATAATACAAACCCCGATTTACCTACTCAGCGTAATGTGAAGACCGTGAAGGTTCGGCCAATTATCTTATCAATTTTACAGTTAGGTGATCAAACACAAGGGGTGCAAACAATAAGGTTGGCTTATGGGGTTGGGGCACAAACCTTAGTGTTTACACGAGCAATTTAAAACGAATACAATGAGGGGGTTGCTCTCCCAAAATAATGATGTGAATTATTAATTTTATCAGTCCAAGTGATACCAGCATTCCCAATTTTCATTTCACTTTTTTGATATTTTTGAACAAACACGTATAATGAATTTTTTGATTTCCATTTATTCCTATATCCACAAAACAGATAAGGAAATGAAAAAGCCAATGCACGTAAAAATATGAAATGCAAATGCTAGAGATAGAGGTGTGTACCTGACTCCAGCACTCTACATGCAATATGATATGCGCATAAAAAATAAAACTAAAGTATATGCAAATGCAAACAAGAACTGTCCTAAGAAATAACTTCTATTCAGGATGAACCGAGTTATTATTTTTCTAAGTCCAAACGATCTATAGGAACATATATTCTTTTGGGGATTCGGACCTAATAACTACCAAGCACAATCAAATAAAACCTACGGCTAGGGGCTTCACTCACAAAA
This sequence comes from Ottelia alismoides, assembly GCA_037367405.1. Lineage (NCBI taxonomy): Eukaryota > Viridiplantae > Streptophyta > Magnoliopsida > Alismatales > Hydrocharitaceae > Ottelia > Ottelia alismoides. The sequence goes on along the minus strand of JAZKJV010006971.1, from coordinate 765,642 downwards.
AATAAAATAAAATAAAGTCGGAAAAAACAAATCAGCGAAAAGATAAAAACGACGAGAAAACAACGGTGAGGTCCCCCAAGTGCACCGGCACTTGATGAAACATACCTTGAATAAGGTATATAATTGCCTTTTACAAAAGTTTGAATGAATAAATGCTAAAATAAATCAAAAACTATCTATGCTCCAATGATGGTCTCTCTCAATATCTTCTCCTCCTCCTCATGCGCTCTCCTACGGCTTCAAGAAGAAACAAGCCGCCTCCGCTTCGCTTGGGTGCTTCGAATCACCTAGGATCGCCTCCTTCGCTCCGCAAGCTCTCGCAAGAAAATGGAAAGAAAGAATGTGTAAGAAACACAATTATAAAATATAAGAAGGAAAAATGAAATGAAAATAGTGAATATGAACAATGGAATAAATGTGAGAAAATATAAACAAATATGTACAACCAAGAATAGTAGGTCAAAAGAGAAACCAAACTACCCTCGTTGTGCCTCCCCGACAATGACGCCATTTTGTTGGACGGTATTTTTCGGGTTTTAAAATAGAGATATGAAATAAAAGTGCAGCGGTCGTTGCAACCCAAATATCCCACAACAAAAAATTTTTTTCTTCTCAATCCAATAATTACAAGAAAATGTGATATGAGATTTTTTTCTATTTAATTAAAATGTATAACAACAGGATCAAACTCAGGGAGGCTACGATTCCCGAGGGTTATTCAAATAATCGAAAAAAATTTAATTAAAAGAAAAAGGGAAACTCAATGCTAACTACCTTGGTTTTTGTGAAATTTTTATTTTTTTATTTTTTAATTTCTATTTTTCTAATTTCTGATTTTCAAATTTTTAATGATCTTTAGTTTTGAAATTTTTTATTTTAAAAAATATAATTTTTAAAACAACTTTATACACAAAAGTGATGCAAAATTTTTTCGATTTTTTAAATAATGCAAAATGTTCAAAAATGTCCAAATAAAATCTTTTTGTTTTTTTTGATGTTTTTTATTATTTTTGTAATTTTTTAGAGATTAATATATTTTTAGGATTTGAAAATGAATAAAAACAAGGGAAAATGCAAACTGTGAACAAATAGGATTATTTTCAATTTAAAATTACCAAATAAATGCAAAAATTATAAAATTGTTTTTTTCTTAAAAACTAAAAGAAATTATCTATAAATAGGAACTGAAATCATATTTTTTGGATTTTTCTATGATTTTATATGATTTTTTTAAAATTATGTGTATTTTGCATTTTTTTAGTTTTGTAAATAATTAATGCGTGAAAATAAGATAGAAATTAAAAGACAATAAAATAGACTTAATCTAATTTTTTGTAATTTTTAAAGCGATATTTGAATTTTTATGATTTTTCAAAGTGCAAACAGTAAAAGAAATGATGTTTTTGATTTTTTTAATAATAGTAAATGAGAAGAAGATGCAATGCAAAAATATACAATGAATAGGAACACATCAAAAGCATAACATGCTTTAGAAAATTTATTGAAAGATAAAAGTATTTATTTCAACAAGAAGAACATGCAAATCAATTAGTTATTCTTCATTTCAGATCGGGGAATGATATTTGCAATAACATTTATTGCATAATTGCTCGTCATGGCCTCGCATGTCCAAAAGACCAGTATTAAGATATGGTTGTCACATATTTTTGACATGAAAGATCTTAGAGAAGCCTCTTGTATCTTGGGTCTAAAGTTGTTCAAAAATAACGAAAAGTGTTAGCCATGTGAGCCAAGGGTGAACCATTGCTACAATAAATGTTTTTGTGATATTTGATATATCAATAAAGGTTATTACTTTATTTCACTCATTGTCCAAGATTAAACGAATGAACACACTTATAAGACCCCTTATTATAATTAGGATTATGTACCATGGCCATCTTAATAATGATACATTTGTTGGTTCAATGGTTGAATCATAGGTCGGTGCTTGGATGATAACAAAAGACTTAGATTGAGGACTCATAAAGAACCATCAAATGATTGTTAAGATATTGGTGGACGGTATTTTCAGGATTTAAAATAGAGATATGAAATAAAAGTGCAGTGGTCGTTTCAACCGAAATATCCCGCAACAAAAAATTATTTTTTTCTTCTTAAGCATATAATTACAAGAAAATGTGGCAGGAGAATTTTGCTATTTAATTAACGTGTATAGCAACATGATCAAACTCAGGGAGGCTACGATTCCTGAGGGTTATTCAAATAGTTGAAAAAAATAATTAAAAGAAAAAGGGAATCTCAAATGCCAACTACCTTAGTTTTTGTGAAATTTTTATCTTTTTATTTTTCTAAATTTTTTTATTTCTATTTTTTATTTTTTAATTTTCAAAATTTTCAAGATTTTTAGTTTTACAATTTTTTATTTTCAAAAATATAATTTTCTCATCCTAAGTTTATGGATCCTATCCAAAACCTCCAACCTAGCTCTGATACCACTTGAAGGATATAGAATAATCCTTAAGCGCATCACAAAAGCGTGAGGATCACATCTTATACGATTGAGAGTGACTAGTCGCACTAGTTTCTCGGTGCAGCGGAATTTAAAATTTTATAATCGATGAAACCACATGATCCAAGAATACTTCTTGGATCGTTTCATCTAACCACATGATATATAAAGGAATATCTCTTTTAGCGTGGTTGCGATTGAGCCTCTAAGAGAAGAGACCTCCTGTCACAAGTCCGATCCATCGGAGGAGATGCTTGAGAGCGCGGAGATGAGTCGCGTGCTTCTCGTAATCCAAGTCGTTGATCCAAGCAATGGATCTCCTGATCTTGTCTCACGAGATCGAACACCTTCTTCATGAGCGAGATGCACCAAAGAAGATGGATATCCAAGAGCTGTCGAAGCGGCAACACAACGGCGATGCGATGACAGCAGTGACCTTCTCTGTAGGGATGGAGTGGACGGCCACTCAAGGAGAGGGAAAGGGCTTGGCACGAGAGAGAGAGAGAGAGAGAGAGAGAGAGAGAGAGAGCAGTTGTGTTGTTGTTGTAACTATGAAGAGCAAGGGGTTCCTCTTCTTATATAGGGTTTTGGGAGTCCTTGGATCTCAATCCATGGAGAACACATAATCAATGGATGAGATTGGTTCGTGTTTCTTTCAATGACCAAGATCTTGTTGTGCAAATACAATAATAATTAATTTAATTCAAATTAATATATATAGGTAAATCTATATAAATTAATTTCAAATCAAATCAATTGACCTTGGAGATAAAGGGGAAGAAGATTTGCTTCATCTCTAAAAAGGAGGGATGGCCACCCACTCCCAATGGAAGTTGGTGGCCATCCACCCTCTTATGGTGGAATGGATCATTCTCCTCATTATCTCATGAGATCTCCAAGATTTACAACAACACTTGTTGTAAATTATTTCACAAAAAAATAATTTGTAATTATTTTGTGAATATGGCAATTATACCATCGTATAAAATGTGAATCACATTCACACACCAAAAAAATGTAAATCATATTTTCAATTAATCATCCAATGTGAATCCATTCACATTAATAATTAATTAACAAATATAAATCACAATAATCTCTCTCTAATATATTATAAATCACATTTATAATATATATATATGAATAATTGGATAGTGCCATACACAGTATTCATATCCATTATAGTTAAATCACATTTAATTATATAGAATTATTTTTCTCATGCATTAAAATAATATGGATCAAATTCTCATTATTCATGGTAATTAAATCACATTTAGTTATCCATTTCTCATTTCTTAGATATAATTCCACAATGGATTATTCTTAAACTCTATCAAGAATAATGCGCTTTCTCCGTAGATACTTGGAGATAAGGACATGGCGATTGTACATTCCACGTATAATGAATTGGACATTGAGATCACATCTCAAATCTAGATCTCATGGACCTCTCATAGATGCTTAATTAAATCAAGGCCATAAGTCTAATCTTCTCATTGCATCATATACTTATTCCCATAAATGTCCAACACTTGGACCAAGATAAGATTACTTCTCTACTGAGAGGAGTCACTAAAATCCAAACATGTTTCATCACTCTTTTAGAATGGAAGCATAATGGCTATACAACTGTTTATGATCACATCACCCTAAGGTATTCCTAATACCTATACATACTGCATACTGGAAGACATATGATAAACCCAGAGATATAGATCAATTTTACACTGTCATCTTTAAGGTTTCATCATCAAGTTTCTCATTCTTGGTTATTGGGAGTTGGTATCGATCATATGCTTTCCAAAAGCATATATCATACCAACAAATTCTTGGCATGCTTCCAAAGCATGACGACCATGCATGGAATTTGATCGGTCCCAATACCTCATGAGTGAGCTCATGTCTTCAATTCACAAGTGAACATGTATGATCCCTTTGAGAGATCGTATTCCTCATATGCCCTCATATGCACACCAGCTCACCGGTTTATAGACTTTGGTTAGGTCATAAACCTATTGGTCTGCCAAATATACATACTTAGACATATAGTAATACATCTATCTCCGGTTAGAGGATGTATTCCTATATCGTGACCGTATACGACATAGGACTTTGATTATCTCGATCTCGTTAGGTCAACTCTTTGATCTAACTAATCTGACACCTCTGAATCTCTATTCCCATGAAGAGGACTTGCATCAAGAGGTCGATTAGATATCAGCCAAATGAGAAAGGATTGCCATCTCCTACTCAGGTTGGAGATCATCTCCTAACAATCATTCGATGGTGCTTGATGAGTCCTCAATCTAACTCCTTAGACATTCATCCAATCACCAGCCTCGATGATCAATTATTAAATCAACATTTGTATAATCAATAAGATGGTCATGGTACATTACCCTAGTTGTACTAAGGGGCCCATTATGCAAATTAGTTATTCTTCATTTTAGATCGGGGAATTATTTTTGCAATAACATTTATTGCATAATTGCTCGTCGTGGGATCACATGTCCAAAAGACCAGTATTAAGATATGGTTATCACGTACTTTTAACATGAAAGATCTTAGAGGATCCTCTTTTATCTTGGGTCTGAAGTTATTCAAAAATAGAGAAAAGTGTTAGCCATGTGAGCCCAGGGTGAACCATTGCTACAATAAATGTTTTTGTGATATTTGATATATCAATAAAGGTTATTGGTTTATTTCACTCCTTGTCCAAGATTAAACGAATGAACACACTTACAGAATCCCTTAGTATAATTAGGATTATGTATCATGGCCTTCTTAATAATGATACAGTTGTTGGTTTATTGGTTGAATCATAGGTCGGTGCTTGGATGATAACTAAAGAGTTAGATTGAGGACTCATAAAGAACCATCAAATGATTGTTAAGATATTGTTGGACGATATTTTCTGGTTCTATAATAGAGAAGTGAAATAAAAGTGCAGTGGTCGTTGTAACCCAAATAAATAATTACAAGAAAATGTGGCATGAGATTTTTGCTATTTAATTAACCTGTATAGCAACATGATCAAACTCATGGAGGCTACAATTCCCGAGGGTTATTCAGATAATAAAAAAATCAATTAAGAGAAAAAGGGAAACTCAAATGCTAACTACCTTGGTTTTTGTGTAATTTTTATCTTTTTAATATTTAATTTTTTATTTCTATTTTTTTATGATTTTCAAATTTTTAATGATTTTTAGTTTTTCAATTTTTTATTTTCACAAATATAAATTAAAATGACTTTATACACAAAATCGATGTAATTTTTTTTAGTTTTTTTTAAATATAACAAAAATGCTAAAAAAGTCCAAATAATTTTTTTATATTTTTCTGATGATTTTTTACTATTTTTATTATTTTTCAAAGATGTTTAGATTTTTTAGGATTTTAAAATGAAAAAAAATAAGAGAAATGCAAATAGTGAGCAAATATGATTATTTTTCAATTTAAAAATACCAAATAAATGCAAAATTTGTAAAGATGATTTTTCTTATAATATACTAGAAATTATCCGCAAATAATAACTAAAATCATATTTTTTGGACTTTTCTACGATTTCGTATGGTTTTTTAAGATTTTATGTATTTTGCACTTTTTTGAGTTTAACTAATTAATGAGTGAAAATTGGGTAGGAATTAAAAGACAATAAAATAGAACTAATCTATTTTTTGTAATTTTTAAAGCAATATTTTGATTTTTATGATTTTACAAAGTGCAAATAGTAAACGAAATTATGTTTTTGATTTTTTTATAATAGCAAATGGGAATAAAATGCAATATAAAAATTATATAATGAACAAGCACACATCAGAAGCATAACATGATTTTTGTAAAATTTATTGACCAACAAAAGTATTTATTTCTACAAGAATTACATGCAAATCAAAGTCTAGAAATACTGAACTAAATTGTAATTATTCTAAGTACTTTAATGAGAAATTAACAAGAAATAAAATGCAGGGGAACTATTGCAATTTACTTAGTAAACGTGCGTGCAAGGCACATGCTTGAGCTGGACGACAATCTCTTTGCAATTTTGGAAATCATTGGGGGCGGAATGCAAATTTTCCAATATTTTTTATCCACATTGGGATTCTTCTTGGAGTCTTCTATTTATGTTCCCTTTGTTTTCACACTCAAAAGGGGGCGCTGCCTCCTCTCTTCTTCTCCAAGGCACACGAGCGGCGACGGCTGGACCAAGATCTGCGGATGGCAATGCAAATCTCGTGCGGGCGGTGGGCTTGCAGCGATTGGAGGTGTGTGCGGGCTCGCGTGATGGTCTGAATGACAGTGTATGATGATGCGCCTCGGTCACGGAGCTCTTGGCATGGCGGTCGGTGATAATCCGTGATTCGTGAATATTCTATCTGCATTTTGTCTTAAAACCCTTAACAAATACATGTAAATATCCATTAATTTTCACTTTTTAACAAAACATTACTCATGAATAAAAATGCACTTTTATGCATTAAAATCATAAAAGAATAAAAATAAAGAAAATAAAAATAAAGACAAATTGTAGATATGTATATATGTGCAATATGACTAGTATAAATAAATATAGCTGAAAGATATATTTATAACCTAATCTCCGAGACTAAGTCAGCATGATTAGTCGACAAATAAATAAGTAGGGGGAGATAAGGAAGAAAATAAATAAAAAATAATTAATTTCTCATTCTACACACTCTTCATTAATTATCCAATAAATGCCAAAACTTTAATAATTTTTAGTTAAGTCATATTAACATATTTTTCACTAAACTCTTTTCCCAATTATTTCTTAAAATGTATAGAAAAAATATAAAAATAAGTTAAAAATATTATCTTGTATATATGCCAAGAAATCTAGCTTGTAAATTGTCAAAATCCCAACTTCCAACCATCATAACTTTCTCATACGAACTTCAATTTCACTCTATCGTCCTTTATAGTTTATAAAATAATATTATCTCATTAATGAAGGTGATTTCAATAAAATCGCAATCCGTTTGCATAAGTCAATTTTGGGACCTAATCGCAACTGGGTTTTTGGGTTATTTATTTTATCTAGAACATATTATTTATTGTTTTAATGATTTCATAATTTTTGGAACTTATTTATTATTTTAAATAAATAAAAAATCATGATTTATATGTAAAAATGAGTTGTATAACTTATATCCATATTTATTAATATACTTAAATTAATTTATTAAAATCTATAAAAATTCATACATACTTTATTTAATATCCTAATAATTATAAAATATAAAAATGATATATTATTTATTAATTTATTAAATAAAAAATCCAAAACATATTTATTAAGTATTATTTATACTTATTTATTAATAGAATATTTATATTTCGTAAAATATTTTATATTTATTAAAAGTAAATATACCATAATTTAGATAATTTAATTATCTATACTTCCATTTTTATACTTATTTAAAATTTCATTATTTACTATTTAATATCTAATTTATAATATATATTATTCATCTGTCCAACCAGGTGCGGGCACGTGTCAGCACCTGGTGTCTTCTCAAGAACTCAAGTCGTTTGAACTATTTTAACCATCAGACTTCGACAATTTCTACTTGTCGCCTCCTAACATCTAACTTCGATCTACACCCTCCATCTTCTACTCCTACCTACCCTACCAATCGATATATAAAAACACATGAACTCTCCATCTCCAACTAAATCTCCTGAGATACTAACTTACAGCAGCCGTTGACCCACTTTCCCGCCGTGCCCCGCCTCACTCCGGCTGTGACAGAGTCCGAGGTCTGCCCCGCGTGGAAGAAGGTTGACTGGAGGAGACATTCTAAGGATGAAGCTCCATCTTACATCGCGTCGCCGCCGCATCCAGCTCCGAGAAGGCCGCCTTGTAGATCAACTAGCAGAGGGTCATATACCATGCTACTCCAGGTTGTTTATTCATTCTTTGCCATATTACTTCTCGATTTTCATGTACGTATTAGTCCCCTTAAGCATATACTTAGGATATTTAATCCTCCCTCTTAAACGTACATATAAACCATCCTTCAACTTTGTGTTGATCTCGTCAAAATCATACTCCATTTTCACTTCCATATAATACTTCCTGGAAACCATAATATGGACTGCAGGAACACTTAATGATTTTTAGCTGATTTCCTTGGGAATCGAGCAGCAAAATAACTTACTGGTTTTCATCATGTCAGGAGTCATTAAATCATCATCTAGAGCTAACTACTTCAAAGAAGGATCATTTCAGACCACATTCCTCCATCATTACCAACAGTCAAACAACTGCCTTCATCGACCTCGCACCGCCGCTTCCCTCAGCCTTAGGATCGCTCACCCGTAGGCGAACTCAGAGGAAGAAGAAGACTCTCTCATGTCCCTGCAGGAGGCCAAAGAATGCCACTAGTCGTCGTAGATAAATCGAAGAAGACGCTGACTTCACCGCACGTAGAAAGAGGGAAGAACCAGCAAAAACAGTGATGAGGTGCGGTTTGTCGACACGTGTCCTCATTGAACGGCTTAGATCATGTGCTCCCTTCTAATCCTAGTTGTTGAAGTCGAAACAACGGAGAATTTATATCACAAACCCAGACGAAGTTCCAGAATCCAAACTCGCTCCTGAAGTTTCCAGAATTTGCAGTTAGGTCCCCATACAGGGACCTAAATGTAAAACTCTTAGTTTTTCTTGCAATTCAATCTCTGTCAGGGATCAATTTGTAATAGAACAAATTTTTCTTTTTTTCACTTATACCCTTGAACTATAGGGTGTTTTTTGGACCTTGTTTTAATTGTATTTTTCATCGAATTTCTAGGGTAGTTACACAACTACCCTAGCGACATTTCTTGCTATTTTTCGTTGATTTTCATCGCATATTTTTCTCTCTTTAATTTTTGTAAAACGTGCTAGTTTTGAGCGCTTTCTTGTACTTTGTTGTATTTTCAAGAAGAGAATAAAAATCCCGAAATTCTTTCTTTCCTCGAAAACCGCAGTACGGTTATTCTATCTCCTCGAGTTCAACCCAGGGGAACTTACCTGCATAAAAGTTAGTTTAAAGGATTAAAATAGGAGAGAAGCCTACTTGTTCCTTTCTCTCTCTCTCTCTATCTCCTATTTTATCCTGATTTTTGTTTGATCAACCCGACTTTTGTTTAGCGGTTTTCTACAACCGACATCCTTAATTAATCGCTAGCAAAAGTCGCATTATCAATTAGTGAAGGTTCGATGGCGGTGTCGAAGAAGGCTGTGTGATTTTGATGCTGCTACGAGCGACTGAAGGGCATGTCGGAGTGCGGATAAGGTAGTCGTATGGGCTTCAGGAGCGGGGCGACGATCAGGGCGATGAGGTGGCATAGGCTGGCAGCGGTGCGGGGTTCTCGAGGCTGTTACAAGCGAAGGCTGTGGTGGGTTGTGGACTCATGTCGACGACTAAGGTAGGCTGGCACGTGACTGCAGGAGGTGGATCTGGAAGGTGGCGAGGAGCTGAACTCCATAGGTGGATGCGACGACAGGGCACGGTGGTGTCGGCAAGTAGTGGATGGTGGCGGGAACCATCGGCGATTGGGGATGAGTGGTGCCTGCCATGCGTCAGCCCTATTTTCATTATTATTTTTTGTAATTTTTATTTTTAAAAAAGTAAAAATAGAAACTGGAAAAAATATTATTTTTTTCTAAAAAGAAACTGCAAAATTTTTTTGTAAAAACATAACTACAAATATTTTTTTAATTCTTACGAACCTGCAATAAAACGAAGCTAATTCGACTCAAGCACGAAGGCTCGGTCCACAATTATTAGATGAAAAAAGTGAATGGAAATGTCAGATCCAGTGAAGTGAGAGATAGATCCGAGTCTCTGGTCACCGTACGCGACCGGAGTTGATAGATTGGGTGAGCTAGAACGTGAACGTGAAGAGATCGAGAATATGAGATGAAAAATCGAGATCGATGGCGGATCAAATCGTGACGGGTGATAAAAAATGATTAACTAATATCTAGAAACAAAAAATGACACGAAATGAAAATGTGAAAAATTAAACTATGATTAACCTAGATTAAAAACAAGAAAAAATGTGGATCTCACTGTGGGAGCAGAAAATACCGAAATCGCCTCGACGAAGGCCGACTCGTTGTCACTAGATGGCTCAGAGGCTAGGCAGCTCTCTGCAACAAGATGACTCTTGGAGAATAGACTCCTCTCATGAAATTGAAATGAGGGAGGAGGAGCCATATTAATAGATAAAAGAATGGAGTTTAAATTTCAAAATTTTTAATGAAAATGAGAGATAAGAAAAAATTTGAAACGAAATAAAGATAAGAAAGGAAATTAGTGTTAAAATTGTTTACATAAAACCATTTTTATTTATTCTCGTCACTTTATTAAATTAAATAATAAATATTAATTTTTTATTTTTTTATGAGGGTTATTTAAGGGATTTAACTATATAAATATACTATATACGTATTGTACATTATATACATAGTTAAATAAGGAAATTAGTTTATTTTTTGGTTTAAAGAAATTTGTTTTTTAAATAATTATTTAAAAATATTTATAATTATTTACAAATACAATATGTACAAATAAATGGTAAAATTGCACAAACCACCCCAGAAAATCATCTTTCAAATCGTAACTCCAAAAATTATGAAACCACAACCATTTTAAAGATAATTTGATTTAGAATACAATGGAAGTGAGTTTGGTTTAATTTTAGTTCATATGAAGCCGGAATTGGTTTTCATCGCTTTATGGCTTTTCCAGATGTCGTTACTTTTATTTTACAATTATTTTTAATACTTAGAAAACATTTTTATGTACAACTTTTATTTTGAAAGTTATTTAATTTGAGGTCAATTTATGTACAGTTAAAATAGTGTAAATATGCAAATATACACAGAAAAATATTTATAACAAATTTTTTGGGATTTATTTAATTAAGAACCCTATCTCCCCCTACATTATTCCTGGTTGATCACGTCAAGTCTTGAACTTCTCCCGGGGCTTGGGTCAGGATGTATCTATTACATATATACAGTATTTCTTCTTTTTTATTTTCTTTATTTTTCCTTTCTTTCTTTATTTCTTTATTTTAGGTTAAAATAGTAATAAATGTACAATATTTACACACAGATGCAAGTTAGAAAGAATGTGGAGTTAGTATTATATACATGTGTTTTATAAGGGATTTTAAGCTAAAATAAATAAGTAAAGATGATGAAATGCATATTCATCATCCCAGTATGCTTTACCTTTGTTAGCCCCTTGGCAAACACTTATTCGAAAGAATATGTGAATAAAAGAAAAAGAAAGAAAAAAATAAAGAAATCATGAGAATATTCAGTATTAAACTTATCTTCATAAAATTGTAGTATGGAGCTCTGTCAGACCTTTGAATTATTAGTGTGGCGGAACCTTAAAGGGAAATGGATTTAAAACCTAACAGCCTCTAAGTTCCACAAGACTCCTGGTTAGGTCTCCTCAATAGTCAGGTGAGAACAAGTCTATATACACAAATTCTTATGACTATGAATCTTTACTTGTATGGTGTAAGTGAAATATAGCTCCCCATCTCAAAACTAGCAAAGAAATAACCTCTCTCAACAAGGTAACTCTAGTCCCCCAGTCTAGCAACTTTTTACTCGAGGAGCGGGGATATTCCCTTCTAAGTTCAAGTACAACCATCTCAAGAAGAGGAGATGGAGAAAAGAATGGATGGTAACCAGTGTAGCTACTTATACTTGGATGCATGACCAGTGTAGTCAAGTCATCCAGCTGCAAGCTTACAAAAATTTGACTTTGAAGTTCTTCTTATTATTATTTTCTTTTTTTATCCTTGTATATACACTCCGGCAGGCATTTTACTTTTCAATCAGGCATGTCCACTTTTGGAGATTATGTATTTTTCTTCTTGGAATATATACAAGGTGCGGCATGTACATAAGGAGATTTTCCTCTTGAGGTAGTAGACTATCCTTCTTTTGAAGCATTATTGCAACCCACAACATCCTATCTTTAGACCTCGATGCTGCTAGATCAAGTTGAGTTGCACAACCCTCCCTAGAGGAAGATGAGAGGTTCCGCCTAGATGTACTACCCTCGTATGCTACTCCAAACCAAAAGATTTTGCCTCCTCATTACCTCCTCCATGAAGAGCTACGTGTAGAGTGCTTGTCCAAGATAAGCCATGGTATGAAAGAATCATGCATGTGTTATTAAATATTCTACTTAGACTAATCAAGATGAGAAATGAACATAGTCTTATGGACTCAAAGAATTAAGTCACTAGGACCTGAAAAGTCTTAACTCCAGTTTTGATAAGATTCCTCTAAAATTAAGTCGATTAAAGCCCAACTAAGCTCCATTCTTCAATTTTATTCCAGACTTAGTTTAAATGTCAATACTATCCTGAAAAATGCGCATGCAAATGCAAGAAAATATGTACCATGCAGAATAAAAGCAAAATCTTTTTTTGAAACAATTTTCTAATTTTGAACTTTTTATGGATTTTTGGAAAGAAAGAAAAATGATGCACATGCAAAAAGTTAGCAACATATATACAAGTATATACAAGGATTTTTTTGTTTTTTAGTTTTTTTTGTTTTGTTTTTTTCTTGTTTTGTTTTTTTGTTTTTGGTTTTTGATTTTTTTTGTTTTTAATAAAAGGTGATCAAAGTCTATATACACACGTAGATTTTATAAATTTATATACATATTTAAAAGTACGAGTTATGTCTAAAGTATATATACAATATATATGACACCCCTTATACTTAGCTCGAACTATGTCATCATAGTGATCAGAGAGTGGCAAAGGAAGACATAACTCGTGCTAAGTATAGAAAAGTGAAAAAACTCCTATACTACAACGACTCAAAGAAAAGATGAAAAGAATAGAAGTCGGTGATCCCCACTATACTTACGATCCAATAATCGTAAGTATAAAAGATTGTACAAAAGGGAAAAATAGATGAAGAGAATGTATGGACAACGGCTCGACTTGCCCCTCTATAGGTAGGGTCAAATAGCCCTAGGCATAGAATGTCAACAAGTTGGGGGACAATCGAGAGAACAAAAGAATAAAAACACAAAAGAGATGATATGAACAACATCACTCCACCTATACTTCGGGTAGAGTATCCCTAAGTATAAGCAACAACAATTGTGATGAACATGACGAATATGAATAAAACTCGTCTCGTCCACCCTCCTTATAATTAGGATAGAGTACATCCTAAGTATAACACATGAATACAGACAAGAGGTGAACGATAAACGGAAGGAGGAAGGAGCAAATCAAGTCAAAATACATATATATAAGGTAGACATTGTTGAGGTGCCTCTCAAGAAGCGCTAGAGTTTATGCCCCTAGCTCGGCACAAAGGCTAGGAAAATGAAGTATCAAGGTTCATGAAGACATCTGTAATGCGAATACCGTACTGTCATTGTTGTCTCGGTGGGATAACAACAACGTGGTCAACAGTGAAAATGATGACACCTAGATAGGCAGTCAGGCGGGTGTATGCTACCAGGTAAATAGATGTGTAGATAAAATTGGGCACCGGTAGCACAAATGAAATCTTCGGCACATGGTCAGAGTGGAATGAATGGTTTGGGATGAAAAAATAGAATGTGGAGAAGGAAGGATCTATCATGGAATCCTCCACGTCAATCACCATCTCAAAAATGTATGGAAGGTCAAGATTAGGAGACTCAATAAGAAAGCCAATATCCGATGCATTTAATGAAGAAAGATCAGGTGTAGCATCGAATAACTCAAGGGTCGGCTCATCCTTGCGAGGATCATCAAGGAGAGAAGAAAGATCAATCACAAAAAGATCAAACTATCGGAAGAATCGAAACACTCAGAATATTCAAAATACTCGATCTCGTGATTTGACAGATCAGGTGCACAACCAGGGATTAAAACCGAGTACATAGTACACACCGCCCATAGATAACCCTCGGTGAGATGTGAGAAATCAGGATAATTTGAGGTGGAGAATGAATGATTATATTCAAATAACGGGGTCTCTCTCGAAGTAAAAGAAAAGCTATCCAATGGATCATGAATATCCGGCTCAAAGAAATCTTGGTCAAGATTAAAGAGATCATTGTCCTGCCAGAGTGAAGGGATCTGAGCTTGGGAAATTTTAGACAGCATTTGACCCTCAGAGTTAAGGGTGGGAGGGAGGGAAAACATGAGTCATGATGATTTTATTTTTTTAGTGATTGCTAATGATCTTGAGAAAATGAATGTAACCAACTCAACACCAAGGACATACAAACACAAATCAAACCCCACCGTGAAGGTTCAGTCAATTATCTTATCAATTTTAGACTTAGGTGATCAAACACAAGTGGTACAAACACTTAGGTTGGCTTATGGAATTGGGGCACTAACCTTAGTGTGTACGCGAGCAATTTAAAACGAATACAATGAGGGGGTTTCTCTCACAAAATAATGATGTGAGTCAATTATATTTACTTTTATCAGTCCAAGTGATTTTAGCAGTCCCAATTTTCATCTTCACTTTTTTTGATATTTTTGAACAAACACGTATAATGAATTTTTTGATTTCCTTTTATTCCTATATCCACAAAACAGAGGGGAAAAATGAAAAAGCCGATGCACGAGAAAATATGAAATGCAAATGCTAGAGATAGAGGTGCGTACCTGACTCCATCACTCTACATGCAATATGATATGCACGTAAAAATAAAACTAAACTATATGCAAATTCAAATGAGAACCGTCCTAAGAAGTAGCTTCTATTCAGGATGAACCAAGTTATTATTTTTTGAAGTCCAAACGATCTATAGGAACAAATATTATTTTGGGGATTTAGACCTAATAACTACCTAGCACAATCAAATAAAACCTAAGGCTAGGGGCTTCACTCACAAAAAATAAAATAAAATAAAGTCGTAAAATACAAATCAACGAAAAGATAAAAACCACGAGAAAACAACGGTGAGGTCCCCCAAGTGCACCGGTACTTGATGAAACATACCTTGAATAAGGTAAATAATGTCCTTTTACAAAAGTTTGGATGAATAAATGCTAAAATAAATCTAACACTATCTATGCTCCAATGATGGTCTCTCTCAATATCTTCTCCTCCTCCTCATGCGCTCTCCGGAGGCTTCAAGAAGAAACAAGCCGCCTCCGCTTCGCTTGGGTGCTTCGGATCTCCTAGGATCGCCTCTTTTGCTCCGCAGGCTCTCGCAAGAAAAAGGAAAGAGAGAACGTGTCAGAAACACAATTATAAAATATGAGCAGGAAAAATGAAATGAAAATAGTGAATATGAACAATGGAATAAATGTGGAAAAATATAAACAAATATGTACAACCACGAATAGCAGGTCAAAAGAGAAACCAAACTACTCACGCCGTGCCTCCCTCACAATGGTGCCATTTTATTTGACGGTATTTTTCGGGTTTTAAAATAGAGATATGAAATAAAAGTGCAGTGGTCGTTGCAACCCAAATATCCTGCAACAGAAAAATATTTTTTTTCTTTTCAATCCAATAATTACAAGAAAATGAGGCAGGAGATTTTTGCTATTTAAGTAATATATATAATAACAGGATCGAACTCAGGGAGTCTATAATTCCCGAGGGTTATTCAAATAATAAAAAAATCAATTAAAAGAAAAAGGGAAACTCAAATGCTAACTACCTTGGTTTTTATGAAATTTTTATCTTTTTATTTTTTTAATTTTTAATATTCTATTTTTTATTTTCTGATTTTTAAATTTTTAATGAATTTTAGTTTTACAATTTTTTTTCAAAAATATAATTTTCAAAACAACTTTATACACAAAAGCGATGTAAATTTTTTTAGATTTTTTAAATAATGGAAAAATGTTAAAAATGTCAAAATAAAATATTTTTGTATTTTTGACGTTTTTATTGTTTTTGTATTTTTTTAGTGATTTTTCTATTTTTTAGGATTTTAAAATGAATAAAAACAAGGGCAAATGCAAACTGCGAGTAAATTGGATTATTTTCAATTTAAAATTACCAAATAAATGCAAAGATTTTTCTTAAAAACTACAAGAAATTATCTACAAATAGGAACGAAAATCATATTTTTTGGATTTTTCTATGATTTTATTTGATTTTTTAAGATTTTGGGTATTTTGCATTTTTTAGTTATGTAAATGATTAATGCGTGAAAATAGGATAGGAATTAAAAGATAATAAAATAGACTTAATCTAGTTTTTTTTAAAATTTTTAAAGCGATATTTCAATTTTTATGATTTTTCAAAGTGCAAATAGTAAAAGAAATGATGTTTTTGATTTTTTTAATAATAGCAAATGAGAAGAAGATGCAATGCAAACATTAAACAAAGAATAGGAACATGTCAAAAGCATAACATGATTTTTACAAAATTTGTTAACCAATAAAAGTATTTATTTCAACAAGAAGAACATGCAAATCAAAGACTGGAAATTACTAGACTAGAATGCAATTATTCAAAGTTCTTGAATGAGAAATTAACAAGAAATAAAATGCGGGGAAACTATTGCAAATTACTTAGTAAACGTGTGTGCAAGGCACGTGCTTGAGCTGGATGAAGGTCTCTTTGTAATTTTGGAAATCACTGAGGGGTGGAATGCATTTTTTCCAATATTTTTTAATCCATGTTAGCGTTCTTCTTGGAGTCTTATGTTCTTGTTCCCTTCGTTTACACACTCAAAAGGGGGTGTCGCCTCCTCTCTTCTTCTCCAAGGCACACGAGCGGCGGTTGAACCAAGATCGGTGGATGGTGGTGTAGATCTCATGCAGGAGGTGGGCTCGTGGCTGTTGGAGGTGCACGCAGGCTCGCATGGCGGTATGAATGGCGGTGGATGACGGCACGCCTCGGTCAACGGAGCTATTGGCGTGACGGTCGATGAAGGTTGGATGGCGGCATTGAGGAAGGTCGTACGATTCTGGTGCTGCTATGAGCAGCTGAAGGGCACAGAGGAGTGTGGCTAAGGCAGTTGGTATGGCTTCAGGAGTGGGGAGGCAATCCAGGCAGTGAGGCGGCATGGACTAGCGGCGGTGTGGGGTTCTCGAGGTTGTTCCATGCGAAGGCTGCGATGGACTGCAGACTTGTGTCAGCGACCAAGGTGGGCTCGTGCGTGACTGTAGGAGGTGGATCTGGAAGGGGGCGAGGAGCGACACACCGTAGGAGGTTGGGGATGAGCAGCGGGCACTGGCGAGTGGTGGATGGCGGCGAGCGCCGCCGATGATTGGCGATTAGCGGCGCGTGCTGTACCTCAACCCTCTTTTTTTTTATTTTTTTGTAATTTTGTTTTTTTAAAAAAGTAAAAAAACAGAAATGGAGAAACATTTTTTATTTTTTGTAATTATTTTTTATTCATGTGAACCTGCAACAAAAAGAAGATAATTCAACTCGAGCACTACAGCTTGGTCCACAATTATTTGACGGAAAATGTGAACGGAAATGTCGGATCTAGCAAAGTGAGAGATAGATCCAAGTCTCCGGTCACCATACGTGACCGGAGTTGATAGATTGCGTGAGGTAGAATGTGAACGTGGAGAGATTGAGAATATGGGATGAAAAATCGAGATCGATGGCGGATCAAATCATGATGGGTGATAAAAAATGATTAACTAAGATCTAGAAACAAACAAATGATAGTGAAATGAAATTACGAAAAATTAAACTATGATTAACCTAGAATAAAAATAAGAAAAAATGTGGATCTCACCGTGGGAGCAGAAAATACTGTAATCGCCTCGACGAAGGCCGACTCACTGTCACCGGAAGGCTCAGAGGCTAGGCACCTCTCTGCAATAGGAAGACTCTTGGAGAATAGGTTCCTCTCACCAAATATTGATCAAATTGAATGAGGGAGGAGGAGACATATTAGTAGATAAAAGAATGGAGTTTGAATTTCAAAATTTTGAATGAAGACAAGAGATAAGAAAAAATTAACATGAGATAAAGATAAGGAAGGAAATCAGTGTTAAAATAATTTAAATAAATTTTTTTGTTTATTTTCGTTACTTTATTCTATTAAATAATAAATGTTAATTTTTTATTTTTTTGTGAAGTCTATTTAAGGGAATTAACTATATACATATACTATATAAATATGGTACATTATATACATAGTTAAATAAGGAAATTAGTTTATTATTTTGTTTAAAGATTTTTATTTTTATTTTTATTTTAAATACGTATTATAAAATATTTACAATTATTTACAAATACAATATGTACAAATAAATGGTAAAATTGCCTTCAAATCGTAACTCCAAAAATTATAAAACCATAGCCATTTTAAAGATAATTTAATTTAGAATACAATGAAAGTGAGTTTGGTTCAATTTGAGTTTATATGGAGTGGAATTGGTCTTTCAATTATCACTTTATGGCTTTTTCCAGATGTGGTTACTTTTATTCTATACATTATTTTATTTTGCAATTATTTTTATTACTTAGAAACATTTTTATGTACAACTTTTATTTTGAAAATTATTTAATTTGAGGTCAATTTTTTTACAAATAAAATAGTATAAGTATATAATATACATAGAAAATTATTTACAACACATTTTTTGGATTTTCTGATTAAGAACCCTATCTCCCCCTACTTTATTCCTGGTCGAACAGATCAAGTCTTGACTTTTCTCGGGGTTCTGGTCGGTCTGTATCTATTACATATATACATTCTTTCTTCTTTTTTTCGTGATTTTTCCTTTATTTATTTATTTATAAATTTTAGGTTAAAATAGTAATAAATGTAAAATATTTACACACAGATGCAAGTTAGTAGAATATGGAGTTAGTATTATATACAGTTGCTTTATAAGGGATTTTAAGCTAAAATAAATGAATAAAGATGATGAAATGTAGATTTATTAGATATGATCTCCAACATGAGATAGAGATGGAAATCACTATAAAGGATGATATTTAACCGACCTCTTGATGCAGGTTCTCTGTATTGGAATAGAGATTCGGAGGTGTCAGGGAAGTTAGGTCAAAGAGTTGACCTGGTGAGAACAAGATAACAAAGACCTATGTTGTATTCCATCATGATATAGGCATGCATCCTCTGACCAGAGATAGTGTATTACTATATACCTAAGTATGTACATTAGGCAGATCATTAGATTGATGACCTAACCAAGGTCTATATACCGGTGAGCTGGTGTGCATAAAACGGCACATGAGTAATACAATCTCTCAAAGGGATCATATAGGTTCACTGTTGAATTGAAAGATATGAGCTCACTCATGAGGTATTAGGACCAATCAAATTCCATGCATGGTCATCTTGCTTTGGAAGCATGACAAGAATTTGTAGGTATGACATATGCTTTTAGAAATCATGTGATTAATACCAACTCCCAATGATTGAATGAGAAACTTAATGATAAAACCTTGAAGAAAATAGTCTAAATATTATCTAAACTTTGGGTTTATTCTAGGCCTTCTAGTGTATAGGATTTAGAGGTATTAGGAATACTCGAGGGTGATTTGATCATAAACGATTGTATAACCATGACACTTCCATTCCAAGGGAGTTATGAAACATGTTTGGATTTTAATGACTTCTTTCAGTAGATTAGTAATCAAATCTTAGTCCAAATGTTGGACATTGATATGAATGTGATTCAGATGGAATGACAAGATTAGATTGACGGTTTGATTTAAGAAAACATCTTTGAGAGGTCCTTGGGATCTAGATTTTAGTTATGATCTCAATCCAAGTCATTATACATGGAATGCACAATTGCCATGCCCTTATATCCAATTTTCCGCGGAGAAAGGAATTATTCTTGAAAGAGTTCGAGAATAATTCCATTGTTGAAGTTATATCTGAGCATTAGAAAATTGATGATTAAATGTGATTTAATTATCATAAAAATATGAATATGATTCATATTATTTCGATACATGAGAATAGTCGTTTAATATAATTAAATATGATTTAATTATCAAGGATATGATTAATGTGGATATCATTATCTATAATAATCATAATTATTATAAATGTGATTTATAATATGTTGAAGAGATTTAATTATAAATTGCCATTTAAGCTTTGTAATGCACCAGCTACCTTTGGGTTTCTAATGGCCATTTTCTCGGATATGGTTGGTGATTTTCTCGATGTTTTGATGGCCATAGTATTTACAAATTAAATGTTGCTATGAATTGGATTCATATTTAACAATTAATTGTAAATGCAATTTATATTTTATGTTGGGTGTATGAATATGATTCATAATTGTTAATGGCATGATTGAAATTATCACAAAATAATTTGGAATTATTTTGATGAATAATTTTGCAACAAAAATTGTTGCACATGTGGAGTATTTGAAGAGATATGAGATCTCTTAATTAAGGAAGAAGAGAGCCACTGATGAATACCCATTCTTTCACCTTTATTCATTTATTTTGTCTCTAAATCCTTAGATAAATACATGTAAATATATCTAATCGGTACATGTTAATATACTAACTGTAGTTTGTAAATAATACATAAATACATGTATTCAAATATAAAATAAATGAATAAAGAAAAGAAAAGAAAAGTAAAGGAATTATTGTATATAGTGACTGACTCTAAACCTCGAGAGTAACTCTATATAGACTTGGTCAACAAGGAATAAAGTAGGGGAAATAAGTGTAAAATAACACAGATACCTAGAAGCCCTATGTGCTCAATACTTTGCATATAGCCAAACCTACACTAATTTATACACACCCTTACCCACATTAACAAAATATATTTCCACTAGAAACTTGTACATATTAATGGATAGAAAATACTAAAATTTATTGCACATAAAATAATGCATAGTGGAACTTACACTCAGATAAAATATGAAAACAGGACTCCGTTGATCAATATCTCCTCCATATTAACTCAAAATTCATCAAAATCACCTTTATTGTATTTCAAATGAAAATATCTTTCATATAAAGGTGGTTGCATTGAAATTGGAGTCAAGATACAGAAGCTAGCTTTTGGGGTACTATTGTACTATCACTCTATATATAAAGATAAAATAATTTATTTATTTTTTTACATTTATTCGGTTATTGTAGTTTTAGAATATTTTATATATTATACAACATATAAATAAAATTTAAATATAAGATAAAAGAGTTTTAATTAATAGTAATTGATAAACTTTAAAACATGGGCATAAGAAACCTATAATGTAGCATATACTTAATTAATTAAACATATAAATGAAATTAGAAAATCTAATAAAAATATACAAATGTGTATTTAATTATACTGTAAAAAATACAATATGTATATAAAATATGAAATAAAAATATAATATACAAAATATATCTAAATATACCTATATTAATACTTGTAAAAATTAACATATAATAAATAAGTTGATAGAAAAAAAATTAAAACTGCCTAAAAATTGTACATTAAATATGGAACGACTTTTATGTTTTGAGTTTTAATTAATTAATCATTTGCTATTTTAAAATAAAAAATATTATCTTTATGTGGTTTTTTATCTTGTAGTATCCGACATGGACCTATCAGGAGCGTCCGAGGGTTGACCTCAAGTGAACCCTCCCTTCTTCGCACAAAAACTCGCCTTTACCCGGTCCGAGCCCTTCATCTTTGATTTTTTGTCGCCATTCCCTGCAATGTTTGACCTCATTCCCTTCATGTAAAATGTGCACCTAACATCTCTGGTCCTTGCCTGACGCTCCAATGGGAGCTATCTCCATAGATCAAAGTGCAAACCCCTAGTCAAACCTCGCACCTCCAGTCGCATGTATATAACCTCGCCTCCTCCCATTTTTGATTTTGAGTCCCTTTTACTCACATTTATTTTCCCAACAATTACATGTTGGAGCTCGCCCTTCGTGACAGGAAGAGGTGCTTCTTAATTTGCGACGTGGATGAGCGTAGGAGGAGGTTCACCATCGCTGGAGTCGAGATCCATGTGGTTCAGCTCCCAGCCATTCCAGGCTTGGTGAGCCCCCCTTTTATTATTCTTACAATTCCTAGGAGTAGCAGTAGCTTAGTTCAGCATTTCATTTCACTTTATTTAGTTCAAGATAGCTTAAAAATAAAAAAAATCGAAGTTCGTCTAAGCTCTAGGCTCTAGCCTCTATTCTGCATGTTTCTAACCGTTGGCAGACCTTTTGACCACCCTCACACTTCACCTCTTCAAAGTTCATCACCTCGACTCATCTTTCACCCAAATCTTGCACAGATCTAGTAATAAGGTGCTTGATCTCCGTCGTTCATCGGAGCACTTCCACTGACCATCTCCCCCTATTTTTGCACCCCACAAAGGTTCGAGGAGCATCGCACTCGATCCTTGACTATTTTATACAGGTCTTGGAGACAAAAGACTCCATCTGGAGCCTAGAATCAGACTTTCAGGTCAACTCTCGTGGACCAACCTTCTAGGCCTCCATCATTGAGGTATGGAGCTCTTTGGAATATCCATCAACTGTGGAATCGACCCGAGAAGACGAGTAGCATCTTATCAGCAAGGGAGCACGTCAAAATCGTGCTGGAGGAGAGACCGAAGCTTAGCATCCGAGTTGTTCTTCCAGAGCATCTTAGAGCCTTTGTATCAAGAACAAAATCCAAATGGAGCAGCTACCATCCGATTGAGTGAGTCAGATCCTACAGATCTGGAATGAGATCTAATCTCAGCCCCTCGTCCATGAACTATCACCGGTCATTGAGCGTGCAACATTTTGTTAAGTGATCCCATCTCCTTCGTCCATCTGCGTGCACGTGTTGGGTATTTTGCATCATCTACCCTCCCCTCTTTTTGTATTTATTATTTAGTACTTAAACTTCCTTTTGTAGTTGTAATATTTTTTGTAATATTTGCATATTGGACCCTGAACTTTTTTTTATTGACATTACTCCAATGCTAGGTCATCTCACGTGCATGTACACATGAGGTGACGGGTATTTTGCATGGGCTCCCTACAGGTTGTGTGTTATTATTTGGTCCTCAAACTATAAAGATAAGTACAAATTTTTTTTGGATAAATTGCATATCCGGGTGTTTACTTTATTTGCATTTATACCTTGTTAAGCATATATTGTTTTTAATATGTGAATATTACATGGATGTCCCTGGATTTTTTGAATGTGTTATTAAATGCCATGAAACTTCTTAGAAATTACAAATAGGTCTCTGTATTGGTGATTTACTTTTGTGCTTGTATTTTAATTATTAAAGATACCATCTTGCGTCCAAAAATTATACGAAATTATATTAAGCACTTGGAACCATATATATCACATATATTTTTTTAAGGCATTTAAAATTATTTTCCTATTTATAAACGTTCAAAAACAATGCATTTTCTTCTGTTTAGCATTTAAAAATCCATAAAAATTATAAAATATTTTGAAAAATCCAAAAAAACCCATATGCTTATTTTACTATATTTTATCTTTTGTACACTTAGTTTTGAAAAATATTGAGTAAAACTATGAAAATTTGCACAACATAAAAAATCTACAAAATCTTGGAAAAACCACAAGAATATGTTTTAAGTTCGTAAAATTTGTTTGTATTATCTAGTATCTAGGAAATTGATTTTGGGCTCAATCCAAATTGATAGAAATTAATTAAGCCTGATCCAAGTTCCTGGATTTTCTATTTTTTTATTTTATTATTTCCTTGTTTAAAAATACATAAAAATCCTCAAAAAATTACCTTAAAATCACTAAAAATAGAGAAACACTTATGAAACCTAAAAATGTTTTATTTTGGTAATTTTCATTTTATCTATCAGATTTCAAAACTCCAAAAACAAATCTTTTCTATATACTACTTATATACTTATATGTTACTCATTATTACCTATATTACTATATATTATTTTTAAATAAAAAAGGTACAAGTTTGAAAATATTAAAAAACATAAAAATTAAACCCATAAAATATTTCAAAATAAAAAATCCATAAAAATCTCCTAAGTTGCCTATTCATCATTTCTCTACTTTGCAAGCTCTCTATGGTTCGACCTCTACTGCTTGTCATTATACATCTTTTGTAGAGTTTAAATTAAATATTAGCTCACTTGTTCACGTTGTTTCAATATCGTTGTGGGTTAATTGTTGTTGATCATCGCTTGGTTCGGGTATCGAGTGCTGTGAGAGCGACCGACACAGCGATTGTCGGATCTGACTTGTTGGACACCGCATGCCCTCCAAGATCAGACGTTAGGTACCCCATTCTCAGCATGTCAAAAAATGGCATCTTCCTCTTTAAGATGGTAGATGACCATGGAGTCCTACTCCTTGTATAGTCATCCACTCTATTAACGGAATGAGTCTAGTCATCTTTCCTATATTTCCACATGAAATTGATTTGAATTAGATTAGATATGTTGAAGATTATTTGCAAGATATTTAATTTATTTTAAATTCATTTTTTATTGCAAATTTATGCAACAAAATCGTGGTCATTGATTGAAAGCACAAAAAATCTGCACCATCAATTATGTGTGCACATGGATTGAGATACATGAACATCCAATATGTTAGAAAAGAAAGGATAGACATAGATCTTTCTTTACAACAATAATTACAAGAGAAATAACTCTCTCTATTCTCATATACGCCTTCTCTCTCTCTCTCTCAATATTGTGATCGTCCACAATATTGACCTAGAGAGCCTCACTGTCATCGTGATGGCGTTGTGTTGTGGATCGACTGCTCGTAGATCTCCACCTTCTTCAGTGCATCTTGCTCATGAGGAAGGATATCAATTTCATGGGACAAAATCAGAAGACTCTGTGCTCGGATCTTCAACTTGAATTGCGGGAAGCACGTCTCATCCACACGCCTGCAAGTGCATCCATTGTCGGATCAGACTTGAGACAGGAGGTCTCTTTGCTTAGAGACATACGCGATCGCAAATATGTTTCAAGAGGTAGTATTGTTACTCATTGGTGATCTTGATGAAATGATATGAGAATGGTTCTCGTATCATGTGGTTTTATCCATATAAAAAAATTTAAATCCCGCTACTCCGAGCGACTAGTATGACTAGTCGCTCTTTATCGCATGTGATGCGATCTTCACGCTTCCATGATGCACTTAGGCCCAAACCCTAGAATTAAAGTGGTATAAAAGCCTTGGTAAAAGGTCTTGGATCTGATCCAAACCTTAAGAGAATACGATTTTGTATATCAGATGCACGAGGACTCATTGTTTATGCATAAGATGCATTTTCAAATTATTTTTCACTAAAATGGAAAGCTATTATTTGTGCACTATTTGGATGATTTTTTTAGATAATAAAATTTATATAGGATGTCTAAATATATCCTAAAATAGCAGCCAATTGTTCGCACCAAAAGTGCATAAAATAAAATTTGAGATATTCCTACAGTGACATTATTTTGCATGTACTCGCGGATCTGTAAAAAATTATTTTTTTATTACTATTTTTCCATAATGAAATAATAAATAAACACTTTAATTAAGCAGAATTAAACCAACAAACTACTCGAATTTATTTCTTGCAATTCCGACTCCGTTTTCCCTAGATAATCATATTTAGTGGAGATGGGTTAGATAATTATTGGATCATCAAGATTAATTTCTTAATGTGTTTATCATTCAATGTAAAATGTAAATCCAAGAAATTGTGAATTTGCTATGATTAGATTGATGCTTAATATTTATGTAAATATTTGATTAAATATCAATCACAATTGAATGATTGTTTCATGACAATACTATAGTTTAACCTACATTAGTTGTAGGTCAACTTTTACATGCAAACATGTTTGCTTGATATGACTAGAAATTTAGGATCTTTAAAAATGTTTTAATATTCCTAATATTTCTGAGTGATTACTATATACGTATCGTGTCGGTCACCAAGATCATGTAACCGGTAAAACCTCTTAGTACAATTTGTACCAATTGTGTTGTCTTGAATTGATTCGGTGATGATGTCTAAGTCGTGGATAAGTTAATGGATTACTCAATTGACACCTTACACCGCAGTGGAAGTGCTCCCTGTTAGCATTATCTATCTGACCTGGCTTGATCCATTTCAAGGGTGGATAGCACAAGAAGTCTCTGTGTACTTTAATTAACTAGTTAGAATAATATAATTGTACAAATGTGAGGGTGTATGCTATATAGTAATATCAAGCAAACCTTAATTGTTTATTGGTTGAATTGGATTGTTAATTAATTTAATATGATTAAATTAATTAGATCCAATTAAAATAAAGACTCTATTATGAATAGATATGTAATTCCCTTAGAAGAATTAATTATGTGAATATGATTCATAATATATAATTAAAATTTGAAAGAGATATGGAGGATCATATAAATGGCATCCATGGCCCCCCGTGAAGGTGAAGGATTCTACCACCATGGACTGTATGCTAAAGAATCCTATCAGAAGTGATAGCTCCTACATACAAACACACATGGATCGCTCTCTTTGTTTCTCGAAAGAGTAAGGTCATATACATAGTGACCTCAATATTTCTCCTCATATAATTGAGGCGGTATTGTATTACGAGTTATATTCGTGTTGATGGTAGATTCAATTAACAACGGGTCAACATCACCTCAGGGGTGGTGGGCCCAGGTGTTAAAGACCAAATTGGGAAATGCAAGTTGGACTAGGCGGAATGAGTTACCAATTCTTTCAATCTGAGTTAGCATTTTTCATATTATTGGGATGTAATAAAGATAAAAAGGAGATCCCAGATCTTGCTAGAGAATAGCGGCAAGTATATCTCTTGCTTTGAAAGTTTAATCGGGGAATGGACTTTCAAAGTTTAAAAAGCAAGACATATTTGATTAAAAATCCTTAATCAAAGAATTCAAATTTGACTATATGATTATTTATATGTTTCAATATAAGTGGGTTCTTAATCTCAGATATGAAATCGATGAACCCGCTCAGCATGCTTCTGGAGGTCAACCAATTGACCAGACCCAATTATTCAGACTGGATCTGAAACTTGGAGCTTGTTCTTTCTGTAGATCACATCGGTTATGTACTTAACAGAAACAAGCATACAAACCTTCAAACATTGGAAGAACACAATATCAATGATAAATATGATGAAGATGATTCTTTGGCCAGGTGTTATATACTAGGATCTCTGTCCAAGGTGTTGTATAAGCAACATATGGACATGGATGGTTGCAAGGATATAATGTTGAATTTGAAAGATATATTCAGTGATGTGAATTGAACTTAGCGTTATAATATAATGAAAGAACTTATTCGCTGCAAGATGGAGGAAGGGACTTCGATATAAGAGCAAGTAATTAAATTTTTTTGGTTATCTTTTGAAATTGGATACTCTTATCTTAGATGGACGTAGATATGCAGTTCGACTTCATTCTATTATCTCTTCCCAAGTCTTTCACCAATTTTATGGTATCGTACCACATAAATATGTTGAGTTTTAAAAACATTGAACTCATGGCTTCATTAAAGCCTATAGAAGATGTAATGAAGAAAGAGCATCATGTTGGCAGGGCAAAAGTTGCACAGGTGAAAGGGAAGAGCGGTCAGAAGCATGGGACTCAGAAGGGTCCGACCCAGATGAAAAAGAAGAAGAGTCAAGCTGTTGGCTCATCCTATCATGCTTCTACACTGATAGCATCGAAGAAGATCGATGTTTGTCATCACTGCAAGAAGCCAGGGCAGTGGAAGTGTAACTACCCATAATACCATAAAACCACTGATAAAGATAAAGCCCCATCAGGTATAAATCTACTTTCATCATTAAAGCTAATTTTCTCGTAGGAAAAGAAGGTAGTTGGATCATTGATTATGATTCTTCTTTTCATATATGTAATTCGTTGCATCTGTTTCAGGAAACTAGGAATCTTGATGAAAGGGAGATAATCACCCAGTTGGGATTTGATGCAACCGTTGCAACAGTTGCCTTCAGAACCTACAGACTATCGCTGTGTAGTGGGAGAGTCCTCGTACTTAAAGTGTGTCTTTATGTTCCAGATGTTAGAAGGAACCTTGTATCTGTATCTAAGCTAGTTAGAAATGGACATTCATTCTTATTTTGTAATAAACTTGTCTTAAGTTTTTATGAAAAATATATATCGGATGGTATTCTAACTTCTGATGGACTCAATGAATTGTGCATTGATGATTGTGTTGTGAATGTAACACCCACTGGTAGAAACCTAAAAGAATCGGAGAGGAAGGAAATAATTAGAATATGATTTGGCATAAAAGGCTTGGTCATTTATATATTGATAGGATCGACATATTGATAAAGTATGGACCTTTATATTTTATACAAGTCCAAAATTTACCTACCTATAAACATTTCTTTCAAGGTAAAATGACAGAGTGCCATTTCATAACAAGGTTACATGATGCGAGGGTATTCTTGACCTAATACATACCAATGTATGTGGTCCCTTTAGTACTATGACCCAAATGGATATCAATATTATTTGACATTTTTTATGACTATTCGTGATATGGGTTTATCTTCCTATTACGTCATAAATCTAAAACCTTTGAAAAGTTTAAAGAATTCATGGTTTTGGTTGAGAACCAAACTGATAGGAAGATTAAACGAATTCAATCTAACTGAGGTGGCGAGTACCTCTCAGATGATTAAGAAATACCTCGAAGATAGAGGATTGTATCCAATACCACTCCTCTTAGAACTCCCCAACTAAATGGCATTATTGAAAGAGGCAACAGAACTATCATGGACATGGTTCGTTCAATGATGAGCAATGCACATTTACCTCTTAGTTTTTGGGGATATGCAATAGAAACTGCAATATATATCCTAATAAAATTCCTAATAAAACTGTACCCAAAACCCATCATGAGCTTTGGTTTGGAACCAAGCCCAGTGTTAGACATTTGAGGATTTGGGATTGCTTGGTCCATGCAAAGACTGTGGATGCAAGTAAGCTAGAATTTTGCACTCGAGAGTGATACTTTATTGGGTATGTAAAGGAGGGTATTGGATACCAACTTTACAACCCTGAGACTCAAAATGTTTTCATCTCTAGAGATGTGAAATTTCCAGAGGATGACTTTTAAGATTCAAGACAAAAATGAAGTAGAGGAACTCATTGAATTCCTAAGGATATTGGACTTCTTGAACCAAGAAATTGAAGATGTGAATGAAGATGAAACACTCATATCTCTTCAGAGGAGTTTGAGGGCGGTTGCACCACCTGGAATGTACGGATTCCATGTATCATGTGAAACTAACAATGATCCAACTTCTATTGATGAAGCACTCACAGATCATGACATGGATAGATGGATGATAGCAATGAAGTCTGAAATGGACTCCATGTACAAGAACGATGTATGGAGTAGGGATGAAAATAGATCGGATACGGATTGCATATGCCTATTTCCATATCCATATTCGATTCATCTCCATCGAATGCGAATGCGGATACGGATATGATTTGGATAAGCATTAAGGAAACCATATCCTTAAAAATATGGATACGAATCCGAATCAGATATTTATTGAATCCGAATATGGATCGAATAAAGAGCGGACCCAAACACAGATCGAATAAAGAGCTAATCCAAATATGAATCGAATAAAAAGTGAAATCCAAATATGAATCCAATAAACATGGTCTGAATACATGTCGAATAAAGACTAAATATGAATACGAATTGATTTTTTCAAAGTTCATAATGATTTTAAAAAAAATGGTAATGAAAAATAAGTTACATCATGACAAAAGGAAACGTCAAGGTGACATGAGTTCTTGACCAGAAGCAAAAGGAGGGAAATGGTTTCGTAACTTTTGTTTGTGCCCATCGCCAAACAAATAGAAGTTTATTAATATCATTAGTATTTTTATAATGTATAATACTAACATAATAGCGTAGGGTTGTGGCTTATATTATATTAACTAATATATAAAATAACATTAAATATTGTATTCGGATATCCGGATTCGGATATTCATGTCTTTACCATATTCGTATTCGTATCTGGAAAATTTTTAATACTCATATCCATATTTGATTTGTATTCCATTAATATTCGGATATGGATATCTAGTACTTTTTTGAATACGGTAAGCCGATATTCGGATATATCCGTATCCGTTTTCATCACTAGTATGGACCCTAGAGGATCTACCTAAAGGGGTAAAATCCATTAGGTGTAAATAGATCTTCAAGAGAAAGAGAGGACCTGATGTGAAGGTAGAGATCTTCACGGTATGGCTCGTAGCCAAGGTGTTATCCATGTGAACCTGAGGCAAACCAGTCTTACAATAAATGTTATTGTAACATTTGATTTATCAATAAAAGTTATTGATTCTTTCAATCCCTTTTCTGAGATTAAATGAATGCACTATAAGGTCCCTCTATACAATTAGCGTTATGTACCATGGCCATCTTAATAATCATACAGTTGTTGATTCAAAAATTGAATTATAGAGGTTGGTGCTTGGATGAATATCTAAGGAGTTAGATTGAGGACTCATCAAGCACCGTCAAATGATTGTTAAGAGATGATCTCCGGACTGAGTAGGAGATGGCAATCCTTTCTCATTAGGTTGCTATCTGCCCGACCTCTTGATGCAGGTCCTTTGCATGGGAACAAAGATTCGGGGTGTCAGATTAGTTAGGTCAAAGAGTTGACTTAACGAGATTGAGATAACCAAAGTCCTATGTTGTATACTGTCACGATATAGGCACATATTCTCTGACCGGAGACAGATGTGTTACTATATGTCTAAGTATGTACATTTGGCAGACTAATAGGTTAATGACCTAACCAAGGTCTATACACCGACGAGTCGGTGTGCATATGAGGGCATATTGAAGTATATGGGAAGATCCTTAAGCGCATCACGGAAGCGTTAGGATCGCAACATATGCGATCAGGAGCGACCGATCGTACTAGTTGCTCGAGTCAGCAGAATTAAAAATTTTATTGTGATGAAATCACATGATCTAAGAACATTATCAGATCATTTCATCTAAACCACAATTAGGTATTAAGGTTACCTCTTGAAGCGTGGTTGCAATAGAGTGTCTAAACCAAGAGACCTCCTGTCTCAAGTGCGATCCAACAGAGGAGACGCTTGCGAGCGCATTGATGAGACGCATGCTCCTCGCAATATATGTTGATGATCCAAGCGACAAATCTCCTGATCTAGTCATACGAGATCCTACGTATTCTTCACGAGCGAGGCACACCGAAGGAGATGGAGATCCACGAGCAAATACTCCAGCAGTATAACGACGATGCCGCGGTGATGGCGACTCTCTCAATGGCTTCATGGTGGACGACCACAATGAGAGAGAGAGAGACATGATGTGAAGAGAGAGAGAGAGAGGCAAAGAGTGTATGTTTTATTGTCGTAGTTATAACATGAAGACCAAGGGGTTCCTCGTCTTATATAGGGTTTTGGGAGTCTATGGATCTCAAACCATGGACAACACAAAATCAACGGATGAAATTAATTTGTATTTCTTTCAATGGCCATGATCTTTTTGTGAAAACACAATAATAAATAATTTAAATTAAATTAAATATATATTGAATTATCATCAATATAATTTAATTTAATTAACTTAGATAAGCATATATATATATATAGAGAGAGAGAGAGAGTCAAACCCTAAAATAGGGGGGACGACCACTCTTTGAACAATTCAAGGGTGGCTGTCCACTACCTATTAAGGTAGCTCTTTTTTCTCTATTTTATGTGAGATATAATATCTCATATAAACCTCTTAAATATTTGTAACAACTTTTATTGCAAATATATTCACAAAATTAATTCAAAATTAATTTGTGAATATTTCAATCATGCCAGTGAAAAATTGTTAATCACATTCACAACCAAAAACATGCATTCATTATGCATTTAAGGATTCTTCCATATCCTTCAAGTTTTATCAGAGCCTTAGGTCAGAGGTTTTGAATACGATCCATAAACTTAGGAAGACTTGGGCTCATAAAGTTTTGTGAAAATTTTGTCGCATTTCATTTTTGCAGCCTTATTTTATGAGTTTCTTCCAATCTGTTTAAAATGTTTAAACACAAAATTATCACTTTTATAATATCTCGCATTAAATAAGAAAACCATGGGATTTGAGTTTACGTGATTTGGATTCTGATAACTCAAGTTGTGATCTTTTTAATGAACATATATCCATTGTTTCGGGGATGGCGAATCTTGACGTAATTAAAGAGTTAGTTACTATTTGAAATGCCTTGAAATGTATGTTAGTCACTTGATTTATGTTATAAATTAAATTATCAAACTTTGATAAATTATTTTGCATTATTTGGATTTAAATTGATTGAGATATGCTAATTTTAGTAAGTGAGGGTCACTGCTAGAAATTACAATCCTAATCAAAATTGTGATTATCATTTAATAAATTAGTGAAATTAATGGTTATTTTTCTGGAATAATTATGGATAAATATTTGAAATATTTGATGATAAATATTTCCTTAAATTACATTTCCTTAACCAATAATTGATTAGATATGATCTAGATCACAAATTGATTACATGATCTACTTTCCAACAACCAAAGTTGCTTGAATAGAATTGGGAATATGTTTGCAAATTTCCTTATAATCAAAATGGTTTTGATTATTACTATATGGTATAAATTCGGTTGAAAAACCGATTATCATCTCAAGTACATAGTGATAAATTTGACATTATCCTAACCCGAGGCAGATATGGTGTCTAGTCGGGGAGCGTTGGGGAAGCAGGTCGCTCCGTGAGCGGTCTGTCCCACTCATGTCGGTAATAGCATGACATCGGGTAGGGAAGGAATAATGCTTGAAAGATCAAGATGCATTTTTTTTTCTAATTATTAAGATTCAAAATAATATGTAATTTTGAGATAATACCATCATTTTAAGTAACAATCAAGTTTGTTGGTTGATTGAATTGGATTAATAATTGATTTAATATGATTAAATGAGTTATATCCAAAAATAGAACACTCTATTATGAATAGATGTGTATTTCCTTGGAAGAATTAATTATGTGAATGTGATTCATGATAATTAAATAAAATTTGAATATGAGGTGGAGGATCACATAAGTGACATCCATGGTCTCCATCAAGGCTAAGGGTTCCGTCGTCAGGGATTGTATGTAGGAGACATCTATTCAAAGTGAAAGCTCCTACATACAAGCGCATCTGGATTGGGCTCTTTTCTTCTCGAAAGAGTAAGATCGTATGTGTATTGACCCTAGTGTCGGGTCCTCATATTATTGGTGCGATATTGGATTGCGCATAGTGGATTCTAATCCTGTTGACAGTTGGTTCAATTAACAACGGGTCAACATCACCTTAGGGGTGGTGGGTCCGGGTGTTAAAGACCTGATTGGGATATGCAAGTTGGACTTGCAAGGCGGAATGTGCTCTCGCTTCTTTTTATCCGAGTTATAGGTTCTCATATTATTGGGATGTGACAACGATAAAAAGGAGATCCCAGTTCTTGCTGGAGATATAGCGGTAAGTATATTTCTTGCTTTGAAAGTGATTAAGGAGATGAACTTTCAAAGTTGAAAAAGCAAGACTAATTTGATTAAAAATTCCTTAATCAAAGAAATACAATTTAATATATTATTACTTATATATATTCTAATATAGTGCATTCTTAATTTCAAAAAATAAAGTCCATGAATCCACTTAGCATGCTCTTGGAGTCAATCAGTTGACCAGGCCAAATTATTCATATTGAATCCAAAATTTGGATCTTGTCCTATCCAATGAGTGCATCTCTTATGTGCTTACAAGTACACATACATGAAGACTCTAGAAGAAACTAATTTTAATGAAAAATATGATGAAGATCATAATTTGGCAAGGTGTTACATTATGGGTTCATTGTCCAATATGCTTCAGAAGCAGCATGTGGAAATGAACACTTGCCAAGAGATCATTCTGAATCTGAGAGAAATGTTCGGTGATGTAAACCGCACACAACGTTATAATATAATGAAAGAACTTATTTGCTGCAAGATGCAAGAGGGGACCAGAGAACATGTATTCAAAATGTTTGGGTACCTCTCTCAGCTGGAAAACCTGGGAGCTGACATGGACACAGATATGGAGGCTGACTTCATCATGTTATCACTCCCTAAGTATTTCAACAACTTTGTGGTCACGTTCCACATGAGCAAAGTTTATTATAGTAACGCTGGGCTATTGGTTTCATTAAAGTCTGCAGAAGACGTAATGAAGAAGGATGGCCCCTCTAGCAGTGCAATGGTTGCACAGGTCAAAGGAAAGCACAGTCAGAAGCATGGTTCTCAGAAGGGCCCAACCCAGAAGAGAAAGAAGAAGAGTCAAGGTGTTGGCTCATCTTCCATTGCATCCACTTTAATAGCATCAAAGAAAACCGATGTCTATAATCATTGCAAGAAGCCAGAGCACTAGAAGCGCAATTGTCCGGATTACCTGAAGTCGATCAACAAATGTAAAGCCCCAATAGGTATGAAATCTACTTTCATCATTGAAACTAGTTTTCTCATTGGACGAGAAGGAAGTTGGGTTATAGATTCTGATGCTTATGTTCATGTATGCAATTTGTTGCATCAATTTCGGGAAACTAAGAGTCTAGATGAAGGGGAGATAGTCATCCAGATGGGATCTGATGCAAGTGTTGCAGCGATCACCATCGGGACCTGCCGACTATCGTTATCTAGTGGAAGAGTCCTAGTACTTAAAGAGTCTTTGTGTACCTGAAGTCAAAAAGAATTTAATATATGTATATAAGCTTGTTAGAAGTGGATATTCATTCCTTTTCTGTAATAAACTAGTCATAAATCATTATGATAAGTGTATTGTGGATGGTGTTTTGACTTCTAGTGTACTCTATGAATTTTGCATTGATAAAAATATCATGAATGTTACTACCACTAAAAAAACCCCAAAAGATCCAGGGAGGATGGAAATCATTCAAACATGATTTGGCATCAAAGGCTTGGTCATTCATCTATTGATAGGATCAATAGATTGATAAAGGATAGACCCTTAGATTTTCTACAGGTTCAATCTTTACCTACCAGCGAACATTATATTCGAGGTAAAATGACTAGGATGTCTTTTCATAACAAGGTTACAAGATGCGAAGGTATTCTTGACCTTATACATACCGATGTATGTGGTCCCTTCAGTATCACGACTCGAAATGGATATCGATATTATTTGACGTTTATTGACGACCATTCGCGATATAGGTTTATCTTCCTACTATGTCATAAATATGAAACCTTTGAAAAATTCAAAGAGTTCAAGGATTTGGTTGAGAACCAAACCGATAGGAGGATTAAATGGATTCGATCTGACTGAGGTGGTGAATACTCTCAAATGAATTCAAGGAATACATTAAAGAGAATGGAATTGTCTCCAATCTCACTCCTCCTAGAACCCCCCAACTTAATGGTGTTGTTGAAAGACGCAACATGACCATCATGGATACGGTCCATTCAATGATGAGAAAAGCACATTTACCATTTAGTTTCTGGGTATATGTAGTTGAGACTGCAATATATATCATGAATAAGATTCCTATTAAGTCTATACCTAAGACTCTTAAACAACTCTAGTATGGAATCAATCCTTTCGTTAATAACTTGAGGATTTGGGGTTGCTTGGTCCATGTGAAGAACATGGATGCAAGTAAGTTAGAATCTCACACTCGAGAGTGCTACTTCATTGGATATGCTAAGGATGGTATTGGATATTACCTTTATGACCCCTGAGACCCAAAAGGTTTTCGTCTCTAGAGATGTGAAATTTCTAGAGGATGACTACTTTAAAGGTCAAGACAAAATTGAAGTAGAGGAACTCATTGAAACCCTTGAGGATTCTGAGCTTCCTGAACCAGAAACTAAAAAGATAAATAAAGATGAAACACTCATACCTCTTAGAAAGAGTTCGAGGTGGTTGCACCACCTGAAAGGTATGGATTCCATGTGTTAGGTGAAACTGACAATAATCCTACTTCATTTGATGAAGCACTCATAGATCATGACATGGATAAAGGATGCTAGCAATGAAGTCAGAGATTGACTCCACGCATAAGAATGGTGTATGGACACTAGAGGATACACCTGAAGGGATAAAACCCACTGGGTGTAAATGGATCTTCAAGAGAAAGAGGGGACCTGATGGGAAAGTAGAGACATTCAAGGCACGGCTCGTAGCCAAAGGCTACACACAGAGAGAAGGCATCGACTACCATGAGACGTTCTCTCCTGTGGCTATGCTCAAAGTCCATCAGAACGCTGTTAGCTATAGATGCATATCTTGATTATGACATCTAGCAGATAGACGTCAAGACAGCTTTCCTCAATGGATACCTCGAGGATGATATCTATATGGAGCAACCCCAGGGCTTCATAACCGAGGAAGGTAAAGTATGCAAGCTGAAGAAATCCATCTATGGGCTCAAACAAGCTTGTCGTCGCTGGAACATTAGATTTGATAAAACCATAAAGAGTTATGATTTTATGCAGAATCCTGATGAGCATTGTGTGTACAAAAAGCTTAGTGGGAGCGTCATTGTGTTCATCATGCTTTACGTAGATGACATCCTTCTCATTTGGAATGATGTAGGGATGATGACTAGTGTTAAGATTTGGTTGTCCCATACCTTTGACGTGAAAGATCTTGGAGAAGCCTCTTACATCTTGGGTCTGAAGCTGTTCAGAAATCAGGAAAAGAGGATGTTAGGATTATCACAACATGAGTACATTAAGAAAATTCTTGAACATTTCCGTATGAAGAGTTCTAAGAAAGGTTTCCTCCCCCTAAGACATGGCATACACCTATCTAAAGGGATGATGTCTCCTCAAAGTGTTGAGGAAAAGAACACCATGGCCGGATGCCCCTATGCATCAGCTATAGGAAGCTTAATGTACGCCATGATGTGTAAAAGGCCAGATATCTTCCATGCAGTGGGAGTGGTAAGTCGTTACCAGTCATGCTATGGAGAACAACACTGGAATGCAGTGAAGAACATTTTCAAGTATCTAAGATGGACACAAGATTACATTTGTCTATGGAGATGGTGATCTCCAAGTCTTGGGATACATAGATTCAAACTTCCAGTCGGATATTGATTATCGAAAGTCGACCTCAGGGTTTGTGTTCCTGTTGAACGGTGGTGATGTATGCTGGAAAAGAAAGAAGTAGTACACTACAACAAATTCAACAATAGAAGCTAAATACATTGCCGCATCGAATGCTGCAAAGGAAGAGGTGTGGTTGCGCAAGTTCATCCTGGAACTTTGTGTAGTTTCCTCTGATACTCCCATCCCGTTACTTCACGATAACATGGGAGCCATTGCCCAGGTGAAGGAACCAAGATGGCATCAAAAGAGCAAGCACGTGGAAAGGAAATACCACACCATTCGGGAGATTCAAAAGCATGGTGATATCATCATCACCAAGGTGGCCTCTGCCGACAACGTTGTTGATCCTCTTACCAAACCTCTAACACATAAGGTTTCAACCAACATGTAATGAGTATGGGTTTAAGGATTGTACCTTAATGGTTCTGAGGGCTACTAGGAGATTGTTAGCCATGTGAGCCCGAGGTGTACTATTCCTACAATAAGTGTTATTGTAATATTTGATTTATCAATACAAGTTATTGATTCTTTCACTCCCTTTTCTATGATTAAATGAATGAATGCACTATAAGGTCCCTCTGTACAATTAGGGTTATGTACCATGGGCATTTTAATAATCATACAGTTATTGATTTAATAATTGAATCATATAGGTTGGTGTTTGGATGAATATCGATTGAGTTAAATTGAGGACTCATCAAGCACCATCAAATGATTGCTAAAAGATGATCTCCAGCCTGAGAAAGAGATGGCAATCCTTTCTCATTAGGATGCTATATGACCGACCTCTTGATGCAGGTTCTCTACATGAGAATAGAGATTCCGAGGTATCAGATTAGGTAGGTCAAAGAGTTAACTTAACAAGATCGAGATAACCAAAGTCCTATGTCATATACTGTCACGATATAGGTACACATCCTCTGACCGGAGACAGATGTGTTACTATATATCTAAGTATGTACATTTGGCAGAGCAGTAGGTTGATGACCTAACCAAGGTCTATACACCGGTGAGCTGGTGTGCATATGAAGGCATATGAGTAATATGATCTCTCAAAGGGATCATACAGGTTCACTTGTGAATCGGAAGATATGATCTCACTGATGAGGTATTAGGACCGATTAAATTCCATGCATGGTCGTCATGCTTTGGAAGAATGACAAGAATTTGAAGGTATGATATATGATTTTGGAAAGCATATGAACAATACCAACTCTCAATGACCAAGAATGAGAAACTTGATGAAACCCTAAAGATAACGGTGTAAAATTGATTTATATATTCGGGTTTATCATAGGTCTTACAGTATGCAGGATGTACAGGTATTAGGAATACCTTAGGGTGATGTGGTCATAAATGATTGTATAACCATGGCGCTTCCATTCCGAGGGAGCGATGAAACAGGTCTAGATTTTAGTGACTCCTCTTAATAAAGAAGTTATCTGATCTTGGTCCAAGTGTTGGACATTGATATAAATGAGATTCAGATGCAATGAGAAGATAAGATTTATGGCCTTGATTAAATCAAGCATCTATGAGAGGTTAATGAGTCCTGGATTTGAGATGTGATCTCAACATCTAAGTCACTATACGTGGAACATACAATCACCATGTCCTTATCTCCAAGTATCTGCCGAGAAAGCGCATTATTCTTGAAAGAGTTTAAGAATAATTCCATTGTTGAATTATATCTAAGCATTGAGAAATGGATAATTAAATGTGATTTAATTATCATGAATAATGTGAATTGGATTCATATTATTTGAATGAATGAGAATGATTATCAAATATAATTTAATGTGATTTAATTATTATGGATATGAATAATGTGAATAGTATTATCCAATTATTCACATATATTACAAATGTTATTTATAATATATTAGAGAGAGTCTATTCTGATTTTTATTTATTAGTTAATTAGTGATGTGAATTGGATTCACAGTGGATGATTAATTGAAAATACAAATTACATTTTTGTATTAGGGTGTGAATGAGATTCACATTTGTTTCCAATGGCATGATTGCAATGTTCACAAGATAATTATGAATTATTTTGTGAAATTATTTACAACAAGTGTTGTTGTAAAACTTGGAGATATCATGAGATAACGAGATCTCATGAGATAATGAGGAGAATTGACCCAATCCACCTAAGAGGGTGGACGACCACCAACTTCCATTGGAAGAGGGTGGTCATCCCCCCTTTTTAGGGATTAGGTCAAATCCTCTCACCTCTTTTCTCCAAGGTCAAAGTGATTTAATTTGAATTGATTTATATTGATTTATTAATATGTATTAATTTAAATTAAATTAATTGTTATTATGCTTTTACAACAACATCATGGCCAATGAAAGAAACAAAAATCAATCTCATATATTAATCTTGTGTTGTCCATGGATTGGGATCCATGGTCTCCCAAAACCCTATATAAGAAGAGGCACCCCTTGCTCTTAGAGTTACAACAACTTTGACAACGACCCTCTCTTTACCTCTCATTCTCACATCAAGCCTTCTCCTCCTTGAGTGGCCATCCATTCCTCTCTTAGAGAGAAGGTCGACTTCATTATCGCATCATCGTTGTATTGCTGCTTCGATGACTCTTGGATTCTCGCCTTCTTTGGTGCGTCTCGCTCATGAAGAAGGTGTTTGATCTCATGAGATGAGATCAAGAAATCCATTGCTTGGATTGACAACTTGGATTGCAAGAAGCACGTGACTCATCTCTGTGCTCGCAAGCGTCTCCTCCGACTGATCGGACTTGAGACAAGAGATCTCTTCTCTTAGAGGCTTGATCACAACCGAGCTACAAGAGGTATTCCTTTATCTATTATGTGGTTAGATGAAACGATCCAAGAAGTGTTCTTGGATCATGTGGTTTCATCAGTTAAATTTTTTTAAAATTCCGCTGCACTGAGCAACTAGTGGGACTAGTCGCTCTCGATTGTTTATGATGTGATCCTCACGCTTCCATGATGTACTTAAGGATTCTTCCATATCCTTCATAAGGGCTACACGCAGAGAGAAGGCATCGACTACAATGAGACATTCTCTCTTCTGACTATGCTTAAATCCATCAAGGCACTGATAGTTATAGCAACATATCTTGACCGCGACATCTGGCAGATGGACGTCAAGAGGACATTCCGCAATGGATAACTCAAGGAGGATATCTATATGGAGCAGCCTTGGGGCTTCATAACTGAAGAAGGCAAAGTATACTAGCTGAAGAAATCCATCTATGGGCTTAAACAAGCTTCTCGTAGCTGGAACGCCATATTTGACGAAACCATAAAGTGTTGTGATTTTGTTCAAAATCCTGATGAACTATGTGTGTACAATAAGCTTAGTGGGAGAGCCAATGTGTTCATCGTGCTTTACGTAGATGGCATACTTATAATTGGAAATAATACAGGGATGACGACTAGTGTTAAGATTTGGTTGTCCCATATCTTCGAGATGAAAGACCTTGGAGAAGCCTCTTATATCTTGGCTTTGAAGCTATTCAGAAATAGAGAAAAGATGATTTGGGGACTCTCACAATATGGGTACATTAAGAAGATATTGGAACGTTTCCATATGGATAATTACAAGAAAGATTTCCTTCCCTTAAGACATGGTATTCACCTATCTAAAAGGATGCCTCTCAAAGTGTGGAGGATAAGAAAGCCAAGGCTAGATGCCCCTATGCATCAGCTATGGGAAGCCTAATGTATGACATCGCGTGCACAAGGCAGATATCTTCCATGTAGTGGGAGTGATAGGTTTTTACCAATCATGCTATGGAGAACAACACTGGAATGCAGAGAAGAACTTTTTAAAGTATCTAAGATGGGCGTAAGCTTACATCTTTATCTATGGAGATAGTGATCTCCAAGTCTTAGGATACACATATTCATACTACCAATCTAATATAGATAACCGCAAGTCAACTTCAGGGTTTGTGTTCTTATTGAACCGTAGTGTTGTGAGATGGAGAAGCAAGAAGCAGGACATTATGGATGATTCAACAACAGAAGCGGAATACATTGCCACATTGGATGTTGCAAAGAGGCAGTGTAGTTACACAAGTTCATCATGGAACTTGGCATAGTTTACTCTGATACTCCCATCCTGCTGCTCTACGATAACATGGGAGGCATAGCTCATGCGAAGGAACCCAGGTGTCATCAAAATAGCAAACACGTGGAGACAAAATATCATATCATTTTGGTGAATAATTTTGCAACAGATGTTGTTGCACATGTGGAATATTTGAAGTGATATGATATCTCTCAATTAAGGAATAAGAGAGTCACCTTCCTCTTTGAGAGGGTGGATGGACATGGAGTCCTAATCCTTGTATGACCGTCCACTCTATTAAGGCAAGGAGGATTGTCCTCTTTCCTTTATTTCTACATGAAATTGATTTGAATTAATTAGATATGTTGAAAATTATTTGCAAAATATTTAAATTTTCTAATTGAATATCTGTTGTAGAAATTTATTCCAAAAAGCATGACCATTGATTGAAAGCACAAAGTAATATACACCATTGACTATGTATGCACGTGGATTGAGATCTAGGGACATCCAATATATGATAAAAGAAATGTTATACCTAGCTCTTTCTTCATGACAACAATTGCAAGAGCAATAATTCTCTCTCGCTCTCTCTCAATATTGTGGTCATCCACCATATTGACCTAGAGAGCCTCACAATTATCGCGATGCTAGTGTGTTGTCGGATCGACTACACGTGGATCTCTGCCTTCTTCTGTGCATCTTGCTCGTGAGAAAGGCTATCGATTTCATAGGACGATATCAGGAGACTCTATACTTGGATATTCAACTTGGATTATGGGAGGTATGTGTCTCATCCACGTGCCCACAAGTGCATCCTTCATCGAATCATACTTAAGACAGAAGATCTCTTCGCCTAGAGATATACACAATTGCAAACAAGCTTCAAGAGGTAATTCTGTGACTTATTATGATCATTATAAAATTATATGAGAATAGTTTTCATATCATGTAGTTCTATCTTTATAAAAAAATTATTTTTTGTTGCCCTAAGTAACTAGTATGACTAGTCACTCTTGATAGCATGTGATGTGACCTTCATACTTCTGTGAAGTGCTAAGGCCCAAACCCTAGCCGTCAAAAAGAGGGTATTAGGATTATCACAACAAGTGTATATCAAGAAGAACTTGTAAAGATTCAATATGAATAATTCTAAGAAAGTCTTCCTTCCCTTAAGACATGGTATTCACCTCTCTAAAGGGATAGCTCCTCAAACTGTTGAGGAAAACAAAGCCATGCCCAGATGCCCTTATGCATCGATTATAGGAAGCTTGATGTATGCCATGATGTGTGCAAGACCATACATCTACCATAAAGTGTAATTGGTAAGCGATTACCAATACTGCTATGGAGAGAAACATTAGACCGTAACGAAAAACATCTTCAAGTACCTAAGAAGTACTCAAGACTCTATCTTGGATTATAGAGATAATGATATCCAAGTATTAGGGTACATGGACTCAGACTTTCAATCAGATGTGGATGATAAGAAGTCAATTTCAGGGTTCATATTCCTATTGAATGGTGGTGTTGTGCATTGGAGAAGCAAGAAGCAAGACTCCACGGTCGACTTAACACTGAAGTAAAATACATAGCTGCATCGGATGTTGTAAAGAGGATATGTAGTTGTGCAAGTTTAACTTAGGCATAGTTTCTTCATAGGAATCTCCCATTCTGTTGCTCTGCGATAACACGAGTTCCATAGCACAAGTGAAGGAAACCTGGTGGCATCAAAGAAGCAAATACATGGAGATGAAATATCACATCATCTAGGATATCCAGAAGCATGATGATATCATGATCACCAATGTTGCCTCTGCTGACAACATTGTTGAGTTGCTAACCAAGTTGTTGACTCAAAAGGTCTTCTCGACTATCATGTAATAAATATGGGGTTAAGAGTTGTACATTAATATTTCTAAGGGCTAGTGGGAGATTGTTTAACTTGTAAGCCCTTGTAACCCATTAATGCAATAAAAAATTATTGTTTTATCATATCCAAATGAATGATTATGAAGGCA
This sequence comes from Ottelia alismoides, assembly GCA_037367405.1. Taxonomy (NCBI): domain Eukaryota; kingdom Viridiplantae; phylum Streptophyta; class Magnoliopsida; order Alismatales; family Hydrocharitaceae; genus Ottelia; species Ottelia alismoides. The sequence goes on along the minus strand of JAZKJV010006971.1, from coordinate 721,939 downwards.
CTTAATATTAAGGTCCCTTTGTACAATTAGGGTTATGTACCATGGTCATAATGAATTTCTTGAGTATTCAATTAAGATCTCTGGTCTAAGAAAGAGATGATAATCTTTCTCTAAATATCGATTTCTAACTGACTTCTTGATGCAGATCCCTTGCATAGGAATGGTGATTCAGATGTGTCAGATAGCAAACTCAAAGAGTTGACCTGATGAGGTCAAGATAAACTAAGACATGAAATGTAACTATCATGATCAAGCACGCATCCTCTAACCGAAGATAGATATACATTTATATGCCAGAATGTGCACATTAGCCAGACCAATAGGTTGGAGGCCTAGCCAAGATCCATATATCGGTGAGTTTCTTTGCATACTATGACATATGATAAGTATGATCTCTCAAAGGAATCATACATATTCATACTTGATTAACTGGGAGACAAAGCTCAATCATGAGATATTTTGGGGTTATAATGGATTCCATGCATGGTCGTCATGTTTATGAAATAAGATATGAATTCGAGATATTAATATATGCTTTTGGAAAGTATATGATTAATATTGTCACCCAATTTTAGAATGAGAAATCTATTGATATGTTCCAAATAAGATAGTCAAACTAGGGTTTGAACTTCATATATATAAAAGAGTGTAAAGGATGAATGAGTATTGGGAATACTCGGGGTTAAATCTATCGTAATAAATAATCTACCATTACACTTACATTTTGAAGGAAAGATGAAACAAGATGGATTTTAATAGCTCCACTTCTTAGATTAATGCTATGAGAATTAATTGGATTAACTCTCATTTTTTATTCCAATATCCAATTTCAATTCTAATTTCAATGTCCAAATGTTGGAACGAGAAATAGTAATGGAAATGGATATGAACACACTCTTTGAGCTCATTTCTAAGCTCGAAATGGTTTGGACTATGATTATAAAGGGTCAACGAAGTTAGGATCATCTCATTAATACATACTCCATCTCATATAGAATGTGATGCATTTTGTTGAGCTTACTTAGAGTGTGAATCGTTTCAGCTTGAGCTCAAAGATAGGAGTGCATAGTTGATAAATCTCCATTTCATCACCTTTATTCTATCATTTTGGCCTAAAAAACCCTATCTAATGCATGTAAATAACATCTATTTGTACAAAATAGCATTCATTATTTGTTGTATTTAGTGTATATAAAATATGGTTTTTAATGCCAAAATTATAGAATAAAGAGAAAAGAAAAAAAATAAAATATTGAAGATATTTTATGACCCTAAACCTCGAGACCAAGTCAAGAATTAAGTTGGTCGGCAAGGAATAAAGTATGGGGAGATAAGGGCTAAGAATACAATAAAAAACTATTTTATGTATTCATTTATTTATTTATTTTGACACCTATTTTATTCTTTATTATTTATTCACCAATTAAGAAACTTTGTACATGAAAGTTGTAGATAATAATGTAAATAAAAATACAAAATTGAGTTTGTACAAAAATAATACATAGTGTTCATTTTATACACAAAATAAAAAGACAAAACCCAACTTCTCATACCCATATCTTTCAAATAAAAACTCAAAACATAAAAAAATCACCTCTAATTGTATATAACTTTTCACAATCTATTTAATGGTGGTGGTTTTATATTTTTGGAGTTACTGTGTGAAAGTTATGTTTTTGACCCTCATTGTATATTATACCGATTAAGATATTCAATTTATTCGTTATTCATTATTCTTACAAATTTATATGTTTATATTCTTGTAATTATTACTTGTAACGTATGTGCATATTGAAACTAAATAAAACCAAAAAGAAAAATAAAATAAAATAAGTCTATGTGAAAATATAAGAAAAATACCTAAGTTATACATGTATATAAATAAAAGGGGATCCTATTCATTAAAATATAAAATAAAAATAAAACTCAATAAATATATTAAAAATAAAAAGGTGTATAAAAAACATAGGTAAAATACCTATAAATATACATATACAATATACATATCTATTTATTTAAGTGTACAAATTACATCATAAAAATATAATAAAAATATATTTATACTCACAAAACTAAGTTATAAATATATAAAAGAAAATAAAATAATAAAATAATAAAATAAATTATACAAAATAAAAATAAAATGTACAAAATATAGATGAATATACCTATAAATACACTATTAAAAATTAACTACTAATAAATAAAGCCAAAAAAAATAAAAATCATAATAAAAATACTAAATAAAATAATGAACATTTCTTATTTTATAATCAAAAATTAATAAAATCATTTACTATTTTAAAATAATTATTTGTTGAATTAATAAGCATGTTTTGTCGTGTAGCGTGCTGACCTGGATCAATAGCCGCATCCCGCTTGTTGACCTCGGTCAACTACCCTACCTCCAACCGCCTAGCGTGTCAGATGTCCATCACTACATCTTCTATGAATTTCCTCTTCCAACCTGCTGATTTTCTCTTCTCGCTTCCTCTAAGAAAGACCTTCTGCAATCCATCCTCAATCACGTCGGCACCTTTCCATGGTCAAATGCTCCTCGATTCAAGCAGACACCCTAGCCTAATAAGCCCTCATCGTGTTTGTATATAAATAACCCTATCCTCCTTCCTTTCGAGTTTGATCCACTTTTTAGCTTCATCATGTGTTCTTGTGCATGCGTTGAGGATCAGGTGACAACTACGATCTTCCCCATGCTTGGAGATGGTGTAGCAAGGACGAGGAGTGGTCTAAGGTGGAGCTCCGACGACGTCTCTGCTCCCTGAGCTCTCTCAGTTATCAGAGTTGTCCTTATCTTCCCTTTTTATCGCATTTAGTTGTAGATTTAACTTCCAGTAGTTAGTTTAGGTTATAGATAGTTAGTTTAGGGTAATCTATCATCTGCGAAGTTTGCTGGAGTCGAGCTCCGATGAGCTCCTCTGCATGTGTTTATCGGCTCTCCGACCCCGCTTTCGCCTTCACGTCCTCCCCCTACGCTTCCACTTCATCCTACATTTCTTCATACACCTTGCTCCCTTCTGGAGCACACGATCGGGTCTCCTTCTCCATCGCTTCACCGGAGACCTCCGCCCGCTCCATTCCATGTTATTCCACCTCCCAAACACCTCAGGACCAGTCATTTTTTGACCCTTGAGCTAACCCTGCAGGTGCCCGAGTGTTTCAGCCTTGTCCGAGGAGATTTTGGCTTCAGTCGAACCTCCCAGGTCACGCTGCTCCGCCAGTTCACGCTGACGACCCCCGTGCCATTTTAATGGACCTGGAAGGAGGAGGACTGTGCTAGGAGGCTTTGCACCATGTAGAAGGCTATGAGATCACCGGAGATGTGTTGCAACGCCGATTGAAGTTCACCCTTGCGGTGTTCTTCATATGCTCTTCCAGCCGACCTCTGAGCCGTCCGATCAGGGACGCCTCCCCAGCTTTGATCGCAGTTGTTGGATGACGCCACACCAGCAGCGTCAGATCGCTCTATGCGATCTAATCACAGACATCGATCAACGAAGCGGTACCAACCGTTGGATGCGCACCACATGGATAAGTGAGGTAGCCAGCACTGTCGGATCCGTGCAATAAAGGGGTAATTTTCACATTTCTTCTCGAACCTTTTTGTATTTAATATTTAGTCTTGTAATTAAAATATAACGTGTACAATAAAATGGGAATTTTGTACTGGAACCCATGCATTTATTTGTATTCACATATGTGTCCATTCTCCGTCACCTCATGTGCCGTCCTATGTGAGGTGGCGAATTTGCATAGATGCCCTTGGCATTTTTGTATTTGTAAAATAGTCTTTAAAATTAAATAAATGTCGATTTATTCATGTAAATTTCCATCAAGCCTCATGTAATTTATTTTCTTACAAAAATTCCCCTGCCAGGACATTTCTTTTTTATGTTCTTTATCTATTTATTAAATATATCTATGGTGCTCCTAAAATATCAAGAAATAGGGTTAAGTGATCATGTCATGTATATTCACGCCATTATTTTTATTTGTCATTTTTTGCATTTAAAATATTTATTAAAAATTTAATGGAGCATATTTATTCCCTGTTTAAATTGTAAAATACCATAAAATATCAAAATGTGTCTAAAAAATCCAAAAAAAGATGTTTATAGTATATTTTATCCTACTTTAATTGCAGACAAAAAATCACTAAAAATGGAAAAACAAAAAGCCTGAAAAGTGCAAATCCCTAAAATCCTTCATACTATTTTTTTAAAAAAAATCCAAAAATATATTTTTTTTATAATTTTATTTATATAAATATTTATATATTAAAATTGATTTGGGTAATTTTGGGACTTAATTTCTATTTTTAATATCCAAAACAATTTTAGGTATTTTATTTATCCCTTTTTGGGATACTTTTGACTTTAAAAATACATTAAAAAATCATAAAAATTCCTAAAAATTACAAAAATTAGAAAAATATTAAAACCCTAAAAACAATATACTATTTGTATTTTATCTATATTTAGTAATATTTATCAATATACTACTATATATGGTATATATAAAGCCTCATATAGGCTATATTATTTATATAAAAGGAAAAAATAATATAAAAAAATATAAAAAGAAAATATAAAAATTGAAAATATAAAAATCAAAATAAAAAATATGTAATAAAAAATATAATAAAAAATTAAAAATTAAAAGCCCATAAAAACAATAAAATGGACAAGAGATAAAAGACAAAGTTTTGAGCATCTTTTTGCCTCCTCCCATTTGCTCCCTATGTTCGACCTCTACACGTACTTATGCCTATACACATGCTTGCTTGCTATGCATCTTAGGGTAAAGAAAATAAATTTTAACCTCATTTTTGTCTTTCATTGAATTATATATATTGTGGATTGATTGCTGATTAAATCCAAGATCTCCGTCGGGCGCCTCGATGATTGTGCTCCCGCCTTGTGTGGAACACATGAACGATGATTATATTTTTGTATTTATCAGATGGCGCCATTACCGGGGAGCAACGTCTCGTAGGAGATTATTTTTTGTCTCTTTTCTCTTGTCCATTTATTTATTGCATTGTTTATTTATTTTATCAGTATTTATTTTTCATTAATTATTTGATATTAATTGTTGTCTGTTCTGACCACCTCCTCTATTTGTCTTTGATGCGAGGGACCACTACGCGAAGGAGGATCTCTTAGGAGGACCGGTGTACCCAAGCAAGGTGGAGTTAGCCTTTCTTACTCGGCAGACAGGAGACAACATCAAGGGAAGATGGAGAAGAATTTTTTAAGACAACCTATTTTATTCTGCATTTTCTTATTTTTCATTATTATTTATATTTGTGTGAGAGAGAGTGCCACTTAATTGTAATAATTTGGACTCTCCAAGCTACTTCGACTTCGTGAGGTCCAGTGCTCGAGGGATTGTTCCCTTGGGGGCCTCGCCGGTTTTCTCGTATTTTTCTCGCTTTTTTTATTTGTTATCCGATTTTGTTTTATTTATTTTGTGTGAATGAGCCTTAGCTTAGGAATTGCTTGTTCGATATATTAAGGTCCACATACTACTATATATTGCATGTACCTATAGATTTGCTTCTGGACTTAGTCAAATTTTAATATGCTATTTATTTGGATTTGAGATCGAGCACCGAGAGAAGTGCTATACCGCGCTTGCAGGATCCGTTGTGGCAGACACCGATGTACTTCAGAGACCGAACTTTTGGGATCTCATCTCTAGATATTTAGCATGTGGTTCTTCACGATAATAGCAATTTCTGTATCTAGGTTGATTCCATCGGCTTGCATTTGCATCTAGCATAGGTTTTCAATTCTGTTATGCATCCCGCATGTAGAGAGCTGGGAAGCACTGTAAGTCTTCTAACTTTGCATTCATCATCAATTTCCGACTTGCATGGATTTTACGACCTTCTCCCTCTGATTTTGCTCACCTAGGATATTAAATAAAATCGAGTTCATGCATTGAAAATAAACAAAAAAGTGATAACATAAATAAAACTGGGACCGCTAACTCTACTTGGTCTCTAAAATAAAACGTAATGGATTCCTTATTTTGGGGAGAGCAACCCCCTCCTTGTATGTGCATTTTATTCTCACGTACATGCTAAGGATTAGTGTCCCAGTCCCAAGGCTATCTTCGGTGTGTACAACTTCTTGATGACCACCTAACTCTAAAAATGAAAAGGTAACAGATCGGCTCAGTCTCCACTGTGTTGAGTAGGTGAACTAGGGGTTTGCTTTGTGTATTGATTGTGACTTTGAGTCCATCAACGTTTTCATATATTCTTCGAGTCTTCAGTTCCGTAAGCGTGCATACTTTTATCATTGAGTCCTTCTATCTCCTTTGTCCATATTTACCTCCTCATTTGCATTTGAGTCGTGATATTGGGTCTTGAACTTCATCGTCTTCGCCGGATTTTACGGCTTTTCTCTGTGCCCATATCACCCATAATCTAGTCTGGCTCGAGGAGACCCTCTCCTTGCACCACAATTTTGTATGTGTTCCTACCTTGTGTGGAACACATAATTTTGACTGTGTCCAATCTTTGCTCACCCAACCTCCTCGTATCCCCCATATCATTCTTCTTCTACCCGGGAATGTTGTGCTAGTAGGATAGCTCGCATCGAGGATTTCTGGATCCCATTGATTATTTGTGTAAGTTGGGCATGTTTTGAGGATGCTGAGAGTGATATGCTTCTTTGGTGGATTTGACTTCCGGTGTGTGCATAGGAGCTTATTGAGGACTTTGATGATGCGCGATTATTTTTGATACATGATTAATAGGTGAGATTCTTTATTGAGGATTTTGATCTCGCACACCGGATTGAGATGTGATAGATTTCGATGATTTCATGATGATTTCATGAGCTATGAATGATCGATCTATTTTGAGGTCCCTTCCATCTTGGTTTTGAGGTTTGATTGACTATCTTGATTTGTACTTCATAATGATGATGACCGGAACCCACATGATCTCACTCATCTCCTTGATTGACCCATCCTCGATCTCGTGACTCGTCCATCCACCCGTGGCACTTAGAAGATTTTTGCTTATATTTTGTGCCATCTCAACAATTGGATTGACTAGAGGGACCGCATTGTAACTGAGGAGATTGATCTTTTGTCCGTCATGATCTTATGCCCTCTTGAGGATTGATGATCATTTGATTTCGACGACCTGAGATGTGATGCCAGCATTCCCACGATGTGATTGACCTAGTTTGCATACCTCCCCGAGGACTATCTGCGGGAGGATGCAACATTTTCTTTACGCTCGGTTCCCTCACTGCTTGCACTGCCATCTTGTTGAAGCACGGAACTGAGTCATCTGATTTGTTTGTTTGGCCTCCCTGTCTGAGTGTCTTCCTGATCTATCAGTACATGAGGTCAACTACACTGACTCCTTTGAGTCATCTCTCCTTGATGGTCTTCGCAAGAATGAGTTTCATTCTGTTCTGCTTTTTCCATGTTTAGTTCGTAATACTCTCCGAGGGTTATCTACGAGAGACTATGACAGTTTCTTGATCTGATGGTCTCTTCTGATGGTATCCGATCTATCGCCTACCGAGACCTCCTCCGAAGATCCGTCTGATGGATCCAGCTCCTTCGAGCCCTCTCTCCTTGACGACCCTCGCAAGGCTGAGATTTGATCTGACTATTCTTTGCTTAGTTTGCATTGTTCCCCGAGGACTATCTGTAGGAAAATGCAACACATTCTTTACGCTCGGTTCTGCTAGATGATGGTGTCTCCGAGCTGCCGGAGCACGGAACCGAGTCGTCTGATAGGTATTCCTGGTCCCCACTGCCTTCTTGTTGTATTTGATTTGTCGGATCTTGGGACTTATTTATCTGGAATCCTTCAAGTCTACTCTCCTTGACGGTCTTTGCAAGGATGAGCTTTCTTCCTCTAATTATTCATTTGCTAGTTGGCAGTACGCTCCTCGAGGGTTGTTTATGGGACGTTGCCACATTTTCTTGATCCATCGGTCTCTTCTGCTGGTAGCCGACCTGTCGCCTACTGAGACCGTTGTTGATGATCCGTCTGATGGATCCAGCTCCTTTGAGACCGCTCACCTTGACGACCCTCGCAAGGGTGAGCTCTATGTGACTATGCATTGACTAGTATGTACCACTCCTCGAGGGTTGTCTGCGGGAGGGCACATCAGTTTCTAGGAACTCGTCTTCACTTATGGTGTCTCCTTTCTAGTGGAGCACGAAGTCAGGTCTTTTGAATTGTGTACTCAGTCTCCTCCCTAGTTGTGTATCCTATCTGTAGGAGCACAGAGTTGAGTCTTATGATTATTCTGAGATCTTTGATGCATCTGAGTTTGCTCACCTTGACGACCCTCGCAGGGTTAAGCCATATTTTGTGGTGTTCGGTGAGTCCCTGATCCTTTTGACTTTATGATCACCAGATATCACGCTGCTACATTGAGAGTCTCCTATTTTCCACTGATTGTACATCTCTGAGACCATGATTGACTTGGAGGACTCCGTACTTCTCACTCTTCCTCCTAGTCTTACGATACCGGCTCTTTTCCCTCATGATGATCATATGAGCCGATGTTCTCCTTCCCGCTACCGAACCCTGCCTTCGCTTTCGATATATCTTGCCCTAGTAGTTGACACATGCCTGCCTGTATATCTGGGTGTCTTTTCACTTTCTGATTGCATCATCATTCTCACAGGGAGATGATGACGAGAACACGATATTCACTGGTCAGATATCGTCTTGCACTTCACCAGTCTGCCTTGTTGTATATATGTGTTTCGTCTTTCATTCATTCTTTCTCCCGCATGTTACGTGTACCCCAGATCATGTGCCATATCTTTATGTCTATACTTAAGACGTACATTGTCCTAAGTATGGGGGGTATACACTGTGTTGTTATTTCTTCGTTTTGTTTCATCACTCCTATTGTTGCTTATACTTAGGGATCTTTCACCCTTAGTATATGGGGAGTGATACGTACATTCTCTATGATCTTGTCATCTATCTGTATATATTGTCTTCTTTTCTTCTTTTCCTTTTCATTTTCATTTTCTACAAACAAGGTGTCATCCCTTTTTGTCAGTTTTCTATACTTAGGACATACTTTGTCCAAAGTAAAGGGGGGTGTGCACCTGAGTTCTTTCATTCGTTGATCCCCTCCACTGTCTCCTCTCTTGTTGATTTGTTCTTATATACTTAGGGATATCTCACCCTAAGTATAGGGGGACAGATCGAGCTATGATTCATTTATTCCCACCCTTGACCCTCCCTCCTTTGAGTACAGTCTTCTATACTTAGGATTACTTGATCCTAAGTATAGGGGGCAATCACTTTCTTATTCAGTTACCTATTCATTCATTTCTTATTCAGACATTGTAGTATAGGATTTTCTCTACTCAGTATGAGTTATGTCTTCTCTTTCTCTTCTTCGATCTATGAGGACAGTTCGTGCTAAGTATAGGGGGGTCGTATATACACTACATATACTTTAGCCATAACTCGTACTTTCGTATTTCTAATAATATGGCTAAATTACTAAAATACTATATATACAATTCTTTAAATAAATTAATAAAAGGATATATATTCCTTAAAATTCTTTTTGTATATACTGATTAATAAATCAGGCTAAAATGTTTTGCAAAATGATTTGAAAAATGGTTTGACCTGTTTGGAAAACTTTTTGTAAAATGCTTTCAACCTTTGTACAAAAGAATTTTTTTATAAAATTTATTTCTTTGTGTGTAATAAATTATTTTGAAAACCTGTTTGCAAATGTTTGGAAAATGGTTGTGAAAATATTGTAAAATTATGTATCTAAGTTTTAAAAACCTTTGCAAATTAGTTTTCAAATGTTTATAAATATTTGCAATAATTTTTTTGGACTATAGTTTTCAAAATTATTTTCAAATAAGTTTGAGGAATTTATATCAATATAGAAAATAAAATAAAAATAATAATAAAAAGATAGTAATCCTTTATCACTTGTATATATACACAGATTAATAAAAACAAATAATATTTTAAATTCTTTAAATTATTAATCCTTGTAAATAAAAAGCAGCACGCCCATGTAAATAGTTGTACATATTTCATACTTCTTGTGTCAAAATTCTTTTTTGCAAAATTCTTTGTGCAAAAATTCTTTTTATTTCCAATTTTTTTAAAAATTACATTATTCTTTCTGCATTGTACATAGCATTTGCATATCATTCTTTTGAATTGAGCTTGATGATTGAACTAGTCAAAAAAAGTTGAAGATTGGAGCTTTGTTGGACCTTACTGCACCTAACTGCACTGGAACCTTATGGGAACTAGGTTTAAGGTACTTCAGGTCCATTGGGACTTAATTCTTTGAGAATTAGGAGTGGGTTCAAGTCACCTCAACTGACTAACTAGAACTTTTCGAGACACACGCATGACTCTTGTCGGCCATGACCTAACTTGGACACTTGCACATTTCACTTGGCTTACTCAGTTGGAGTGGTGAGGGGAAGGGATTTTCTGATTTGAGACGCACATGAGTGGAAACATTCGTCCTCGTCTAGGGAGGGAAGTGCACCCCAACCCGATCCAGTTGCCATGGAGTCGAATGACAGGAGTGTGTGGGCAAGAGGAAAAACTCCTTATGTAAATGCTGTTGTAAATAGTATGTTGAAAAAAACTCCAAAAAAGTGGACAGGCCTACAAATAAAAATAAAATACCTGCCGGGGTATGTATATATGTTGTATAGAAAATATGCAAGCTTGAGCATCAAAGTTATACCATGTGAGCCTGCAGCTGGATGACTTTGCTACACTGGTCATGTATCCCAGGATTGGTAGCTACACTGGATACCGTCCATTCTTTTCTTCACCTCCTCCTCTTGAGTTACATGCCACCTGAACTTAGAAAGGAATACCCCGCTCCTCGAGGACCGAGTGCTGGATTGGGGAATCATTGGGTTGTCATTCTGGAGAAGTCAGTTATTTTGTCATTTCAGTTGGGGATAGCCACTATCACTTACACCATACAAGTCAGCTTCATAGTCATAAGGGTTTGCATATGATGTAGGCTAGTTCTGACCTGGCTATTGAGGTGGTTTGAACTGAGTTCTGTGACTCTCGAGGGCTGTTGTGTTTTAAATTTGGTTCCCAACCAGGTTCCACACAAATTTTCACATCAAGATCTAACTTGAGCTCCAAACTTTGATTTTGTAGCGACAAGTTTAATTATTGAAAATCAATTCCATTTATTCTTTTTTTTCTTTTCTTCTTTATTTTTCTATACTTATTGCATAAGTGTTTGTAGGGATTAGAAAAGGCAAGTATAGGGAGTGATGAATCTTGATTTCATCACCTTTATTCTATTATTTTGGCCTTAAAAACCAATGTATGTAAATAGCATCAATTTGTACAAAATAACATTCATTATTTATTGTATTTATTGTATATAAAATATGGTTTTTAATGCCAAAATTATAGATTAAAGAGAAGAAAATAAAAAGAACAAAATATCGAAGATATATGACCCTAACCCCGAGACCAAGTCAGGAATTGAGTTGGCCGACAAGGAATAAAGTAGGGGGAGATAAGGGTTAAGAACAAAATAAAAATCTATTTTATTTATTCATTTATTTATTCATTTTAACACCTATTTTATTCTTTATTATTTATTCATCAAATGAAGAAACTTTGTGCATGAAATTTGTAGATAATAATGTAAATAAAAATACAAAATTGAGTTTGTACAAAAATAATACACAGTGTTCATTTTATAAACAAAATAAAAAGCTAAAAACCCAACTTCTCAGACCCATATCATTCAAATAAAAACTCAAAAAATATAAAAAGCACTCTAATTGTATATAACTTTTCACAATCTATTTAATGGTGGTGGTTTTATATTTTTTTGGAGTTAATGTATGAAAGTTATGTTTTTGACCCTCATTGTATATTATACCGATCAAGATATTCAATTTATTCATTATTCATTATTCTTACAAATTTATATGTTTGCATTCTTGTAATTATTAATTTTAACATATGTGCATATTGAAACTAAAATAAAACCAAATAAAATAAAATAAAATAAGACTATGTGAAAATATAGGCAAAATACCTACGTTATACATGTATATAAATAAAAGAGGAACCTATTCTTTTATTCTTTTATATTTTTATAACATTGTAAATATTGTCTATACTATATTAAAAATATAAAACCAAAAAACTCAATAAAATACATTAAAAATAAAAGGTGTATATAAAACATAGGTAAAATACCTATAAATATACCTATATGATATACATATATATTTATTTAAGTTTACAAGCTACATCATAAAAATATAATAAAAATATATTTATACTTACAAAATTAAGTTATAGATATATATAATAATAAAATAATAAAATAATAAAATAAATTATAAAAATAAAAATAAAATGTACAAAATATAGATGAATATACCTATAATTACACTAATAAAAATTAACTACTAATAAATAAAGCCAAAAAATAAATAAAAATCATAATAAAAATACTAAATAAAATAATGAACATTTCTTATTTTATAATCGAAAATTAATAAAATCATTTACTATTTTAAAATAATTATTTTTTGAATTAATAAGCATGTTTTGTCGTGTAGCATGTGGACCAAGACCAATAGCCACGTCCTGCTTGTTAACCTAAGTAAACTACCCTGCCTCCAACTGCTTAGCGTGTCAGATGTCCATCACCTCGTCTTCTCCGAATTTCCTCTTCCAACCTATTGATTTTCTCTTCTCGCTTCCTCTACGAAAGACCTTCTGTAATTCATCCTCAATCACACAGGCACCTTTCCATGGTCAAACGCTCCTCGATTCGAGCAGAAACCCTAGACTAATAAGCCCTCATAATGTTTGTCTATAAATAACTCTATCCTCCTTCCTTTCGAGTTTGATCCCCTTTTGAGCTCCATCCCGTGTTCTTGTGCGTGCGTTGAGGACCAGGTGACAACTGTGATCTTCCCCGTGCTTGGAGACGATGTAGCATGGATGAGGGGTGGTCCAAGGAGGAGCTCCGATGACGTCTCTGCTCCCTGAGCTCTCTCAGGTATAATAGTTGTCCTTATCTTCCCTTTTTATTGCATTTAGCTGTAGATTTAACTTCCAGTTGTTAGTTTAGGTTATAGATAATTAGTTTAGGGTAATCTATCATCTACGAAGTTCGCCAGAGTTGAGATCTGGCGAGCTCCTCTACGCGTGTTTATCGGCTCTCCGACCCCGCTTTCGCCTTCACATCCTCCCCCTATGCTTCCACTTCATCCTACACTTCTTCATACACCTTGCTCCCTTCTGGAGCACACGATCAGGTCACCTTCTCTGCCGCTTTACCGGAGACCTCTGCCCGCTCCATTCTGTGATATTCGTCGGAGATGATCTGCAACGCCAATCGAAGTTCACCCTTGCGATGTTCTTCATATGTTCTTCGAACCGACCTCTGAGTCGTCTGATCAGGGACGCCTCCCCAGCTTTGATCGCAATCGTTGGATGACGCCACACCAGCCCGTCATATCGCTCTATGCGATCTAATCACAAACATCGATCCACGAAGAGGTACCGGCTATTGGATGTGTGCCACGTGGATAAGTGAGGTAGCCAACGAAATATAGCGTGTAGAATAAAATGGGAATTTTGTACTCGAACCCCTGCATTTATTTGTATTCACATATGGGTCCATTCCACGTCACCTCATGTGCCGTCCCACGTAAGGTGGCGAATTTGCATAGATGCCCTTGACCTTTTTTAATTGTAAAATAGTATTTAAAATTAAATAAATGTTGATTTATTTAGGAAAATTCGCATCGAGCACCCTGTAATTTATTTTATATGCGAAAATGCCCCTACTATGACATTTACTTTTTATGTTCTTTATCTATTTATCAAATATATCTATGTTGCTCCTAAAATATCACAAAAATAGAGTTAAATGCTTCATGCATGCATGATTGGCATTTTTTTGCAATTATTTTTTTATTAAAAATAAAATGGAGCCTATTTATTCCTTATTTAAATTATAAAATACCAAAAAAATATCAAAATGCATCTAAAATTCCAAAAAAAATGTATATAGTATATTTTTTCTTGTTTTAATTATAGACCAAAAATCACTAAAAATGGGAAAACAAAAAGCCTAAAAAGTGCAAAACCCTAAAATCCTTCATAAAAATCTAAAAATTCTTTAAAAATCCAAAAATATATTTTCCTTTTTTATAATTTTATTTATATAAATATTTATATATTAAAATTGATTTGGGTAATTTTGGGACTTAATTTCTAATTTTAATACACAAAATAATTTCACATATTTTATTTATCCCTTATGTGGGGTAGTTTTGACTTTAAAAATACAAAAAAATCACAAAAATTACAGAAAAACAAAAAAAATAGAAAAATATTAAAAACCCAAAATAATCTATTATTTGTATTTTATCTATATTTATTAATATTTATCAATATACCACTATATATTGTATATATAAAGCCTTATATAGGCTATATTGTTTTAAAAGAAAAAAATAATATAAAAAATATAAAAAGAAAATATAAAAATTGAAAATATAAAAATCAAAATATAAAAATATAAAATCAAAAATATAATAAAAAATAAAAATTAAAAGCCCATAAAAACAATAAAATGGACAAGAGATAAAAGATAAAGTTTTGAGCATCTTTTTGCCTCCTCCTCCCGTTTGCTCCATGTGTTCGACCTCTACACGTACTTATGTATATACTCATGCTTGCTTGCTATGAATCCTAAGGTCGAGAAAATAAATTTTAACCTCATTTTTGTTATTCATTGAATTATGTATATTGTGGGTTGATTGCTGATTAAATTCAAGATCTTCATCGGTCGCCTCAACGACTGTGCTCCCACCTTGTGTGGAACACATGACGATGATTTTATCTTTGGGTTTATCTATAGTGCTTCAGTAAAAGTGGTATAAACCCTGAAATTGGATAGTTATCCAAAATTCACATCACTATTCATGGATAGTATGATTTCTCCATGATTATCTCCAAGTATCTGCATTTATATCTCACGAGTCCTAATTGGATTAGGCCATGTACTGTGTTGTCAATATTGAGATAATAATTGTTATTGTCATATATAATTTTCTATAATGGTATTTTTGTGAATATGATTCACAAATATAATTCAATATTTAATATGAATAATTATTCGTAATATATTTATATGAGTTTAATTCATATTAGTTATTTCAAGGCATTTATGTGAATTTGACTCACATTGGAATTCAAATGTAAATTGGATTTACATTTTTGTTTGGATTTATGAATAAGATTCATAAGTTATGAGGGTTCTCTTGTAAATTACAAATTATGATAATTAGATTATCATGATGATAATTAAACAACAACTCCAAAATCAATATTTAGAACAAGGTGGACATCCGTGCTAAGGGAAGTATAGACGTCCGACATAGTCCTAATAGTTGTTGTGTTTGTTGCTTTATTAATTGGTAATTAAAAGGAAATAAATCAAGTCCTAATTATTATTGAATGAGTATTAAATCGTAGCCTTTTTCCGACAATCCAAAAGATAACAAGGCAGGTATCTACTATGAGGAGAAGACTCCTCAAAGACGTCTACCATCCCTATAAAAGAGAGGGCTATGCCTCTCTTTCAAGAGCATGTTTGTTCCTTCTATTTTTTGCTTGCCTTGAAAATTGAAGAGGAGATCAGTCTTGAATTTTTTATTCTCATGGATGTCTACTCTTCTATCCCTACACGCCCACCTTGTCAAGCTCTCCATTTCTCTCCATTGGTGTAGCCTTGTGGAGGAGAAGGTTGTCACCTTCTCCAAGCTCCTCGTGCATAACGAAGGATCGATTTCATGTGATGAAATCAGGAGCTTGACCATCCCTGCAGGGACAAGTTAAAGAAGTCGTTATCGAAGTTTGTGGGAAGCAAACATGACTCATCATCATCCCACGAGAGGAGCAAACACAAATCAAACTTGATTCAGAAGGTTTCTTTGTTTAGAAACTCACACTTCAAGAGGTAACACATATCTCCTCTCAATAATCATTAGAATATATGAAAACATATTAGGAAAATAGTTTCCCAAGATTAATGGTTCAACAAAGCGTAAATTTGTTGTGCTGAAATTGCAAGCTCATACGATGAATGATTAATGTTTTTACAAATAGTTTGTTATTTTTTTTGCTTCATGATGCAAAGTTTAAAACTTCCTTCAAATAGACCATCTTACATGCAACATAGAATCGGATTCAAAGATGGCAAAAGCTGGATTTTCTAAATAATACATCACTACCAAAGCTTAAGTCGTTACCCCTACCCTTAAGTATCCATTCCTTACGAGGCTGGAGAAGTTATTTCTGGTTATTATCAACTAACAATTGACCAAAGAGCGGGAGTTTTGCTTGCTTGAGATCCTGAAAAGGAACCACAAAGTGATAGGCATGAGACTATTTGATCTTGCTGGATTAACCGCACTCTTTATTCCCATCAAATTTATTTAGACAATAATGCTATACCTTCTCGGGAGTTCTACTGCATATTGAATGCAAATTTGCGAGTAGAAGTTGAGAAATAGATTGAAAAGTGATTTGGATCCGATTTTATTTATCCCATCTCTGACTCTAAATGGGTAGCAACTTTACATGTTGTCCTAATGAAGACAGGAATTCAGATGGCCATCAATGAAGAAGCAGAAGATATAGTGACATGATTGTCCATGACATGGCACGTTTGTATTAATTACAGACATCTATAGGTTATGACTAAGAAATATCATTTCCCTTTGCCTTTTATTAATCATATCTTTGAGAGGCTAGCAGGGAAAGGGTTCTTTCATTTTCTTGACGGGTACTCGGGCTACATTCAAGAAGTCGTAGCTCCTGAGGAACAGGAAAATACCACATTCACTTGTCCATTCAACACATATGCATTTAGGTGCATGACTTTTGGGCTATGAAATGCCCTAGATACCTTTCAAATATGCATAATTGTTGTGTTTGGCGAGATTGTTGGAGATTTATTGGATGTTTTTATGGATGGCTTCTCTGTTCATGGTGATTCATTTGATGCTTGTATTATGCACTTGGATCGAGTTCTTCAAAGATGTAGGGAGGTTAATATGGTTCTCTCCTAGGAGAAAAATTTATATTATGGTATAGGAGTGGAGGTTGACCTTGCTAAGGTGGATGTGATAAAGAAACTCAATCCACCAACCAACGTCAAGTCAATACGTTCATTTCTAGGGAATGCTGGATTTTATATGCGATTCCTTAAAGATTTCTCGAAGATTACCCGAGCACTGATGGAGCTCTTAGGAAAATACATTGAGTTTATTGTAGATCACATGTGTTTAGAGGCCTTTGAGCTCTTGAAAAGAAAGATCATAGAATTTCTCATTGAAAGATTCTTCGGTTTTTTCTATAGGGGTTGTGCTATGATCGAGGAGAGATGGGATACCATTTGCAATTTACTATGCAAGTATTTTTTTGGATTAAGAATTATACAATGACCAAAGAATAAATGCGCATAGTTGTTTGGGCCTTAGAGAAATTCAGCTCATATCTTTTAGCTTCTAAGGTGACTATATATCTAGATTAGACAACAATTTGATACCTAATGGAAAAGAAGGATGCAAAGGCGTGTTTTCTTAGGTTGATTTTACTACTCTGGGAGTTTGATTTGGAGATAAAAGATAAAGCTGGAGTTAAGAATGTTGTGATAGGTCATTTATCTCGAATTGAACTAAAAGATTCCTCTGATTTTGAGACTATTCGAGAATCTTTCCCAAACAAGTCGATTTGTGTTATCGATTCTCTTCCATGGTATGCCAACATGGTGAACGTTCTTGTCTCCAAGAAGGTTCCCCGAGGTTGGACTAGAAGCAACATTGACTGGCTGAAGTTGGGTTAGAGGATGTACCATTGGGAGGATCCGTTCCTTTTCTTTGAAGGACAATATTATGTCTGGAGGAGATGTATTTATCAAGAGGAATACAATAGTGTCCTTACTCACCGCCATACTTTGAATGCAGGAGGACACCACTCAGGAAATAAAACCACTCATAAAGTGCTCCAGTGTGGCTTTTAAGGTTGACCTTGTTTCGTGCTGCCTATGATTTTGTTAGGTCGTATTCAGTATGTCATAGAATGGGAGGGATAATTGGTTCAATTGATGTTATGCCCATGCAACCTGTGATTTTTGTGATGTTTTTTATGCATGAGGAATTGATTTTATGTGTATTTTCCCTCACAGTCATTGATATGGGCACATATTGTTAACTGTTGATTATCTTTCTGGATGGGTGGAGACTATCACAACCAGAACCATAGACAACAAGGTTGTCTCTAAGCTTGTGAAAGATGACATCATTTCAAGGTTTAGTATTCCTAAGTTCTTATACAAGATGGGGGTAGCCATTTTGTGAATCAAGACACGAAGAGTTTAGCTAAGGACTACAATATTGATCATTGTCTCACTAGTCCTTACCATCCACGGTTTGCATAGAAGAGGTATCAATAGTGAAGCAAAGAGAATTTACATAAGCTTATTCATCCTAATTTGAAGAATTGGTTCCAACTTTTGGACTAAGTTATATAAGTTTACAAAACGGCCTACAAGACTTTGCATAGAGCTTCCCCGTTCATAAAGATCTATGGCAAGCCATGTCATTTCCCCACTGAATTAGTGTATATATCTGAATGGACAATAAGGAAGGTCAATTGGAATAGTCACATATGCAAAAAGATCAGAGACGGATTTAAGTGAGCTCCTTGAGATCTAAAACAGATTATATGATAACAGCATAATCTAGAAGGACAAAGTTAAGAAATGGCATGATCAACACATCAGGTGCAGAAACATTATCTCTGGAGAGGAGGTATGGTTGTTTAAAGCGAAGTAAAAGATATTTCATGGCAAATTAAAATCTAAATGGATGGGTCCGTATTTTGTCAGAGAAGTTCATAGTAATGGCAGTGAGAATATATCCGATCTCACATATAGTGCATGATCTTTCTTAGTAAATGGACAGGTGCTTAAGTATTTTCTTCAATCTACTGCACAATCAATCTAAAATGAGGATTTTTTTCATGTAGAATGATGATTCTTAGGTCTTCCTAAACCATCCCGCATGATCGGCATCATTGGAGACTCAACATCACCAAAGATTTAGATCCATTAGATCAACAACCCACAAATTCAAACACTAAATCATTTGTATATGCATTATATCTCTTGGCCTTCCACTTACGTTTTTTCTATATTATATTTAGGATGACCAGTGCCTAAGCATAGGGGTCGACCACTATTGCATATATCTCCATTTCTATCATAAGTATCCCCCTCATTTTTGTTTTTTCTACACTTAATCCCTCATAAGCCTGAGTATATGGGGGCAATTCAACTTTTATATGTGCATTTATTCTTATCTCACTAATGCATAGTATGAGTTATGTTCTTCATTTCACTTTGTTCCATGAGGACATATCACAAGCTCCGTATGGAGTTGTATTACATATATACTTTATCCACAAGAAGTACTTTGAATGTGTTGTAAATAAATAATGAGTTACAGGTACATTGTTTCGTAAAATGTTTTACAAAATTATTTGTAAAAACATTCATATAATGCTTCGTAGAATATTCTACAAATTGATTGTAAAATGTGTGAACAACTGTTTGTAAAACTTTTTATGAAAAGATTGGGGGTATACCAATTTTTAAGAAAATAATAATATAATAAAAATATACAAAGTAGTAAGTGGTTTATCATTGACTCTTTCATGTCAGACATGACTTGTGCAATTCAAGCTACTTGGTTTAGAGTGACAATTTATTCAGAGTCTCACTGTTCTTCATTATAAGGGTCTTAAGACTTAATTACTCGAATTCCCAAGTTTGAAAGATATACATGTAATATTGCATGAAGAATCTCTATCCTTAGAAGAATATGACCAGCACTACACATGCATAATTGCATACTCTTTGTGATGAGTCGATGTTTCGCCTGAGGAACTAGGATGAGAGGATTGAGTTTGGACTTGGTTTTATGATTCTTGAGGATTGGATATCACTTCACGAAGCATGAATGTCAGCACATTAGCCAGTATGGGAACAAGGTTCCTATATTATCTTGATTGTACCTAGGTGTCAATGTGTGAAACCATAAAAATTGTTGATCACTATGCACCAACTTGGTAAGAGTAATGGAGCTAGACGTATCCTTACATATATTTTGAAAATCAAAAGAGAACTAGAAATACAAAGAAAAATCCTAAAAAATATTATATTATTGGCAAGCGCTCTAAACCTTTTCAAGTCTCCATTTGGATGAAAGCTACAAGGTCATAAGAGTTGTTCGAGCACACAAAATGGGTTCTTCATCGTAAACTCTACAAGTTTGGGTGTTGAAAGTATATTAAATACTCAAAAGAGGCAAACTCGGTGCATCCCAGGAAAATAAGTGCAGACAGTCCAACTCTTTATGGACATGTTGTTGACACCAAAAATAATGAGAGGTGAAAACAAATGACACAATCCTACCCAAGATCTTTGAAAATAAACAGCACAATCGTACTTCCTCCATACTTGGCTATTCCATCTTACACTTTGAAGTTTGATAACTAAAGAGACGGTGGGCTGAAGTGAGACTTGATTATGGAACCAAAGTTGAGGGTCGGATCCTTATGACGACCTTTTATACTAGGACCTTGGGCGAAATTGAGACTCTACACATGCAAATGTCATCAACATTGATTGTCATACTTCTATATATAGGGGTTGGGGAAGTTGCACCTGGGGGTGTAGCCAACTAGCTGCACATGACCATTTTTTCCATAGATTTTTTGGGTTTTTGAAATGAAACCTAGGGGGGGTTAAATAACCATATATCACCATAATCTCATGCCAAATTCAACTAAATTAGACACTTCTATCATCTCCATCAAGACTATCACATTTTGACGATTTCAGAATTGTTGAAATTAACCCTATCTAGACGGGCATGTTAGGAATGTTTGTTTTGCATGAAATTTGAAACACATATTCCACTCAATAACTAAGTGAGCTTCCCTTTTACCAGTCATATATACATGTATGTGTGTGTGTTTGTGTGTGTGTGTGTGTATGTATGTGTGTGTATGTATTACGTGTGTGCGTGTATGTGTGTATGTGTGTCTCTCTGTGTATGTGTGTGTATGTGTGTGTGTATGTGTGTATGTGTGTGTGTTATCTGTATGTGTGATTGAGTGTGTGTGTGTGTGTATTATTTGTGTATGTATGTGTGTATGTGTGTGTGTATGTGTGTGTGTGTGTCTATGTGTATGTGTGTGTATTATGTGTGTATGTGTGTATTATGTGTGTATGTGTGTGTGTATGTGTGTGTGTGTGTGATGTATGTATGTATGTATGTATGTATGTATGTATGTATGTATTTATGTATGTATGTATATATGTATGTGTGTGTATGTATGTATGTATGTATGTATGTATGCATGTATGTATGTATGTATGCTTATAGAGGGTCTGATAACTAGAGAAGTTGAGTTCCTTTGAATGAAATTTGGTTATACTTAGAGTCTAAGAGACCTAAAATCTGTAATCTAGATTTCAAGTCTTGTTTCTCACATAGACAATTAGAATTTCAAGTTACTTATTCATTCTTTATTACTAATTTATTGCTCGAGGATGTGCAAGGTTTAAGTATGGGAAGACATGAATCAGTTATTCGTCAACATTATATCGAGATCTTAGCACTCTATCGAAACCAAACAATAAATAAACCCCCTAATTAAATAAACTTAACATTCTAAATTATGTATATAACTAGTACTAATTAATGTAAATAAATAAGATTCAAAATTCCTTTTGTAATGTACACATTTGGCAATGTGTTGCTCGCTTTTCTCGGGTTTTTAATTAAATGAATTATGAACAAGTCCTTGCCAATCAAGCATCAACACAAAAATTTATTTTTTCTTCTCATGCTAATTTAATTCCAAAAATGAAAGTATAACAGGAGAATTTTTTCTATTTAATTAATCTGTATAGCAACAGGATCGAACTCACGGAGGCTACAAATCCTGAGGGTTATTCAAATAATCAAAAAAATTCAATTAAAAGAAAAAGGGAATCTCAAATATAAAGCTAACTACCTTGGTTTTTTGTGAGATTTTTATCTTTTTATTTTTTTTAATTTTTTATTTCTTTTTTTTATTTTCAAATTTTTAGTGATTTTAATTTTGAAATTTTTAAATTTTCAAAAATATAATTTTCAAAATAAATTTATACACAAAAGAATTAGAATTTTTTTAGATTTTTCAAATATGATAAAAATTCCCAAAAATGTCTAAATAAAATATTTATGTATTTCTAATTATTTTTTAGTATTTTTGTGATTTTTTATATTTTGTAAGGATTTTCAAAATGAATAAAAAAAGGGGGAAATGCAAACATTAAGCAAAATGGATTATTTTGCAATTTAAAAATATAAAATGAAATAAAAATTTGTGAAACTTATTTTTACTATAAACTAAAGGAAATTATCTACAAACAGGAACTGAAATCATTTTTTTATTTTTCTACAATTTTACATGATTTTTTATAAGATTTTAGTATTTCGCAATTTTTTTGAGTTTATAAATAGTTCATATGTGAAAATTGGAAAGAAAATAAAATACATAAAAATAAAAAGTAATATAATATTTTTTGGAATTTTTTAAGCAATATTTGAATTTTTATAATTTTTCAAAGTTCAAACAATTAAAAAAATGATTTTTTTTATAATAACAAATGTGAAGAAAATGCAATGCTAAAATTAAACTAAGAAGAGGCACAGAGCAGGAACATAACATAATTTTTTTGAGAATTTATTGAACACAAATAACATTTATTTTAATGATAAAAAGCATGCAAAATAAAGTCTGTAAAATAGGGATTGAAACGCAAATAGTTAGTGTTTTACATAAAAATAATAAGAAATAAATGCAGGGAGAATTTCGTAATTTACCCATAAAGTGCATGCAACACACGTGACAAGCTGGACAGTAGGGGTGTTTATACAATTGAAAGAACTTGGAGGGGCTTTATAGCAATTTGACCAATAGAGTATATATTTTCTATTTAGGGCACCCTGGGTCATTCTGTTCCTATTCAAAAACAAGTGAGAGCGGTGCGTCGCCCCTTCTTGCAGATCGCGGAGGCACGGTGGGCTAGCGGAGCTCGCGGTGGAGCGACGTCGACGGAGGGCGACACATGCCCTCGCACGGCCAGCGAAGATGGATGGGCTGCTCCAGCGGCGGAGGTGGACGACCGACGAGTAGAGCTAGGCGGCGGTGGCTGTAATGCTGCCGCCCCAACCTTTTTATTTTTTAAAATATAAAATAGAAATCGGAAAACCTTTATTATTTTTTTATATAAAAAAGCGGCATATTTGTTTTTTATTTATTTATTGTAAAAAAAGAAACTCTAGGAAAATTTTTCATATTTTTTCTTATTTTTTTGTATTTTTTACGTTATTTTTTTGAAAAAGACAACAACAACTTTTTATCTAATTTTTTATTCCAGCAAATAAAATATAGATAAAAAACTACGTGAGCATAATGGCTCGATCTAAAATCAAATACAGAAATGTGAGTAGATACGGATCCGGCGAGGTGAGAGATCGAATCCATATCTCTGACCATTGTACGTGACCGGAGTTGGAAGATTGCATGAGGTAGAACGTGAATGTGGAGAGATAAAGAATATGATATGAAATCGAAATCGAGGGTGGATCAAATCGTGGTGGGTGATTAAAAAAATTTAAATAAGATCTAGAAATATAAAATGACAACGAAATTAAAAATGCAGAAAATTAAACTAGTATTAACCTAGATTAAAAACAAGAGAAAATGAATCTCATCGTGGGAGCGGATGAACATCGTGATGACCTCGACAAAGGCCAACTCGCTGTCACCGGACGGCTCATAGGCTAGGCACCCTTTTGCGACAAGATGGCTCTCAGAGAATAGGCTCCTCTCACCAAAGATTGATCAAAGAGAAATGAGGGAGGAGGAGCCAATTAAATAGAAAAATAATATAATTTGAATTTGAATTTAAAAATTTGAAAAGAGAGGATAAGGATGGAGGAGGTTAATGGTGGATAAAATTACATTATCTACATAAATAATTAATTAATTAATTTCATCACTTTATTTAATTAAATAATAAATGTCAATCATTTAATTTTTTTGTGGTGGTTATTTAAGAATATCAACTATATACATATAGTACATTATATACATAGTTAAATGAGGAAATTTATTTATTTTTATGTTTTATGTTTTATTTTTATTTTAAATAATTGCTAAAAATATTTATAATTATTTACAAAGACAATATGTTTATAAATAAATATATATATATATATATATGATAAATAAACGGTACAATTGCACAAACCGCCCCAGAAAATCGACTTTCAAACCGTAACTCCAAAAATTATGAAACCACTGTCATTTTAAAGATAATTTAATTTACAATATGATGGAAGTGAGGTTGATTTAGTTAAGTTCATATGGAGTCAGAATTAATCTTTCAATTATTGCTTTATGGCTTTTTCCAAGTATGGTTATTTTTATTCTATACATTATTTTATTTTGTAATTATTTTTATTATTTAGAAAACATTTTCATTTACAGTTTGTTTTGAAAATTAATTAATTTGAGGTCAATTTATATACAAATAAAATAGTATAAGTTTTATACAAATATACACAAAAAAGTATTTACAAAATATTTTTTGGATTTTCTGATTAAGGACCTTATCTCCCCCTACTTTATTCCTGGTCGATCAAGTCAAGTCTTCACCTTCTCTCGGGATTCGGGTAAGCCTGTATCTATTACATATATATAGTCTTTTTTTATTTTTCTTTATTTTCCTTTATTTTTTCTTTATTTCTTTATTTATTTATTTTAGGTTAAAATAACAATATATGTACAATATTTATACACAGATGCAAGTTAGTAAGAATATGGATTTAGTATTATATACAGGTGTTTTATAAGGGATTTTAAGCTAAAATAAATGAATAAAGATGATGAAATGAAGATTCATCATCTCCCTATGATTTACACTTGCTAGTCCCTTAACAAACACTTATTTGAAAAAATAAGTGAATAAAAGAAAAAGTAAGGAAAAATAAAGAAATTAGGACAATATTTAGTATTAAACTTATCTTCATAAAATTGTAGTATGGAGCTCTATCAGACCTTTGGATTATTACTGTGGTAGAACCTTATTGAGAAATGGATTTAAAACCTAACAACCTCTAAGTTCCACAAGACTCCTATTAAGGTCTCCTCAACAGTCAGGTCAGAACAACTCTACATACACAAATTCTTATGATTGTGAATCTTTATTTGTACGGTGTAAGTGAAATATAGCTCTCCATCTCAAAAGTAGCAAAGAAACAACCTCTCTCAACAAGGTAACTCTAGTCCCCTGGTCTAGAAACTCTTTCCTCAAGGAGCGGGGATATTCCCTTCTAAGTTCAAGTACAACCAGCTCAAGAAGAGGAGATGGAGAAAAGAATGAACATTAACCAGTGTAGTTACCTATCCTTGGATGCATGGCCAATGTAGCCAAGTCATCCAGGTGCAAGCTTACAAAAATTTGACTTTGAAGCTCTCTTTTTTCTTTTTTTGCCGCGTGTATATACACTCTGGCAGGCATTTTACTTTTCAATCAGGCATGTCCACTTTTGGAGATTCTACAATTTTCTCTTCTTTTTTTTTTGAAAATATATGCAAGGTACAACATGTACATAAAGAGTTTTTCCTCTTGAGCTAGTAGACTATCCCTCTTTTGAAGCATTATTGCAACCCCACAACATCCTGTCTTTAGACCTCAATGCTACTAGATCAAGTTGAGATGCACTACCCTCCCTAGAGGAAGACGAGAGATTCCTCCTAGATGTAATACCCTCGTATGCTACTCCAAGCCAAAAGATTCTGCCTCCTCACTACCTCCTCCATGAAGAGCTACGTGTAGTGTGCTTGTCCAAGATAAGCCATGCTCTGAAAGAATCATGCATGTGTTGTTAAATATTCTACTTAGACTTATAAAGACGACATGTGAACATAGTCTTATGGACTCAAAAAAATTAAATCGCTAGGACTTGAAAAGCCTTAACTCTAGTTCTTATAAGGTTCCTCTAAAATTAAGTGGATTAAGGTCCAACTAAGCTCCATTCTTTAATTTTATTCCAGACTTAGTTTAAATGTCAATACTATCCTGAAAAATGCACACGCAAATGCAAGAAATATGTACAATGCAAAGAAAATAAAGCAAAATCTTTTTTTTTTGAAGCAACTTTCTAATTTTTATCTTTTTATGGATTTTGTTGGAAAGAAAAAATGATGCACATGTAAAAAGAGATTTTTTTGAAATTTTAATTATGTAATTTTTTATAGACTTTTGGTTTTGTAGTTTTTAGGGATTTTTTAAAGGAAAAAGGGTTAGTAAAATATATACAAGTATATACATGGATAAGTTTTTATTATTTTTTGTGTTTTTATTGTGTTTTTTTGTTCTTTTTGTTTATTTTGTTTTTTTGTTTTTATTTGTTTTTAGTTTTTTTGTTTTGTTTTACTTTGCTCTTTTTTGTTTTTGTTTTGTTTTTTTGTTGTTTTTTCTTTGTTTTTTGTTTTTGTTTTGTTTTGTTTTTTTAATAAAAGGTGACCAAAGTCTATATATACACAAGTAGATTTTATGCATTTATATACATATCCCAAAAATATACAAAAAATAATTACATTTTTAAAAGTACGAGTTATGTCTAAAGTATATACAATATATATGACACCCCCTATACTTAGCTCTAACTATGTCCTCATAGTGATTAGAGAGTGGCAAAGGAATACATAACTCGTGCTAAGTATGAAAAAGTGAAAAGACTCCTATGCTACGACTCAAAGAAAAGATGAAAAGAATAGAAGTCGGTAATCCCCCCTATACTTAGGATCAAATAATCCTAAGTATAGAAGATTGTACAAAAGGGAAAAACCGATGAAGAGAATGTACGGATTCAACGGCTCGACTTGCCCCCTATACTTAGGGTAGAATAGCCCTAAGCATAGAATACAAGTTGGGGGACAATCGAGAGAACAGAAGAATAAAACACAAAAGAGATGATATGAACAACACCCCCCTATACTTAGGGTAGAGTATCCCTAAGTATAGGCAACAACATGAGTGATGAACAGGATGAATATGAACAATACAAATCATTCACCCCCACTATACTTAGGATAAAGCACATCCTAAGTATAGCATATATACAAATGGAAAGGGGTGAACGATAAAAGGGGAGAAGAAAGAATGAAATGAAAGGATATACAAGAGGATGTCAGCTCATGTATCAAATGCAGAAGTTGGAATCAAAGGATCATCGTCTGATACCACAGATATAGAATCAACGACGGACAGAAATGTAACATGATCTAGATATGGCTTCAGCAACTGTCCGTTCACAATAAATGATTGTGCGGCAAATGACAACCCAGATAGGACAATACTCCTATTATCACATACAACTCTCACAATGAATGGTCCTGACCATTTGCTTTTCAATTTTACTGGAAACAACTTCAACATAGCATCAAATAACTACACTTTTTGATCAGGAGAGAAAGTCTTCCATTGAATGTGTTTATCATACCAACGCTTGACTTTCTCCTTATACATGAGTGAGTTATCATATGAAAAGTCTCAGAATTCTAGTAATCTATTCAAATTCAACTTCATGTTATTTCCTGCCTTCTCATAATCAAGATTGCATATACGGAGAGCCCATAAAGATTTGTGAATTAATTCCACTGGCAGGTGAAAGGCTTTCCATACACCAATCTATAGGGAGACATACCCAAAGGAGACTTGTATGCCGTTTGATAAGCCCATAGAACCGAATCAAGCATATGGGACCAGTTCTTCCTATCTTGACGTACAAGTTTTTGCAATATCGTCTTGACTCCCTATTTGAAATTATGCCAAGCCATTAGTCTGGGGGTGGTAAGAAGACGCAACTATGTGCTCAATGGCATACTCCTTCACAAGCTTCTTTACTTCTTTATTAATGAAATGGCTTCCCCCATCTGAAATCAGTATTTAGGAATCCCAAACCATGCAATAATGTGGTCCTTGAGAAAGGAACATACTGTATGACTATCTGCAGCTCAGATGGGGATAGCCTCCACCCATCGACTAACATAATCCATGGCAAGTAGGATGTACTAAAATCTCTGGCTGATAGGAAATGGGACCATGAAGTCTATGCCCCAAGCATCAAAAACATCAGAAATTTGTATGTATCTTAGGGGCATGGTGTCTTTGGAACCAACAGTTCCTCCCATTTTCTAATAGTCAGTACAACCTCGAACATACTATGTAGCATCCTTAAACAATGTGGGCCACCATAGGCCACTCTGTAAAACCTTTGTTGCCGTGCGTTTTCTCGAATGATGCCCACCAGATTCTCAAGTACACTGGTATGTTCCTCTTAATGAATGCACCTTCTCCAGATACAATTCGTACCCTTGCGAAATAGGTACAGATTCTCCTACTGTTAATAATGAATCTCTGACAGAAATATGTCTACCTTGTACTTCGGCCAATCTTATGGATGCTTCTTGGAGACAAGATAGTTCACAATATCAGCATACCATGGGAGTGAGTCCACAGACAAAATGGCCTCATCTGGAAAGATTTCGGAAATAGGGATTATGTTCTGCTCAGAGTTCTCTACATCTGTGATACGGGAAAGGTGATCTGCCACAACATTTTTCACTCCAGGTTTATCTCAAATCTCTATATCAAGTTCCTAGAGAAGAAGGATCCATATGATAAGACGTGGTTTGGCATCCTTCTTTGCCGGCAAGTATCGTATGGTAGTGTGATCTGTGTATACAATAACATGGGAACTGAGGAGGTAAGATCTGAACTTATCTAACCAAAACACTACTGCTAACATCTCCTTCTCTATAACTATATAATTTCGCCGTGCTTCATCCAGAGTCTTGCTAGCATAGTGTATAGCGAATGGTATCGCATCCCTTCTCTATCCTAAAACAGCTCCAACTACAAAATCTTAGGCATCCATCATGATCTCAAAAGGAAGAGACCAATCAGGTGGTTGTAGGACAAGAGCATCAGTAACAATATCTTTCATTTTATTGAATGCAAGTAGGACCTTCTCATGGACAACAAACTCACTCTCCTTACACAGGAGCTTAGTCAAAGGTCTGGCGATCTTGCTGATGTCCTTTATAAATCGCCTATAGAATACTACGTGTCCCAGAAATGACCTCAGCTGCTTCAAATTCTGCGGTGGCTCTAATTTGGAAATCATGTCAAAACTATCCTTGTAGACCGAGAAATCGTCCACGAAGACCTCAAGGAAACCACCCACCATGTCGGAAAAAATGGTCAACATACACCTTTGGAATGTAGCGGGGGTGTTACACAATCCAAAGGGCATCTGTATAAAGGCGTAGGTGCCAAATGGACAAGTTAAAGTAGTTTTCTCCATATCCACAGGAGCGATAGCAACTTGATTTTATCCCGAGTACCCATCTAGAAGCAAAAGATCTCTTTCCTTGCCAACCTCTCAATAATATGATCAATAAAGGGCAGCGAAAAGTGATCCTTCTTGGTAGCTGAGTTCAGGCATCTGTAATCTACACAGACACGCCATGAAGTAGGTACCCGGGTCCGAATCTCCTCACCACGGTCATTCTTTACGATCGTAATCCTGGATTTCTTTGGGGCCACATGTAAAGAGCTGACCCATTTGGAATCCGAAATGGGATATATAAAGACAACATCACACTATTTTCTGATCTCCTTCATGACAACCTCCCTTAGATTTGGATTTAGACAGCGCTGACATTCACGGGAGGGTTTACAATCTTCCTCTAGGTAGATATGATGCGAGCACAAAGATGGGTTAATCCCACGGAGATCTAAGATATTCCATTCTATGGCCTTGCGGTTTCTCTCAAGAACCTCTAGCACACGAGATTCTTGTTCAGCGGTCAACTGTGAGCTGAGGATGATCGGAAACATTTGAGGGGGGGGACCTGCAAGGAAGGCATATTTCAATGTTGATGGTAAAATCTTGAGCTCAGGTGGGGTCTGAATTGGCTCTACAATAACCGTTATTATTATACTGGTAGGCGGTATGTGATATGTACTCTGTGGATTGTCCACCTTGGCTATTAACGGCTCAACAAGTAGAATATCTGATAAATCTGCAATGAATGATCTCTGCTCAGAAAGGAGGTGCTCATCAATGTGTTCATCATTCTTATCAATTAATGGTTCAGATATCTCTGCAATAATCTCAGAAAGATGTCTCTCATCTGTGCATAAATCAGGAAATGCAACGAATGTCTCATATATTTGTACCTCAGAACTCTCAGACGGAGGCATATTATCAGTAATCTCATAAAAGTGTGTCAAAGGAATATCAGAAGGTGCCTTTAAAAACTAAGATTGACCCTCAGAAATCAGCTCAAACTGCCCATCAGCAACTAGCTCAATTGGACCACCAAGGGAACTCATGTGGATTGTGCTTTCCATAGAGTCCTTTTGGGAAAAGATAAGAAAATCACAATCATCTAGATCTGAAGTAGCTTTCTCTGTCTCATCTGCTACTGGTGGCAGTGATGGTCTAGAATCAGATATCGTCTCAATTTTCACCTTGTCACTGCAAGAGTGAAAAATGATCTCTCAAGTACCATAATCAACTGTTGCTTCGGTCGTTCGGAGGAACGGTCGACCTAGTATGATCGGGGTATAGATTAATAGTACAGGTGTGTCCATATCCATGACAACAAAATCAACAGGGAATTTCATTCCATGTACTGTTATAATAACATCCTTTAAAATGCCTCTTGGCCTCTTAATAGATCTATCAGCAAACTGAAGGATCATTCTGGTTGTTTTAGGAGGCCCTAATCGAAATTCGGTTAGCAAAGAGGAAGGCATGAGATTAATGGAGGAACTGCTATCGAGAAGAGTATGATAAAATTCATGATCAAAGATATGGCAACGAATGTGAGGTGCTCCCTTATCTTTCTTTTTATCCAGAAGGTTACTGATGGCATGAACTGTGGCCATGGTCAAGATGTGTTTCTCTATTTCCTTTCGGTTGTTCTGCCTTGGTTGACGCTTTTGTGTACATGCCTCTTTTATTCCCTTTGTTACTGCAAGCATGTATTCCATGGCCTTGAGGAGTGGCATATTTAAAAAGATGTTCTATAAGATCTCAACCACTCCAAGATCAGATAGGGTTGTTTTTAGTTTTTAAATTTTTTTAGATTTAAGAGCAGAAGGAAATGGCATGATATCAGAATAAACATTCAAACGTTCATTTCAATTATTCAAAGCAGAATCCTCATGTACAAAAGGACAACCAGAATCAGTATGTACAGTGTTGTCCAAATTAGGTGAAGGAAAAACAAAATTCAAAACATAACGGATTCTGCTACTGGTGAAGAGGAAGAATCCGCTACTAGTATATTCTCCCTTGTTGATGATGATCTACATCTACCTGGTGAAGGTGGTGGTGAAGGCAGTGAAACTCCAAACTTGGGTGCTACTACAATGGGCCTCTCGATTGTTGGTGAAGTAGACGATGTGGAAGATGATGCTCTCTTAGTGGTTCTATCTCCCAACCGCAACTGGTGCATAGGCGATTGCAATATCCTACTGCTTCTGAGATGAATGGCATCAGATAAACATCTAAAATCAAGGGACATACCTGTCTTGAGGGTGGGTGGGCTATTGGCTACCTGCTCCTTGCGTCTTTAGTTGTTAGGGTTGGCTTCGACCTGTGCTGGAATCAGTGTCTTGGTTGTGGAAAGGTCATCGATCCACTGAGTTAGTTTGTTCATGTTCTTCATGAGCAATGCAAGTTGGTCTAGTGCTAGGTTGACTGAAGGTGCCTTAGGCTTCTCATTGATGGACTATCGCTGAGACTAATAGTATGGAGGTTGTTGGTAACTGTACGGATTCTGATAATGAGGAGGAGGAGGAGGATATTGTAAATAATATGCAGTCTGTTGCTGGTTAGGATGAGGAAAATACATAGACTACTGTTGTGGCTAGCCTTGTCTCCAGTTTTGGAACTGTTGTGGAGACTGATAGTGAGGCTAGAACTGTTGCTGTCGGTACTGTTGTTGTCTGCCTCCCCGAAATTGGTGGGCAGGTCTTTGACCCTGCTGTGAACCCAACTGGCCTTGCCCTGACGGACGGGGCAGGTTTCGCTCACAGTCGAACCAGATATCGTTCACCTCCTGAAAAAATTTATTTTTTTCTTCTCAAGCTAATTTAATTACAAAAATGGAAGTATAGAAGGAGAATTTTTGCTATTTAATTAACTTGTATAGAAACATGATCGAACTCAGGGAGGATATAAATCCCGAGGGTTATTCAAACAATAAAAAAATCAATTAAAAGAAAAAGGGAATCGCAAATGCTAACTACCTTGGGTTTTTTTGTGAGATTTTTATATTTTTATATTTTTAATTTTTTTATTTCTATTTTTTATTTTCTAATTTTTAGTGATTTTAATTTTTCAATTTTTTAATTTTCAAAAATATAATTTTTAAAACAAATTTATACACAAAAGAAATGCATTTTTTAGATTTTTTAAATATGATAAAAATGCTAAAAATGTCAAAATAAAATTTTTTTTGTATTTTTAATGATTTTAGCTATTTTATGAATTTTTAGAGATTTTTAGATTCTTTTAGGATTTTAAAATGAATAAAAATAGGGGAAAATGCAAACATTGAGCAAACAAGATTATTTTGCAATTTAAAAATATAAAATGAAATCAAAAATTGTGAAACTTATTTTTACTATAAACCAAAGGAAATTATCTACAAATAAGAACTGAAATCACATTTTTTTATTTTTCTACAATTTTACATAATTTTTAAATTTTTTATTATTTTGCATTTTATAAATAGTTAATGTGTGAAAATTAAAAAGAAAATGAAATGCACAAAAACAAAACTTATCTATTTTTTGAAATTTTTACGTAATAATTGAATTTTTATGATTTTTCAAAGTTCAAATAGGGAAAAAAAGTGATGTTTTGACTTTTTAATAATAACAAATGTGAATAAAATGCAATGCAAAAATTTAATTAAGAAGAGGCACATAGCAGAAACATAATGTAATTTTTTGAGAATTTATTGAATAATATTTTGAGAATTTATTGAAGACAAATAATATTCATTCAAATGATAAAAAGCATGCAAAATAAAGTCTGTAAAATAGGGACTGAAATGCAAATAGTTAGCATTTTTGCAAAAAAAATAAGAAATAAACACAGGGAGAATTTCGCAATTTACCCACAAAGTGCTTGCAACGCACGTGACAAGCTGGAGAGCAGGGTGCTTTTGCAATTGAAAGAACTTGGTGGGGCTTTATTGCAATTTGACCAATAGAATATATATTTTCTTTTTAGGGCACCCTGGGGTATTCTATTCCTGTTCAAAAATAAAAGAGAGAGGCACGTCGCCCCTTCTTGCAGATCACGGAGGCACGACGGGCTGGTGAAGATCGTGGAAGAGCAATGTCGACGGAGGGTAATGCACACCCTTGCATGGTCGGCGGAGATGGATGGGCTGCTCCAGCGGCGGAGGTGGGTGGCCGGCGAGCGGAGCTGGGCGGCAACGGCTGGAATGCCGCTGCCTCAACCTTTTTTATTATTTAAAATGTAAAACAAAAACTGGAAAAGAATTTTTTTATATAAAAAATTGCAATTTTTTATTTTTTATTTATTTATTGTAAAAAATAGAAACTATAGGAATTTTTTCTTATTTTTTATAATTTTTATATAATTTTTTTGAAAAAGACATCAACAACTTTTTTAATAATTTTTTTATTTCAGCAAATAAAATATAGATAATAAAACTAAGTGAGGATAATGGATCGGTCTAAAATCAAATACGAAAATGTGAGTGGATGTGGATCCGACGAGGTGAGAGATCGAATCTGTATCTGTAACCACCGTACGCGACCAGAGTTGAAAGATTGTGTGAGGTAGAATGTGAACGTGGAGAGATCAAGAATATGAAATGAAATCAAACTCGAGGGCAGATCAAATCGTGATGGGTGACTAAAAAAACTAATTAAGAACTGAAAATATAAAATGACAACGAAATTAAAAATACGAAAAATTAAATTACTATTAACCTAGATTAAAAACAAGAGAAAATGGATCTCACCGTGGGAGAGGATGAACGTCGTGATGGCCTCGACGAAGGCCGACTCATTGTCACCAGACGGCTCGGAAGATAGGCATCCTTTTACGACTAGATGGCTCTCGGAGAATAGGCTCCTCTCACCAAAGATTGATCAAAAAAGAAATGAGGGAGGAGGAGCCAATTACATAGAAAATAATTGAATTTGAATTTGAATTTAAAAATTTGAAAGAGAGGATAAGGAGGGAGGAGGTTAATGGTGGATAAAAATACATTATCTACATAAAATAAATAATTAACTAATTAATTTCGTCATTTTATTTAATTAAATAATAAATGTCAATCATTTATTTTTTTGTGGTGGTCTATTTAAGAATATCAACTATATACATATGTTATATACATATAGTACATTATATACATAGTTAGAAAAGGAAATTCATTTTTTATGTTTTAATTTTTTTATTATAAATAATAGTTTAAAATATTTACAATTATTTACAAAGACAATATGTATAAAAATAAATATATATGATAAATAAATGGTACAATTACACAAACCACCCCAGAGAACCGACTTTCAAACTGTAACTCCAAAAATTATGAAACTACTACTATTTTAAAGATAATTTAATTTGGAATACGATGGAAGTGAGTTTGATTCAATTTGAGTTCATATGGACCTGAATTGGTCTTTTAGTTATTGCTTTATGGCTTTTTCCAAGTGTGGTTACTTTTATTTTGTACATGATTTTATTTTGCATTTAATTTTATTATTTAGAAAACATTTTTATTTAAAATTTTGTTTTGAAAATTATTTAATTTGAGGTCAATTTATGTACAAATAAAACAATGTAAGTTTTATACTAATATACATAGAAAAGTATTTACAAAACATTTTTTGGATTTTCTTATTAAGGACCTTAGTTTCCCCTACTTTATTCTTGGTTGATCAGGTCAAGTCTTGACCTTTTCTCGGGGTTTGGGTCAGCCTGTATCTATTACATATATAAAGTCTTTTTTATTTTTTCTTTATTTTCCTTTCTTCCTTTATTTATTTATTTTAGGTTAAAATGTACATTATTTACACATAGATGCAAGTTAGTAAGAATATGGAGTTAGTATTATATACAATGTTTTATAAGGGATTTTAAGTTAAAATAAATGAATAAAGATGATGAAATTCATATTCATCACAATGTGTCCTTTATTTTCTTTGTTCTCTCATTGTATTAAAAATCCATAAAATTAGAGTGTTACTGTACATAATATAGTGCAATTATTTTAGTAGTTAAAAATACAAAAAAATGTAAAATAAATAAAAATATTAGTTTTATAACAATATAAATACTTATAAAAATATTACTATGTACATATGATGTATTTAGGTTTTTAGTTCTTCATGAAAATTGTAGATCTCAAAAAGATACATGATTCATGGTGAATACTTTTTTTTGACATCGTTTTATATTTTATTTTGGTTTTCTTTTATTTCTACATTTGAATTTTTCTCATTGGGTTGTGTGGCCTCCTTTAGGTGTGCCACGTGACCCGCTTCCCTTCACACAGTGCCTTCATCCTCAGACATCTAATCTTTTGATAAGACGACCTACAATCCTCCACCCATGCCCCAATTGCAGTCATTCAATCACCAGATCCAACAACATGCCTTATCTTCAACCTACAACAGTTCTTCCTCCAGTCGACAACCTCCTCATTGGCAGTTCTTCACTGAATAACTGCCACATCTATATGTGTCTTCATACTTGATTCTGGTGTCATTCGGTATACCGTTTCACCCCTCATATTCGCCAATCTCTCACTCATCGGTCTCTACCTCAACTCTGGTTCCTCTTCAGTTGAAACTGATGCCTCCACCCAACAAACCATCGATCAAAACCTTGGTGGAGGCCATCAATTGCAATTATCCGCCTTAACATGAGAAGACTATGAGCTTCCTACTTGCCTCTGTGATAGAGATAGAGAATGTGACATTCTCAAACTTAAGATGTACTAAAATTAGGAATGTTTGATGACAAATAGAAATGTAACTTTTATTCTTAAACCTCATTATGGTGTTATAACTATAAAAATGCTAAATTAAAGTTCTCTAGGACCCAACTTAGAGATCGTTGTCTTATAAGACTATTCTAATGGATATTGATTCATATCAATTAGAAGTTGTTATGAATTTCTATGAATTTTTGAATTTTTGATAGTTGATGTCTGTTAAGCTCAAAATCAAACATTAATCATTATCATTTGAAAAATTGAACCATGATTAAAGACATTAATGATGATTGAGGAGCTCGTGCAAGTTAAGTATCACTAGAAAAATCATGGTTTAAATGAGCCAAAACCATGGACAAGGGACATGGCATGGAAACCATGGTATTATGAAAAATCATGGTATTCAGAAAAATCATGATGCAGAAACCATGGGTATTAAACCATGGTTTTGCCCATTATGAAGCCTATAAATACCCCCATCTCTTCATTCTCTACCCATCCATTACATAACCAAGTTTCTCCAATCATGATTAGAAAGGTTGAGAGAAGGTAGGCATGGTTGGAAATAATGTAGCTAAGCTCTACCATCAAGTTGAGGAAGAATCATAGTGCGACCAGGGCATATTGTATATTTCATGAGAATGGTTAGTAGATCTAAGCCATTTTTTCACATTTAAAATATTGCGGGATATTATAAGAGATTCGTCAAGAACTTCTCTAGAATTGTAGCCATGTTGATAAGATTGACTGGGAAGTAGGTGACGTTTGTTTGGGATGATGATTGTGAAAAGGCTTTTCAAAAACTCAAGAATCGCCTAACTTCAGCACCAATTCTTAGCCTTCCATCTGGGAAAGATGGACTTGTGGTGTATAGTGATGCATCACATCGAGGGTTAGGATGTGTCCTAATGTAAAATGGAAAAGTGATTTCATATGCCTCTATACCGCTTAAATCACATGAGTTGAATTATCCTACCCATGATTTGAATTAGTCATTGTCGTATTTTCCTTGAAAATTTGGAGGCACTACTTATATGTTGAGACATGACAAATTGTCACAGACCATAAGAGTCTAAAATATATTTTCTCTAGAAAGAGCTCAATCTGAGACAAAGGAGATAGTTAGAATTGATTAAAGACTCTGATTACACCATTGTGTACCATCCTTGAAAAGATAATGTCGTAACAAATGCCCTTAATCAGAAATTAGGTGGTGGATTGTCGTGCATAAAAGTTGAAAGACACCCCTTATTGGCACAATTAAGGGGAATGTGTGCAAGTATGGACATAGATGACTCTAGAGTTTTATTTGCCACTTTGCAAGTCAGACCTATATTATATGATAGAATTCAGGAAGCCCAAACAAGGGATCTTTAAATTAAAAGAATAGTAAAGTAGAGGAAGGAGGACCATTAGATTTTACCATAAATGAGAATGGGGTGTTATTATTCAAGAAAATATTGTTTGTTCCAAATCTCCAGAAATCAAAGCCAAGAGTTTAGACGAAGCATATAACTTGATGTATGCAATGCACTCAGGAAGCACAAAGATGTATAGAACATTGAAGACATGTTACCAGTGGTTAGGAATGAAAAGAGTGGCTGTTGAATATGTTTTTAGATGCATAACTTATCATCAAACCAAACCAGGGCATATGCAGCCAACTGGTGCATTGCAGCATCTTCCTATACCTGAGTGGAAGTGGGAACATATCACTAAGGACTTCGTTACAGAATTGTTGAAATGCATGGAGGACGACATACCAATGTCCGGTCTTGGAGGGCTTGTGATGTCCGACAAGTAGGATCCGACAATCGTTGTATCGGTCGCTCTCTTTAGTAGAGGAATCCTATCCACGTGACAATTTAAATAATTAACCCACAATAATGATTAAGTGATAAAAAGGAGTGAGGTCAAATTTATTACAGCCTACAAAGATGTGTATAGTGACAAGTAGTAGGGGTCAAACCAAAACGAAGCACACGAGGTAGAGCAGGACAATGAATACACAACTTAGGGATTTTTTATTTTTAATAATTAAATGTTTTTGTGGGTTTTTAATTTATATAAGTTTATGTGTTTTTTCAATTTTGCAAATATTTTATTTGATTTTGAAAATAATATAGACTAATACATATATATTATATAATATAAGGGGAATAGAAAAGAGATGTTTTTGGATTTTTAGAATATAGCGAATAAACTCGAAATTTAATAAATAAAAATGTTTAGAAGTTTATATTTTTTTTCTCAGTTTTGTGATTTTTGGATAATTTTTAAGAATTTTAATGCATTTAAAATAAGTAAATACACTAAATAAAGGAAACATAAAATACAGGAACTTGAAATGGACTTTCTAAATATCTATCAAATCGGATTTGACCCAATTTCAAATTTCCTAGATACTAGAGAGTACAAAGAAAATTCAGAAACTTAAAACATATTTTTATGATTTTATATGAATTTTTAGAATTTTAATATG
This sequence comes from Ottelia alismoides, assembly GCA_037367405.1. NCBI lineage: Eukaryota > Viridiplantae > Streptophyta > Magnoliopsida > Alismatales > Hydrocharitaceae > Ottelia > Ottelia alismoides. The sequence continues at coordinate 683,168 of JAZKJV010006971.1, read as the reverse complement.
GTTTTCTGAGTTTTGTCATTTTTGAGAATTTTAATTGATATTTTGCAAAAATATTTGAACAGAAGATAAAATATAGCTAAAATAGATATACATTTTTTTGGAATGTTCGGAATATTTTTTAATTTTTATAAATTTTTAAATGCAAAATAGAACAAAATACATTGTTTTTGAATGTTTATAAATAGGAAATTAATTTTAATTAACTTGTGAAAAATATATGTTATAGGACATGATCCCATGCACTTAAGATAATTTTTCTAAAATTTGTAGATGCAAAATGGTATTTTTAATAATTAAAATACAAGAACAAAAATTAAATTAGCAATTGATGGACATAGTTGTACTTTCTAAGATGTTTTAGAGCATTTTAATAACACTTTAACAAAGACCAGGGGCATGCATGAAGTTTTCGCACAATAAAAATATAATCAACACTGGCAGTGGTATAAATGCAAATAAATGGAACAATAGGACCAAGCATGAATCCAGAATCCCGAACCCTAATTCCAGAATTTCTAGACTAAAACATGGATATCGTCCTCATATAGTGTCCAATTTAATCCTACATACTTTTCAACTAATGTACAATCAATTACCTTCAAAAAAAGACCAAGTTCAAGTGAATCAGATCTCATATGCGAAAGTTGGGTTTTGGACCTCTTTTGTACATTGTGTATTTTACCCGATTTTGATCTATTATTTTATGTACATAATTAAGTTTTTTTATTTAACTCCCTTTTCATTTATTTTCTTTGATAAAAGTTATATGAAAATGTCTAAAAATCCAACTCTAAGATAAGACTGAAATCAAAAAAATTGATAGAGTCTGAATGTTGATTAACAGTCTGTACAAAAGTCGTATTTTTTGTACTTTATTTTATTTATTCATTCTCTTAATTAATAAAGATCAAAAAATAGATTATTATGTAAATATTTATATTTTATTTTATCATATTTTTATTTTATTTTATATAAAAATAATAAAAAAAATACAAAATCCAAAAATAAAGGTAATCTATGTACATGGAGTACCCCCAAAAATATCACTTTGTGCAAATGACCTATTTTCGTTTCACTCTTTTCATGAAAGTTGTAGATCTCATCGAGACGAGAAACTTTCTGAAAAAAATTCGATCCGATGGTGTTTGTTATTTCTTTTTAACTTTTTTTATTTTTTGATTTTTCTAGAGATGACATGTGACGCTCCTGGAGTCACCACGTGTCACTCGGTTTTGGCATTTATTTTTCGATTATTTATATCCAACTCTAAAATAAGACCTTTGCACATGTGGTCACGTGCCTCCACTGCACATGCCCCCTTCCTCCTACATTCTCGTTGTCATATTCCATTTTCCGACCGCCTGCATATCCCTCTATGATCCACCTTCAATCACTGCATATCCTCTAATCTCATCTGACTGTTGCCTTCCATCTTGGTGACTGCCACCACCTTCTAATCTCGCGTGAGTCCCCATCGAATCCTCATTGGATCTTCATCCCCCCCCGTCGATCTCACGACGGTCGCCTCTCCAAATCAATCCCCACCACCTTCCAGATCTGACGACCTCTCCTCTCTTATATAACCCTCAACCATCTCCCCCTTGAAACCCATCTGTCGATTGAATCGAGAGTTGAGGAGGGCAGCCACAACGCCCTTCCTACCACACACCGACGAGGTTTGAGGGTAGGACCCTCATTGTAAATCGCCTCCCAAAAGACTTGCCCCGCTATGGACAACTTCGCACCGTTGAGCTGAGCTCCGGCCATCTTCGTCGTTGAGCCACTATACCCGCACTCCGCACCATCGCCCTTCATTTGGAGTCGCATCTACCGCCATTCTCCACCTATCTCCAGCTCCATCCCCAAATGTCACCAGAGCCGGACTCGATGCTATTCCATCAACGACTCCTTCCCCCACGCTTCATCGATGCCTCTTGGCTGGAGCTAGGGGATGACTTCATCGACAATCTCCTCCATTTTATTTCGCCCTGCCTTTGCGTCTCCGACCACCATCATTGCCTTCGCACCACACCTACACCTCCGACGACCCCTGGCCGTGTGTCGGCCATTGAGGCATGTCATCCTCTGCCTTCACAACCGCGAGGAGCTCCACCTCATATACCGGTCGGTTCATCCACCAGGGCTCAAAAATCGAAGCACCCCCTCCCCCCTTTTGCGTGCGAGGCACATGCGTTGGGGACTAATTGCATCAAAGCCCCTAGAGTTTCATTACCTCACTAGAAGGATCAGCCACCAAAGGTCACATGCTTGGCATGCAACCATCTGAAAATTTTGCAGAGACATCCCTCGGGGTATCAAAAATTAAATTCTAGTTCTCATACTGCTTTTTCATTTTATTTTATATTCTGTAATATTGCAAGCAGAACCTTTGTTCCCTCTGTTATTTGAATAACTTTATTACATCATTTTATTTATTAAAAATAGGCTTTTTGTTCTCCAATTAATTCTCTACATAGTGGAATGCTCTTTATATTTTCATTATCTATGTTTAATTAATAATTAATATTTTTGCAAAAATTTGCATATTCTGCCCACTCTATGCTTTGAAACTCATAGATAATTAACCATTGCTCGAAAAATTGCTGAAAATTCAAAGATAATTAAATTATTTGTATTTCTTATTGTACCTCAAAAGAATTGCATTTTCATGCATCGTTTGCTCCATAAAAATCATTTTGTTTATTTCAACATTTAATTTTTATTAGGTATTAAGTCTCGTATTTTTAGGGTTTAGGATTTTCTGAGATATATCACCTAATGATATATCTTAGATAATTTTATTTCCATAAAATAAGTAGATTTAATCTTTATTATAATTAATTATTGAAAATCTCACCGTCTGCATTCATAAATTCATTATTTATTCATTTTACATCCAAAATTAAAAAAATTTATATTGCATTTATTTCACCATTATTTACGTATTGGCCAAATTTAGTAATTTTTGGACATCAATTGATCGATTATAATTTTCTAGTCCTTAAAATTGACCCACATTTCATTTGCATTCAATAATTGCATTAAAATACCAAAAATATCTGATTCTAAAACCATACACGAACTTTGATAAAACATTAATCTAGGTTGTTCCTTTGCCTCCCCAAGTTCGACCCAGAGACTTTCCCGGGCTAAATAAACATAAAATCGCTTCCATGAAATTTGATTAATTAAATTAAGTGGTTATTTCTTGATTGATTCGGATTAACCACCTACAGCGAAACGACAAATTCATTTTAGTGCATGATAAATTCACATTAATTAACTAATGGCAATTTGCGAATAATTAGATGGCATTGTTTTCGGGGAGGCAAAAAGCTTAGGTTTTGTCTAGAAAATTAGTGTTAGGTTTTTCCATACATTCGGGTAGTATGACCCCCGAACCTCCTCACTGTACATTTTCCATTTTTTGTCTGCATTTATTTTATTTGATTTTATTTTCAGCATTTATTTTCTTATTTTATTTTTGATTATTTTTGTGTCACTCTCTTACACACACACTCTCTCTCTCTCTCCTATTGTTCGTACAAGGAACTCAATGTATATGGAGTGGTTTTCACGAAACCGATGCATCTTCACCAACCGACAAGCCGAATAGAATTAAGATTGAGTTGAGTCGTGAGAGAGCGTAGAGTCTAAGATTTATTTTCTCGCAATTTTAATTATTTGTAATTAATCGCTCATTTATAGTGTTGTCTGTTTGGACTCTCGCAAGTGTAACAAGACCAAACCTTTTCATATGGTGTGTTGTGGCCTATTTCACTCTTCGGTGAGGGTGGGGCTCGACTTGAATGGTTCGTAGGTTAGACATGCACATACGACTATTAGAGCTTCTAGGATTATTTCTTGTGCTTGTATAACCTAGGACCACACTTCACTTTAATTGAGACGCATATTAGATCATTCAACTTAGTCAGAATTTTAACTCAATCTTTAAGGTTAATAGAACTTTCTGTTGGGTGTGATTTTCTCGGCTTGCATATCATATAGAATAATATTTAAATTTTTGCATTACATCCCGCATGGAGATCGTGAGGAGTCACTTTAAGTCTTCTAATTGAGCATACATCCTCTTTTTCTCCGCATGCATCGGCTTTTCCCGAATTTCTCCCTCTTGTTTTATCACTTAAAGTTTAAAAGGAAATTGGGATTGGATGGTAGATATGCATTTTTTGATCACCTAAAATTTCCAATGCTCACCTAATTAAAATTGGGATTGCTAAACATGGTCGACTAAATTTAACCCATAAAATCAAGAATTTTTGCGGGAGAGAAACTACGTCCTTGTATTCATTTATCTTGCTAAGAGGTGAGGGACGCACACCTAAGGATAGAGCCAAGCTTCGGGATTTTCATTCAGACTACCGATTTTATAGAAATGATTAGCTACTTCTCAGTGAGGAAACACGGGTAGTCATTTATGGTCCGTATTTCGTAACAGAATGGATGGTTTAAAGGACACTGCATAAGGCCTCGTCCTTAAGTAACAAGTATTCATTTCACGGTCTGTACATACATCCATACTGGCTGAAAGTAGTTGCAACTAGTCGTAAGAATTTGGCTAGTCTTTTTGGAAATACATGCATCTAACAGCTCGCTTAAACATATGCAAGACTTGAATTGTCACCATATACAATTGACAAGATAACTGGCTAGACTCTTGCAGCCATCACTCTGTGAGTTGATGAATCTGGGGTTTGAATTGTGTTTGCATTGGTGTGTGTAAACCAAGCTCGAATATCAAAAACTGCACACTTGTGCCATCACTCTCCTTCTCGATCTCTAAAAAAGTTAAATTTCTTCTTGTGAGTAGCATGTGCATTTGAACATTTTTAACCAATATCCATTATGTCAACTCATCAACCACCTTTGAAATTAATGGGACATTGGTCTCTGTATCCAGCAGATTATTTCTTTTCGATCAAACCTAAATCCTCAAAACCCTCTTCTGCCAGGCATCCTCCGACATTCAAAGGAGACTCTCTCCCACGAATGAATCTGATCAACTCTAGGATGAATCCAGTCTACTCTATAAATTCCAATCCATGTTTCTCTGATCATCCGATCGAATTCTCCACTTCTTCATATCGCCCACCTCCCCAGCCTTGTTCTACACATGGACATACTTCATCCTTAGCTAACCCATCTTATTCTTAAGTTCTCTCTGAACCATTTAAAGACACACCACTTTTGAGACCAGTGACCAGCTGAGACAACAATTCCAACCGACCACATTCTCTCCCCATCATAATGTTGGGATAGGTCAACACTTCACAAATACATATCTAGACTGGACCTTAGGGAATAACACAATGGACCGATCAAACCAAATGGAGAGGCCCGCACATCCTAATTTTACATACTGGATTGACCCTAATGATCATACTCTTTATGACAATTCTACATATCATTCCTTCAGACGGGACACTCATACTGGAGACTAGACTGATGATATCAACACACATGAATCCTGTATGACGACTTCACTATATAAGGGACCGATCAACTATCACGAAATTAGGTTCTACTCAAACCAACTATGCATACTTAAGTCACAACATGTTGAGTATGAGACCAATAGATTCCCCGCCAACTGAGTAGACTCCTTCCATGATTGTTCAAGAGAAAATTTCAGAGGATAATAAATCAAAACATATTCTGGATATTTCAAGAGTATCTTATCCTAGTTCATGCTTACAAATGGAAGATGAACTGATTGGATCTCATGTTGAAAACCTAGAGGACACTTGGAAATTTACAAACTTATGTACCCTAAGAATGACTCTTACTTGGCATAAAGAAGCCCTCCTCAGTTGTGGAAATAGACACATCTACACGCCACACCGAAAAGACCAAAAAATTGAAAATTTTAAAAACACTGAAAAATTTGAAAAACCAGAAAAACCCATAAAAAAATTAAAAGTGGAGAAGATGTGAAGAATTTCGATCCTACTCTAAAGGAAGTGTTCGATAAAAGATTGATTTGTGAACTTCCCTTGATTCAGGCCATTGAACACTTCCTCGGCCTTAAAAGTTTTGTAAGGAGTATATTAATGCCAAAAAAGTCAGGCAGGAAGAGAACAAAGATCGAGAGACATAAATTTTCAATGGTCACTTCTTTGATGATGAAAAGAAAGACTAAGAGCTGCAAAGTGATGTGGTTGACTCGAATTGACTATGGAATCAAAGACACAATATTCATTGATGCCCGAATCGATGAAGGCTCACCAATAAACATCCTCTTGACCTCCGTGTTTGACAAGCTCAAACTCGGACCAATCAGGAAATCAAGAGAGTAGTTCAACCGGTTGATTGATCTATAAAATGGCCAAGAGGAACAACTTCAATCACCATTACTTTCCAAGGTGCTCCGCTTAAGGTGGACTTCACGATCATTGATATTGACCATCAAGGAGAGTTTACCTAGTCTCCAATCATTCTTGGAAAGCTGTTCTTAAACTTGGCTAAAGAAACTATAGTGTGAGACTCGGGAAATCAATTTTACCACATTGGGAGCACTTGTATCTCATCCTGTCTTTGAGGAAACATGATTTAGAAGTAAACCCACAAATCCATCAACAGCCATGACCATCAAGAAGTAGAAGAGTCCTACACCATTGCTACAACTGAGATAACGGTTGCTGAGCAAACCATTGGTTCAGAGACTCATCCTATCCTCTCATTCCCCATTGCTTGCACCTCAACCACTATCATGAAAAATCCTACGGAAGAACACCTGATACAGGACCATTATTTTATATATGGTGATTATGATGAGGAAACACAAGCATGGGCTTACCTTGAGAAGGACAAGACCTCCTCTGACCATCTTGATCAAATCGATCCGACACAGGAATGCACCAATGTCAAGTCAATTGAGATCAAATATTTGGGACGTACGCTGACTAGGGAGGAATATTTCAATGGTTATTCATCTGAAGACCTGATTGTCAGTACCTCACTCACGGGACCTGCACCTTTAGAGACAACACATACCAAAATGCACATTCTGGCTAATCCTTCATTTAGTCATCTCTCCGGTAAACTGAATAGGAAAGTCACCTTCGACACACCGGAAGAGGAATCTTCTGATAATTCCTCATCAGGTCCGAATAAGGTGATCTTTATGAGTCAGCTCAGTTCGGCAGCCCTAACGCCTTATCTAAGAAAGCAGTCGAATATCGATTCCCTTTGGACGACTCCTACCCGTCACTACTATTACTCGAGAGCCGTCTCTCCTGGTCTCATTAAATACACTAGAATAATCTCCTATGGCCATACTTAGATTGTTGCTTCAGAATATTCATCATCCGAGGACAAGGCAATTGACCACAAGACTAAGCACATCTTGATAAAGCATCTTAAAAATAAGAATATTTGGAGTTTCATCATCCGAGGACAAGGCAATTGATCACAAGACTAAGCACATCTTGATAAAGCATCTTAAAATAAGAATATTTGGAGTACCTCTACCTTCAAATACTATTCTTCTGAAGATAACTCCGATGATGGTTGGGAATTATCTGATTCGTATGTTTCATATTCTTCCTATTAAAACACTCTCCAACATGATTCTTCTGAGATAACACTAATGAAAGCTAGGACTCGTCTGCTTTATCTTCTTTTAATCATTATGACCTCCTGCTATAGGCTCACAAAATATCTGCTTAAAACCTCCTTAATCATCGGCAACCCTCCTCCCAACCCCATCAATTCCCTCGTACTTCTTCTTCTTCATCATCTACTTAGGCCAAGGCCTAAGTATAGTGGGGAACCGATGCCATCTGTATATTTCACTCTCCTCATCTACGTCTTCCCACAACCGCCCCATTTCCACCCTTCTTCCATACTTAGGTTGATCACAGACTAAGTATAGGGGGGACTAATGCCCAGTGTATATACTCTCTTCATCCACTTCTCCCATTATCTGCCTCATTTTCATTCTTCTTCTATATTTGGACTGTTTAAAGCCTAAGTATAGAGGAGCAGATCGATTTCTATCTATTTATTTCTTTTTTCGCTCTATTACGATTGGCCCCAACTATGTCTTCTTTACGCTTCTTTTGCTCTGATGACATGGCACTCGCTAAGTATAGGGGGTGTATATACTCTATATATATTTTACCGATAGCTCGTACTTGTGTGTAAGCCTATATTCTTATTTAGGGTTGGGTAACTAACTTGTAAAATCTAAAAAACAACTAACTTTGTGTTATGCCACTAACACTCCGCGTGTATCCTAAGTTTTGAAAAAAAATGACTTCTTATTCTTTTTTGAAAAAAATCTTGCATTAAAAAAAACAGGAACAAAAAATCTTAAAATAAAAATCTCATAAAAAAAACACTTGTTTGCATTTCACAAATCTGCACTTCATCCAGCATTACATGCATTCATAAAAAAAACCCTTGGGTTCTGAACCGAGTTCTGAGCATAAATCGAGAGTGTTCTGGACTTGGCCTTAACCAACCAAATTTTCAGAGGAACTTCATCGAGAAATAGGATTTTAGAAGCTTCATATCTTGGGCTTAATTCTTTGAGTTCCACACGACAATGTGCAGAATTTGACTCTTAGTGTCTAACCCGGTCGCCTCATTCTGAGTACGACTCTTGAATAGGGAATTAATTTGCATCATCGCACTATGCACTTAGCTGAACTCGGACGGGGTGTTGGAGGACTATGTGAGTCTCTTTTTTGGTAGCATGGACATCTAAAGGTCGGAGTACGGGTTGAGATACAGCTTTGAAAAAGGGATGGATAGTTGGGCACAGTTTTTTCTAAGACCCCAAAACATGTACGGAAAAAAGATTCCATCTCCATAGGAAACAACAAGATCCATGTTGAGCTACCAAAAATCAAAACAAAAACAAGCCAACTACCAAATAACTATTTGACCAAAAAAGGTCCAAGCTTCAAGACAACCTACAGATCTTGGTGGAGACTTGGATAAACTGGTCGGCTTCATAAGGAGAGGTGACTAATACTGATCACGCTCCAGTTCTTTTCCCCTTCTTCTAATTCTCCCCCTTTCGATTTTGAACACAGCGTGACAGACCTTAGAAGGAAATACCTGACTCCCCGAGGACGGGTTATTGGAGAAGAGGTTTTCATGGTAGTACGGCATTCTTGATGGGAAAAGCTAAAACTTTTCACACACATGAGTCAATTGTTCAATGTTCATGGGGTATGATTTGGGAAGAGGATTGTGAAGGATGTTGTTAGATCCTCAAGCGCATCACGGAAGCGTGAGCGTCGTATCGAATACGACGAGGAGCGACTAGTCGCACTAGTTGCTCGATGCAGCGGAATTTAAAAAAAATTATTACGACGAGACCAAATGATCCAGGAACACTTCTCGGATCGTCTCGTCTAAACCACAAACAAGTAATAGGATTACCTCTTGAAGCGTGGTTGCGATCAAGTCTCTAAACGAAGAGACCTCCTGTCTCAAGTCCGATCCGACGGAGGAGACGCTTGCGAGCGCGGGGATGAACCGCGTGCTTCTCGCAATCCATGTTGATGATCCAAGCGGCGGATCTCCTGATCTCGACACACGAGATCCGACGTCTTCTTCACGAGCGAGGCGCACCGAAGGAGACGGAGATCCACGAGCAGAAGAACGGGCAGCATAACGATGATGCCACGGCGATGGAGAACCTCTCCATGGCATCCATGGTGGACGGCCATGAGAGGGAGAGAGAGGGCTGACCTCTAGAGAGAAAGAGAGAGAGAGAGAGAGAGAGAGAGAGAGTTTTGCTACAATAGCATGTGTCAAGAGAGAGAGCCAAGAATGCCTCTCTATTTATAGGGTTTTGGGATCCATGGATCTCAATCCATGTGTCATATAAAATCAATGGATGAGATTGATTTATGACAATCCAATGGTCAAGATTGTTGTTGGTAAAAGCGAACAACTTGTGATTTAATTTTGATTAAATATATTTGATAAATCAAATAAATATAATACCAAATTAAACCACACAAATAGAGAGAGAAAATAAGGGAGATACACCTTCCTCTTTGGAAGGGGAGGGCAATCTCCTTGATTTTCTCTCCATCCAATTTCCAACAACAATTTGTTGGTATTTTAATTCACCAAAATAATTCTCAATTAATTTTGGGAATATTGCAATCTTGACATTGAATTATTGTGAATCAAATTCACAACCCAAAACAAAATGTAATTTACATTTTCAATTAATTAAACAATGTGTATCCAATACACAATAATAATTAATCTACTAATATAAATTATATTTAACTCTCTCTAATACATTATAAATCACATTTATAATATATTATGAATAATTGGATATTACTATCCACATTATTCTTATCCTTGATAATTAAATCATATTTAATCATCTTGGATATCTTTATCTCATGTGTTCAAATAATATGAATCGTATTCACATTATTCACATCTTTGATAATCAAATCACATTTAATTATCTAAGATAACTCTCCTTATAATATGAATCAAATTCATATTATTCATGATAATTAAATCACATTTAATTTTTCTCAATGCTCGGATACATAAATCAACAATAGAATTATCCATGAACTCTTTCAAGGATAATGCGCTTTCTCCGCGAATACTTGGAGATAAGGACAAGGCGATTGTATTGTTCCACGTATAGTGACATGGATATTGAGATTATATCTCATATCCAGATCGCGGGCCTCCCATAGATGCTTGATTAAATCAAGACCGCAAATCTAATCTTCTCATTGCATCTGAATCACATTCAGATCAATGTCCAACATTTGGACTAAGATTAGATTACTTCTCTACTGAGAGGAGTCACTAAAATCCAGACCCGTTTCATCACTCCCTAGGAATGGAAGCGTCATGGTTATACAATCGTTTATGATCACATCACCCTCAGGTATTCCTAATACCTGTACATCCTGCATACTGGAAGACTCGGATTAAACCCGAAGTATTAGATCAACTTTATACTGTCTACTTCATGGTTTTATCAGTAAGTTTCTCATTCGATCCTTGGGAGTTGGTATTGATCATATACTTTCCAAAAGCATATATCATACCTAGGTCTTGATCATATACTTTCCAGAAGTATATATCAAACCAACAAATTCAGTCAAGCTTCCAAAGCGAGACGACCGTGCGCACGGAATTTGATTCTTCCCAATATCTCATGAGTGAGCTCATGTCTTCCGGTTCAGTAGTGAACCTGTATGATCCCTTTGAGAGATCGTATTACTCATATGCCCTTATATGCACACCAGCGCGCCGGTGTATAGACCTTGATTAGGCCATCAACCTATTGGTCTGCCAAATGTACATACTCAGACATATAGTAACACATCTGTCTCCGGTCAGAGGATGTGTGCCTATATCATGACAGCATGTGATATAGGACTTTGGTTATCTCGATCTCGTTAAGTCAACTCTTTGACCTAACTCATCCGACACCTCTGAATCTCTATTCCTATGCAGAGGACCTGCATCAAGAGGTCGGTCAGATATCAACCTAAATGAGATAGGATTGCCATCTCCTACTCAGGCTGGAGATCATCTCTTAATAATCATTTGACGGTGCTTGATGAGTCCTCAATCTAACTCATTAGATATTCATCTAAGCACCAGCCTCCATGATTCAATAATTGAATCAACAGCTGTATGATTATTAAGATGGCCATGGTACATAACCCTAATTGCACTAAGGGACCTATTATGCAAATTATGTACTCTTCATTTCAGATCAAGGAGTGAATTGCAACAACATTTATTACATAATGGCTCGCCGTGGGCTCGTATTTCCAACAATCTCCCACTAGCCCAAAGAGCCATTAATGGGCTAATCATTTAAACCCACACTCATGTGACAATCATAGGCTATTTAGAAAATAGCTAGGTAAGCTGATCAGTCACTCTGTTCCCAAGAGACTACGCCAAGTCCTTTTACGGCACTTGCATATCTCCTAGTAACAGTGCTCGCATCCAATGCGAATGTTGCATCTCATGCAACCGATACTCAATTTCGTTGGTTGTAGTGTCCTTGACACTACATCTTATTAATTATCATAACCAGTATTTTCCATAATCCTTATTAGAATACCTTCATTCCTGGAGATCTCTATCTCCTAAGGTATCTACAGTTAAGACCCTTATAGATCACTATCTACAAGGTCTTAAACCTTTGAAGATAAGACTTTGAGATCACCATCTCTAAGTTTCATCATTTTTGAAGATATTGTTATTACTGCAATCAAGTGTTTTATCTCGATAGTAGGATTAGTAACAGTTTACTACTCCCACTGCATGGTAGACATTTGGTTCTTGTACACATTTAGCATACATTCAGCTTCTCATAACTGATGCAGAAGCGCAAGTAGTTCTAGCATTCTCTTCCTCAACTTTTTGAGGTGCTATCCCTCTAGACAGGTCACTACCATATCTCAAGGGAAGGAAGCTTTTCTTGGAATTTTCCAGAAAATGGAATAAGTCCAAGGTGTACTACTAATGTGACGGTCCCAATATCCTCTTCTCTTTGTTTCTGAGCTACTTCAGAACTAAGATCTAAGAGGTATCCTCGAGATCGTATCTCAAGGTATGGAACAACCAAATTATCAAACACTTATCATTTATTCTTATATCATTCTAAATGATTAGAATAATATCTACATTAAGCACGATGAAAACAATGGCACTCCCACTAAGCTTCACATGGTTCATCAAGATTTTATCTGAAATCACAACATTTATAATTTCATCAAATCTTATGTTCCAACTACAAGAAACTTATTGGAGTCCAAAGATGGAGTTCTTTAGCTAGCACACCTTGCTTTCCTCAACCATGAAGCCCTGGGGCTACTTCATATGAATATCCTCAGAGAGGCATTCATAGAGGAATGCAATCTTGAATCACACCATGAAGATGTCATAGAAAAGTTGTGTAGCTATAGTTAGCAATATTCTGATGGGTTAACGCAAGGTCACTGGAGAGCAAGTCTCATCGCAAGCGATGTCTTCTCTTCGGTGTGTAGCTCATGGCTACGAACCGTGCTTTGAAGGTCTACACCTTCTCATCAGGTTCCCTCTTTCTCTTGAAGATCCATTTACACCTTAATGGGTCTTACCCATATAGGTGGATCCTCGAGGGTCCATATACAACACTTGTATATGAAGTCTACATTAGACTTTTATTGCCAACATCTCCATGTCATGATCCTCAGGAGCTTCATCACTTGAAGTCCGATCATTTTCAGATTTAACTGACACATGGAATCCATCCTCAAACTTATTTGAAGAGGTATTAATGTTTCATCTTTAATTATCTATTTTTAGTTTCCAATTTCAGGAGCCTCATTATCTTTTCAAGATTAAATGAGTTCCTTTACTTCATTTTCATCTTGATTCTCAAGAGAGTCATCCTCTAAGAATCACATTCTCAGAGATGAGATCCTTTAAGAATCTCAAGGTCATAAAGTAGGTATCCAATACCATCCTTTAATTTCCTAATGAAGTAGCACTCTCTGGTGCAAGATTCCCGCTTAATCACATGGAACCTTTATTAAGGATATATATATAATGTAGTCTCTACTACATATATACCTTGGAAACTAAGTGATAATTATGCTAGGATTAATCATTGATTAAATCATGTCACACATGATCAATTGTATCTTCCTACAACTCCATTGAGTTAAGGTTTATTAGGAGGATTGAGATAGAAATGATATTCATATCTCCATAAGGTATTTCTTGAATTCATCTAATAGGTACAAGCTACCTTGATTAGATCAAATTCATTTCATCTTCCTTCAAACTTTGGTTCTAAACCAAAATTGTGAAATCTTTGAACATTTCAAAGTTTTCTAAGTGAAGAGAAGAAATCTCATATCACAAATAATCACTAATAGATATCACATATCCATAATGTTTATTCTGATATAGATGATTTACATACATCAATATGTATGAGATCTTGAATACCTTAACATCTTACACCTATCACAAAGAAGGGTGTAGTGGACATTTTACTTTGAATACAATATTCACAAGTATGTGAGATTAGAATCTTTAGACAATCTAAAGTTTCATGTCTTACTAGTCCATTGATCTCATCAATAGACATGTGTCCAAAACTTGATGCCAGATCTTTGTTAAATGATCTTTATCCTCCTATTGATCTTTAAAGCTTTAATTTTCAGTATTAGAAATCTTAATGAACCATTCATTAATTTTCTAATTATGTAGAGTCCACTAGATTTTAGATTACTATCTGAAATATCTTCATCATAACTCTTTATGATAGATTTATTACAGAATTCATGTTTATATCCAACAATTAGAAATAAACAATGAGTGTATTCTAATATCTAGGTCATAGAGACATTCTCTAAGACTAAGGGCTCCCACTGAAAATATGAAGTCTATCAATCCAAAAGAGATTGTTGCAACAATTGCATCAAAAATTCTCAAGGATAACTATAGACCTTAAGATCAAATTTTCCAGTCTTCTAAAACATATGCAACCAATTGCAAGTGTCATTAGAAGATTGAGATACAATTATTATACTTTATCTTATCAAATAAGTAAGTCAATTTCAATGATTACATGTAGATTAAGCTGATGCACTATCCGATTCCTTCTCTAAGGATTCTAGATAGATTTGATAGTCATACTATCAACACATCAACTTATTGCAGTATTGGCATTTATCTAACTCTTTGGATGTCATATGGAAGTCACAGAAATACAGTCAACTCTTTGACTATACCTCTTACGTGGGTCCAACCCATTCTTCCACTGCGCTCCCTTTGTCTATAAGCAACTATTGCTCAAGACCAAGGATCTCTTATCTTAAAATAAAAAATTTTCAATATAAGAGTATTTCAACATTTATACAAGCTTCATTCAAGTTCATACAATATGAATATTATGAAGCTTCATGAATGACTAGAGTAATGATAGTAGAATGATGACACTCATCACCTACATCCATCTAAACTCTTAAAGCATAGGTTCAGGTAGGTACTCAAACAATTTGAATACATTATCTCTAATAGAGCTACCATTCTACATGAAGTAGAGAACCATGTCATTCATGATTAAATGTCAAGAGCACATATGTATGCCAGAATATCTTTATTGATTTTATAAGGATTAATTTGATAATTACGATCATCATCGATATGTCACTTCAAAAGTACATTCGATAAGATCAAGACTTATAGAGACATACAAACCCTAGGGTTTTAGTCCTATTGTCTTATTTAATTATCACTTCTCATTATTATGAGGAATCTTGCACATTGCAACCACATACATTATGTGTCCAATCGCAAGTACAATATCTGGATCAAGGGTCCAATCCATGATATTTTACTGGTTATTATTGAGTATAGAATTGAGTGGGATTAATGAAGGATTATCTGAAATAAGAAATTTGCATAAAGGTATATATTTATATATATACATGTTTTACTTTGAATTAGGAATTTTATATCAAAGCTGTCTTGCCATGTCAACAATGAAATTTCATTCCCTTAATCACTTTCAATGTAAGAGATATACTTACCATAATATCTCAAGCAAGATCTGGGATCTCCTTCCTTATCTTTGTTGCATCCCAATAATATGAGAACCTACAACTCGGATAAAAAGAAGCGGGAACACATTCCGCCTTGCAAGTCCAACTTGCATCTCCCAATTCGGTCTTTAACACCCGGACCCACCACCCCTAAGGTGATGTTGACCCGTCATTAATTGAACCAACCGTCAACAGGAATACAACTCGCTATGCGCAATCCAATATCGCCCCAATAATATGAGGACCCGATATTGGGGTCACTACGCATACGTCCTTACTCTTTCGAGAAGCGATGAGCCCGATCCAAATGGATCATATGCAGGAGCTGTCACTTCGGACAGGCGTCTCCTACATATAATATCTGGCGACGAAACTCTTCGCCTTGACGGGAGACCATGGATGTCACTTATGTGATCCTCCATATCTTATTCAAATTAAATTAATTTCTATGAATCATATTCATATAATTAATTCTTCCAAGGGAATTATCAACTCTAATCATATTAGAGTATTCTTAATTGGATATAATTAACTTAATCATATTAAATTAATTATCAATCCAATTTAATCAATCAAACTTAATTTTATGCTTGAATATATATATGGTATTATTCTCAAAGTACGTATTAATTCGTATTTAATAATTAGAAAAAAAATACATCATAATCCCTCGGACATTATCCCGGCCCTACCCGCTGTCATGGCCAGTACCGACGGGAGTGGGGCGGACCACATACGTTGCAACCCGCTGACCAGCAATCCCCGACTAGACACCATATCCACCTCGGGAAAGGATAATGCCAAATTGATTATTTTGTACTTGAGATGATCATCGGTTCTTCAACCGAAATTATACCATATAGTAATCAAAACAATTTTTGATTTTAAGGAAATTTGCTAGGTAAATTCCCAAGTCCTATTCAAGCAAGAAGTTTGATGATTGTAATTCCAATTAAGGTTTAGATCAAATCTAATCAACTAATTGGTTGGGGCCAAGTCAATTAGGCAAATAATCATGTTTCAATATTTCACAAATATTTTTCAAGATTATTTCACGAAATTAACAATTAATTTCACTAATTGACAATCACTTGGTTCTAGATTAGGAAACCAATTTCAGCAGTGACCCCTACTTACTAAAATTGGCATATCTCAATCATATTAAATCCAAATTAAGCAAATTCAATTTCTAAAGTTTGCTAATTTGATTTAGGACAGAACCTAAGTGATGTTTCACGCATTTCGAGGCAAGTCTAAATAGTAATTAACATTTTAATCACGTTCAGATTCACAGTTCCCGCAACAGTGCATACATGTTCATTAAAACGACCATATCTCGAGCATACGAAATCCGATTTACGCAAACTCAGATCCTATGGTTTCCTTATTTAATGGGGAACATAATCCAAGTATAAAATTCGTGTTTAAACAATTTAAACAGTGCCGAATTTATTTACTAAACAGATCTGCGAAATCAAATGCGAAGAAAACTTTCGCGACCTTAACGAACCCAAGTCGTCCTCGGTTAGCGATCATATTCGAAACCGTCGACCTAAGGCTCTGATACCACTTGAAGGATGTTGTTAGATCCTCAAGCGCATCACGGAAGCGTGAGCGTCGTATCGAATACGACGAGGAGCGACTAGTCGCACTAGTTGCTCGATGCAGCGGAATTTAAAAAAAAATTTATTACGACGAGACAACATGATCCAGGAACACTTCTCGGATCGTCTCGTCTAAACCATAAACAAATAATAGGATTACCTCTTGAAGCGTGGTTGCGATCAAGTCTCTAAACGAAGAGACCTCCTGTCTCAAGTCCGATCCGACGGAGGAGACGCTTGCGAGCGCGGGGATGAACCGCGTGCTTCTCGCAATCCATGTTGATGATCCAAGCGGCGGATCTCCTGATATCGACACACGAGATCCGACGTCTTCTTCACGAGCGAGGCGCACCGAAGGAGTCGGAGATCCACGAGCAGAAGAACGGGCAGCATAACGACGATGCCACGGCGATGGAGAACCTCTCCATGGCATCCATGGTGGACGGCCATGAGAGGGAGAGAGAGGGCTGACCTCTAGAGAGAAAGAGAGAGAGAGAGAGAGAGAGTTTTGCTACAATAGCATGTGTCAAGAGAGAGAGCCAAGAATGCCTCTCTATTTATAGGGTTTTGGGATCCATGGATCTCAATCCATGTGTCATATAAAATCAATGGATGAGATTGATTTATGACAATCCAATGGTCAAGATTGTTGTTGGTAAAAGCCAACAACTTGTGATTTAATTTTGATTAAATATATTTGATAAATCAAATAAATATAATACCAAATTAAACCACACAAATAGAGAGAGAGAAAATAAGGGAGATACACCTTCCTCTTTGGAAGGGGAGGGCAATCTCCTTGATTTTCTCTCCATCCAATTTCCAACAACAATTTGTTGGTATTTTAATTCACCAAAATAATTCTCAATTAATTTTGGGAATATTGCAATCTTGACATTGAATTATTGTGAATCAAATTCACAACCCAAAACAAAATGTAATTTACATTTTCAATTAATTAAACAATGTGTATCCAATACACATTAATAATTAATCTACTAATATAAATTATATTTAACTCTCTCTAATACATTATAAATCACATTTATAATATATTATGAATAATTGGATATTACTATCCACATTATTCTTATCCTTGATAATTAAATCATATTTAATCATCTTGGATCTCTTTATCTCATGTGTTCAAATAATATGAATCATATTCACATTATTCACATCTTTGATAATCAAATCACATTTAATTATCTAAGATAACTCTCCTTATAATATGAATCAAATTCATATTATTCATGATAATTAAATCACATTTAATTTTTCTCAATGCTCGGATACATAAATCAACAATAGAATTATCCATGAACTCTTTCAAGGATAATGCGCTTTCTCCGCGAATACTTGGAGATAAGGACAGGGCGATTGTATTGTTCCACGTATAGTGACATGGATATTGAGATTATATCTCATATCCAGATCGCGGGCCTCCCATAGATGCTTGATTAAATCAAGAACGCAAATCTAATCTTCTCATTGCATCTGAATCACATCCAGATCAATGTCCAACATTTGGACTAAGATTAGATTACTTCTCTACTAAGAGGAGTCACTAAAATCCAGACCCGTTTCATCACTCCCTAGGAATGGAAGCGTCATGGTTATACAATCGTTTATGATCACATCACCCTCAGGTATTCCTAATACCTGTACATCCTGCATACTGGAAGACTCAGATTAAACCCGAAGTATTAGATCAACTTTATACTGTCTACTTCATGGTTTTATCAGTAAGTTTCTCATTCGATCATTGGGAGTTGGTATTGATCATATACTTTCCAAAAGCATATATCATACCTAGGTCTTGATCATATACTTTCCAGAAGTATATATCAAACCAACAAATTCAGTCAAGCTTCCAAAGCGAGACGACCGTGCGCACGGAATTTGATTCTTCCCAATATCTCATGAGTGAGCTCATGTCTTCCGGTTCAGTAGTGAACCTGTATGATCCCTTTGAGAGATCGTATTACTCATATGCCCTTATATGCACACCAGCGCGCCGGTGTATAGACCTTGATTAGGCCATCAACCTATTGGTCTGCCAAATGTACATACTCAGACATATAGTAACACATCTGTCTCCGGTCAGAGGATGCGTGCCTATATCATGACAGCATATGATATAGGACTTTGGTTATCTCGATCTCGTTAAGTCAACTCTTTGACCTAACTCATCCGACACCTCCGAATCTCTATTCCTATGCAGAGGACCTGCATCAAGAGGTCGGTCAGATATCAACCTAAATGAGATAGGATTGCCATCTCCTACTCATGCTGGAGATCATCTCTTAATAATCATTTGACGGTGCTTGATGAGTCCTCAATCTAACTCATTGGATATTCATCTAAGCATCAGCCTCTATGATTCAATAATTGAATCAACAGCTGTATGATTATTAAGATGGCCATGGTACATAACCCTAATTGCACTAAGGGACCTATTATGCAAATTATGTATTCTTCATTTCAGATCAAGGAGTGAATTGCAACAACATTTATTGCATAATGGCTCACCGTGGGCTCGCATTTCCAACAGATTGATCTAAGATGAATTCTGAGCTGAAACTGTGACAATGATATGTAGAACATGGAGGTTGTTGATTTTAAAACCCTAATTCTTATAAGAGTTCCACCAAACTAATAATCCAAATGTCGGGTCTAGCTCCATTTTCACATTTTGCTCATGATCTTGGTATAGAACCCAATCTCATTTAAACTCGCTTCATTTGCTTTGATGCTCAGAGACGAGCATGGTTTAAGTATAGGGGGTTGATGAATCTGTGATTCATCACTCTAAAAGTGATTAATTAAGCTCAGTTCCCCAAAATTCATATACATTTTATCCATTATTATGTATATTTAATGTTCATTCATATGTAAATAATAATTGTATTTTATCTTGCATTATTGCAAAAAATAAGAAGTCAAAAATCTTAGCCCAATTGACTTGTAAAATAAGCTAACTTCCCCATTTTTTAACTAATTCATGTTAACTCCAAATCATCTGAAACCACTCCATTTCGTAGATGTTACTAACAACAATAAATGAAAAATACAAAAAAATCACTAACATAAATAAGTGATACAGAATCTAATTCCATAATTTTCAGACTAAAACATAGATATCTTCCTTAAACAGTGTCCAATTTAATCATAAATTTTTAACTAATGCACATTCAATTACCTTCAAAATAAAACCAAGTTCAAGTGAATCGTAGCTTATATGTGAAAGTTGGGTTTTGGGCCACTTTTGTACATTGTGTATTTTACCTAACTTTGACCTATTATTTGATGTACATAATTCACTCTTTTTATTTAATTTCTTTTTCATTTATTTTCTTTGACTAAAGTTGTATTAAAATGTGTAAGAATCCAAATCTAAAATAAGACCGAAATCAAAGAAATTGACAGAGTCTGAGTGTTCACTAACAGTTCGTATAAAAGTCGTATTTTTCGTACTTTATTTTATTTCTTTGTTCTCATAAATAATAAAAATACAAAAAAACAAGATTAATGTGTAAATATTTGTCTATGATATTATCTTTTTTTTATCTTATTTAAAAATACAAAAAAAATACGAAACCCAAAAATCAAGGTATTCTATGTACATCGAGTACCTCAAAAATATCACTTTATGCAAATGACCTATTTTGGTTTTGGTCTCTTCAAGAAAGTTGTAGATATCGTTGAGACGAGCAACTTTTGTGAAGAAAATTTTTTGATCTGAGGTTGTTTGCAATATCTTTTCAATTTTTTATTCCTTTTTTTTATTTTTTGATTTTTTCTGGAGTTACACATGGCAGCTCCTGGAGCCACCATGTGTCGCTCGATTTTGGCATTTATTTTTCGATTATTTTATATAAAACAAAACCTGTACACGTGATGGTCACATGCCTCCAACGCACGCGCCCAGCACGTGCCTCCTTCCTCCAACATTCTCGTCATTATCCCCCAATTTCCAACCGCTCGCATATCCCTCTCCAATCCACCTTCAATCACTGCCTCTCCACTAATCTCATAGGCCCGTCACCTTCCATCTTAGAGACCTCCATCACCTTCTAATCTTGCGTGAGTTCTTGTTGAATCCATGTCAGATCTTCACCCCCCCCCCCCCGTCGATCTCGTGATGGTTACCTCTTCAAAGTAATCCCCATCACCTTCCAGATCTGCCAACCTCTCCACTCCTATATAACCCTCGGTCGTCGCCCCTTGAAGCCCATCCGTCGATTGTATCAAGAGCTGAGGAGGGTGGTGATAGTGCCCTTCCTCCCACACACTGACGAGGCCCGAGGGTAGGACCCTTTTTGCAAATTGCCTCTCAAGCGACTTGCCCAGCTCCAGACACCTTCACACCATCGAGCCAACTCCGACCTTCTTCATCGTTGAGCCATCATACCCTCGCTCTGCACCATCACCCTTCGTTTGGAGACGTATCTACCACCATTCTCCGCCAATCTCCAGCTCCACCACCAAACGTCACCAGATCTGGACTCAATGCTACTCCATCAATGACTCCTTCCCCCATGCTTCATCGATGCCTCCTGGAGGGAGCCAGGGGATGACTTCACTGACAACCTCCTCCATTTGATTCTGCCTCGCCTTCGCATTTCTGACCACCGTCATCGACCGTCACTGCCTTTGCACTACAGCTACACCACCGACGACACCTGGCCATGTGTCGATCGTTGGAGCACATCGTCCTCTACCTTCACAACTGCGAGGAGCTCCGCCTCGCACACCAGCTGCCCCCATCTGCTAGTGCTCGAAGATCGAAGCACCCCCTGCATGTGAGGCACATGTGTTGGGGGATAATTGCATCAAAGCCCCTCAAATTTCACCACCTCACTAGAAGGACCTGACTCTAGAGTTCACGTGCTTAGCACATGGCCATCTGAAAAGTTTGCAGAGACACCCCTCGGAGTATCGGTAATTAAATTCTGGTTCACATGCTTCTTTTTCATTTTATTTTATATTCTATAATATTACAAATAGAACCCTTTGTTCCCTCTATTATTTGAATAACATTATTGCATCAATTTATTTATTAAAAATCAACATTTTTTCTTCAATTAATTCTCTACATAGTGGCATGCTCTTTATATTTTTTATTATTTGTGGTTAATTAATAATTAATATTCCTGTAGAAATTTGCACATTTTGCCCACTTTATGCTTTGAAATTCATAATTAACCGTTGCACGAAATTGCTGAAAATTCAAGGATAATAGAATTTATTGTATTTCATATTATGCCCCAAAAGAATTGTATTTTCATGCATAGTTTACTCCATTAAAATCATTTTGTATATTTCAATATTTAATTTTTATTAGGTTTTAAGTCTCATATTTTTAGGATTTTTGATTTTTCTGAGATATATCACATATGATGTATCTTAGATAATTTTATTTCTTGAAGATAACTAGATTTAATATTTATTATAATTAATTTTTGAAAATCTCACCATGTACATTCATAAATTTATTATTTTTTAATTTTGCATCCAAAATTTCCAAAAAAATATTACAATGCATTTATTTCACCATTATTTACATCTTGGCCACATTTCGTAATTTTTGAACATCGTTTGATGGATTATAATTTTCTAGTCCATAAATTTGACCCACATTTAATTTGCATTCAAAAATTGCATTAAAAATACCAAAAATATCTTCTTTGAAAACCATACACGAATTCTGATAGACATTAATCTAGGTTGTTCCTTTGCCTCCTCGAATTTGACCCTGGGACTTGCTCAAGCTAAATAAACAAAAAACTGCTTCGATAAAATTTGATTAATTAAATCAAGTGGTTATTTCTTGATTGATTCTGATTACCTACCTATAACTAAACAATAAATTCATTTTAGCACATGATTAATTTACACAAAATAATACAAAGTAATTCATGACTCATCAACCAAACCTAGAGGGGGTCCACACAAAATACTCGACCCCTCGCATACACAAGCACGTGAGGTGACGTGGAATTGGACTAAATTTCAAATATAGGAAGCTCAGGGTCCTTAATTCAAATATTACAAAGGTAAATGAAAGTTTATAGACAATAAAAAATATAAAAAGGTCAGGGATAAGTTGTAAAATACCCTCACATGCACGCTAGTTGATGGTGTAGATGACTTCAATTATCCATGTAGTGCCTCCTCAATGACTGATGATGCTTCGGTGATGGAGAGTAGAGTTTAGATCCTGCCCTCTAATTACGCAGTTCTCTGGCACCTGATCAGATGACTATTATGCATTTGGAGCTCACACCTTGATCCAACGTCTTTAAGCTGCTCTTAAAGAACAGCTGGGGGGATGAACTTCGATCGAGCCTCCTGCTTGATCATGATGGTCTCCTGAGCTGCTGAGATGATCTACACCTTCCTAGGATAATTCCATGGTTGGGAGATGGCTCAAAAAGTTCCAAACCTCATCGGTGGAGGTCTGACGAGTTGGAGAAGGTTCGGCACCTAGAGCTATAAGAATGAGTGATTCATTCCCCACATGGGGTCCTTTCATGCACTAGCATGCACCAAAAGCTTCAGGGCTCAAGGGAGAAGCTCCTTGTTCCTCAAAAGAGCAAAAATAGGGACTGGAATGAAAGGTTGAGCATGCTCTAGGGATGGTTAAAGAAGGAGCACTGATCTCCCTTATCTGAGTAAGATTAGGGGGTGACAATGAGTCGAGGTGATAAAAAATGAAGGGGCGAAGGTGTGGAGTTGGACAGATGGTCGATTAACGGTCAAATACATGCAAAACATAAGCTTAAGCTCAAAGCTCTGGTGAACTTTGATTTTTATTATAGGTTATAAAAGATGAAATCAAATGAAACAAAAGGAAGGATTACACTATTGATACTCCAAGGAATAAAAAAGACAAGAAAATAACACTCACCGAACCAAGGATGGTTGGGAACATTGCCATCGGAAGGAGACCTCTGACGATGGTGAATCATTTACTATGTTCTTCCTCTACATTGCCAATTAGGAGGCTCTGCTTTCTGTCATGAAGGACAAGCTCCGAGGATGTTTTTTGGGGAGAAAACTTGGGTAGAAATGATTAAATTTCAAAAATGGGCGGAGGAGGAATTATACACAAGGATGCTCAGGAGAGGGTCTTTGAGTAGGGTTTTCATGTGAATCAAAGGTTGACTTGGGTCGCTCTTTGATTCACGTAAAGGACGATGACCCTACAAATATTTTTCATGAAGGAATCGAGGAGTGATCGAGCTAAATTCAAAAATCAAAATTTGGCAAAAAAAGGGAAAAAACACGGTAGTGTCCGATCCATAGAAGGGGTTAGCTAGTTGACCCAGGTCAACCAATGTCTCCCCCTCATTGGTCCATGTCAGCTGCAAAGGATAAAGTAGAAATGACAAATACAAAGAAAGAAAAATAAAATAGAAAATGATTTTATTAAATAAAACTTAAAACATAAAAGTTGTTTATTATTTTATGTACTATTTTTAGGTGAATTTTTTTCTTGACTTATTTATTATAGGTTATTTTTTACAAGTGTAATTATAGGTATTTATATCCATGTATTGTATATTTTCTTTTTATTATGTATTCTAAAAATATCATTGTGAATATATTTTATATATTTATGATATATTTAATTACATTTTTACATATTTTTATTTCATTTTTTGATTTTATTTATATACTTAAATAAATACGTGTATGTATATTATAGGTATAGGAAACCTATGTATTTTATTCTATTATTTATTTTAATATATTTTAATACCTTTATTTTTATGTTTAAAATTATAATATGTATTAAATACTTTTACATTTTTTAAAATATAAAAGGAGCAAAAATATAAAGAATTAATAAAATGGGTAAAATGTATAGGTATAAAGTACAATGGGACCCAAAAGACAACTTCTATATCTTAACTCCATTTTAATGAAACCACCTTTACTAAATAGATAATCTAAATTTCAGAATAATAAGTGAGTTCTGTGGATTTTGTGTTCATATGGAGAAGATATTGATCATTGAAGTTCTATTTGCAACTTTTTATCTGTGTGTCCTAGTCATATTGTACATTATTTTTTATGCAATTCTTTTTTTATTCTTCTATGTTTTTTTTGTACATGTTTTTGTTGAAAATATTTGTATTTGAAGTGTTTAAGAGTGTGTATGAATTAGTGAAAATTTGGCTATATATGTTGTCTTGTGGGTACCTAGGTTTTCTAGGAGTCTGAATTATTTTGTCAGTATTTATTTGCCCTTATCTCCCCTTTATTTATTCCTTGTCGACTAATATAATATTGACTTAGTTCGAGGTTTAGGGTCAGTCAATATTTACAACACTTCCTCTGTTTTTCTTTTCTTTGTTTAAATATTTATGCACTTGTCAAGAGTCAGTGTGTCAATTAGTACAAGTTAGATAAATTTACATGCATTTATCTAGAGAATTAAAAATAAAATAAAGGAATAAAGGTGAATGAATTAGCATTCATCCCCCCCCCCCAACTTACCTTTGCTAGTCCCTAGCAAATACTTATTAGGAGAATAAGTGATGCAAAAGAGAAAGTAAAGACAAGGAAAAATAAAGAAGGTAGAATGGTTGCGACTTTTAAGCTTGTATTTACAAAATTGAAGTTTAGAACTCGGTTAAGTCCTTTAGATTGTTAATGTGTTCGGAACCATGTCTAGGTTAGGAATTTTGACTCAATAACCCTTAGATTCCATGCTCCTCTATTTAGTTAAACTCAATAGCCTGGTCAGGACCATCCTTTCAGACATATACTCTTGTAACCTTGAAATGGTAGGCACCATGTGTGAGAATTGTGTTAGCTCTTCCTAGATAAATTACTGAAGTATCTAGTCATCTAATCCTCTGGTAACTCATCCTCGAGGGATGAATAATTCCTTCTGAGTTCAGGTGCATGCTAGTGCATAACAAATTAGGGAGAGGCTAGACGAAAGGGAAAAGAAGTGAAAACAGACCAGTGTAGCCATATTTCCTTGTGAATCTTGTCCAGTGTAACCAAGTCACCACCAAGAAGCAGGCCCTTTCTAGAAGCTCAAAAATTCTTGAATTATTGGTATATGCTTATTTTGGGTATTTCTTTGTTTGGCTTTCTCTGCATTCTTGTTTTACCCCAACAGATATAGAATCTTTTGTCCCGCTCATGGTTTGGGATCTTAAAAAAATTATGCTAGTAGACCATTTCTCATCCGAAGATTTATTTCAATCTATGTTCCAGTTGTTAGATGCCCATGCTACCAGAGAAACAGGGGGTTGAAGTACCAGTTTCGACGGTCCCCAAGAATGGTTCTTGAGCCACCCTTGAAGAAGCGACATAGTATCGTCCTGACTTAGACTACAAGATCTTTCAACATCCCATCCTGGTTGAGCTATGTGTTGAGTGTGAGGCCTCAAGTCAAGACATTGTCTCTAGAGTCGTAGGGATGACATGAAAGGTTCTAGTTAGTCACATTGAATCGACTCATGAACATAGTCTCATAGAACCTAAAGAATTAAGTTGAAGTGATCTGAAGTGTCCCAATTCCAGTCCTTAACAGGTTCCTATAAAATTAAGTGCAATAAGGTCTAGACCAAGCACCGATCTTTAGATTTTATTCTGACTTGTTTAAAAATCACTCAGAAAAAAGTGCATGCAATGCAACAAAATATTTGTGTGAAATCATTTTCTGATTTTTGAACTTTTATGGGGTTTTCACAAAGTTCTACAAATTTTTATGGAGTTTTCAAAAAGTTTTAAAGATTTTTAAGTATTTAGAATTATGTAAATTTTTACGGGATTTTCGAAAAAAATCAAAGGAGTTAGTGTATTAGTGGTATGTACAGCTTTTATAGCAGTGTATTCTTTATAGTTGATTTATCGTATACCCATCCCAAATGTATTATCCATATTCATTGAAAATATGGAAGTATGAGTTATGGCTAACGTATATATATACATATATACGTCCCCCCCACCCACATACTTAGCTTGAACTATGTCCTCATAGTGATAAAATAGTATAAAAGAAGACATTACTCATGCTAAATATAGAAAAGTCAAACTACAACGACCAAAAGAATGAGGACTTACCCCCCCCCCCTTCATACACACACTTAGGATTAACTAATCCTAAGTATAGAATATTGTATACAAAGAGGGATGATAGAAGATTAGAATGTACGAAATCATCGACTCGGTTTCTCTCCCCCTATACATAGGGTAAGGATCCCCTAAGTATAGGAAAGAATTATCAACAAGGAGGGATCTAGGTGAGGATCAAAGAATGAACACATGAGTTTTGGGATTGAAGGTGTCCAATCAGGGTCCTAACGTCCGGTCAAGGAGGGCATGTAGTGTCCGACAAGTCGGGTCCGGCAATCGTTGTATCGGCGCCTCTCTTTGATCTCAGATACAATCAACCAACTAAGACAACAATGATCAAAACCCATGGATGTTCATGTGTAAAGAGATCATACAAGTGTGTGAGTTATGAAATTTATCTAACTCAACAAGAAATGTGTATAATGCAGGTAGGTAGAGTGTTGTCCACGGGAGCAATAGATCACAAAAATAGAATATAATTTAAACAATCAAGCACATTTTTAGATGGTTTTGCGTCCTTTAGGTTTTTTTATTTTTATGGGTTTTTAAATATTATGATTTTTATGTGATTTTCAATTAGATTTTATATTTTATGAAACTTTTTAATTATGCAAATGTTTCCTTTTTATATTTTCATATTAGATAGATAATAATATATGTGAGAGATAAAAAGAGAGATAAAAAGAAATTATTTTTATGTTTTTAAAATATAATAAATAAACTCAAAATTGACAAAATAAAAAGTTTTTGGATTTTATATTTTTCTCTGTTTATGAAATTTTTAGGGTATTATTGGACTTTTTATGGATTTCTAAAATAGAATACATAAAATAAACTAAATAGAAAAATAGGAGCTTAAAATGGGCCTAATAAATATTTATTAGATCGAAAAGGACCAAACATCAATATTCATGTATAATAGATAAAACAAATAAAATTTGGAATATTAAAACATTTTTTTATTTTACGTGATTTTATACGATTTTTTATGTTTTTCTCTATTTTATAATTTTCTATTTTGTATTTTTTATGAATTTTGGATATGTGGAAAAATAGAGTGAAATACACCTACTCTATTTTTGGTAATTTTTAGAGCTATATTTGAATTTTTATTATTTTTATAAGTTAAATTAAGAAAATGTAGCATGTTTTTAAATTTTATAAATAGGAAAATAAAAAAATACCTTAATAAAAATGTGTGATAAAATATCATATAAGGTATTTAAATAATTTTCCTAAAATACTTGGGGTTAAGTAGCTAATTGATTAAATTAAAATAAAAATAGCAATTAATGCAGCAATACAAGGACCATTTTGTAAATAAACAACACTAAGTATGCATTTAAAACAAAATAACAAAGTTCAAGATCAATCAGCGATTTAACTAATTACAATCACAATTAAAAAGAACCTAAAAGGGGTGTTTTTGCAAATAATACAAATTTCAGGGGTGCCAATGCAAAAATCTCAACTAAAATGATTTTATATTGACTGGAAGAGACTGAAATGTAATTTCACAAAAAAAATCCATGATTTCATAATAGGCCCAACAAAGTATATGGGGCGCCCTACAATTTTCCCATAAAAACCCTCACGTGGGATGCCACAAGATGTGACCTG
Source organism: Ottelia alismoides (assembly GCA_037367405.1). Classification (NCBI taxonomy): domain Eukaryota; kingdom Viridiplantae; phylum Streptophyta; class Magnoliopsida; order Alismatales; family Hydrocharitaceae; genus Ottelia; species Ottelia alismoides. The sequence continues at coordinate 654,256 of JAZKJV010006971.1, read as the reverse complement.
GCATGGACTAAAATAAAAATAGTTGAAAACTTAGGGCTGAAGTTGAAAAATATCCAAGGATTTAATAATGTAATAAAATTTTATAGGACCAAATGAAATGCCAAAAATCAAAGGGGGCCAGGTGCAAAATACCCACTCCTTACACGCGAACAAACAGGGGAGATCAGATCACTTAACATGATCGGCGGTGGAGAAGCGTTGGTACCGGTTCATGGTTTGACAACTGAGATTAGATCCTCAGATGGATCTGATGGCTAGGAGGAAGGTCGATCCAACGGTTGTTATAAAGTATGGAGTGTGCATCTAATCGAATGGGGAGGGGCCAGGTGGAGATTATATACATGCTGAAAAAAATGAAAAGTGGATTAGGGTTTCGATCCAATCAAGCAAAAAGAATCACATCACTAAGATTGCACATGGGAGGGCATGATCCGGTCGACAAGATCAAAAAGGGACTAAGCCAAAATGGGTAAAAGAAATGGCGAAAAAAATGAGAAAAGGGGTGGTCGACCAGCTCTAACAGACCGTAGAAAGGGGGAGGGGGTGTTGACCTGAGGTCAACATTCCTCGCCCTCTCAGTGATCTACGAAGGAAATTATACGACAAACAAGAAATAAAAAAGGAAAATTTGAAATAAAAAAGGATTTTATAAATGAAAATTTTGAACATTAAAAATGTTCCAAATTTAATAAACTATTGTCTATATTTTTATTTATTTTTACAAGTTAATTTATTAGGTGTTAATTTTTACATGTAATATTATTGGTATAAATACCTTATATCCTATATTTTTATTTTTATTTTTTATTTTATAATTTTATATACATGATTTTTATATTTATACTTTATTTACATACATATGTACATACGTTCTTTTATTTTTCTGAAGTTATTTATGTACTTAAAAAATTATGTATATATTATGGGTATTTTATAGATATGTTTACCTGAATAATAAAGTACATTAATTTTTAATGTATTTTATTGATTTTATTTTATTTTTATTATGTACATATATTTTAAGAAATATTTACAAATTTATAAAAATATAAGAAGGAGAAAAATATAAAGAGAAAATATATTGAATACTATATACAAGTATATTACACAATGAGAGCCCAAAAACCAACTTTTGCATCTCAACTCCAAATTGAATGAAACCACCTTCATTAAATATATACTTTAGTTTTATGAACAATAAAGTTGAGTTTGGTGAATTTTGATTATGTATGGAGAAGATACAGGTCTGTAAAGTTTTCTTTGCTGCTTTTTATTCTATGTGTCTCGAGCACACTGTGCATTATTTTTTACTACAATAAGAAGAACAAAGCATTTTCCCACAACTAAGTAGGGTCAACTACATGGATTCTTCACCTCCATTCAGATATATCATGGGTCAATCTCGGGTTTATATCCGAAAAACTAAGATCCCTTTATATAGTATTTTTCCAACACTTCTTGGGTCGTCCTCCCCCTCTCTTAGCTGGCTCAACATCCCAACACTCACATCTTCTAACTGGTGAATCAGCCAAGCTTCTTTGCAAATGACCGAACCATCTTAAGCGTCTTTCTCGCATCTTATCCTCGATCGGAGCTACACCAACTTTCCTTCTATCTGCATGATTCTGAATCCGGTCTTTATGTGTGTGTCCACATATCCACCTTAGCATTTTCATTTCTGCTACAGCCATTTCGTACACATGTCTATGGTTCACAGGCCAACATTCAAATCCATAGAACATAGCAGGTCTCACGGCTGCTTTATAAAAATTTCCTTTGATTTTTTAAGGAATTTTCTTATCACAGAGAACAGCAGAGGCTCCTCTCCACTTTAGCCAGACTGCATTTATTCTATTAGTAACATCTCCATCAATTTCCCCATCATGTTGTAAAATAGATCCCAGATATCTAAATGAATATCTCTTCTGAATTTTATCGTCACCGATCTTCACCTCGATTCCTTCATCATTGCTTCCATCAAAGGTGCACTCCATATATTCTGTCTTAGCCCTACTTATATGAAATAATTTAGTCTCCAATGCATGCCTCCAGACCTCAAGCTTCTCATTTACTCAATCTCCAATCATGTAATCAACACAATATCATCAGAAAATAACATATACCAAGGTAACTCATCATGAATGTGACTGGGCAACTCGTCCATAATCAAAGTAAAAAGAAATGGACTCAAAGTTGAACCTTAATATAAACCAATGTTGATGTCAAAATAGTCGGTATTCTCAGACGGGGTCCTTACACAAGATAAAGCCCTATCATACATATCCTTTATGAGGTTAATGTGTAGGACAGGTACTTGTCTCTTCTCCAAAACCATCCACAATATCTCTCGTAGGACAGAATCATAAGCCTTCTCCAAATCAATAAAGATCATATGGAGGTTCTTCATTTTAGCTATATAAATCTCCATTGTTCTCCTCAGCAAATGTTGATGTCAAAATAGTCAGTTTTCCCAGACTGGGTCGTTATACAAGATAAAGCCCTATCATACACATCCTTTATGAGGTTAATGTATATAACAGGTACTTATCTCTTCTCTAAAACCCTCCACAATATCTCACATGGGACATAATCATAAGCCTTCTCCAATTCAATAAAAATCATAAGGAAGTTCTTCTTTTTGGCTTTATAAATCTCCATTGTTCTCCTCAGCAAATGGATGGCTTCAATAGTTGAGCGACCTGACATGAATCCGAATTGGTTTTCTTTTACTTTGGAAACTTGCCTCAACCTTCTTTCGATCACACGTTTCCAAATTTTCATAGTGTGACTCATAAACTTGATACCTCCGTAATTTGAACAATTTTGAATGTCTCCTTTATTCTTGTAAAGAGGCACCACGATACTCATCCTCCAATATTTAGGCATTTTCTTGCTTCACCAAATAGCATTAAATAGATTCGTGAGCCAAGTCAAACCACGCTCACCTAAAACTATGCATACTTCTACAAGGATGTCATCTGGTCCTACACCTTTCCCACATCTCATAACCTTCAAAGCCTCCTCTGCCTCCTTTCTTTGTATTCTTCTATAGCTTGCACGATTCAAGTAACTTTCACTACTAGCTAGATCACCCAAAGTGATCTCTCTATTTCCCTCCTCAATGAAAAGTTTATGGAAGTACTGCTCCCATCTAGTCTCTATATCCTTCTGAGTAACAAGCATGTGACCTTCCTCATCCTTAATGCATCTTACTTGATAATGGTCTTTGGTCTTTCTTTCTCTTGCTTTGGCCAACTTGAAAATACCCTTTTGGCCCTCTTTATTGTCGAGATATTTATACAAAACTTCATAAGCTTTTGACTTAGCTTCGCTTACAGCCTTCTTTGCTTCCTTCTTCGCTATTTTGTAGTTTGTGACAGTTTCCTCTGTTCTATCCTTAGATTTAGCTTTAAAGCATGCTCTTTTAATTTTTAGCTTCTCTTGCACCCCTTCACTCCACCACCAAGCCTCCTTTTGACCTAGAGCTCCTCTCTTTGACTCGCCTAGCACCCCTTCGCTATTTTGTAATCTGTGACAGTTTCCTTTGTGCATTATTTTTTAATGAAATAAATTTTATATTTTTCTTTGTATTTGTATGTACAAGTTTCATGTTCAAAGTTTATTGATTTGAGCATAAAAATATGAAAATAAAATAGGTCCCAAAATGTATATTGACAAAAAGAAGTAGGGTTTTAATTCTATTTTCTGTATAGTTTCTCTGCCATATCTCCCCTTACTTTATTCCTTGTCAACCAAGTTAATGCGTCACTTAGTCTCAAGGTTAGGGTCAGACAGTATCTATGATACCTCTTTATTTTTGTTTTCTTTTATTGATTCCTTCATTTTAGGGTTTAACTACAACTATTTATACACACTACATAGGTAATATACAAGTGCTAATTCAGCTGTGTTGTTGATATTTACATGCATTTATCTACGGATTAAAGCCTAAAATGAATGAATAAATGTTCATGAATGGCAATTCATCACTCCCGTATACTTAGCTTTGCTATTCCCTAGAAAACACTTATGATAATGAGTGCATGGAAAGAAAGAAAAGAAAAAGAAAGAACTTAGAATGATAATGATTTTTAAACTTATCTTCATAAAATCAAAGTTTGGAGCATAGTTAGACCTTCGGATTATTAGATTGATGGATCCTAGGTGGGAGTAGGATTTAAAACTTAATAGCCCTTAAGAACCATAACATCCATTCAAAGTCTCTTCGATAGCTAGATCAGAACAAGTCTTTTCATACATAAACTCTTACGACTATGAATCTTTCTTGTACGGTGTCAGTGATATTTAGATCCCCTTAGCTGAAATGGTAAAGTGACAATCTTCTCCAGCATGGTGACCCTAACTCCCCAAACAAATCATTCCTCTAGGAGCAGGGTATTACCTTCTAAGTTCAAGTGCAACTGGCTCAAGAAGAGGGGGGTGGAGAAGACAATGTACAGTAGCCAGTGTAGTTACCTATCCGAGGATGATTGACCAGTGTAACCAAGTCATCTAAGAGCAGGCTCACATGAATACTTTGACTTTTAAGCATAAGCTTGCTTATTGAATGCATACTCCGATAGGGATTGATTTTGATCGTCTATTCTTTTTGGAGTTTTTTTTTTGAAATACTATTTACATCAGCATTTAGGTAAGGAGTTTTTTCCTCTTGAGCCAGTAGGTTATCCCTCTTTTGAAGCATTATTGCAACCCACGACATCATGTCCTTCGACCTCGTCGCTACTAGATCTGGTTGGGGTACAATGGCCACAGTTTGTGACTTCTTATATCTCCATCCGCTCGTGTATCATGCCGGCAAATCCAGCCCCCTTCTACTTCAACTTAGTTGAGCAAAGTGTAAGGTGCATGTGTCCAAGTTATGTCACTATCTAAAAAGTCATGCGTGTGTCTGGAAATATTCTACTTAGGCATACCAAGACGACATGTGAACATAGTCTTACAGCCTTAAAGAATTAAGTCAAGCTGACATGAGAAGCCTCAAATCCAGTTCCTACAAGGATCCTGCAAATTTAAGTGCATTAAGGTCATAACAGAGTTCTAATCTACATATTTTACTTAGACTATTTCAATAGTCAATATCATTCAGAAAAATTCAAATGCAAATGCAAAGTATTTTTATGGAGTATATTTTCTGGTTTTATACTTTTTATGGGATTTTTCAAAAGGTTTTGCAAATGTTTAGAGATTTTTCAAGGGCTTTTGAATTTTTTGTGGTATTTTGATCATTTTCAAATTTTTAGGTATTTTTTAAACTGTCAGCGCAATGTGTATGTGTAAGCATTCACAAATATTCATAAGTTTTTATTTTTATTATTTTATTGTTATTATTATTATTTTATTATATTTATTAACAAGTTCTATATACAACTTTTATAAAACATTTTATTTGAAAAATCATTTACACAATTATAAACATTGTTCTCAAAATTATTTAAAAAAGTTTTTACAAACACTTTGAAACTTATTTTACACACATTTTCACAATGGTTTGAAATCATTTTACAAAGATTTTTCAAAGGTATGAACAGATTTTTCAATTCACTTTAAAACCATTTTTACAAATCATTTGTAAAAGAATTTTCAAACCATTTTATTCAAACATTTTACAAGAATTTTCCAAATATTTACAAAGAGGAATTTTACAAATGGTTTTCAAACATTTCACAAAGATTATCCAAAAGTTTAAAAAGATTTCTTTCAATATATTTTTACAACCAATTTTCAATCATTTATAAAATATTTTTAAAACAATTTATTGAACATATTTACATCATTTTAACATGAATTAATCTCTCTTTTTATTGATTTCCCCTTACCCAAAATAGGAGTCAAAATATTTTAAAATATGAGTTACGACTAAAGTGTATATAAAATATATACGACCCCCTTCCTCATAGTGATCAAAGAGTAAAAGGAAGACATAACTCATGCCAAATATAGAAGAGTACAAAAAATGCCTTAAATAAATAAAAGAATGAGAAGACGCTCATCCCCCCTATACTTAGGATCGATTACGAGGGAATGAACGAGGATGAGAATATACAAAATGATGGACTCGGATTGTCTCCCCCTATACTTATGGTGAAAGAACCCTAAATACATATCAGAATGTCAACAAGTTAGGAGACAAGCGAGGGAACAAAGAATGAACCCTCAACACACTCATCCCCCCTATAATTAGGATAAATTCATCCTAAATATAACATTGATGAATGGGATGAGTGAATAAATAGAAGAAGGAATAAAGATTGAAAGGAAAAGGAAAAGGAAAAGAAAAAGAAAAGTAATTGGAAATGAAAGAGTATTTTTGTGCTCAAGTATATGAATCCTCTGACTATTCAATCTCTTCCCAAAATACCATTTCAACTGAGTCAACAACGGACAAGAACGTATCATGATCTATCTACGGCTTCAGCAACTGTCCATTGAGTACAAACAGTTGTGCGTCAGATGACAACTCTGATATGAGAATGCTACCGTTGTCACGCGCGGTCTTCATTAGAAATGGTCTTGTCCCTGGGAAAACTTCAAATTTGCATCAAGCAACCAAACCTTTTGTCTTGGCTCGAAGGTCTCCCTTCCGATATGCTTTCCATGCCATCTCTTGTTGTTGTATGCATAATCTCTGAATTCCCGGAGTCTATTCATATCTATCTTATGGTTCCGACCACTGAGTTGTAAGTCCAAATTATAGATGCTAACTGCCCAAAGTGATTTGTGATTAGCTCAACAGGAAGATGGCATGGCTTACCATACCATAAACAAGCTCATAGGGAGATATACCCAATGGAGTCTTGTAGGATGTTCGATAAGCCCATAAAATGGAATCAAGGAGTTGAGACTGGTTCTTCATATCTAGTCATACAAGTTTCTATAGAATACTATTGATCACCCTATTAGATAACTCTGCCAAGCCATTCGATTGTGGGTGGTAAGGAGATGTGACACGATGTTCAATGACATGCTCCTTCACAAGCTTTATGACTTCTTTGTTCACAAAATGGCTTCCCTCATCTAAAATAAGAATCTTAGGAATGTTGAACCGTGAAATAATGTTATCCTTGATAAAGAAATATACAGGATGGCTATCAGTGGAATGAGCAAGAATAGCCTCTACCCACTGACTCACATAATCCATGGCAATCAAGATGTATTCAAATCCTTTACTGTTAGAAAATGGGCCCATGAAGTTCATGCCCCAAGCATCAAAAATTCATGAGATTTAGATTAACTTGAGTGGCATAGAGTCTTTGAAACCAATGGTACCTCCCAATTTCTGATAGTCGATATAGACTTTCATATATGTTGTAGCATCCTTGAATAGTGTGGGACACCAGAGGCAACACTGTAATACTTTCGATGGCATACACCGTCCAAAATGGTGTCCTCTTACTTCGAGCTTATGACAGTGCTCAAGGACACTGGTCTAATCCTCCAGAGGAATGCACCGTCGCCAAATGCAATCCGCGCCTTCCCTGTAAAGGTGTGCCCACTAGTAGAAATGGATGTCAGAGAGAATTTTGACCTTGGCATGAGTCCAATCTTGTGTAACTTTCTTAGACACGATATAGTTCACAATCTCGGCATACCATAGGAGAGAACCACATTCAAGATTGATTCATCAGGAAAGGTCTCTATGATAGGTACAATACTCAAGGGAGTATCTGAACTTTCTAATCTAGACAAATGATCTACTACCACATTCTTAACTCTAGCCTTGTCTCGTATTTCCAAATCAAATTCCTGAAGCAGAAGGATCCAATGGAGTAGTCATGACTTGGCATCCTTCTTGCCATGTAGATACCGGATAGCATAGTGATCAGTGTACATAAAGATTTTCGAACCCAATATATGTGATCTAAATTTCTCAAGGGCGAAAATAACGGCCAGCAACTCTTTTACTGTTACGATGTAATTTCTCTAGGCATCATATAGGGTTTTGTTGGCATAGTGTATAACAAATGGAACTCCATCCCTACGTTGTCCCAACACAACCCCAATAGCAAAATCTGATGCATCTGTCATGATCTCGAATGGGAGAGACCAATCATGTAGCTGAAGGATGGGTGCTTGAGTAACATATTTCTTCAATGTGTTGAAAGCGTGGAGAACCTTATAGTCAACAATAAACTCATTATCCTTACTCACTCGGTAAGAGGTCAGGCAATCGTGTCGATGTCATGGATAAATCGCCTGTAAATTCCAACATGCCCCAGAAAAGGCTTCACCTCGTTCAGTGTTCTAGGTGGTTCAAGATTCGCAATGACATCCACCTTGGCAGGGTCGACCTTCATATCTCTTTTTGAGATGACATGGCCTAACACAGTTCCATCAGTGATCATGAAGTGGCTCTTTTCCCAAGAGAACTAGATTGACTTCGCAACATCTCTTAAGAACTTAGTCTAGATGCATTAGGTAGGAATCAAAATCATCACCATAGATCGAGAAATCATCCATGAACACCTTCAGAAAACTACCTATCATGTCAGAGAACACAACCAACATACAACTTTGGAATGTAGTGGGTGTGTTACACAATTCAAATGATATCCGTCAAAAGGCAAATGTGACAAATGGACAAGTAAATGTAGACTTCTATTGATCCTCAAGGGTGATTGCCACTTGATTATACCAAGAGTACCCATCCAAGAAACAAAAGAACGCTTTACCTGCCAGTCTTTCAATGATCTAGTCAATAAAGGGCAGCGGAATGTGATCTTTCTTGGTTGTTAAGTTCATGTGTCGCTAATCTACACAAACACTCCATGATGTAGGTACTCGGATCGATATCTCCTCTCCTTTCTCATTTGTGACCACAATGATTCCAGCTTTCTTTGGAACCACATGCAATGGGTGAATCCATTTAGAATCAGAGATGGGATAGATAAAGCTAGCCTCACACCATTTCATTGTCTCTTTCATGACAACTTCCCAGAGATTAGGATTTAGCTTGCGTTGAAACTCGCGGGATGACTTGCTATCATCCTTTAAGTAGATGTGATGTAAACACACGGCCAAATTTATCCCTCAAAGATATGAATGTTCCAATCAAGGGCCTTGTGGTTTTTCTCTAGAACCTCTAGTAAGCGAGATTCCTGATCAATAGTCAATCGGGAATTGATGATGATCGGACATTGTTCAGGCTCACCCGCAAGGAAGGCATACTTAAGGTTTGCTGGAAGATGCTTCAGCTTAGGTGGAATCAGATATGTCTTCTCAATCACTTCTAAAAATGTACTTATGGTTGGTGAATGCTTTACTAGTGATTTCGGGTCCACCTCAGTTACTCTTGGTTCGTACAATGCAATACCAAACATATCTGAAATAATATCCTCTTGTTCAGTCCGGGATGGATATTCTTGGAACAAATGGATTAGCTCTTCATATTCTACCTCATAAGTGGAAATAGAGCAAAATTCAAGTGTGCTTTTGAGGTTTTACTTTGGGAAGAGGAGATCCTTGGTCTCAATCTCAGTCCACAAAGTATTGTATCTCTGATTTCCTCAAGTGTGTCACATTCGACAACATAAACAGGCATCCTTCTCCAATTTACAATCTTGCTTCTTTGGTACAGCATGCATCTCTATGGTTAGCTTATTTCTGCTGGAGCGAAAAGTGATCTTTCCATATCCGTAATCAACTACTACCTCAGATGTTCGTAGGAATGGTCGACCAAGTATGATCAGTGTATGGAGTAACGGTACCAAGGAGTACATGTCCAGGATAATGAAGCCGGTTGGGAATTTCATATCTTCGACTGTTACAATAATGTCTTCTAACACTCTATGTGGCCGCTTGATGAATCCATGATTCATTAACATTCTTTCTGTATTTTGTCTTAAAACACTTAACAAATACATGTAATATTCATTAATTTTCATCTTTAAAAAAACCATATTCATGAATAAAAATGCACTTTTATGCATCTAAATCATGTAAATAAATAAAAGAATAAAAATAAAGAAAATAAAAAAAGGCAGATTGTAAATATGTATATAGGTACAATATGACTCATAAAATAATAAATATAGCTGAAAGATATATTTATAACCTAACCCCGAGACCAAGTCAGCTTAGATTGGTCGACAAACAAATAAGTAGGGGGAGATAAGGAAAGAAAATAATAAAAATAATAAATTATACACTACATACATCCTTCATTATTTATCAAATAATATCAAATCCTCGTTGATTTTTAATTAATTCATATGTATATATTTTTCACCAAACTCTTTTCCTAATTATTTCTGAAAATGTATAAAAAATATAAGAATAAGTTAAAAATAATATCATATATATATACGAAGAAATCTAACTTATAAATTGTCAATTTCTCAATTTCTGAACATCATAACTTTCTCATACGAAGTCCACTTTCACTCTATTCATCTTTAAAGTTCATAAAATAATATTCTCTAATTAATGAAGGTGATTTTACTAAAATTAGAGTCCCTTTGCAAAAAGTCATTTTTTAGGACCTAATGACAACGGGGTTTCTGGGCTATTTATTTTATATAGAACATATTATTTATAGTTTTGATGATTTTATAATTTTTAAATATTTTGTTGATTTTATATTTTAACCAAATTTATTTCAGAATTTTCTGACATTATTTATTATTTTAAATAAATCAAAAACCCTAATTTATAGACGAAATTGAACTGTGTAATTTATACCCATAATTATTAATATATTTAAATTAATTTATTAAAATCCACATAAACTCATATATATTCTATTTATTATTCTAATAATTAAGAAAAATATAAAAATAAGGTATTATATATTAATTTATTATGTTAAAAATCAAATACATATTTATCAAGTATTATTTATACCTATTTATTAATATAATATTTATATTTCATAAATTATTTATTATTTATGAAAATTAATTATTCCATAAATTAGATAAATTAATTATTCATATTTTTTGTTTTTATACCTATTTAAAATAACATAATTTATGATGTATTTAAACATCTGGCCAACCAGGTGCTGACACATGTCAGCACCTGGTTCATCTTCTTTAAGAACTGTCTGTTGCAGACTATTTCACTGGCCATATTCACCTAATTTCCTCGCGCTCATCCCAACCTCTTCAGGCAATCTAAATCCTCCATTGCCTTCTCCTAACATTCACCTTCTACGCCTACCCTAGGATTCACTCTAACCTTCACCATTTTGTTTACAAATCGAGCCAAACCTAGTTTTTCAAACTAACTTCTCCAACATCTAGATTAACCGACCGAGCAACCCATCTTTATCCTTTGATTTCGGCTACCTCCAGTAGTGACAGGACATGGGTGTTCCTCCATGTGGAAGCGGGTTCATCGGTGGAGAGTTCCAAGGTGCTCGTCCACCTTGAATCGCAGCCCTTGTGCGTGTTCAGCCTCGGGAAGTTCGTTGGCACATCGAGCTAAGACCTGGAGTAATATACTCCATCCCCATGTGATTGCCTTCAATCCCTTTTCAATTTTTTTCTCGATCTTTGTGTTGGAATTAGCTATGTTAATCACCTAGTTGGGTACCCTTAATCACCATCCGTGTATTACACTCAGATTTTCACCTCAAACAAGCTCGAAGCAACTCCCAATTTTGACTTGAACTTCAACTCATTATGGAACCATTTACACCTATTGCAAGAATAATACCTCTGGCTGATCTCCTTGAGAAATCGAGTAGTAGGTATTTTGGTTCGCAGGTACCATGTCATCCTGGAGCAAGCTACTTCATTTTGTACAACTTGTATCATGCAACAGCATCAGAAGTTTGAGGAGAGAGACATGACGTTCTGGGGCCTAAACCCTAGAACACATCCTCGACCATCGTCTCCTCAATCGGGCCAAGCTTTTTCTTCGACATCCGCATTCAGTGGGTGCGCTCGAAAGGGAGAGGAGCTCCCTTTTCAGCCCCACCTCTGATCATCCTTAGCCGAAGACTGCAGGAGATTGGTGAAGCCGTCGCCGCTCGTGAGATTTGGGGAAGAGCAGCTGTTGAGCAAGCTGATGACAAGTGTAGCAAGCAGACAACCTAGATGCACGCATCATAATCAAATCATGGTCGTGTCATTGTGAACCGGTAGAAGAATTGCACTATTAGCCCAGGAGATTTCCATATATTACATCCCACCTCCAGAACTTCTTGATATTACATTTAGGTCCCCGCGTAATAACTTTTATTTTATTTTCATTCTAGTCTTTACCAAGGACCAAGCTACAATTTTTTATTTTATTTTTTTTACAATTCTTCCCATGTATACTTTGTGAACTTTGGACCCTTGTTTGATATCATTTTTCATCGATTTTTCAAGGGTAGTTAGCCAACTAACCAATCGAGTTTTTGTTATTTTTGTTGAGAATTTTCATCACGTATTTTTCTTTATTTAAATTTTCTAAAGTCGCATCCGTTTTGAGGTCTTTTCTCACCTTTTTAAGAAGATATAAAAATCACAAAAATAGCATTTTTACTCAAAAATCGGATTATCGCTATCCTACCTCCTTGTGTTTGACCCAAGGAAACTTACCTGGATAAATAAATAGTTTAAGATAAAATAGGAGAGAGAATCTGCTTCATCACTTCATTCTCTCTCTCTCTCTCTATTTTATTGAAATTTTGTTTAATCAATCAGGGTTGTGTTCGGAGCGATTCTTTCTACACCGACACTGATACTTTATCGCTCACAAAATCCAGATTATCAAAATGGTGACATTGCCGGGGAGGCGTTAGCTATATTTCAGTTTTTGATTTTTTGTGATTTTTCTATCTTCTTAATTTTTATGGGGTTTTTTAGTTTCTTCGATTTTCTTTCGAATTGCTTTACATTTTTTACAGCTTTTATGGCTTTCATCGATTTTCTTTGATTTTTACGGTCTTCGTAATTTCTTTGATTTTGCAGTTTTTGGTGTGTGTTTGCTAACAAATTTTGCAGGGCCTGCAGGATCAGTCGGCTTCTTCGGAAGTTGAACAAGTTGAGAGTGTAGAGATCGACTCCTTCTCTATGAGTCGGTTGTAGAGGAGCGGAGCAAGTTAGCAGAATTTTTTGTTTTTTGTACTCATGTCATTTTTTTGTAATTTGTGAGAGAGGAAGGGAAATATGCCCATTTTGACTTTTTGTAGAACGGGTCCACTAAGGACATCCTGACTTATACCCGAACTTTGAGACTTTCTTCGGAGTATGTTTCGCTAGGTGCCGGTGCACTTGGGGGACCTCACCACGAGTTTTCGATTTTCATCAATTTTTCTTTATTTCATGTTATTCGTGAAGCCTAGGGGTACATGCTTAATTAACTAGATGACTAAAGTAAAACCCATGTCCCTAATCCATGCTTAGGCATAACTCATAGGTTTGAAAATTAATTCATTCTTATGCTAGAGCTGTTGATTTAGGATACGATTGTTACCTCTTTTTGCATGAATTAGCTAAGGTTTTAAATTTTGCGCGGATCACTTGCATGTAGAATTGGCATCAGGTATGATCTCTATCTTTTGCATGCATCATTTTTTTCCGACGCTTTCCATGATTCTCCCTCCATGAGATATATTTTGAAAAATAAAAAGAACTGACCTCTCGCTAGATATTGTTGAAAATATCCAAAAAAAGTGAAAATCATAAAAATAAGAAAAATAACAAAACCTTACCAAAAATTAAAAAAATTTGGATGCAAAATTTGTATTTTCAAAGCAATTCCCTCATTGTTTGCAGGTACTTTCCAGATAAAGCAAGGCACGTACACTTAAGGAATAGAGCCCAAATCCCTGGACTTGTGCCCTAAGCGCTTGGACTCATTCTCGGGTCATGTTACTTGCTGCAAGCACTTGCCTCAGATGTTAGTATAAGTAGTCTTGTTTAAATCGGTGTGCATCGCCGGCTTAAACACGAACTACCCAAGGAGACTACACCTTTGAGATTGTTAAATAACAGCTTTGTCACCTAACTTTAAAATTGAAAAGATAAAAGAACGAACTTTTATGGTCATCATTATGTGAAGTTGGTGAACTTGGGGTTGCATTGTGTTTGCATGCGAGATGTGCATTGTACCGCATCTTATACGCCTTCACACTCATTCTTTTAACTTGTCTTCGTGCTCTCTCCCATATATTCTTTTGACATCGAAGATGATGACAAGATGGATTTTGTGCTCAGACTCCGTGAGCTTTTGACAATCCATCGTCTGTCATACGTCTTCACATATTCAGGATAACCCTCTTTCCGAGTTGATCCCATCTATTCACGAGGAGAGTCAGACCCAGACTCCCTCACCTCCCAGCCATTCTGTTGAGGCAGACCCATGCCTCAAATTTTTGTCTATTTTTCCTACACATTTTTCATTGACTTCTTATAAAACTTTTTCCTTCCCAGAGGATTCGAAGATCATGGCTAGAGGGAAGGGAACTGTTGAGGACAGAGCCGCTAAGGACAGACCGACCGGGGAGAGACACGACACACATATGAGAGACCCGATCCAGCATCAGATATTACTACGGGGATTCTAGACACATTACAGTAGATGATCCTACAGATCAGAGATTAGTGTAGAGTCTAGGATGAGCTAAGAGCTGAGATCGCTATACTGAGAGAAGGAACCGGGAACCCACCACCATCTACCGTTGTTCCCGCTACGTTGAGAGATGAGTATGACCAAGGAGCCAGGATGTTACACCATTGGATTCGGTTACCACTGAATCAAGGGTCATACGAGCTGAGACTGTCCTTCATTTCTTTGCTTCCAAAGTACCATGGGAACGTTATAAGGAGTCGTTTACCTTTTTGCAGCAGTTCGAGATGATTTATGTTATGTCTAGTTACCTAGAAGTTATGCAAGAGGTTATTCGCCTCAAGGCCTTTCCCCTCGCCTTAGCAGATAAGGTGTTTTACTGGTTGAGTCACCTAGGGAGGGAGATTTCTACATAGGACGATCTGAAGTCCACATTCATGTGTAAGTATTTTCCTGTAGGATGGACGAACAAGATGAGGAGCTAGATCTTCAACTTTACACAGCTACCACATGAATCATTCCATGTGGCATGGGAACGATTCAAGGATCTTACAGAGAGATGCCCACATCATGCAATACATTTGAAGTTTCTTGTGCATAATTACTTTGTAGGACTACAGCCAGATGTACATGGCCTAGTAAGCACTGCATGTGGCGGTAATTATCTGAATAGGGATGCTGAGTCAGTTTGGTCCATCTTTGAGGGGATGGTAGAGAAGTCATGTGTCATTGATTCCACTCGAACATTCCAGAAGGTCCCGCAGCCACCACACCATACAGATCATCAGTAGGTGGCACATATTTCAGAGTCTGAGTCATGGTCTGACATGGGATTTATTAGTGAGAAGCTGACATTAGTCGATGTGATTCAGAAGCAAGTTCAGGATTTGCAGCCGCTGCGAGAGTTGGAGAAACTCTCATCACTTCCCCAGCAGTTGAGCGATCTGAAGAGAAAGGTAACCGATTTGCAACTTCAGTACCAGCAGTCGTGCACTCCATCTTCTACTTCTCAGCTTGTTTGGAGATCTTTACCCGCTCCTCCCACCCGTCAGATACAGTTTGTTCAGAGCGAGCTGGTTCAGCCTATTGAGACTCAGCTGATCAACAAACTGAAGGATCATTCTAGTTGGATTGAGCAGAACGAACCCAAATTCCTTGTCCAATGAAGTGGGCAGGAGGTCGATAAAAGACTCGTTACCAAGAACAATATGATCAAATATCTGAATTTAAAATCCCACATTGGATCAAAGGGGCTCCTTTGTCGTTCTTCTTTTGCGGGAAGTTAATGATCGTGCTAATAGTCGCCATGGTGAGGATATGCTTCTCTGCTCAGTAGATGTACATATCTCTTTCAGAACCATTTTGACATTAGGCATGTATTCCATGGCTTGAAATAGTGGCATCTCAAACATGATATTCTTTAGAATTTCTAATAATGGAAGGATCATATAAAGCTATTTTAATTTTTCTTATTGTTTTTTATTGCTTCTGTAAAGGCACATACACATTTTCAAAAGCAACATTTTTTCCTTTAAAAGAGTTAGCTTGTAAATTTGGACAACTAGAAATGATACAGTCATCCAATACAGGGGGTAAAGTAAAAAATGGTAATTCGGCCTCGTCGGTTCGCACAGGATTTACTGTTGGTGCTGGCATCTTCTTGGCTGCATCGGCTCAGGCTTTAGTAGTTATTGTTAGTGTTTGGATTTTATTCATTTTATTGTGTTTTTTGTTGATTCAAAGTTAGCTCCTCCAGGTGCATCGGTACCATTGCTCTATGATGGCTCAGTTGTTGGTGTAGAAGACTCGCACATAGAGGATTTATTTTTTCCCTTCATGGTTGCAGATGGTTGTAATGTCCTACCGCTACTGAGATTCACAACATTAGATTAAAGGATATAGTGTAATCCTCAAGCGCATCACGGAAGCGTGAGCATCGTATCGAATACGACGAAGAACGACTAGTCGTACTAGTTGTTCTATGCAGCGGAAATTAAAATTTTCATGCGACGAAACCACATGATCCAAGAACACTTCTCGGATCGTTTCATCTAAACCGCAAACAAGTAATAGGATTACCTCTTGAAGCGTGGTTGCGATCGAGTTTCTAAACGAAGAGACCTCTTATCTCAAGTCCGATCTGACAGAGGAGATGCTTGCGAGCGCGGGGATGAATCGCGTGCTTCTCGCAATCCATGTTGATGATCCAAGCGGCAGATCTCCTGATCTCGACACACGAGATCTGATGTATTCTTCATGAGCGAGGCACACCGAAGGAGACGGAGATCCACGAGCAGACAATCGGGCAACATAACGATGACGTTGCGGCGATGGAGACTCCCTCTAAGGCATCCATGGTGGACGGCCCATATGAGAGGGAGAGATAGTAGGCATGTAGAGAGAAAGAGAGAGAGATGTGCTTCAATAGCAAGTTCTAAGAGAGCATGGTATGCCTCTCTATTTATAGGGTTTTGAGATCCATGGATCTCAATCCATGGGACATATAAAATCAATGGATGAGATTGATTTATGTCTAATCCAATGGTCAAAATTGTTGTTGGTAAAAGCCAACAACTTGTGATTTAATTTAGATCAAATATATTTGACAAATCAAATATACATCAATCCTAAAATTAAACCAATCAGATAAGAAGACAAATTCCATGGAGATCTCAATCCCATTGGAATATAGTGGACGGCCACTTATTTCCAAGTGGGGCAATCTCATGAAATCTCATGAGATTGCATATCTCCATGAAATTCTCAATTATTTAATTCAACAACTTTTGTTGTGATTTATTCTTCAAAAATAATTCATAATTAATTTTGAGAATATTGCAATCTTGCCATTGGAAAATTGTGAATCACATTCACTACCCAAAACAAAATATAATTTACATTTTCAATTAATTACACAATGTGTATCCAATACACATTAATAATTAATCAACAAATATAAATTATAATTAGCTCTCTCTAATACATTATAAATCACATTTATAATATATTATGAATAATTGGATATTTCTATCCACATTATTCATATCAATGATAATTAAATCACATTTAATCATCTTGGATCTCTTTTTCCCTTGTGCCCAAATAATATGAATCACATTCACACATCTTTGATAATCAAATCACATTTAATTATCTAAGATAACTCTCCTTATAATATGAATCAAATTCATATTATTCATGATAATTAAATCACATTTAATTTTCCATTTTCTCAATGCTCGGATAAATATATCAACAATAGAATTATCCATGAACTCTTTCAAGGATAATGCACTTTCTCCGCGAATACTTGGAGATAAGGACAGGGCGATTGTATTGTTCCACGTATAGTGACTTGGATATTGAGATCACATCTCAAATCCAGATCTCGGGCCTCCCATAGATGCTTGATTAAATCAAGACCGCAAATCCAATCTTCTCATTGAATCTGAATCACATTCAGATCAATGTCCAATATTTGGACTAAGATCAGATTACTTCTCTACTGAGAGGAGTCACTAAAATCTAGACCCATTTCATCACTCCCTAGGAATGGAAGCGTGATGGTTATACAATCGTTTATGATCACATCACCCTCAGGTATTCCCAATACATGTACATCCTACATACTAGAAGACTCAGAATAAACCTGAAGTATAAGATCAATTTTACACTGTCTACTTCAGAGTTTTATCATTAAGTTTCTCATTCGATCATTGGGAGTTGGTATCGATCATATACTTTCCAAAAGCATATATCATACCTAGGTCTTAATCATATACTTTCCAAAAGTATATATCAAACCTACAAATTCAGTCAATCTTCCAAAGCGAGACGACCGTGTACATAATTTGATCTTCCCAACATCTCATGAGTGAGCTCATGTCTTCCGGTTCAGTAATGAACCTGTATGATCCCTTTGAGAGATCGTATTACTCATATGCCCTTATATGCACACCAGCACGTCGGTGTATAGACCTTGGTTAGGTCATCAACCTATTGGTCTGCCAAATGTACATACTCAGACATATAGTAACACATCTGTCTCCGATCAGAGGATGCGTGCATATATCTTGACAGCATACGATATAGGACTTTGGTTATCTCGATCTCATTAAGTCAACTCTTTGACCTAACTATTCTGACACCTCCGAATCTCTATTCCTATGTAGAGAATTTGCATCAAGAGGTCGGTCAGATATCAGCCTAACTGAGAAAGGATTGCCATCTCCTACTCAGGCTGGAGATCATCTCTTAACAATCATTTGATGGTGCTTGATGAGTCCTCAATCTAACTCATTAGATGTTCATCCAAGCACCAGCTTCTATGATTCAATATTTGAATCAACAGTTGTATGATCATCAAGATGACCATGGTACATAACCCTAATTGTACTAAGGGACCTATTATGCAAATTATTTATTCTTCATTTCAGATCAGGGAATGATATTCGCAATAACATTTATTGCATAATGGCTCACCGTGGGCTCGCATGTCCAACAATCTCCCCTAGCCCAAAGAGCCATTAATGGGCTAATCATTTAAACCCACACTCATGTGACAATCATAGGCTATTTAGAAAATAGCTAGGTAAGCTGATCAGTCACTCTGTTCCCAAGAGACTACGCCAAGTCCTTTTATGGCACTTGCATATCCCCTAGTGACTGTGCTCGCATCCAATGCGAATGTTGCATCTTATGCAACCAATACCCAATTTTGTTATAGTGTACTTGACACTATAGCTCAATAATTATTATAACCAGTATTCCCATAATCCTTATCAGAATTCCTTTATTCATGGAGATCTCTATCTCCTAATGTATCTAGGTTCAGACCCTTATAGATCACCATCTACAAGGTCTTAAACTTTTGAAGATAATACTTTGAGATTACTATCTCTAAGTTTCATCATCTTTGAAGATATTGTTATTACTGCAACCAAGTGTTTTATTTCCAGAGTAGGATTAGTAATAGTTTACTACTCCCACTACATGGCAGTCATCTGGCTTTTTGTACACATCTAGCACACACCCGGCTTCTCAGAACTAATGCCCAAGGGCTAGCAGTTTTTGCATTCACATCCTCAACTCTTTGAGGTGCTATCCCTTTAGATAGGTCAGTACCATATCTTGAGAGAAATAAGCCTTTCTTGGCATTTTCCAGAAAATGGAAATGTCCAAGGTGTACCATTAATGTGGCGGTCCCAATATCCTCTTCTCTTTACTTCTGAACAACTTCAGAACTAAGATCTAAGAGGTATCCTTGAGATCATATCTCGAGGTATGGGACAACCAGATTATAAAACACTTATTATTATCATCCTTAGATCAATCCAAATGATTAGGATATCTACATTTAGCATGATGAACACAATGGCACTCCCACTAAGCTTCATATCGTTTATCAAGATTCTATCTGAAATCATAACATTTATGATTTCATCAAATAAACTACAAGAAGCTTATTTGAGTCCATAGATGGAGTTTCTTTAACTTGCACATCTTGCCTTCCTCAACCATGAAGCCCTGGGGCTGCTTCATGTGAATGTCCTCAGAGAGGTATTCATAGAGGAATGCAATCTTGACTTACATCATGAAGATGTCACAGTCAAGTTGTCTAGCTATGGTTAGCATTATTCTGATGGGTTTAAGCAAGGTCACTGAAGAGCAAGTATCATCGCAAGCAATGTCTTCTCTTCGGTGTGTAGCTCATGGCCACAAATCGTGCTTTGAAGGTCTCTACCTTCTCATCAGATTCCCTCTTTCTCTTGAAGATCCATTTACACCATAATGGGTCTTACCCATATAGTTGGATCCTCGAGGGTCTATATACAACATTTGTATATGAAGTCTACTTTAGACTTTATTGCTAACATCCATCTTTCCATGATATGATCTTCAGAAACATCATCACATGAAGTCAGATCATTATCAGACTCAACTGACACATAGAATCCATCCTCAAACTTATTTGAAGAGGAATTAATGTTTCATCTTTAATTGTCTATTTAGTTTCCGATCTCAGGAGCCTCATTATCTTCTCAAGATTAAATGAGTTCCTTTACTTCATTTTCATCTCGATTCTCAAGAGAGTCATCCTCTAAAAATCACATTCTCATAGATAAGATCCTTTAAGAATCTCAAGGTCATAAAGTAGGTATCCAATACCATCCTTTATTTTCCTAATGAAGTAGCACTCCCTAGTTCCAGATTCCAGCTTACTCACATGGAACCTTATTAAGGATATATAATGTAGTCTTTACCACATATATATACCTAGAAACTAATAGGTAAATATGCTAAATTCATCATTGATCAAATCATGTCATACATGATCCAATTGTATCTCCCTACAACTCTCTTGAGTTTAGGTTTATTACGAGAAGTGAGATAAAAAATAATATTCATATCTCTATAAGGTATTCCATGAATTCATCTAATAGGTACTGACTACCTACATTAGATCAAATTCATTTCCTTCAAACTTTGGTTCTAAACCAAACTTGTGAAATCTTCGAACATTTCAAAGGTTTCTAAGTGAAGAGAAGAAATCTCATATCACAAATAATCATGAATAGATATCGCATATCCATAATGTTTATTCTGATATAGATGATTCACATACATCAATATGCATGAGATCTTGAATACCTTGACATCTTCACCATTCTAAGGAAGGGTGTATTAGACATTTATACTTTTGCATATAATATTCACAAGTACGTAAGATTTGAACCTTTAGACAATCTAAAGTTTCATCTCTTACTAGTCTATTGATCACATCAATAGACAAATGTCCAAGGCTTAATGCCAGATTATTGTCATGATCTTCATCCTCCTATTGATCTTTTAAGGTTTAATTTTCAATTGTTAGAAATCTTAATGAACCATTCATTAATTTTCTAATTTAGTGGAGTCCACTAGATGTTAGATTACTATCTGAAATATCTCCATCATAACTCTTTATGATAGGTCTATTCCAGATTTCATGTTTATTCCCAACATTAAGAAATAAACAATGTGTGTATTTTAATATCTAGGTTATAGAGACATTCTCTAAGACTAAGGGCTCTCCCACTGAAAATATGAAGTTTATTCATCCGGTGGAAATTGTTGCAACAATTGCATCAATTCCAACATGGATGACCATTAAACCTTAAGATCAAATTTCTAATATTCTAATACATATGCAACCAATTGCAAGTGTCATTAGAAGATTGAGATACAATTATTAGACTTTATCTTATCAAATAAGTAAGTCAATATCAACGATTATATGTAGATTAATCTGATGTACTATCCAATTCCTTCTATAAGGATTCTAGATAGATTTGATAGCCATACTATCAACACATCAACTTATTGCAGTATTGGCATTCATCCAACTCTTGGGATGTCATATGGAAGTCACAGAAGTATAGTCAACTCTTTGGCTATACTTCTTACTTGGGTCCAACCCATGCTTCCACTGCGTTCCCTTTATCTATAAGCAACCATTGCTCAAGACCAAGGATCTCTTATGTTAAAAATCAAAAATTTCAATATAAGAGTATTTCAATTTATACGTGCTTCATTCAATTCATACAATATGAATATTATGAAGCTTCATGAATAACTAGTATAGATAGTAGAAAGATGGCACTCACCGTATCTACATCCATTTAAACTCTTAAAACTTAGGTTCAGTTAGGCACTCAAAAATTTTGAATACATCATCTCCTATAGAGCCACCATTCTACATAATGCAGAGAACCATGCCATTCATGATTATATGTCGAGAGCACATATGCATGTCATAACATCTTCTTAGATTTTATAAGGATTATTTGATAATTACGACCATTATCGACATGTCACTTCAAAAGTACATTCGATGAGATCAAGACTTGTAGAGACATACAAACCCTAGAGTTTTAGTCCTATTGTCTATTTAATTATCATTCCTCATTATTATGAGGAAACTTGCATATTGCAACCACATACATTATCTGTCCAATTGCAAGTACAATATCTGGATCATAGATCCAATCCATGATATTTTAACATTGAGTGGGATTAAAGAAGGATTATCTGAAATAAGGAATTTGCATAAACATATATAAATATATAATTTACTTTGATTTAGGAATTTTTATATCAAAGTTGTCTTGCCATGTCAACAATGAAAGTTTATTCCCTTAA
Source organism: Ottelia alismoides (assembly GCA_037367405.1). Classification (NCBI taxonomy): domain Eukaryota; kingdom Viridiplantae; phylum Streptophyta; class Magnoliopsida; order Alismatales; family Hydrocharitaceae; genus Ottelia; species Ottelia alismoides. The sequence continues at coordinate 631,555 of JAZKJV010006971.1, read as the reverse complement.
TCACTTTCAATGTAAGAGATATACTTACCATTATATCTCAAGCAAGATCTGGGATCTCCTTCCTTATCTTTGTTACATCCCAATAATACGAGAACCTGTAACTCGGATAAAAAGAAGCGGGAACACATTCCGTCTTGCAAGTCCAACTTGCATCTCCCAATTCGATCTTTAACACCCAGGCCCACCACCCCTAAGGTGATGTTGACCTGTCATTAGTTGAACCAACCATCAACAGGAATACAACTCGCTATGTGCAATCCAATATCGCCCCAATAATATAAGCACGCGATATTGGGGTCACTACGCATACGTCCTTACTCTTTCGAGAAGCGACGAGCCCGATCCAAATGGATCGTATGCATCAGCTATCACTTCGTAAAGGCATCTCCTACATACAATATATGGCGACGGAACCCTTCACCTTAACGGGAGACCATGGATGTCACTTATGTGATCCTCCATATCATATTCAAATTCTAATTAATTATTATGAATCATATTCACATAAATAATTCTTCCAAGGGAAATACACATCTATTCATAATAGAGTGTTTTAATTGGATATAATTAACTTAATCATATTAAATTAATTTTCAATCCAATTCAATCAACAAACTTGATTTTACTTGAATATATGGTATTATCTCAAAATACATATTAATTTGAATTTAAATAATTAGAAAAATACATCATGATCTCTCAGGCATCATTCGTTCCCTACCCGTTGTCATGGCCAGTACCGGCGGGAGTAGGACGGACCGCATCCGGTGCAAAACGCTACAAAAGGATCCCCGACTAGACACCATATCCGTCTCGGGAAAAAATAATGCCGAGTTGAGATGATCATCGGTTTTTCAACTGAAATTATACCATATAGTAATAATCAAAACATTTTTGATTATAAGGAAAATTGCTAGACAAATTCCAAATCCTATTCAAGCAAGGAGTTTGATGATTGTGTTTTCAATTATGATCTAGATCAAATCTAATATTTATTAGTTGAGGCCAAGTCAATTAAGGAAATAATCATCATTCAATATTTCTCAACTATTTTCCATAATTATTTCATGAAATTAACATTTAGTTTCACTAATTGACAATCACATGGTTCTTGATTAGAACTGTAATTCCAGCAGTGACTCCTACTTACTAAAATTAACATATCTCAATAAATTTAAATCTAAATTAGACAAAATCAATTTTCAAAGATTGCTAATTTGATTTAGGATAGAACCTAAGTGATATTTCAAGCATTTCGAGGCGTATCAAAACAGTAATTAACTCACTAATCATGTTAAAATTCGCAGTTCAAGCAATAGTGAATACATGTTCATTAAAACAACCATATCTCGAGCAAACCGAATCCAAAATACGTAAATTAGGATCCTATGGTTTCCTTATTTAATGGGGAACAAAATCCAATTTATTTTTGTGTTTAAACAATTTAAATAGGGCCGAAAATAATCACCAAACAGAGATGCGAAAATGAAATGCGATAAAACTTTCGCAACCCTAACGAACCCAAGTCACCTTCGGTTTTATGGATCGTATCCAAAACCTTCAACCTAAGGCTCTGATACCACTTGAAGGATATGGTATAATCCTCAAGCGCATCACGGAAGCGTGAGCATCGTATTGAATATGACGAAGAACGACTAGTCGTACTAGTTGTTCTATGCAGCGGAAATTAAAATTTTCATGCGACGAAACTACATGATCCAAGAACACTTCTCAGATCGTTTCGTCTAAACCACAAACAAGTAATAGGATTACCACTTGAAGCGTGGTTGCGATCGAGTCTCTAAACGAAGAGACCTCCTTTCTCAAGTCTGATCCGACGGAGGAGACGCTTGCGAGCGCGGGGATGAATCGTGTGCTTCTCGCAATCCATGTTGATGATCCAAGTAGCGGATATCCTGATCTCGACACACGAGATCCGACGTCTTCTTCACGAGCGAGGCGCACCGAAGGAGACGGAGATCCACGAGCAGACGATCGGGCAGCATAACGACGACGTTGCGGCGATGGAGACTCCCTCTAGGGCATCCATGGTGGACGGCCATATGAGAGGGAGAGATAGTAGGCGTGTAGAGAGAAAGAGAGAGAGAGAGATGTGCTTTAATAGCATGTTCTAAGAGAGCATGGTATGCCTATCTATTTATAGGGTTTTGGGATCCATGGATCTCAATCCATGGGACATATAAAATCAATGGATGAGATTGATTTATGTCTAATCCAATGGTCAAGATTGTTGTTGGTAAAAGCCAACAACTTGTGATTTAATTAAGATCAAATATATTTGACAAATCAAATATACATCAATCCTAAAATTAAACCAATCAGATAAGAAGACAAATTCCATGGAGATCTCAATCCCATTGGAATATAGTGGACGGCCACTTATTTCCAAGTGGGGCAATCTCATGAAATCTCATGAGATTGCATATCTCCATGAAATTCTCAATTATTTAATTCAACAACTTTTGTTGTGATTTATTCTTCAAAAATAATTCATAATTAATTTTGAGAATATTGCAATCTTGCCATTGGAAAATTGTGAATCACATTCACTACCCAAAACAAAATATAATTTACATTTTCAATTAATTACACAATGTGTATCCAATACACATTAATAATTAATTAACAAATATAAATTATAATTAGCTCTCTCTAATACATTATAAATCACATTTATAATATATTATGAATAATTGGATATTGCTATCCACATTATTCATATCAATGATAATTAAATCACATTTAATCATCTTGGATCTCTTTTTCTCTTATGCCCAAATAATATGAATCACATTCACACATCTTTGTTAATCAAATCACATTTAATTATCTAAGATAACTCTCCTTATAATATGAATCAAATTCATATTATTCATGATAATTAAATCACATTTAATTATCCATTTTCTCAATGCTCGGATACATATATCAACTATAAATGTAACCATGAACTCTTTCAAGGAAAATGTGCTTTCTCCGCGAATACTTGGAGATAAGGATAGGGTGATTGTATTGTTCCACGTATAGTAACTTGGATATTGAGATCACATCTCAAATCCAGATCTCGGGCCTCCCATAGATGCTTGATTAAATCAAGACCACAAATCTAATCTTCTCATTGAATCTGAATCACATTCAGATCAATGTCCAATATTTGGACTAAGATCAGATTACTTCTCTACTAAGAGGAGTCACTAAAATCCACACCCGTTTCATAACTCCCTAGGAATGGAAGCGTCATGGTTATACAATCGTTTATGATCACATTGCCCTCAAGTATTCCCAATACCTGTACATCCTGCATACTGGAAGACTCAGAATAAACCTGAAGTATAAGATCAATTTTACACTGTCTACTTCGGAGTTTTATCATTAAGTTTCTCATTCAATCATTGGGAGTCGGTATCGATCATATACTTTCCAAAAGCATATATCATACCTAGGTCTTGATCATATACTTTCCAAAAGTATATATCAAACCTACAAATTCAGTCAAGCTTCCAAAGCGAGACGACCGTGCACGGAATTTGATCTTCCCAACATCTCATGAGTGAGCTCATATCTTTCAGTTCAGTAATGAACCTGTATGATCCCTTTGAGAGATCGTATTACTCATATGCCCTTATATGCACTCGAGCACGTCGGTGTATAGACCTTGGTTAGGTCATCAACCTATTAATATGCCAAATGTACATACTCAGACATATAGTAACACATCTGTCTCCGGTCAAAGGATGCGTGCCTATATCATGACAGCATACGATATAGGATTTTGGTTATCTCGATCTCGTTAAGTCAACTCTTTGACCTAACTAATCTGGCACCTATGAATCTCTATTCCTATGCAGAGGACATGCATCAAGTGGTCGGTCAGATATCAGCCTAACTGAGAAAGGATTGCCATTTCCTACTCAGGCTGGAGATCATCTCTTAACAATCATTTGATGGTGCTTGATGAGTCCTCAATCTAACTCATTAAATGTTCATCCCGTCACCAGCCTCTATGATTCAATATTTGAATCAACAGTTGTTAGATAATCAAGATGGTCATGGTACATCACTCTAATTGTACTAAGGGACCTATTATGCAAATTATTTATTCTTCGTTTCAAATCAGGGAATGATATTCGCAATAACATTTATTGCATAATGGCTCATCGTGGGCTCGCATGTCCAACATAGATATCATAAAATCAAGTATACCTAAATCGGGGGGTGGTGGGGTACTACGAGCTACCTACTCCCTACGCTTGAAGTTGTTGTGGTTGGCATCTACCTATGCTGGTATGATCCTTTTCGCATTTTAAGGTCATCAATCTTCTAGCTCATCTTATGCATGTTCTTGATCAACTGAGCCAAACAATCCAGAGCGGGATTCACGGGAGCGGCCTCAGATAATTCAGCAATATGATGTTGTTGAGGTTGTAGTATCATGGTTTCTCTTGGAAGTTCTGATATTGATGTTGAGGGTACGATTGGTACTAATATGTAGGAGGAGGGAAATTCTGGTACGAGCTTGTCGACTACTGTCGATAGAAAGGTTGATGATAAGTCGGCGGCTGGAAGTTATATCTCCAGGTGTAATTCTGATGTGGTGGAGACTGGTAGTGTGGTTGTTGTTGGTGTTGGTGTTTCTAAAAGTTCCGTCCACCCTGATTCTGGTCAAATGGCCAGTTGGCTTGTGCTTGACCCTTGTTGGTGTCCAGCAAGAAGGGTCAAAGACTGTTCAATTGCCCATATAGCATCCACTTCATTGATCTGCGAGGGGGGAGGTGGAGTGAATGGCTCGAAATAAGATGGGGCTTCTGGATGGTAGACGACCATCTATGAGTGTTGTGGTGATTGCGAACCCTGGTATGGTGCTTACACGTAATAAACATGATGGACCTATTGTGGCTGCATTGGACTCTACGGATGTGGTGATGGCAAAGGTGTTCGCTCTTTCGGCTCAAATGCAGGAGTCTCAGGAGATGCACTCACAACATGGACGGTATTAATGGTGCTGACAAGAAGCTTCAACCATTGTGTAATCAAGTCAAGCTTATCCAGTTGTTTTGTTCTTTGTTCGATCACATTAAGTTTTTCTAAGTCTTGTGATTGTTTCTCGATTATGTCTACCTTGGAAAGATTGGTTATGCTCGGGTTGGAACTCTCATCTTTCATGTCTTCCTCATATTGTGTTGCCATCATGTTGACGAGCTTATGAGAAATCTGTGGAGTCTTTTGGAATGCACAATATGCGGACAATGTTGTTGACCCTTCGACCATTTCTTCAAATATTTTTAAGACCTCATCCTTTTCTTTATTGAAGTGTGATCCTCTACATGTGGCATCCACAAGATGCTGACTCTCATGGTGTAATCCTCCAAGGAAGTTCTGCACTAGGCTTGTCTCTGACAAATCATGATGGGGGCACTTCTCCTGAAGATCTCTGAATCATTCCCAAACCTCACGGAAAGGCTCATGAGACAGCTGTGAGAAGTTAGACATGAGAGCACTCATCTGATTGAGGCGACCCAGGGGATAGTACATGTGTGGAAATGCATATTTCTGTTATTCCCAGGTTGTGACCACCTTCCAAAGATGATTAATCCAATAAAGAGCAGGAAAGCAATTATCTTCACCACCTCAAGTGGTAAGTTCAGATAGTGCATAGTATCGTAGATGCAGTTGAATTGTTGTAGATGAATATATTGTTCCTTATTTCTGTTTCGGTGGAAAGTGGGTAGGAGAGGTAGTAGTGATGGCTTCAGTGGACCATGAATTTGTGGAATGCGGATCCGTTCAGTAATCTGCCCAACTTCAGGGTTAAATGTCTCTTTGAGAGTCGGTTTATGCCTCTCTCTCCTCATACTCTCAACCATAGTTTCCTCCTGCAGCTCCTCTCGCTCCTCCATGTACACCTCCTTGTTCACCTCCATGTTGTTCACCTCCTCCTCGATTTTCATGTTCCCTCCTCATCTCCATTAACATCTCTTGAAATGCACCTAAGTCATTGGCTTGATATGTTAACCGATGTTGGATGATCTGAATAGATGCAAGCATTTGTGTGTTAACCTCATTCTGATCCACACCTTGGTCGGATCCTTGACCCTTTCCTTTTCTCTGAGGAGACATCTCTGAATCAGTACTGTTATCTAACTCTAGTTCAGGCTTGTGATCTGCATCGTGAATTGAGCCATGATTATTCTGTAGAAATAATGGAGTTGTAAAAGATATTTCGAGCATAGAGTCAAGCTCAAACAATGGATTTATTAGGGACAGTTGTATAATGAAAGACGAGAATTTGGGAAGAGAGTCATCCGGAATCCTAGGTAGAGTGAAGATCAGGGAGCCCAAAAAGAGGTTCACAAAATCCAAACACAACTCTATGAAATTGCCCGATGGGGCGGCGATGTCAACATCATGGACTCGATGTAGGAATTATAAGAGTCCAGACAAAAATCTCCAAGATGTGATACCGTGATGGCAAGAGCAGTGATGTGATGATATAATAAGAAGACGTGATAGAAGAATAATTCAAGAGGAATTGAGAAGAAAAGGCTCGAAGCAAGTAAGATGAATAAGAACTGATAAAAGAAGAGAAATAGAGATGGAATAACTCAAAGTACGCGAAATTTTTGATCTTGACCTACTTTTATTTGATCCAAACAACCCTCAAAACAAGGGTTGATTTACCAACTCAACACAATTAGTCGTAAGAGTTCGACAATTATCTTGTCAATTTTATTAGTTATTTTCAGGCAATTATCATATCACTTGTTCTTAGAGGCTAATCTTATAGGCAAGTGAGTACTACTTGACAATCATCATGTACTTTCCACTTCCTGTTTTCGGATCTGGATCCACTACTCAACAAAAGAACAAAGGAGGAAGCCAATAGGCAAAACCACTACTTTCCCACAAGTAAGGTACTCCGATGCAAGATTAGACAGAGACATACCCGTGAGGGAATGACCGAAGCTTGATACTTTGGACCAGGATGAATGTTATACAAAATGCGAGAACACCATCGTCAACAAGCTCTACTCGTGTACGTACGGTAGAAGCGCTAATACTTTGTGAATCTATGCGAAAAACACAAGTCTGTATCCAAGCTCGGATTTGGGCTCTATTCATTATAGATCGTGCCTCTCTCTGTCTGGAAGGTACTAGAAAATAATGAGGGATTTATGAACCCAACAATGAAGTTCGCTACGGATTTCAGAATTAGGTCAATTTTTCTTTAACATTTCATTTTTTTTTTTGGGTTTTTCACTTGTTTTGAGTATTTTTATGCAAAGGTCTAATGATTTCTCGAGTTTACTTGTTTTTCTTAAGTGCTCAAAAATGAGGGAGAGGACAGAAAAGCAATACAAGCAAACATGATGCTGAAAAACTCATCATCGTGTCATTTGATGTTTGTTCGATAAGAAGACTCACCTTGCTTCCCATCGCTCTCCATGCGATATGCTAGACAGAATTAAAATTACACTAAATGCATGCAATGGTTTGAAATCACCCTCTAGATCCGAAATTGCTATTACATGAAGTGCTAGATTATTTTGAATCTATGTCCAAGTGAAGTAACTATAGAGGCATGAGATATATTAAGTTGCAGACCTAGATTACTCAATCAAGCAATCCTAATATCTATGGGCTCAATCACAAGAAACAAAGAAAATAAAGGAGGAAACACACAAATCATGAGAAACAAAACAAAGTGGAAGATAAGGAGAAAATAGGGTGAAATAAAAGAGAAGTGAAGAAAACCATAAAAATCGCCAAACACCCGGTGAGGTCCCCCAAGTGCACCGGCACTTGGTGAAACATACCCTGAATAATCTAAGTGTATACATGTACCTATATTATTACAAGTTCAAATCAATCTCTCTTTCTCTCTCACAAATAGGAAATAAAAAGAATACTAATGCAAAGTCTGCTCCTCAACACTATGCTCTGTCACCTTTGATGCTCTCTCCTACAGGTCAGTGAAGAATGACCAGCTCTGCCTCACGTGGGTGCAATAGCTATCCGAAGATGGCCTTCCTTGACAAGTGGTCCCTCACAACAAAAGTAACAAGAGACAATGTCAGAAACAATTATAATAAGAATAATATAGAAGACTAAGTAAATAAACAAGCAAGCAAAGAAAGAAAATAAAACTAAGTACTTAAGGCATATAGGATGATATACCAAGTCCTGAGTGGAAGTGGGAACATATCACCAAGGACTTCATTACAGGATTGATGAAACGCATGGAGGACGACATACAAAGTCTGGTCTTGGAGGGCTTGTGACGTCCAACAAGTTGGATCCAACAATCACGGTATCGGTCGCTCTCTTGGCTCGGTAGGCATCCGATCCACATGACAATTTCAATAATTAACTCACAATAATGATTAAGCAATAAAAATGAGTGAGGTCAAATTTATTATACCCTGCAAAGATGTGTATAGCGACAAGTAGTAGGGGTCGAACCACAAAGAAGCATACGAGGTAGAGCAGGAAAATGAATACACAACATAGGGATTTTTTATTTTTAATTGTTATATGTTTTTGTGGGTTTTTATTTTATATATTTTTATATGTTTTTATTTTGCAAATACTTTATTTGATTTTGAAAATAATATATAGACTAATACATATATTAAATCTACTATAAGGGGAATATAAAAGAGATGTTTTAGAATTTTTAGAATATAGAAAATAAATTCAAAATTTAAGAAAAAAATATTTGGGTTTTTTTATCAATTTTATTATTTTTGGATAATTTTTAGGAATTTTAATGTGTTTTAAAAAATTAAATACACAAAATAAAGAAAACATAAAACATTGGAACATGAAATGGCTTACTAAATTCTATCAAATCGGAGTAAGCCCAATTTTAATTTTCTGGATACTGGAGAATATAAAGAAAATTCATGAACTTAAAACATATTTTTGTGGTTTTTCTAAAAAAATAGAATTTTAATAACGTTTTTTGAGTTTTGTGATTTTTAGGAATTTTAGTTAATACTTTGCAAAAATATTTAAACTGAAGATAAAATATAGCTAAAATAGATATACATGAATTATTTTGGATTTTTCAAAATATTTTGTAATTTTTTTAAATTTTTAAATGATAAATAGAAGAAAATACAATGTTTTTGAATTTTTATAAATAGGTACATAATTTTAATTGCCTTGCAAAAAATATATGTGATAGGATATCGTTCAAAGCACTTAAGATAATTCTTCTAAAATTTTTAGATGCAAAATGATATTGTTAATAATTAAAATACAAGAACAAAAATTAAATTAGCAATTATTGGACCTAGTTGCAATTTTGAAGAAGTTTCAGAGCATTTAATAACACTTTAACAAAGTCCAGGGGCATGTATAAAATTTTCGCATAATAAAAATATAATCCACACTTGCAATAGTATAAATGCAAATAAATGAAACAACATGACCAAGCATGCAAATCTTCCAAAATATTTTGTATTTAGATTCAAAGTTTCTGGACCGAATAATAATACCAAACCAAGAGGGGGCCCACACAATATACATGCCCCTCACACGCATAGGCACGTGAGGTGATGTGGAATTGGACTTGAGTAAGAATGTAGGAAGCTTAGGGTCCTTAATGAAAATATTACAAAAATATTACAAAGTTAAATGAAAGTTTATAGACTAAACAAAAAAAACAAAAATGCAGGGGAATAAGTTGTAAAATACCCCCACTTGCAAGCTGGTTGTCGATGCAGATGACTTCACTTATCCACGTGGCACCTCCTCAACGGTCGATGATGCTTCAGTGATAGAGAGTAGAGATTAGATCAATCCCTCTAATTTGACGGTACTCTGGCAACTGATCAGACGACTATTGTGCATTTGGATCTCGCACCTTGATCCAATGTCTTTGAGCCATCAGAAAGAACAATTGGGAGATGAACTTTGATCGAGCCTCCTGCTTGATCATGATGGTCTCCCGAGATGCTGAGATGATCTACACCTTCCTAATACAATTTCACGATTGGTATATGGGTCGAAAAGTTCCAGACCTCATTGGTGGAGGTCTGACGAGTGGGAGAAGGTTCGGGCACCTGGAGCTATCAGATTGAGTGATTCAACTACCACATGGGGTCCTTTCGTGCACTAGCCTGCACCAGAAGCTTCAAGGCTCACGGGAGAAGCTCCTCGACCCTCAAAAGAGCAAAAATGGTTGCTGGAATAGAAGGTCAAGCATGCTCAGGCGATGGCTGAAGAAGGAACACTTATCTCCCTGATTTGTTTAAGATCAGAGGGTGATAATGGGTCGACGCGACAAAAGATGAAGGGGCGAAGTGATGAATCTGCATTTCATCATCTTTATTCATTTATTTTAGCTTAAAATCCCTTATAAAATACATGTATATAATACTAGATCCATATTATTACTAACTTGCATCTTTGTGTAAATATTGTACAATTATTACTATTTTAAACTAAAATAAATAAATAAAAGAAAAGAAAAGAAAAAAAGAAGACTGTATATATGTAATAGATGCATGCTGATCCAAACCCCGAGAGAAGGTCAAGACTTGACCTGATCAACCAGGAATAAAGTAGGGGGAGATAGGGTCCTTAATTAGAAAATCCAAAAAATGTATTGTAAATATTTTTCTGTGTATATTTGCATAAAATGCACACTATTTTTTTGTACATAAATTGGCATCAAACTAAATAATTTTAAAAACAAAATTTATAAATAAAAATGTTTCCTAAATAATAAAAATGTTTGCAAAATAAAATCATATACAGAATAAAAGTAACCACAACCGGAAAAAAGCCATAAAGCGATAATTGAAAGATCAATTTCGGCTCTATATGAACTCAAATTGAACCAAACTCACTTCCATTGTATTATAAATTAAATCATCTTTGAAATGGATGTGGTTTCACAATTTTTGGAGTTACGGTTTGAAAGACGGATTTCTGGGATGGTTGTAAATATTTTCTAATAATTATTTAAAATAAAATTAAAAATAAAATTTAAAGAAAAAAATCAATTAAACTAATTTCCTTATTTAACTATGTATATAATGTATGTACCATTTATATAGCATATGTATATAGTAAAATCCCTTAAATAACCGTCACAAATAAAAATAAACATTTATTATTTAATTTAATTAAGTGAAGAAAATGAATAAAAAATTTGTGTAAATAATTTTAACACTAATTTCCTTTCTCATCTCTGTCTCATTTCAAATTTTTTTCCTTATCTTTATCTCATTTCAAATTTTGAATTTCAAATCTTTTTTATTTATATGGTTCCTCCTCCCTCATTTCAATTTGATCAATCTTTTGGAGAGGAGTTTATTTTCCGAGAGCCATCTTATTGAAGAAGAGTGCCCAGCCTCTGAGCCGTCCGATGACAGCGAGGCGACCCTCATCGAGGCGATTATGGTATTCGTCCACTCCACAGTGATATCCATTTTTCTTGTTCTTAACCTAGGTTAATCATAGTTTAATTTTTCGCATTTTTATTTCGTTGTCATTTTTTCTCTAGACCTTAGAATCCATCACCACGATTTGATTCGTCCGATATGATTTTTCACCTTCACATCTCGATCTATTCATGTTCTTATTCTACCTCACGCAAAGACACAGATTTGATATTTCATTTCACAGGATCCACATCCGCTCACATTTTCTGCATTTAATTATGGACTGAGCCTTCGTGCTCGAGTCGGATATCATTATTTATCTATATTTTATTTGCTGGAATAAAAAATAAAAAAATAATTACTATCTTTTTCATAAGAATATAAAAAAGATTTCAAAAAATTAAGCAGCACTTCAGCCGTCGCCGCCCATCTCCTATTTCATCCGCCAACGTCCTCCTCGCTGCCGCTCACCGGCGATGCAGCACCTCCATCACGCTCTGTCGCCTTCCCATAACCACTCGCCGGCCGCCAGAGGCATGTGTTACCCCGTGCGGCCACCTCCTGTTCCACCAGCGCAAGCCCGACTCGCCACCTCCTAGAGTTCGTCGCCATCCGCTCGTCATCCTTCGCTCGGAGCCCCTCCGTAGAATGTCGACCATGCGAAGCTCCATGAGCATGTGTCGCCCCTCCACCTTCACCGTCGTTTGTGCCTCCTGGAATTGCACCTGCACCTCCCTCCGCCCAGACGCATCGCCTGCGCGCATCACACGCACGGAGCTCCTCACCGGCCATCTGCCCTCGAGCAGAATCGCCCGTGTGAGGCGCTGCACCACCGCCGCAACCCCCTTGCGGTTGATCACGTTGCCATCCGTGCGTTGTCACCACCTACTCCGGCTGCACATCCACTGTGCCTTTGCAAGGAGAATAGCATCGCCCGCGCGAGAGTGCGCCACCAGTCGCGACCATCGATCTTGTGCGAGAAGGAAGGGAGGGGTGGCGCACTTTGCCCCCTTATTTATTGCTTGGAAACGAAAGAACGAGGGAAACCCTAAAGAAGAATAAAAGAAAATTTTGGAAAAATTACAATCACACCCCCGGCGCTTTTCTCATTTACAAAACAGCCCCTGTTGCATACAACTCACTTGCGTTGCACGTTTACTCTGGGTAAATTTTGCTCTACGCCCTGCAAGTTATTTTTCTTATCGTTAATGTAAAAAGTTGGAACATTTGCATTTTAGTCCTTCACTTCCAGACATTAATTTTGCATGTTTTCCCTATTATAATAAATGTTTTTCATGATCAAATAATTCTGCAAAAATTTTGTTATGCTCCTGATGCATGTTTTTTTCTAGCATAAATTTTTATTGTATTTTATCATCATTTAAATTATTAAAAAATCAAAAACAGCATCATTTTCTCTGCCTAAAATTCGAAAAATCATAAAATTTGAAAATTACATCAAAAATTCCAAAAAAAATAGATTAATTTTCTTTTAATGTGGTTTAATTTCTTTGTAAATTTCACGCATTAATTATTTATAAAACTTATTTCAAAATACTAAAAATCTTAAAAAAACATGTAAAATTGCAGAAAAATCCAAACAAATGTGATTTCAGTTTCATTTTGTAGATAATTTCTTGTAGTTTTAAAGAAAAATCATTTTTGTAATTTTTTGATCTATTTGATATTTTTCGATTGCAAAATAATTATATTTTCTCACTATTTGTATTTTCTCCTATTTTTATTCATTTTAAAAATCCTAAAAAAATCTAAAAATCTCTGAAAAAATACAAAAATAGTAAAAAAAATCATCAAAAATATAAAAAGATTTTATTTGGATATTTTTGAGCATTTTTGTTGTATTTAAAAAATCTAAAAAAACATCGCTTTTATGTATAAAGTTGTTTTGAAAATTATATTTTTGAAAATAAAAAATTTTTGCAAAGCTAAAAATCATAAAAAATTAGAAAATAAAAAATAGAAATAAAAAATAATAAGATAAAAATTTGACAAAAACTAAGGTAGTTAGCATTTGAGATTCCTTTTTCTTCTAATTGATTTTTTTGATTATATGAATAACTCTCGGGATTAACCTCCCTGAGTTCGATCTTGTTGGTATACAGGTTAATTAAATAGCAAAACATTCTCTTGCTACACATTTCTTTTGTAAATAATTTAGCTTGAGGAGGAAAAAAATGTTTTTTGGTGACGCTTGATTGGCTTGCAATGACTTATTCATAATTCAATCTAATTAAAACCCGAGTAAAGTGTGTTAACAAAATGGCGTCGTTGCCGAGGAGGCACGGCGGGGGTAGTTAGGTTTCTCTTTTGACATGTTATTCTTGGTTGTAAATATCTATTTATATTTTGCCACATTATTTCATTGTTCATATTCACTGCATTTATTTTATTTTTCTTGCTCATATTTGATAATTGTGTTTCTTACACATTCTCTCTTTTCTTTTTCATGTGAGGGCCCGCGGAGCAAAGGAGGTGATCCTAGGAGAGCCGAAGCACCCGAGCGAAGTGGAGGTGGCTTGATTCTTCATCGAGTCGTAGGATAGCGTAAGAGGAGGAGGAGAAGAATTGTAGGAGACCAAGCAAAAAAATAGACTTTCTTTTATTTATTTCTAGCATTTGAACTCTTGTAAACGGACGTTCATTTGTTGCGGGGTCTGTTTTGCCAAATGTCGGTGCACTTGGGGGACCTCACCAGTTTTGTTATCATCGCCTTATTTTACTTTGTTTCATGTGGATTTTGTGAGCTACCCATTGATTGCTTTAAATAATTTACTTGAGTTGGGTAATTAATTAGGTCCAAACACCCTAAACAAGAATTTCTTTACCTATAGAGTAGAGCATATTGGACTTAGTCAAATTTAATTGGTTTTTTCCTGTTAATAGAAGCTATTGTTAGGACGGTTCACTTGCATATTGGTTAGTTTATTTTTTTCTGTATTTAAATTCTGCGCAAATCACCCTGCATTTAGAGTGATGGCAACAAGGTACGCATCTCTAATCCATGCATGCATCATTGTGTTTAATCACCTATTAACATTTCCAATCTCCTTCATTATTTTCACTCACATAAGTTAAAAAGGAAATTGGACACTAGGTAGGCGATTCATTGAAAATATTCAAACCAAGTTACAACTGCCTAAAATTCGAGACTGCTAAAGGAAACTCGACCCTAAATAAACGTAAGGAAAAATCATTTTTTGGGGGAGAGTCACCCCCTCCTTGTTTGATTTATCTACAGTGAGAGAGCCACCCGCATACTAGGATAGAGCCATGCCCGAACTCTCTTCAGACTACCGTCTTGAGATTAGTTGTTCTCCAGTGAGGACTTCACCAGCTAACTGGTAATCGGTCCGGGACTTCCTTAGCAGAGTGGGAAGATCGGGAAGCCAGTAAATGGTCTGCACCCATACTGGCTGAGAAAAACTAGTTGTGAGATTAGGACAGTCTCCTGGGAGCATTGGGTTCCTAACAGCTCGCTTAAACCGCTCTAATAGATTGTATTCTCACCAAACTCTAAAAATTGACAAGATAATTGATCGAACCTTCACGGTCTTCACATCGCGTTGAGTTGGTGAACTGGGAGTTTGTATTGTGTTTGATTGCTAGTGATAGAGATCCTTCCATGCAATTTGCTCCTTCACTCATTTTCACTCTTGCATTGACCTTTTTGCTCTCGCAGCATACCTATTGATTTCAAAGATGTCAGACTAGAGTATTTCTCGTTCAAAATTTGCGAACTCATTTTACACTCCGAACCAATCACCTTCTATTCGGGGAGATTCACTTCTTGAATATTCCTCTTTCTCCACTTCACCCTTCACAACATCCATCAACCCAGTATTTGAGATTGGCGTTAATCTCGAATTAGTAATTGAGACTCCATCATTTGTGAGAACTAATCAAGTGTCATGCACATTTTCAGAGTCAGACATCGGACACTTGATGCCACCAAAGGGAAAGGGAACCACGTCGGAGCAGAGGGAGATCAACAGCACCATGTCAGCCTCCATTCAGTCAATTCAAGCCCAGTTAACAGAGCATGCTAATTTTCCGACCACATTGAGAGACATGATTCTCGAGCTGAGATGAGATATGAGAGAGGAGTATAGAAACAATGGTGGAGGTGGGAATGGGATAGAAGACCCTAGCAAAGAACCTGTGGCTAAACTTACATAAAAGGATGCTTATAATCCAGGGGCAGTACATACAAATTCTTGGATACAAATCCCTGCGATTCATGGACATTTCGAGCTTAAGCCCACTATTTTACCTCTTCTCCCAATATTCCATGGAAATATTAATAAAGAACCTTATATATACCTCCAGCAGTTCGATCGCATTTGTGGAATAGTACACTACCCAAATGTCCCATTACAGGTAGTGCAGATGGCCGCCTTCCCATTCTGTCTGATGGACAAAGCTTTATATTAATTAAATTACTTGGGAAAGGTTGTCACTACTTGGGAAGAGTTGAGGTTCGCAATTCTGAACAAATATTACCCTCTCGGACAACTCAACCAAATGTGATTCTTGATTGTTAATTTCTCCCAGATGCCCCAGGAGCCTATTCAAGAGGTGTGGGAAAGATTCAAAGATGTGATGGAGAAGTGCCCCCATCATGATATTCCAAAGACCAACCTTGTGTAAAATTTCTTTGGGGTTTAAGCATAGAGAATCATAAGCTGGTAGATGTCGCTTGTGGGGTGGGAGCCACTTCAACAAGGATGAGGATGTACTTTATCAATTTTTTGAGAAGATGGCAGAGAGTTCAGCAACTCTATCTTCTTCGCGTGCTCTTCAGAAGTACCCTGTCACCTCCCCTGCAGTACCCCACAAGGATGTCCATATGATGGCATCACATGAAGTGGATAGGGTGGCAAGCTCTGACTTGGCCATCACTGGAAACCACCTATCCAAAGTGGAAATTATTGAGAAACGATCCAAGGAGCTTGAGAAGCTTCAAGTGATCAAACAGAGGATGAAGAACCTGGATAAGCTGGATGAGATAACAAAGCACCTAGAGCTTCTTGCGAGTTCGATCAGTGCAGTTCACAGTACGAGTGCAACAGCCAATACCTCTACTAGGGAGAAGACTTTCTCCACCCAGCAGAGTAGCGGAGGACCAGCCACGGTTCAGCATGTTTACTATGTGCAGACACCTGATCAGGTTCGGTGGCATTCACATGAGATAGTTCGTACCAACAGGAAGTAGCCTACATTCCTGAGCAGCAGTCTCCACCTCCACCTGTCATTCAGGAGGTGAACGATATCTGGTTCGACCGTGAGAGAAACCAGCTCCATCTGTCAGGGCAAGGCTAGTTGGGTTCACAGTAGGGTCAGAGACCCACCCACCAGTTTCAGGGACGCGGACAGCAGCAGTACCAGCACTAGCACCAGCAGTTCCAATCTTACTATCAGTCTCCTCCACATTTCCAAAACTGGAGACAAGGCCAGCCACAGCAGCAGTCTATGTATTTTCCTTATCCTAACCAACAGTAGACTGTATATTATGGACAGTATCCTCTTCCTCCTCCTCATTATCAGAATCCGTATGATTTCCAACAACCTTCATATTATCGATCTCAGTGAAAACCAGTCCATGAGCACTCTGAGGCCCCTTCAGTCAACCCAGCACTGGACCAACTTGCATTTCTCATGAAGAAAATGAATGAACTGACTCAGCAGATCGATGACCTGACCACCACCAAGATACGAATTCCAGCATAGGTTGAAGCCAACCCCAACAACTTCAGATGTAAGGAGCAGGTAGCCAATAGCCCATCTACCCCCGAGAAAAGTATGGCCCTTGATTTTACATGTTTATCTAACGCCATTCATCTCAGGAGCAGTAGGAGATTGCAGCCACCTACGCACCAGTTGGGGTTGGGAGATCAAACCACTGAGAGAGCATCAACTTCCACATCATCTCCTTCACCAGCAGTCGAGAGGACCAGTATTGCAGCACCCGAGTCTGGAGTATCACCACCTTCACCACCACCTTCACCAGGCAGATATAGAACACCACCTGCAAGGGAGAATATACCAGTCGTGGATTCTTCCTCTTCACCAGCAGCAGCACCCCGTTCTGTTTTAGATTCTGTTTTTCCTTCACCTAATTTGGGCAACATTGTACAGACTGATTCTGGTTGTCTTTTTGTATATGAGGATTCTACTTTGAATAATGGAAATGAACGTTTGAATGTTTATTTTGATTCCGTGCCACTTCCTTCTGCTCTTAAATCTAAAAAAATCAAAAATTAAAAACAGCCCTATCTGAGCTTGGAGTGGTTGAGATCGTACAGAACATCTTTTTCAAGATGTCACTCCTTAAGGACATGGAATGCATGCCTACAGTAAAAATGGGAATGAAAGAGGCATGTACACAAAAGCGTCAACCAAGGCAGAACATACGAAAGGAAATAGACAAATATATCTTGACCATGACCACAATTCATGCCATCAGTAACCTCTTGCCTAAAAAAGAAAGACAATGGAGCACCTCACATCCGTTGCCATATCATTGATCAGGAATTTGATTGTACTCTTCTCGATAGTGGTTCCTCTACTAATCTCATGCCTTCCTCTTTATTAATTGAATTTCGATTAGGACCTCTTAAAACGACTAGGATGATCCTTCAGTTTGCTGAAAGATCGATTAAGAGGTCAAGAGGCATTTTAGAGGACGTTATTATAACGGTACAGGGACTAAAATTCCCTATTGATTTTATTAGCATGGATATGGACACACCTGCACCGTTACTCCATACCCCGATCATACTAGGTCGACTGTTCCATCGAACGGCCGAAGCAGTAGTTATTTATGGTACTGGAGAGATCATCTTTTACTCTCACAATGACAAGGTGAAAATTGAGACGATCTCTGATCCTAGACCATCACCGCCACCAGCTGCAGATGATACAGAGAAAGTTATATCAAAGCCAGATGACTATGATTTTCTTGCTGAATTCCAAGAGACATATCTTTCATTGATTTTATAGATACCCAAGAGTTCTTTTCCCAAAAGGACACTATGGAAAGCACAGCCAACACGAGTTCCCTTGGTGGTCCAATTGAGCTAGTTGCTGATGGTCAGTTTGAGCTTATTTTCTAGGATCAATTTGATTTTTTAGAGGTACCTTCTAATATTACTTTGACACATTTTTCTGAGATTACTGATTATATGCCTCCTTATGAGAGTTCTGAGGTACAGACATCTGAGCCATTCGTTAAATTTCCCAATTTATGCACAGATGAGAGACATCTTTTTGAGATTATTGCTGAGATATCAGAACCATTTATTGATAACAATGTTGAACACCCTGATGAGCCCCTTCTTTCTGAGTAGAGATCATTCATTGCATATCTATCAGATATTCTACTTGCTGAGCCGTCAGTAGGCAAGGTGGACAGTCCATAGAGTACAGGTCATATACTGCCTACCAGTACGATAGAAGAGGTTATTGTAGAGCCGATTAAGACCCTACCTGAGCTCAAGGTTTTACCATCAACATTGAAATATGCCTTCCTTGAGGATCCCCCCCCCAATGTTTTTGGTCATCCTCAGCTCGCAGTTGACTGTTGAACAAGAATCTCGCGTGCTAGAAGTTCTTGAGAGAAACCACAAGGCCATAGGATGGAAAAATTCGGATCTTCATGGGATTAACCCAGCTTTATGCTCGCATCATATCTACCTAGAGGATGACCGTAAACCCTCCCATAAATGTCAGCGCCGTCTAAATCCAAATCTAAGAGAGGTTGTCATGAAGGAGATCAGGAAATGGTGTGATGCTGGCTTTATATATCTCATTTCAGATTCCAAGTGGATCAGCTCTTTACATGTCGTCTCGAAGAAATACGGGATTACTATCATCAAGAATGACCATGGTGAGGAGATTCCAACCCAGATACCTATTTATTGGTGTGTCTGTATAGATTACCGACGCCTGAACTCAACTACCAAGAAGGATCACTTTCTGCTGCCCTTTATTGATTAGATTATTGAGAGGTTGGTAGGGAAAGAGTTCTTTTGCTTCTTGGATGGATACTCGGGATACAACCAAGTTGCTATCGCTCCTGAGGATCAGGAGAAAACTACTTTCACTTGTCCGTTTGGCACCTACACCTTTAGACGGATGTCATTTGGATTGTGTAACGCCCCTGCTACATTTCAAAGGTGTATGATGGTCGTTTTTGCTGACATGGTGGGTAGTTTCCATTAGATCTTTATGGACGATTTCTCGGTCTACAGGGATAGTTTTGACACATGTCTTCCTCATTTAGACCGAGTTCTTCAACGTTGTTGTGAGGTAAACCTAGTGCTCTCGTTGGAGATGGGTCACTTTATGGTGACTGATGGGATTGTACTGGGCCATGTCATCTCCAAACATGGTATGGAGGTTGACCCGGCTAAGATTGATGTGATTTAGAAGTTAGAGCCACCGAAGAATTTGAAGCAGTTGAGGTCAATTCTGGGACACGTAGGATTCTATAGGCGATTCATAAAGGACTTCAGCAAGATCGCCAGACCTTTGACTGAGCTTCTGTGTAAGGAGAGTGAGTTTGTTGTCGATGAGAAAGTCCTCCTTGCATTCAATCAGATGAAAGAAATGATTATTAGTGCTCCTGTCTTATAGCCACCTGATTGGTCTCTTCCTTTTGATATCATGACAGATGCCTCAGATTTCGTAGTTGGAGCAGTTCTAGGATAGAGAAGGGATGGGTACCATTTTTTATACATTATTCTAGCAAGATTCTGGATAAAGCACGGTGAAATTATACAGTTACAGAGAAGGAAATGTTAGCAGTTGTGTTTGGGTTAGAGAAGTTCAGATCTTACCTCATCGGTTCCCACGTTATTGTATACACTGATCACACTGCCCTACGAAACTTGCAGGCAAAGAAGGATGCCAAACCACACCTTATCAGATGGATCCTTCTTCTCCAGGAATTTGATTTAGAGATTCGAGATAAACCTGGACTTAAAAATGTTGTGGCAGATCACCTTTCTCATATCACGGATGCAGAGACCTCTGAGCAGAACACGATCCTTATTTCCGAACCCTTTCCAGATGAGGTCATTTTGAATGTGGACTCACTCCCATGGTATGCTAATATTGTGAACTATCTTGTTTCCAAGAAAGTTCCAAAAGATTGGCTTAGTACAAGGTAGAAAAATTTCTGTAAGAGGTTCATTATTACCGATGGGAGGGTATGTACCTATTTCGTGAGGGTGCGGATTGTATATGGAGAAGGTGCACTCCTTAGGAGGAGCACACCAGTGTACATGAGCACTGTCACAAACTAGAATTTGGTGGGCATCATTCGGGGAAACGCACAGCAGCAAAGGTTTTACAGAGTGGCCTATGGTGGCCCACATTGTTTAAGGATGCTGCAGAGTATGTTCGAGGTTGTACGGACTGTCAGAAAATGGGAGGAACCATTGGTTCCAAAGTTACCATGCTCCTAAGATACATAGAGATTTCTTATGTTTTTTATTCTTGAGGCATAGACTTCATGGTCCTATTTCCTGTCAGTCAGGGATTTGAGTACATCCTGATCGCCATGGATTATGTTAGTCTATGGGTGGAGGCTATCCCCACCTGAGTCGCAGATAGCCATACAGTATGTTCCTTTCTTAAGGACCACATTATTGCACGGTTCGGGATTCCCAAAATACTGATTTCAGATGAGGGAAGCCATTTCATTAATAGAGAAGTAAAGAAGCTTGTGAAGGAGTACGCCATTGAGCACATAGTTGTGTCTCCTTACCACCCTCAGACTAATGGCTTGGAAAAAAATTTAAAATAAGAAGATCAAGACGATATTGCAAAAACTTGTACGTCCAGATAGGAAGAACTGGTCCCAGATGCTTGATTCAATTTTATGGGCTTATCAGACGGCTCCTTTGGGTATGTCTACCTACATATTGATGTATGGAAAACCTTGCCACTTGCTAGTGGAATTCATTCACAAATCTTTATGGGAACTCCGTGTATGCAGTCTTGTTTATGATAAGGCAGGAAAGAACAGGAAGTTGGATTTGAATAGATTACTGGAATTCCGAGACTTTGCATATGATAACTCACTCATGTATAAGGAGAAAGTCAAGTATTGTCATGATAAACACATTCGAAGGAAGACTTTCTCTCCTAATCAGAAAGTATGGTTATTTGATGCTAAGTTGAATCTGTTTCCAGGAAAATTGAAAAGCAAATGGTCAGGACTGTTCATCGTGAGAGATGTTTGTGACAATGGGAGTATTGTCTTATCTGGGTTGTCATCTGACGTACAACCATTTGTTGTGAATGGATAGTTGCTGAAGCCATATCTAGATCATGATACATTCATATCTGTCATTGATTCTATATATGTGGTATCAGCAATGATCTTTTGATTCCATCTTCTGCGTCTGATACATGAGCTGACAACCTCTTGTATATCCTTTTGTTTCATTCTTTATTATCCTATTTTATTGTTCACCCCTTTTCCGTTTAAATATATGCTATACTTAGGATGTGCTTTATCCTAAGTATAGTGGGTGAATGATTTGTGTTGTCCATATTCATCCTGTTCATCACTCCTGTTGTTGCTTATACTTAGGGATACTCTACCCTAAGTATAGGGGGAGTGATGTTGTTCATATCGTCTCTTTTGTGTTTTTATTCTTCTATTCTCTCGATTGTCCTCCAACTTGTTGATATTCTAAACTTAGGGATATTCTACCCTAAGTATAGGGGGCAAGTCGAGTTGTTGAGTCCCTACATTATCTTCATCGTTTATTCCCTTTTGTACAGTCTTCCATACTTAGGATTACTTGTCCCTAACTATAGGGGAGATCACCGACTTCTATTCTTTTCATATTTTCTTTGAGTCAGTGTAGCATAGGAGTAAGTATTTTCACTTTTCTATGCTTAGCACGAGTTATGTCTTCCAATGCTGCTCTCTAATCACTATGAGGACATAGTTTGAGCTATGTATAGGAGGGTGTCGTATATATTGTATATATACTTTAGACAAAACTCGTACTTTTAAATATGATTATTTTTGGGATATGTATATAAATTCATGAAATTCACGCGTGTATATAGACTTGGATCGCCTTTCAAAAAAATAAAACAAAAACAAACAGAATAACAAACAAAAACAAACAAGCAAACAAACAAGCAAACAAAAAACAAAAAAACTTGTATATAATTGTATATATTTTACTAACCCTTTTTTCCTTTTAAAAAATTCCTAAAAACTACAAAACCAATTAAAATTTCAAAAAAAATCTCTCTTTTTACATGTGCATCATTTTTTTCTTTCTTTCCAAAAATCCATAAAAACTTCAAAATTGGAAAATTATTTCAAAAAAAAACTTTTGCTTTCTTTTTTCATTGTGCATATTTTCTTGCATTTGCATGTACATTTTTCAGGATAGTATTGATAGTTAAACTAAGTTTGGAATAAAGTTGAAGAATGGAGCTTAGTTGGGCCTTAATCCACTTAATTTCAGAGGAACCTTATAAGAAATGGAATTAAGACTTTTCATGTCCTAGTGACTTAATTCTTTGAGTCCATAAGACTATGTTCATATGTCATATTGATTAGTCTAAGTAGAATATTTAATAACACACGTATGATTCTTTCAGATCGTGGCTTATCTTGGACCAACACTCTACATGTATCTCTTCATGGAGGAGATAGTGAGGAGGCAGAATCTTTTGGCTTGGAGTAGCATACAAGGGCAGTACATTTAGGCAGAACCTCTCATCTTCCTTTAGGGAGGGTTGTGCATCTCAACCTGATCTAGTAGTATTGAGGTCTATGGGGTTGCAATAATACTTCAAAAGAGGGATAGTCTACTAGCTCAAGAAGAAAAACTCCTTATGTACATGCTACACCTTGTATATATTTTCAAAAAAAGAGAGAAAAAATGCAGAATCTCCAAAAGTGGACAGGGTTGATTGAAAAGTAAAATGCCTACCGGAGTGTATATACAAGTGAAAAAAATAAAAAAATAAAAAGATATTCAAAGTCAAATTTTTGTAAGCTTGCAGCTGGATGACTTGGCTACACCGGTTATGCATCCAAGGATCGGTGGATACACTGGTTACCGTCCATTCTTTTCTCCATCTCCTCTTCTTGAGTTGGTTGTACTTGAACTTAGAAGGGAATATCCCCGCTCCTCGACGAAAGATATGCTAGACCGTGGGACTAGTGTTACCTTGTCGAGAGAGGTTGTTTCTTTGCTACTTTTGAAATGAGGAGCTATATTTTACTTACACCGTACAAATAAAGATTCATAGTCATAAGATATTGTGTATGTAGACTTGTCCTGACCTGACTGTTGAGGAGACATGAATAGTAGTCTTGTGGAACTTGAAGGCCGTTAGGTTTTAAATCCATTTCCCATTAAGGTTCCGCCACAATAATAATCCAAAGGTCCGACAAAGCTCCATACAACAATTTTATGAAGATAAGTTTAATACTCAATATTGTCCTTATTTCTTTGTTTTTCCTTTCCTTTTCTTTTATTCACTTATTCTTTCAAATAAGTGTTTGTTAAGGGACTAGCAAAGGTAACGCATAGGGGATGATGATTATGCATTTCATCATCTTTATTCATTTATTTTAGCTTAAAATCCCTTATAAAACACATGTATATAATATTAACTCCATATTCTTACTAACTTGCATCTGTGTGTAAATATCATATATTTATTACTATTTTAAACTAAAATAAATAAATAAATAAAGGAAAAATAAAGAAAAAAAGAAGATTGTATATATGTAATAGATACACGCTTATTCAAACCCCGAGAGAAGGTCAAGACTTGACCTGATCGACCAGGAATAAAGTAGGGGATATGCGGTCCTTAATCACAAAATCCAAAAAATGTGTTGTAAATATTTTTCTGTGTATATTTGTATAAAACTCACACTGTTTTATTTGTACATAAATTGACCTCGAACTATATAATTTTCAAAAAAAAGTTGTAAATAAAATGTTTCCTAAATAATAGAAATATTTGTAAAATAAAATCATTTACAGAATAAAAGTAACCACATCCGGAAAAAGCCATAAAGCAATAATTGAAAGATTAATTCCGGCTCCATATGAACTCAAATTAAACCAAACTCACTTCCATTATATTCTAAATGAAATTATCTTTAAAATGGTTGCGTTTTCATAATTTTTGGAGTTATAGTTTGAAAGATGGTTTTCTAGAGTGGTTTGTGCAATTTTACCATTTATTTGTACATATTGTATTTGTAGATATATTGTAAATATTTTCTATAACATAAAAAAACATAAAAATAAAACAAAATAAAACAAAAAATTAAATTAAACTAATTTCCTTATTTAACTATGTATATAGTGTACCATATATATAGTATATGTATATAGTAAAATCCCTTAAATAACCCTCACAAAAAAGAAAAAAATAACATTTATTATTTAATTTAATAAAGTGACAAAAATGAATAAAAATTGTGTAAATAATTTAACGCTAATTTCATTTCTTATCTCTTTGTCATTTCAATTTTTTCCTTATCTTTATCTCATTTCAAATTTTGAATTTCAAATTCTTTTTTATTTATATGCTCCTCCTCCCTCATTTCAATGTGATCAATCTTTTGGAGAGGAGCTTATTTTTTCGAGAGACATCTTGTTGAAGAAGAGCGCCCAGCCTCCGAGCCGTCCGGTGACAGCGAGGCGACCCTCGTCGAGGCATTACGACATTCATCCACTCCACGGTGAGATCCCATTTTTTATTCTTAACCTAGGTTAATCACAGTTTAATTTTTCGCATTTTTATTTCATTGTCATTTTTCCCCTAAACTTTAGAATCCGTCAACACGATTTGATTCGCCCGATCTGATTTTTCACCTTCACAACTCGATCCATTCACGTTCTTATTCTATCTTCCAACTCCAGTCGCCTACGGTGGTCGGAGACACGGATTCGATCGTTCATTACACCAGATCTGCATCCACTCACATTTTCTGCATTTGATTTTGGACCGAGCCTTCATGCCCGAGTCGGATATCATTTTTTTATCTATATTATATTTGCTAGAATAAAAAATAAAAAATACAACTGTTATCTTTTTCAAAATATATATATAAGATCTCAAAAAAATAAGAAAATAAAAAAGTTTTATTTTTATAAAAAAATTATATTTTTTTCCAGTTTCTATTTTATAATTAAAAAATAAAAAAGATAAAAAAAGTTAAGGGCGACAACACTTCAGCCATTGCCGCCCATCTCCGATTTCATCCGCTAGCGTCCTCCTTGCGGTCGCTCGTCGGCGACGCAGCACCTCCACCGCGCTCCATCGTCATCCCCTCATCGCTCGCCGACCGCTAAAGGCGTGTGTCGCCCTGCACAGCGGCCTCCTGCTCCACCTGTGCAAGCCCCACTCGCCACCTCCTGGAGCCCGTCACCATCTGTCTATCGTCCTTCACCTGGAGCCCCTCCGCAGAACACCGACCACGCGAACCTCTAGGGGTGTGTGTCTCCCCTCCACATTCAACGTCGTTCGCGCCTCCTGGAATTGCACCTACACCGCCCTCTGCCCAGACATGCTGCCCGCGTGCGCATCACCCGCGTGAAGCTCCTCCGCCGATCATCCGCCCTCGAGCAAAACCGCTCGTGCGAGGTGCTGCACCGTCGCCGCAAACCCCTCGCGGTCGATTGTGTCGCCATCTATGCCGTCACCACCTAGTCTGGCCGCACATCCACTACACATTTGCATGGAGAACCACGCTGCCCACGCGAGCTTGCGCCACCAGCCGCTACCAACATCGTGACCGCCAATCTTGTGCAAGAAGGAAGGGATAGGCAGCGCACTTTGCCCCTTGTTTGTTGCTTGGAAACAAAAGAACAAGGGAAACCCTGAGGGAATGAAAGAAAATTTTGGAAAAATTACAGTCACACCCCCGATTCTTATCTGATTTACAAAACAGTCCCTATCATATTCAACTCACATACGTTGCACGTTTACTCTGGGTAAATTTTGCTTTACACCCTACAAGTTATTTTTGTTATCATTTAATGTAAAAACTTTGAACATTTGCATTTTAGTACTTTATTTCTAGATATTAATTTTGCATGTTTTCCCTAATAGAATAAATGTTTTTCACGGTCAAATAATTCTGCAAAAATTTTGCTCTGCCCCTGATGCGTGTCTCTTTCTAGTATAAAATTTTTTATGGAATTTTATCATTATTTCAAATTATTAAAAAAATCAAAAACAACATCATTTTCTCCTCCTGAAATTCGAAAATCATAAAAATTTGAATATTGCGTCAAAAATTCCAAAAAATAGATAAATTTTCTTTTATTGTGTTTTAATTTTTTGGTAAATTTCATGCATTAATTATACATAAAACCTAAAAAATGTGAAATCCTAAAATCTTAAAAAAATCATATACAAATGTAGAAAAATCAAAAAATGTGATTTCAGTTCCTATTTATAGATAATTTCCAGTAGTTTTAAAAAAATAATTTTTATAATTTCTGCATTTATTTGATATTTTTAAATTTCAAAATAATCATGTTTGCTCATTATTTATATTTTCTCCTATTTTTATTCATTTTAAAATCCTAAAAAACTAAAAAAACTCTGGAAAAAATACAAAAATAGTAAAAAATCATAAAAAATATAAAAAGATTTTATTTGGATATTTTTTAGCATTTTTGTCATATTTAAAAAAAATCTAAAAAAATTGCATCACTTTTGTATATAAAGTTGTTATAAAAATTGTATTTTTGAAAATAAGAAAACTTGCAAAACTAAAAAAATCATTAAAATTTTGAAAATCAGAAAATTTAAAAATAGAATAAAAATTAAAAATTTAAAAAGATGATAATTTCACAAAAACCAAGGTAGTGAGTATTTGAAATTCCATTTTCTTTTAATTGATTTTTTCGATTATTTGAATAACCCTCGAGATTTGTAGCCTCCCTGAATTCGATCCTATTGCTATACAGGTTAATTAAATAGCAAATAATTCTCTTGCTACACATTTCTTTTGTAAATAATTTAGCTTGAGAAGAATAATAATATTTTTTGTTGATGCTAGATTGGGTTGCAACGACTTGTTCATAATTCAATCAAATTAAAACCCGAGTAAAGCGTGTTAACAGAAGGTGTGGAGGTAGACAAATGGTTGGTCAACGGTCAAATACAGGGGAAACATAGGCCGAAGCTTAGAGCTCTGGTGAACTTTGATTTTTGATTATAGGTTATAAAAGATGAAATCAAATGAAACAAAAGGCAGGATTAACTACTGATAATCCAAGGAATTGAAAAGATAAGAAAATAATGCTCACCGAACCAAGGACGGTTGGGAATAGATACATCAAGAGGAGACCTCCGACGATGGTGAATCGCTTCCTCTGTTCTTCCTTCGCATCGACAATTAGGAGGCTCAACTTCCTATCATGAAGGACTAACTCCGACGATGTTTTCTAGAGAGAAATTTGGGTAGAAAGGATTAAATTTCAAAAATGGGCAGAGGAGGAATTATATACAAGGTTTCTCAGGAGAGGGTCTTTGATTAGGGTTTTCAAATGAATCAAAGGTCTACTTGGGTCACTCTTTGATTCACGTGAAGGATGATGACCCAACAAAGATTTTTCATGAAGGAATCAAGGAGTGATCGAGCTTGATTCAAGACCCAAAATTTGTCAAAATGGGAAAAAAACAGTAGTGTCCGGTCCATAGAGGGGGTGGACAAGTTCATCCAGGTCAGTCAATGTCGCCTCCTCATTGGTCCAGTCAGCTGCAAAAGGACAAAACAGAAATAAAAAATAAAAAGAAAGGAAAATAAAATAGACAATGATTCTACTAAATAAAACTTAAAACATAAAAATTGTTTCTTATTTTATGTACTATTTTTAGGTGAATTTTATTTATTTTTATCAACTTATTTATTATAGGTTTTTTTTACAAGTGTAATTATAGGTATTTATCCATGTATTGTGTATTTTATTTTTATTAAGTATTTTAAAAATATTCGTATGTGTATATATTTTATATATTTATGATATATTTAATTACATATTTACATGTTTTTATTTCATTTTTATTATTTTATTTATTTACTTAAATAAATGCATGCATGTCTATTATAGGTGTAGTAAACCTATGTATTTTATTCATTATTTTTTTAATATATATTTTAATACCTTTTTTATGTTTAAAATTTTAATATAGTTTAAATAATATTTACAAGTATTTTAATAATATAAACGGAAAAAAAATAAAAAATGAAAAAAATGGGTAAAAATGTATAGGTATAAAGTACAATGGGACCCAAAAGCTAACTTTTATATCTTAACTCCATTTTTAATGAAACTGCTTTCATTATATAGATAATTTAATTTTTTATAATAATACATGCATTTTTTAATTTTGATGGAGGAGATATTGACCATTGAAGTTCTATTTGCGACTTTCATCTGCGTATCCTAGTCATATTGTACATTATTTTCATATGCAATTATTTTTTTCTATGTATTTATATGTACATGTTTTGTTTTGAAAATATATGTATTTGACGTGTGTAAGAGTGTGTATAAATTAGTGAAAATTTGGTTATATATGCAGTGTTGTGGGTACCTGGGATTTCTAGGTGTCTATGTTCTTTTGTCAGAATTTATTTGCCATTATCTCCCCCTAATTTATTCCTTATAGACCAAGATAATATTGACTTAGTCTTGGGGTTTAGGGTCAGTCAATATTTACTTTACTTCCTTTATTTTTCTTTTCTTATCTTTATTTAAATATATACAATTATGCACTTGTCAATAGTCGGTATGTTAATTAGTACAAGTTAGCTAAATTTACATGCATTTATCAAGGGAATTAAAGATAAAATAAAGGGTATAAAGGTGACTGAATGAGTATTCATCTCCCCACGTCCTACTTACCTTTGCTAATCCCTAGAAAATACTTATTAGGAGAATAAGTGATGCAAAAGAGAAAGTAAAGACAAGGAAAATAAAGAAGGCAGAATGATTGTGACTTCTAAGCTTGTCTTTACAAAATCAAAGTTTAGAACTCAGTTAAGACCTTTAGATTATTAATGTGTTTGGAACCATGTCCAGGTTAGGAATTTTGACTCATCAACATTAGGTTCCATGCTCCTCTATTCAGTTAAACTCAATAACCTAGTCATAACCATGCTTTCAGACATATATTCTTGTTACCTTGAAATGGCAGGTACCATATATGTGAATTATGTTAGCTCTTCCTAGATAAATTGTTGAAGTATCCAGTCATCTACTCCTCTAGTAACTCATCCTCGAGGGATGAATAATTCCTTCTCAGTTCAGGTGCATGCTAGTGCATGAATTGGGGAAATGCTAGAAGAAATAAAAAAGAAGTGGAAACTGGCCAGTATAGCCATATTTCTTTGTGAATATTAGCAAGTGCAACCAAGTCTGCACCAAGAAGCAGGCCTTTTCTGGAAGCTCAAAATTTTTGTAATTTTCGATATAGGCTTCTTTTGGGCATTTCTTTGTTTAGCATTGCTCTGCCTCCAACGATTATAGAATCTTTTGTTCTGATCATGGTTTGGGATCTTAGAAAAATTTTGCAAGCAGACCATTCCTCATCCAAAACTTTATTTAAATCCATGCTCCAGCTGTTATATGTCCATGCTACCAGAGAAACAGGGGGCTAAAGTACCAGTTTCGACAGTCCCCAAGAATGGTTCTTGAGCCACCCTTGAGGAAGCAGCATAGTATCGTCCTGACTTAGACTAAAGATCTTTCAACAACCCATCTTGGTTGAGCTACGTGATGAGTGTGAGATCTCTAGTCAAGCCATTGTCTCAAGAGTCGTAGGGATGATATGAAAGGTTATAGTTAGTCACATTGAATCGACACACGAACATAGTCTCATAGAACCTAAAGAATTAAGTTGAAGTGATCTGAAGTGTCCCAACTCCAGTCCTTAACAGGTTCCTCTAAAATAAAATGTATTAAGGTCTAGACCAAGCATCGATCTTTAGATTTTATTCAAACTTGTTTAAAAATCACTCGGAAATATGTGTATGCAATGCAAGAAAATATTTTTGTGGAATAGTTTTCTGATTTTGAACTTTTTATGGGGATTTCATAAAGTTTTAAAAATTTGTATTGACTTTTCAAACAATTTTACGAATTTTTAGGTATTTAGAATTTTGTAAATTTTATGGGATTTTTGAAAAATCAATGGAGTTAGTGTATTAGTTGTTTGTGCAGCTTTTATAGCAGTGTATTCTTTATAGTTGATTTACCATATATCCTTACCCATTGTATTATCCATATTTATTGAAAATATGAAAGTACGAGTTTTGGCTAACGTATATATCTATATATATATACATATATACGACCCCCCCCCCCCAAATACTTAGCTTGAACTATGTCCTCAGAGTGATCAAAGCGCAGAAAGGAAGACATAACTCGAGCTACATATAGAAAAATCTAAACTACAACGACCGAAAGAATGAGACGTCCCCCCTCCCATCACACACACACTTAGGATTAACTAATATTAAGTATAGAAGAATGTATACAAAGCAGGATGATAGAGGATTAGAATGTACGGAATCATCGGCTCGGTTTCTCTCCCCCTATACTTAGGGTAAGGATCACCTAAGTATAGGAAAGAATTATCAACAAGGAGGGAGATAAGTGAGGGATCAAAGAATGAACACATGAGTGTTGGGATCTAAGGTGGTCAATCAGGGGGTCCTAGCGTCCGATCATGGAGGGCATGAAGTGCCCGACAAGTTGGCTCCGGCTATCACTGTATTGGTGCCTCTAGGATCTCAGATACAATCAACCAACTAAGACAACAATGATCAAAACCCATGGATGTGTATGTGTAAAGAGATCATGCAAGTGTGTGAGTTGTGAAATTTATTTAACTCTGCATGAAATGTGTATTATGCAAGGAGGTAGAGTGTCGTCCACGGGAGAAAACAGGGATAGATCACAAAAATAGAACATAATTTAAATAATCAAGCGTATTTTTTATGGTTTTGCATCCTTTTAGGTTTTTGTTTATTTTTATGGGTTTTTACATTTTATGATTTTTCATGATTTTTAATTAGATTTTATAGTTTACGAAACTTTTTAATTTTACGAATGTTTTATTTTTTTATTTTTTATATTAGATATATAATAATATATGTGAGAGACATAAAAAGAGATCTTTTTTATTTTTTAAAAATAATAAATAAACTCAAAATTCACAAAATAAAATGTTTTTGGATTTTATTTATTTTTCTCTATTTATGGAATTTTTAAGATATTTTTGTGATTTTTTTGTATTTTTCAAATAAAATACATAAAATAAAATAAATAGAAAATACAAGAGCTTAAAATTGGCTTAATAAATATCTGATAGATCAGAAAGGACCAAACATCAATATTCCTATATAATAGATAAATAAAATAAAATTTGGAACTTTAAAACATATTTTATTTTGTGTAATTTTATGTGATTTTTAAGTTTTTCTTGTTTTACATTTTTAAGGATTCTGTTTTGTACTTTAATGAATTTTGGATATGTAGAAAAATATAGTGAAATACACCTACTATATTTTTGGTAAATTTTAGAGCTATATTTGAATGTTTATTATTTTTATAAGTTAAAACAAGAAAATTTAGCTTGTTTTTTCAATTTTTATAAATAGGAAAATAATAAATATCTTAATAAAAATATTTGTGATATGATATCATATGAGGCATTTAAAATAATTTTCCTAAAATTGTTGAGGTTAAGTTGCTAATTGAACTAATTAAAACGAAATTAAATAATTAATACAGAAATACAAGGACCATTCTACAGATAAGCAAACCCTAAGTATGCATTTAAAACATAATAACAAAGTTCAGGGTCAATTGGCAATTTAACCAATTATAATCACAATTAAAAAGCACTTGGAAGGGGTATTTTGCAAATAATACAAAGTCTAGGGGTGCCAATGCAACAATCTCAACTAAAACGATTTTTTATTGAACTAGCAGAGACTAAAATGTAAGTTCACAAAATATTTCCATGATTTCAGAATAAGCCCAAAAAAGTATAGGGGGTACCCTACAATTTTCCCACAAAAACCCTCATGTGGGATGCCACAAGAGGTGACCCGGCATGGACTAAAATAAAAATAGTTGAAAACTTAGGGATGAAGTTGCAAAATATCCAAGGATTTTAATAATGCAATAAAATTTTATAGGTTGCCAAAAATCAAAGGGGGTCGGGTGCAAAATACACACTCCTTACGCACGAACTGACGGGGGAGGTCAGACCTCTTAACATTATCGGTGGTGGAGAAGCGTTAGTACCGATTCATGGTTGGACGATTGTGATTAGATCCTCAGATGGATCTTATGGCTAGGAGAGAGGTCGATCCAACGGTTGTTGTACGGTCTGGAGCGTGCAACTAATCGAATGGCGAGGGACTAGGTAGAGATTATATACATCCTGAAAAATGTGAAAAGTGGATTATGGTGTCAGCATGATCGAGCTACAAGAAGCTCATCACTAAGATTGTGTGTGGGAGGGCATGATCAACTCTACAAGATTCAAAAAGGGATCGAGCCAAAATGGGTAAAAGAAACACCAAAAAAATTGTGAAAAGGGCGGCCAACCAGCTCTGACAGACCGCAGAAAGAGGGAGGGGGTGTTGACCTGAGGTCAAATTCCTCACCATCTCATTGATCCACGAGGGACACTAGACGACAAACAAGAAATAAAATTAAAAGAAAATTCGAAATATAAAAAGTATTTTATTAATAAAAGTTAAAAAAATTTAAAAATGTGCCATATTTAATAAACTATTTTTCACTGATTTTTATTATGTGATAATTTCTACATGTAATATTATTTTACATATTATGTGATATGTAAAATAATATTACAAGTTAATTTATTATGTGATAATTTCTACATGTAATATTATTGGCACAAATACCTATATATAATATTTTTATTTTTATTTTTATATTTATATATTTTATAATTTTATATACATGTTTATATTTATAATATATTTACATACATATGTATATATTTTCTTTTATTTTTATGAAGTTATTTATGTACTTAAATAATTATGTATATATATTATGGGTATTTTATAGATATATTTACCTTAATAATAAAGTGCATTTTTTATTTTAATGTATTTTAATGATGTTATTTTATTATGTACATATATTTTAGTAATATTTAAAAATTTATAAAAAAAATATAATAAGGTGAAAATATAAAGAGAAAATATATTGAATGTTATATGCAGGTATATTACACAATGAGGGTATTATATACTGGTGTATTGCACAATGAGGGTTCAAAAGACAACTTTTGCATCTTAACTCCAAATTGAACGAAACCACCTTCATTAAATAGATAATTTAATTTTTTTTAATAATAAAGTACACTGTGCATTATTTTTTAATGAAATAAATTTTGTATTTTTCTTTGTATTTTTATGCACAAGTTTCATGTTCAAAGTTTATTGATTTGAGTATAAAAATATGAAAATAAAATAGGTCCCAAAATGTATATATTGAAAAAAAGAACTAAGGTTTTAATTCTATTTTCGGTATAGTTTCTCTACCATATCTTCCCTTACTTTATTCCTTATCAACCAAGTTCATGTGTCACTTGGTCTCGGGGTCAGGATCAGACAGCATCTATGATACATCCTTATTTTTGTTCTCTTTTATCTATTCCTTCACTTTAGGGCTTAACTACAGGTATTTATACACACTACATAGGTTACAAACATTTTACAAACACTTTGAAAACTTATTTTACACACATTTTCACAAAGAGTTGAAAAAATTTTACAAAGATTTTTCGAAGGTATGAATGGATTTTTCAATTCATTTTACAGCCAATTTTACAAATCATTTGCAAAAGCATTTTCAAACCATTTTATTCAAACATTTTACAAGGATTCTCCAAATATTTATAAAGAAACATTTTACAAATGGTTTTCAACCATTTCACCAAGATTTTCTAAAAGTTTGAAAAGATTTCTTTCAATATATTTTTACAACCAATATTCAAATCATTTGTAAAATATTTTTAAACCAATTTATTGAACTTATTTACATCATTTTAACATAAATTAATCTCTCATTTTATTGATTTCTCCTAACCCAAAATAAGAGTCAAAATATTTTTAAGTATGAGTTATGTTTAAAGTATATATATACAATATATATGACTCCCCTATACCTAACATGACATATGTCCTCATAGTGACCCTACAGTAAAAAGCAATATATAACTCATGCCAAATATAGAAGATTACAAAAAATGCCTTAAATAAATAAAAGAACGAGAAGACGCTCGCCCCCCCATACTTAGGAACAATTACGAGGGGATGAACGAGGATGAGAATATATGAAATAACGGACTCTATTTGTCTCCCCCTATACTTATGGTGAAAGAACCCTAAATATAGATCAGAATGTCAACAAGTTAGGAGACAAGCAAGGGAACAAAGAATGAACACTCAACACACTCATCCCCCATATACTTAGGATAAATTCATCCTAAATATAACATTGATGAAAGGAATGAGTGATTAAATAGAAGAAGGAATAAATAATGAAAGGAAAGGGAAAAGAAAAAGAACTGGAAATGATTTATCCTTGAGAAAGCAACATACATGATAGCAATCAGTGGAACGAGCGGGGACAGCCTCCACCCACTAACTCGCATAATCCACGGAAAGCGAGATGTATTCAATTCCTTGACTGTTAGAAAATGGGCCCTTGAAATCAATGCCCCAAGCATCAAAAATTCATGAGATTTAGATGAACTTGAGTGTCATAGAGTCTTTGGAACCAATGGTATGTATAAATAATTAATAGTCGATGTAGCCTTTCACATATGTTGCGGTAACCTTGACTAGTGTGGGCCACCAGAGGCCACACCGCAATACTTTTGATGTCGTATGGTGTCCTCCTCCTTTGAGCTTATGATAGTGGTAGAGGACACTGGTCTAATCCTCCTGAGGAATGCATCGTCGCCAAATGCAATATGCGCCTTCCCTGTAAAGGTACGCCCACTAGTAGAAATGGATGTCGGAGAGAACTTTGTCCTTCTTGACATGAGTCCAATCTTGTGAAACTTTCTTAGACATGAGATAGTCCACAATCTTGGCAAACCATGGGAGATAATTGACATTCAAGATTGATTCATCAGGAAAGGTCTCTATGATAGATACAATACTCAAGAGAGTCTCTGATCTTTCTAATTTGGACAAATGATCTACTACCACATTCTTAACTCCAGCCTTGTCACTTATTTCCAAATCAAATTCCTGAAGCAGAAGGATCCAACGAAGTAATTGTGACTTGGCATCCTTCTTTTCTTGTAGATACCGGATAGCAAAGTGAACAGTGTAGATAATGATTTCGAACCCAAGATATGCGATCTGAATTTCTCAAGGGCGAAAACGATGGTCGGCAGCTCTTTTTCTGTTATGATGTAATTTCTCTGGACATCATCTAGGGTTTTGTTGGCATAGTGTATATCAAAAGGAACTCCATCCCTACATTGTCCCAACACAGCCCCAATAGCAAAATCGGATGCATCAATCATGATCTCGAATGGGAGAGACCAATCGTGTAGTTGAAGGATAGGCGCTTGAGTAACATATTTATTCAATGTGTTGAAAGCATGGAGAACCTTATAATCGATAATAAACTCAGTATCCTTACTAGCTCGGTAAGAGGTCAAGCAATCTTGTCGAATTCATGTATAAATCGCCTGTAAATCCAACATGCCCCAGAAAAGGCTTCA
Source organism: Ottelia alismoides (assembly GCA_037367405.1). Classification (NCBI taxonomy): domain Eukaryota; kingdom Viridiplantae; phylum Streptophyta; class Magnoliopsida; order Alismatales; family Hydrocharitaceae; genus Ottelia; species Ottelia alismoides. Next base: position 595,304 of record JAZKJV010006971.1, on the reverse strand, counting down.
CCCGCTTCAGTGTTCTAGGTGGTTCAAGATTCGCAATGACATCCACCTTAGCTGGGTCGACTTCCATACCTCTTTTTGAGATGACATGGCCTAACACAGTTCCATCAGTGACCATGTTGTGGCTCTTTTCCCAAGAGAACTAGATTGACTTTGCAACATTTCTTAAGCACTTGTCTAGATGCATCAGGTAGGAATCGAAATCATCACCATAGACTGAGAAATCATCCATGAACACCTCTAGAAAACTACCTACCATGTCAGAGAACACAACCAACATACAACTTTGGAATGTAGTAGGTGCGTTACACGATCCAAAGGGCATCCGTCGAAAGGTGAATATGATAAATGGACAAGTAAATGTAGACTTCTCTTGATCCTCATGGGTTAATTGCCACTTGATTATACCCAGAGTACCCATCAAGTAATAAAAAAATGCTTTACCTGCCAGTTTTTCTATGATCTGGTAAATAAAGAGCGACGATAAATTGATCTTTCTGGGTCGTTGAGTTCATGTGTCTCTAATCCAGACAAACATGCAATGATGTAGGTAGTCGAGTTGAGATCTCCTCTCCTTTCTCATTTGTGACCACGATGATTTCTGCTTTCTTTGGAACCACTTGCAATGGCTAATCCATTTAGTATCGGAGATGGGATGGATAAAGCTAGCCTCACACCATTTCATTATCTCTTTCATGACAATTTCCCAGAGATTAGGATTTAACTTGCGTTGAAACTCACGGGGTGACTTGTTGTCATCCTCTAAGTAGATGTCATTTAAACACAGGGACGAATTTATCCCGCAAAGATATGAAATGTTCCAACCAAGGGCCTTGCGATTTTTCTCTAGAACCTCTAGTAAGCGAGATTCTTGATCAATAGTCAATCAGGAATTGATGATGACCGGATACTGTTCGTGATCACCCGCAAGGAAGGCATACTTAAGATTTGCTGGAAGCGGCTTCAGCTTAGGTGGAATTAGATCGGTCTTCTCAATCACTTCTAAAACTGTACTTATGGTTGGTAAATGCTTTAATATGATTTCGGGTCCACCTCAGTTACTCGTAGATTGTACAATGCAACACCGAACATATCTGAAATAATCTCCTCTTGTTCGATTTGAGATGAATATTCTTGAAACGAATGGATCGGCTCTTCAGATTCTACCTCATCAGTGGCAATGGAGTAAAATTCAACTGTGCTTTCAAGATCTTCCTTTGAGAAGAGGAATTCCTTAGTCTCAATTTCAATCCACAAAGTATTTGCATCTCTGATTTCCTCAAGTTTGTCACATTCGGCTGCATGAACAGGCATTCTTCTCTCCGATGTGCAATCTTGCTTCTTTGGTTCAGCATTCATCTCTATGGTTAGCTTATTTCTGCTGGAGTAAAAGGTGATCTTTCCAAATCCATAATCAGCTACTACCTTGGTTGTTCGTAGGAATGGTCGACCAAGTAGGATTGGTGTCTGGAGTAATGGTACCAAGGAGTCCATGTCTAGGACAATGAAGTCGGTTGGAAATTTCATGCCTTGGACCATTACGATAATGTCTTCCAACACTCCACGTGGTTGCTTAATGGATCGATCAACAAACTGAAGGATCATTCTGGTTGGTTTGAGAAGATCGAGCCCAAATTCCTTAGCGAAGGAAGTGGGAAGGAGGTCAATAGAAAACCCGCTATCAAGTAGAGTACGATCAAATATCTTATTGAAATTCTGACATTGGATCAATAGGGCTCCTTTGTCGTTCTTCTTTTGGGGAGGTTGCTGATCATGCTAATAGTCTCCATGGTGAGGATATGCTTCTCTACTCAGTAATGTTGGTTCTTGTGTGGTTGATGCTTAGATGTGCATGTCTCTTTCAAAAACTTTTTGACATTAGGAATGTATTCCATGGCTAGAAACAGTGGCATATCAAACATGATATTCTTTAGAATTTCAGCAATGGAAGGATCATATAAAGTTATTTTTAATTTTCTGATTGTTTTTTTTTCATTGGTTCTGGAAAAGGCATAGACACGTTTTCAAAAGCAACATTTTTTCGTTAAAAGATCATGCTTGTACATATGGATAACTAGAAGTGATACAGTCATCCAATACATGGGGTGAAGTAAAAACTGGAAATTTGGCCCTATCGACTCTCACGGGATTTGCTGCTACCATTGCTCTATGATGGCTCATATGCGGATGTAGAAGACTCACCCATGAGGCTATATTTTTTCTTCTTCATGGTTGCAGATGGTTGTAATGTCCTACCGCTATTGAGATTCACAACATCAGATAACATAAAATCAAGTATACCTAAATCGGGGGTGGTGGGCACTATGAGCTACCTGCTACCAACGCTTGAAGTTGTTGTGGTTGGCCTCTACCTGCACTGGTATGATCATTTTCACATTTGTAAGGTCATCAATCTTCTAGCTCATCTCATTCATGTTCTTGATCAACTTAGCCAAACAATCCAGAGCGGGATTCATGGGAGCAACCTTGGATGATTCAGCAATACGATGTTGCTGAGGATGTAGTAGTAAGGTTTCTCCTCGAAATTCTGATATTGATGTTGAGGGTACGGATGGTACTGATATGGAGGAGGAGGGAAATTCTGATATGGGCTTGTCAACTATTGTTGATAGAAAGGTCGGCGATAAGCTAGTGGCTGGAAGTTCTATCTCTAGGAGTAAATCTGATGCGGTGGAGACTGGTAATGCGGTTGTTTTTTGTGCTGGGGTTGCTAAAAGTTCCGTCCACCCTGATTCCGATGGAATGGCTAGTTGGCATGTGCTTGACCCTTGTTGGTGTCCAGCAGGATGGGTCGAAGACTGTTCAATTGCTCATACAGCATCCACTTCAGTGATCTGTGAGGGTGGAGGTGGAGTGAATGGCTCGAAATAAGATGGGGCTTCTGGATGGTAGACGGCCATCTGTGAGTGTTAAGGGGATTGCAAACTCTAGTATGGTGCTTACATGTAATAAACATGATGGATCTATTACGGTTGCACTGGACTCTACAGATGTGGTGATGGCGAAGGTATTCTCTCTTTCAGCTCGACTGCAGGAGTCTTGGGAGATGCACTCACGGCGTGGATGGAATTAATGGTGCTGACAAGAAGCTCCAACCATTGTGTATCAAGTCGAGCTTATCCAGCTGCTTTGTTCTTTGTTCGATCACATTAAGTTTTTTAAGTCTTGTGATCGTTTCTCGATTATGTCCACCTTGGAAAGATGGTTCCCGATTATGCTCAGGTTGGAACTTTCATCTTTCATGTCTTCTTCATATTGTGTTGACATCATGTTGATAGCCTTATGAGAAATCTGTGGAGTCTTCTGGAATGCATGAAATGAGGACAATGATGTCGACCCTTCGATCATTTATTCAATTTTTGCAAGACCACGTCCTCGTCTTTATTGAATTGTGATCCTCAACAGGCGGCATCCATAAGATGCTGGCTCTCCTGGTGTAATCCTCTAAGGAATTTCTACATTAGTCTTGTCTTCGATAAATCATGGTGGGAGCACTTCTTCTGAAGATCTCTAAATCATTCCCAAGCCTCAAGGATAGGCTCATGGGATAGCTGTGAGAAGTTAGATATGAGAGCTCTTATCTGATTGAGGCGACCTAGGGGACAGTACTTGTGTCAAAATGCATATTTCATTTCTCCCCATGTCATGACCGCCTTCCTAAGATGATTAATCCAAAAGGGAGCAGGAAAGCAGCCATCTTCACCACCTCAAGTGGTATGTTCGGACAGTGCATAGTACAACATATGCAGTTGAACTGTTTTAGAGGAGTACATGGTTCCTCATTTCTATTTCTGTGGAAAGTGGGTAGGAGAGGTAGTAGTGATGGCTTTAGCTCAAAGTGACCATGAATCTGTGGAATGCGGATCCATTCAGTAATCTTCCCTTCTTCAGGGTTGTATGTCTCTTTTAGAGTTGGTTTATGATGGACCTCTCTCTCCTCATCCTCTCAACCATGGTTTCCTCCTACTGCTGCTCCTGCTCCTCCATATGCACCTCCTTGTTCACCTCCTCCTCGATTTTCATGTTCCCTCCTCGTCTCCATTAACTTCTCCTGAAATGCACCCAAGTCATTGGCTTGATCAGTTAATTGTTACTGTATAATCTGAATAGATGCAAGCATATGTATGTTAACCTTGTTCTGATCCACACCTTGATCGGATCCCTGACCCTTTCCTTATCTCTGAGGAGGCATCTCTGAATCAGTACTGCTATCTAACTCCAGTTTGGCCTTGTGATATGCATCCTGAAATGAACCATGATCAGTCTGTAGAAATAATGGAATCAGAAAAGATATTTCGAGCTTAGAGTCTAGCTCAAACAATGGATTTATTAGGGATAGATGGGTAGTGAAAGAGGAGAATCTTGGAAGAGAGCCATCTGAAATCCTAGGTCGAGTGAAGATTGGGGAGCCCAGAAAGAGGTTCATAAAAGTCGAACACAACTCCATGAAATCACCCTAACGAAGTGGCGATGTCGGCATCATGGACTCGATGTAGGCATTTGCAGAGTCCAAACAAAAATCTCAAAGATGTGACATCGTGAGGGCAAGAGAAGTGGTGTGATGATAGAATTAGAAGACGTGATAAAAGAAGAATTCGATAGGAATAGAGAAGAAAAGGCTCGAAGCGAGCGAGATGAATAAGTAGGCATAGAAGAAGAGAAGTAGAGATGGAAGGATGCAAAGTGCGTGAAATTTTTTGTCTTAACATACTTTTATTTGATCCAAACAAACCTCAAAACAAGGGTTGATTCACCAACTAAACACAATGAGCCATAAGAGTTAGATAAATATCTTATCAATTTTATTAGTTATTTTTAGGCAATTAGCATCTCACTTATTCTTAGAGGTTATCTTATAGGTGAGTGAGTACTACTCGATAATCGTCATGTACTTTCCACTTCCTTTGCAACCAGTAGCCAATACTATTTTAGGTCATTGTTTTCAGATCTGGATCCACTACTCCGCCAAAGAATAAAGGAGGAAGCCAATAGGCAAAACTACTGCTTCCCCAAAAGTGTGATACTCGGATGCAAGATGATGAGACAGACACACCTGTGAGGGCATGGCCCAAGCTCAATACTTTGGACCAGGTCGAATGTTCTACACAAGGCAAGAACATTGTTGTCAACAAGGCCCTACATGGCTACGTACGATAGAAGTGCCAATACTTTGAGGATCTATGCGAAAACACAAGTCAGTATCCAGGCTCGGATTTGGACTCCATTCCTTATTGATTGTGCCTCTCTCTCTGTCTGGAAGGTACCATAAAACAATGAGGGATTTATGAACCCAACAATGAAGTCCATTATGAATTTTAGAATTAGGTCAAATTTTCTTTAGCATTCCCTTTTTTAATTTATTTGGCTTTTTCACTTGTTTTAAGTAGTTTTGAGCAAAGGTCTAATGATTTCTCAAATTTCCTTTGTTTTTCTTAAGTGCTCAAAAATGGGGGAGAGGACAGAAAAGCAATGTAAGCAAACACGATGCTGGAAAACTCATCATCGTGCCCTATGATGCATGTTCAGTAAGAAGACTCACCTTGCTTCCCAATGCTCTCCATGCAGGATGCTAGATAGAATTAAAATTACTCTAAATGCATGCAACATTGTGAAATCACCCTAGATCAAAAATTGTTATTATGTGAAACACCAGATTAATTTGAATCTATGTCCAAGTGAAGTGACTATAGAAGCATGAGATATATTAAGTTGTGGACCTAGATTACTCGATCAAGCAATCCTACTATCTATGAGCTCAATCATAAGAAACAAAGAAAATAAAGGCGGAAACACACAAATCACGGGAAACAAAACAAAGTGAAAAATAAAGAGAAAATAGGGAGAAAGAAAAGAGAAGCGAAGAAAATCGTAAAAATCGCTAAACACCTGATGAGGTCACCCAAGTGCACCGACACGGTGAAACAGACCCCGAATAATGTATATGTGTACATGTACTATTACAAGTTCAAATTAATCTCTTTCACAGACGTAAATAAGAAATAAAACGAATACCAATGCAAAGTCTGCTCCGCAACACTGTGCTATGTATCCTCTGATGCTCTCTCTCCTATAGGTCAGTGAAGAATGACCAGCTCCGCCTCACGTAGGTACAATGGATATCCGAAGACGGCCTCCCTTGGTAAGTGGTCCCTTGCATCAAAGGTAACAAGAGACAATGTCAGAAGCAATTATAAAACAATTATAAGCGGAATAATATAGAAGACTAAGTAAATAAACAAGCAAATAGACAAAGAATATAAAACTAGGTTCCTAAGGCTGCTAATCGACCGAACTGTTGATCCCCAGCAATGGCACCAATTTTTGATATCTAAGGTGGTCAATCGGGGGTGCCTATCATTTGGTTTTGGAGTGCATGTGGTGCCCGACAAGTCGGATCCGAAAATCGTTATATCAGTGCCTCTCTCGGCTCTCAGATCTAATCAAATAACTAAGACAACAATGATCAAAACTCACAGATGTGTCCCTTTAAAGAGATATGCAAGTGTTAGTTATGAGATTTATTTAACGCTACATGAAAAGTGTATAAGGCAAACAGGTAGAGTGTCTACCATGGGATCATACAGGGATAGATCACAAAAATATGACCTAATTTAAACAACGAAGCACAATTTTTTATTGATTTTGCAGTATAGTTTTCATTTATTTTTGTGGATTTTTAAATTTTATGATGTTTATGTAATTTTTAATTGTATTTTATATTTTTATAAAGATTTTAAATTTTGCAAATGTTTTCTTTTTTATATTTTATATAAGATGTATAATAATATATATGAGAGATATAAAAAGAGAAATAAAAAGATATTCTTTTTAAGTTTTAAAATATAATAAATAAACTCAAAATGCACAAAATAAAATGTTTTTGCAATTTATATATTTTCACTATTTATGGTATTTTTTAGGTATTTTTGAGCTTTTTATGGATTTTTAAAATTTTAAATACACAAAATAAACTAATCAAAAATATAGGAGCTTCAAATAGGCCTAATAAATATCTATCATATCAAAAAGATCCCAATTAATTCTCCCATATATTAGATAAAATGAAGAAAAATTGGAACTTGAAAACATATTTTTTTGATATCTGTTTGATTTTATATGTTTTTAAAGTTTTTTTGCGTTTTGCAATTTTTAAGGTTAGTATTTTGTATTTTTTATAAATTTTTGATATGTGGCAAAATACAGTAAAATACACGGTACTCTATTTTTTGGTAAATTTTAGTGTTATATTTGAATTTTTAAGATTTTTATAAGTTAAAATAGGGAAATATAACTTTTTTCAATTTTTATAAATAGGGAAATAATAATAAATACCTTAATAAAATATATATGATATAGAATCATTTAAAGTATTTAAAATAATTTTCCAAAATTTTTTGAAGTTAAGTAGCGAATTAATCTAAATAAAACTAAAACCAACAAATAATGCATCAATACAAGGACCATTCTGCAAATAAACAAACCCAAAATATGCATTTATGACAAAATAACAAAGTTCAGGGGTCAATCAACAACTTAACCAATTACACTCACAATTAAAAAGCTCCTAGAAGGGGTATTTTTGCAAATAATACAAAGTACAGGGGACCAATGAAAAAATCCCAATTAAAAATAATTTATATTGAACTGGCAGGGACAAAAATATAATTTCACAAAATAATTCTATGATTTCATAATAGGTCCAATAATGTATAGAGGTTTACCTGACAATTTTCCCACAAAAACCCTCAAGTGGGATGATGTGTGAGGTGGACTAACATGGACTAAAATGCAAATAGCTGAAAACTTAGGGCTGAAGTTGCAAAATATCAAAGGTTTTTAATACTGCAATAAATAATTACAGGTCCAATTGATACATGCCAAAAATCGAAGGGGGTCAGGTGCAAAATACCCACTCCTTGCGCACGAACAAATGATGGAGATCAGATTACTTAACATGATCGATGGTGGAGAAGCGTCGGTACAGGTTCGCGGTTGGACGGCTACAATTAGATCCCCAGGATCCAATGGCTATTGTACAGTCTGGAGCGTGCCTCTAATCGAACGGTGAAGGCGAAACCTGGACGAACATGGAAGAAAAAGCAATTGGGGTTGCTTCGATTGAGGCTCCTGTGCAACTCCGATGGTCTATCCAGTTGTTGAACTGCTCAATCGATTCGTTGGAGGGTTCCGTAGCTACAGGTGCCTTCAAAGCGATCCAACACCCACCGATGGGGTCCTGGTGGTCCAGTGAAGCATGAGAGGCCTGGAAATCTTCTTCTGGACTTGGATCCCCTCATATGGGGCCCTCTTCAGCAGTTTTCCACAGGGTTATCATCGGGGCATGAAAGCAAAGATTCCAAGCCCAAAAATAGGCAGAAATATAAGGGGATGAAGTGGAGTGGGGGTATCCCTTGATGGGGAAGGAGGAGACCCATTGGACCTGATCTAAGCAAGATCAGGGTGGAAAAAGTGATCTGGGAGCTTGGAGAATTGTGTGGAAGCAGATGGGGATGAGCAGAGAGAGTTAGGTGAAGTTGAGTGACAGAACAGAAGACAGAGCTTCAAGCTCCAGCCATTTTAAATTTTGGATTTTTTTAGATGATATAGACTAAATCAAGCAAATAGAAACTAAAACTAAGCTACTGAGATAAAAACGAATGAAATAAGCAAATAACTAGCAGCTCACTAGCCAAAGTGACCAGGAGCAGAGGTTCACCTGGAGCTGCTCCGGCGAATTGGATCTGACCTCCTCCTCTTTTTTCCACACCTCAGATCAGAGGCTCCAACCTCCTATCACAAGTGGGAGCCCTCAAAGATACAATCGGGGATACAAGGGAAGGTGGTGATCAAAAACCAAAGGAGGGGTGAGGTGGAGATTATATACATGCTGGAAAAAAGTGAAAAGTAAATTAGAATTTTGGCCAGATCATGACAAAATCACATCACCAGTATTGTGTATAGAGGGCATGATCCACTCTACAAGATTCAAAAAGGAATCGGGCCAAAATGGGTAAAGGAAATGACAAAAAAATTGAGAAAAGAGGCGACCGACCGGCTTGACAGACCGCAGAAAGGGGGTAGTGGTGTTGACCTGAAGTCAGCAATCCTTGCCATCTCATTAGTCCACGAGGGACACTAGAATACAAATAGGACACAAAAATAAAAGAAAATTCGAAACTAATAACGATTTTATTAAACAAATTTTAAAACATTAAAAATGTTCCATATTTAATAAACACTTTTAAGTGATTTTTATTTAGTTTTACAAGTTAATTTATTAGGTGTTAATTTTTACATGCAATATTATATGTATAAATACCTATATATACTATATTTTATTTTTTATATTTTAGTATTTTATATAGATAATTTTTATATTTATATAATATTTACATACATATGTACATATTTTTCTTTTATTTTTCTGGAGTTATTTATGTACTTAAATAAATATGTATATATTATAGGTATTTTATATATGTTTACCAATATAATAAAGTACATTATTTATTTTAATGTGTTTTCAATGATTTTATTTTAGTTTTAGTGTGTGCATGTATTTTATGTAATATTTACAAATTTATAAAAATATAAGAAGGTGAAAAATATAAAGAGAAAATATATTGAATATTATATACAGGTATATTGCACAATGAGGGCCCAAAAGCAAACTTTTGCATCTTGACTCCAAATTAAATGAAACCACCTTCATTAAAAAGATAATTTAACTTTATGAACAATAAAGGTGAGTTTGGTGAATTTTGAGCTATCTGAAGAAGATACGGGTCTGCAAAGTTTTCAGTGCAGCTTTTTATTATGTGTGTCCCGGGCACTTTATGCATTAATTTTGAATGAAATAAATTTTGTATTTTCTTTGTATTTTTATGTACAAGTTTTATGTTCAAAGTTTATTGATTTGAGGTGTAGAAATATGAAAATAAATAAGTCCCAAAATGTATATATTGACAAAAAGAATTAGAGTTTTAATTCTATTTGATGTATAGTTTCTCTGCCTTATCTCCCCCCTACTTTATTCCTTGTAGACCAAGTCAATTCTTGACTTAGTCTTGGGTGTCAAGGTTAGTTAGTATCTATGACACCTCCTTTATTTTCCTTTTCTTTTATTTATTCATTCATTTTAAGATTTAATTACAGGTATCTATACACACTACATAGGTTAATATACAAGTGTTAATTCATGTGTGTTATTGATATTTACATGCATTTATCTAGTGATTAAAGCCTAAAATAAATGAATAAATGTGCATGGACGGTAATTCATCAACGAGTCACCCATCCCCCATATACTTGGGATGGAGCATATCTTAAGTATAGCAGTAATGAAGGGGATGAATGGATAAACAGTAGAGGAAAGAAATGAAAAGAAGAAAAAGAGTAGATATTTTTTTGTTTTTTAGGTGCTTGATCCTTCAACACCAGGGAGCTCTTCTTGATAAGCCACATCAACTGAATCGACAACGGACAGGAAAGTGTCATGCTCAAGGTAGGGTTTCGGTAATTGTCCCTTGAATACAAAAGATTTTGTGTCAGATGAGAAGACTGATATGACAATGCTACCATTGTCACATACATTTTTCACAATGAATGGTCCTGGCTTGAAATTTTGCATTAAACAACCACACTTCCTGATTTGGCTCGAAATTTTTTCTTCTGATGTGGTTATTGTGTCATTTCTTGACTTTTTCTTTGTACATGATGTTATTGTCGTATGCATAATCTCTGAATTCTATTAGTCTGTTCAGGTTTATCTTTTTGTCCTTGCTGGCTTTCTCTCTGTCCAAATTGCATATATCGACTGCCCGTAATAATTTGTGAATGAGTTCTACAGGCAAATGGCATGGCTTGGATAGGGAGACAAGCCCAAAGGGGACTTGTATGTCATAGATAAGCCCAAAGAACTGTATCGAGTAATTGTGACCAGTTCTTCCTATTAGGACGCACAATTTTTTGCAAAATTTTTTTAATCTCCCTGCTTGAACATTTGGCCTAGCCATTAGTCTGCAGGTGGTAAGGAGATGTGACATGATGTTCAATGTTGTACTCCTTTATCAACAACTTGACCTCTTTGTTGATAAAGTGGATATCCCCATCGGATATCATAATCTTGGGAACTCCAAATCATAAAGTGATGTTATCTTTAAGGAATCAACAGACAGTGCGACTATCAGCGCTTCAGGCGGGGATATCCTCCACCCATCAACTGATGTAATCAACAACAAGCAAGATGTATTCAAAACCATGGTTGTTCGGGAAATGGGCCCAAGAAATTGATACCACATGCATCAAAGATGTTGTTATTTGAATGTCCTTGAGAGGCATGGTGTCTCTGGAACTAATGGTGCCACCCATCTTCTTGCAGACACTACTAGCTTTTACATAATCAGTAGTGTCTTTAAAAAGAGTCGGTCACAAGAGACCGCATTGAAGCACTTTCGCTATTGTTCACTTTCCATATTGTTGTCCTCCATATTCTAGCTTATTATAATGATTTAAGATACTTGTGTACTCCTCTATAGGAATGCATCTTCTCCAGATACAATCGGCACCTTCTGGAAACAAGTATGGATCCTCTTATTGGTAAAAATGTATTTTAGACATGAACTTGTCCACTTTCAGCTTCGCCCAATTTCATGTAACTTCCTAAAAGATAAGGTAGTTCACAATATTAGCGTACCAAGGGATCTAGGTGACTGATAATATTGCTTCATCTGGGAAGATCTCAGTAATTAGAATGATTTTCTGCTCAAGAGTAGCTAACTTGGTAATTCTTGGAAGGGTGATATGCCACAACATTCTTGACTTCATGTTTATCTCGTATTTCCAAACCAAACTCCTAGAGTAGAAGGATACAACGAAGTAGAAGTGACTTTGCATCTTTCTTACTTTATAAGTATCATATGGCAGAATGGTCAGTGTAGACAATAACTTTTGAGCCAAGCAAATGTGACCTGAATTTTTCCAACGTAAACACTACTGCTAGCAGCTCTTTCTAATTGATAATGTAATTCATTTAGGATTCATCCAGAGTTCTGTTATCATAATGAATCGCAAATGTCCATCCATCCCATTGTTGTCCCAACGAAGCCTTAATGTCATAGTTAGAAGCATCCACCATGATCTCGAATGGAAGAGACCAGTCTAGTGGATGTAGGACAGGATCCTGGGTGATTATTTCTTTTAATTGATCAAAGGCTTGGAGCACTCTGTCATCTACACTTCAGTGTCCTTACCTAGAAGCTCTGTCAACGGTCAGGCAATCTTACTAAAATCTTTGATGAACCTTCGATAAAAACCGACATGCCCCAAAAATGACATGACTTGCTTTAATGTAGTAGGTGGCTCAAGTTTTGATATCACTTCCACCTTGGACGAGTCGACCTACATGCCTCTCTTGGAGATGATGTGACCCAACATAATTCCCTCAGTCACCATAAAGTAACTCTTCTCCCAAGATAGCGTCAAATTAACTTTGCAACATCGTTGAAGTACTTAATCTAGATATGTCAGACATTGATCAAAGTTATCTCCGTAGACCGAAAAAGCATCCATGAATACCACAAGAAAACTTCCCACCATGTCAGCAAATATGGACAGCATACGTCACTGAATTGTAGCAGGGATGTTACACAATCCGAACGACGTTTGTATGAAAGCGTATGTCCCAAATAGACAGGGGAAGGTAGTCTTCTCTTGGCCTTCAGGGGCTATTGCAACTTGATTGTATTCAGAGTACCCATCCAAGAAATAGAAGTATTCCTTTGTAGACAATATTTCCACTATTTGATTAATTAAGGGAAAAGAGAAGTGATATTTCTTTGTGGTTGGGCTCACGTGTCTATAATCTATGCAAACGTGCCAAGAGGTAGGAACTCTGGTCTAAATCTCCTCTCCTTTGTCGTTCGTTACAATAGTGATTCCAGATTTCTTAGGGACCATGTGTAATGGACTTATCCATTTTGAGTCTGAGATGGGATAGATAAAACATGCATCGCACCACTTCATGATTTCTTTCATCACGACCTCTGGGAGGTTTGGGTTCAGCCGACGCTAAAATTCATAGAAAGGCATGTTTTCTTCTTCTAAGTAAATATGGTGCAAGCAAAATGAAGGATTTATCCCATGGAGATCCACGATTTTCCAGCCAATTGCCTTGTGGTTTCTTTCTAGAACTTCAAGCAAGTGAGATTCATGTTCCTCGGCCAGTTGAGAATTGATGATGATCGGGAACATGTTTAGCTCACCTGCAAGGAAGGAGTACTTCATCTATGAGGGTAATGGTTCTGGCTCTGGAGGGGACTAAATTGGCTGTGTTAACTTCAGCGACGGTGGCCAGTGTCAGCTCTTTCGACTGTGTTGTCCACCTTGATTGTTTTTGGCTTAAAATACAAGACATCAGAAAGATCAGCAAGGAATTCGTCTCGCTCTAACAAGGATGGTTTGTTTTCAATCAGCTCATTTAGCTCATCAGTCAGGGCCTTGTCTTCAAGAACTGGTGGAAATTTAATTGTGCTTTCTAGGCGCTCTTCTCTAGAGAGGAATTCTCGGGTTTCATTATCACTCAAGAACAACGATGTGTCTCTGATTTCTGCTAGAAAATCACAACCTTCTGTCTCTTTCTGAATTTTCTCACTCTCATATGACACGGACTCTGTGTTTTTTGGTGCTTGGATCATTTCAATCAGGAACTTATCGATGCTTGAGCGAAATGTGATCTTCCAGGTGCCATAGTCAACTACTGCTTCGGTTGTTCGAAGGAGAGGACGTCCCAATATTGACATTGTATGAAGTAAGGGAGTCGAGATGTCCATATCGAGAACAATGAAGTTCATTGGGAACTTCATCCCTTGAATTGTCATAATGACATACTCTAAAATACCCCTTGACCGCTTTACTAATATGTCTGCGAATTGCAGAATCATTCTTGTTGATTTCAGCAGTCCTTACCCAAATTCCTTGAGCAGTGATGTAGGAATCAGATTAATGGATGGTCCGTTGTCAAGAAATATTCTATCAAACTCTTGGTTGAACATCTCGCATCTGATGAGCGGCACTCCCATGTTATTCTTTTTGCTCGAGAGGTTGCTGATAGCATTAACAGATGCCATGATCATGATGTGCAAGAAATGTTTCTCGTGTGCTATCTTACGATGCTTTGTTGTACATGCCTCCTTTAGTCCTTTCTTCATAACATGCATGTGCTCCATGACTATTAGCAAAGAAATTTTTAGCATTATATTTTGCAATAACTCCACAATGTTGGGATCAGATATAGTTATTTTCAATTTTTTAACTATTTTTTATTTCAATGCGTCAGGAAATGGAATGCGAGTGTCATCAAAAACAGAATTCCCATTCAAAAAATTGTTATTTTATAAAAATGGATGATTGAGTATAGGAAAATCATCCACAATAGGTAAAAAAATTAAAGTATGAAATTCAGTCATGTCAGCTTGCACGAGATCAGTCACTGGTGTTGGCGTCTCCTTGGTTGTGTCGACTCGACCTTGGTTGTTATTGCTTGATTCATTTTTATTTTCTTTATTGTTTTATAGGGGTGCGCTTCTCCTCCTTCCTCCTCGATCCCAGAGCTCTGTGCAGGATCGACTGATGGTGATGAAATTTGCTAATAGAAGCTTTATTTTCCCCTTTTTCTGTAGCAGTCGGCAGTAGTGTCCTACCGCTCCTGAGATTAACAACATTATATAACATAAATTAATTTATACCTGACTCGGGAGATAGTGTAGCACTATGGTCTTCCTGCTCCTTTTTTTGGAAGTGGTTGGGATTTGCCTCAAACTTTGTGGGTATGATTGTCTTTGTGGTAGTGAGGTCATCTAGCTTCTAGCTCATCTCGTTCATGTTGTTGGCTCATCTCATTCATGCTCTTGATCAACAAAGCCAAACAATCCATAACAAGATTCATTGAAGCTGCCTCTGAAGATTCGGTGATTTATGGGAACTGAGGTTGCTGGTAGTGCTGCTAATAGGGCTGATAGGGATGAAAAGGATACTGTTGATGTTGATAATGAGAAGAAGAGAAATGATTCCGATATTGAACAGCTGGTTGTTGCTACTGATATAGTTATATGTATGCTAGATGTTGATGTTGGTACTACGGCCTCCAAGTTTGGATTTGATATGGAGACTAGTGGGCATGGTGCGACTGGAAATTCCATCTACCATGTTGTGGGTGGAATGGCCGGATAGCCATATTCTGACCATGAGGTTGTCCTCCAGGACGGTCAGAAATTGTTCAATACCCCACGCAACATTCACCTCCTGAATTTGTGGAGGTGGTGGATAGAAAGGCTCAACATAAGCATGAGGTTCTGTATAGTACACACAATCTGTTGTTGTAGCGATGATCCTTGGTTGGGTGTCTACACGTAGTACACGTACTGAACTAACTAGTGTGGCCCTTGGTTCTATTGATAGGGTTGTTCCCTCGATTCTTCAGAATGTTGGACGGTTCCTTCACAGAGTGGCAGGCATCGATGATGTGGATGGTGCTCACAGATTGGTAGGTGTGGATGGTCCTCACCATGACAACGGCTCCATTTGAAATGTAGGATGAGGTACCAAAGTTCGATCTTGAAGGGCATGCAGTGTCCAACAAGTCGGATCAGACAATCATTGTATCGGTCGCTCTCTCGATGCAATAGGCACCCGATCCACGTGAAAATTTCAACAATTAACCCACAATAATGATTAGGCAATAAACATGAGTGAGCTAAAAGTTATTATACCTACAAAGATGTGTATAGGGACAAGTAGTATGGGTCGAACAACAAAGAAGCACATGAGGTAGAGTAGGAAAAAGAAAAGACAAATTAGGGATATTTTTATTCGCAATGTTTAAATGTTTTATGGGTTTTTAATTTACATATTTTTATATGTTTTAATTTTGCAAAATTTTTACTTTATTTTAAAACTAATATATAGGACTATATATATTAAATATACTATATAGAAGGGGAATAGAAAAGAGATGTTTTCATATTTTTAGAATATATTTCATAATAAAATGTTTTTAGGTTTTATAGATTTTTTTTCTCTATTTTTAGTGATTTTTGGATAATTTTTGATAAATTTTAGGGATTTTTAAATAAGGAAATAAAAAATAAAGAAACAAGAAAGTACAAAAACTTGAAATGGGCTTACTAAATATTTATCAAATCAGATTGAGCCTAATTTCGATTTTTCTATATACTAGATAATACAAAAATTTAGAAACTTAAAACATATTTTTGTGATATTTCTGTGAATTTTTAGAATCTTTATAAGGTTTTCCATGTTTTGTGATTTTTAGGAGTTCTAATTAATATTTTGCAAAAATATTTGAACAGAAGATAAAATATAGCTAAATAGACATAAAGATA
This sequence comes from Ottelia alismoides, assembly GCA_037367405.1. NCBI lineage: Eukaryota > Viridiplantae > Streptophyta > Magnoliopsida > Alismatales > Hydrocharitaceae > Ottelia > Ottelia alismoides. The sequence continues at coordinate 578,886 of JAZKJV010006971.1, read as the reverse complement.
TTTTTTGAAATTTTTTTAATTTTGCAATTTTTATAAATTTTCAAATCCTAAAAAGAAGAAAATGTAATGTTTTTTACCTTTTAGAAATAAGCAAAAAAATTTAATTGCCTTGTGAAAAATATATGTGATAGGTTATGGTTCCAAGCACTTAAGATAATTTTCCTGTAGTTTTTGCAAAATGGTATTTTTAATAATTAAATACAAGTACAAAGTTAAATTAGCAATACAAGGATGTAGTTGCAATTTCTAAGAAGTTTCATAGTATTAAATAACTCTTTAACAAAGTCCAGGTGCATGCATGAAAATTTAAGAAAATAAAAATTTAACCCATGTTGGTGGGGGGTATAAATGCAAATAAATGAAACAACAGGATCAAGTATGCAAAATTTCCAAAATATTTTGTACTTAGATTCAAAGTTTCTGGACAAAATAATAACACCAAGCCCATAGAGGGTCCACGCAAAATATCTGCCCTCTCACCCTCACAGGCACGTGAGGTGACGTAGAATTGGACTAAAGTGCAAATATAGGAAGCTCAAGATACTTAGTGCAAATATTACAAAAATATTTCTAAGGCAAATAAAAGATTATAGACTCATGAATAAATACAAAAAGGCAGGGAAAATAAGTTGTAAAATACCCCCACATGCATGTTGGCGGACGACATAGATGACTTCACATATCCATGTGGTGCCTCCTCAACAACCAATGATGCTTCGACGATGGAGAGTGGAGACTAGATCCTTCCCTCTGATATGATGGTTCTATGGTGCCTGATCGGATGGCTAATGTGCATCTGGAGCCTGCACCTTGATCCAAAGGCTCTGAGCTGCTCTGGAAGAAGAGCTCAAGAACAGCTGGGAGATGAGCTTTGATTGTGACTCCTCCTTTATCCTGATGGTCTCCCAAGCTTCTGAGATGATCTACACCTTCCTGGGAAAATTCCGCAGATGGAAGATGGGTTAAAAAGTTCCAGACTTCATCGATGGAGGTCTAGCAAGTCAGAGAAGGTTCAGGCATCTAGATATGCAGGACTGAGTGATTCAACCCCCAAATCAGGTCCTTTTATGCGCTAGCCGGCACAAGAAGCTTTAGGGCTCGAGGGTGAAGCTCATCGACCCTTAGATGAGCAAAAATGTAAGGGCGAGCATGCTCCAGCAATGGGCAAAGAAGGAGCATTGATCTCCCTGATCTATGCAAGATCAAGGGGTGACAATGTGTCGAGGCGGTAGAGGATGAAGGGGTGAAGGTGTCGAGGTAGTCAGATGGTCGTTCAACGGTCGCATACATGTAGAACACAGGTTGGATCTCAGAGCTCCGGTGAACTTTGATTTTTTATTACAGGTTATAAAAGATGAAATCAAATGAAACAAAAGGTTGGATTACACTATTGATACTCCTATGAATCGAAAAGACAAGAAAATAACGCTCACCGGACCAAGGATGGTGAATAGAACCACCAGGAGAAGCTTCGGTGATGGTGAATCGCTTCCTTCGTTCCTCTTCCGCACCACCAATCAGGAGGCTCTGCTTCCTGTCATGAAGGACTAGCTCTGACAATGTTTTTTGGGGAGAAAAATTAGGTAGAAAGGATTAAATTTCAAATTTTGGCAGAGGAGGAATTATATACATGGCTACTCAAGGGAGGGTCTTAGATTAGGATTTTCACATGAATCAAAGGTTGAAATAAGTCGCTCTTTGATTTGCGTGAAGGATAATGACTCTATGAAGATTTTCATGAAGGAATCGAGCATTAATCATGCTTGATTCAAGACACAAAATTTGGCAAAAAGGGGAAAAACACAGTAGTGACTGGTCCATAGAGGGGTGGGCAAGTTAACCCAGGTCAACCAATGATGCCTCCTCATTGGTCCACATCAGGTGCAAAAGGACAAAACAGAAATGAAAAATAGAAAGAAAGGAAAGTAAAACAGAAAAAAATTATTAAAAAACTTAAAACATGAAAGTTGTTTCTTATTTTATGTATTGTTTTTAGGTAAATTTTATTTATTTTTATCGGCGTATTTATTAAGATTAATTTTTACAAGTGTAATTATATGTACTTATACTCGTGTATTTTGTATTTATTTTTATTTTACATTTTAAATATTATTAATGTGTTTATATATTTTATATATTTATGATATATTTATAAACTTATTTACATATTTTATTTAATTTTTCTGATTTTATCTATATACTTAAATAAATAGATGTATATTATAGGCACAGTATACCTATGTAATTTATTCTATTATTTATTTTAATGCATTTTAATATTTTATTATTATGTTTATAATGTTAATATGTTTTAAATGATATTTACAACTATTTTAAAAATATAAAAAGAGTAAAAATATAAAGAATGAATAAAATGGTTAAAATGTAGAGGTATATAGTGCAATGGGACCCAAAAGTCAATTTTTATATAGTAACTCTATTTTTAATGACCTACATTAAATAAATAATTTAATATTAAGAATAATAAAGGTAAATTTGGTTAATTTTGAGCTCATATGGAGGAGATATGATCAATGAAGTTCTGTTTGCGCCTTTTTCATCGTTGTATCCCAGTCATATTGTACACTATTTTTATATGCAATTATTTTTGTATATTTCTATGTATTTTTGTGTACATGTTTTGTGCTGAAATATTTGTATTTGTAAGTGTGTAAGAGTGTGTAAGAGTGTGTATAAATTAGTGAACGTTTGGCTATATATGTAGTGTAGTGGGCACCTAGGGTTTTAGGTGTCTATGTCATTTTGTCAGTATTTATTTAGCCTTATCTCACCCTACTTTTTCCTAGTTGACCAAGTCAATATTTACTTAGTCTCATAATTTAGGGTCAGTCAGTATTTACAATACTTCCTTTATTTTTCTTTTCTTTTCTTTTCTTTATTTAAATATAGATATTTATGCACTATTTACAGTTAACAGTCAGTGTGTTAATTTGTACAAGTTAGCTATATTTACTAGCATTTATCAAGGCAACTAAAGACAAAATAAAGAAATAAAGGTCAATGAATGGGTATTCATCACCCCATATACTTACCTTTTCCAGTCCCTGGCAAACACTTATTAGGAGAATAAGTGATGCAAAAGATAAAGTAAAGAAAAAGAAAATAAATAAGATAGAATGATTATGACTTTTAAGCTTGTCTTTACAAAATCAAATTTTAAAGCTCGGTTAAGACCTTTAGATAGTTAATGTGTTCAGAACCAAGTCTAGGTTAGGGATTATGACTCAATATCCCTTAGGTTCCATGCTTCTCTATTTAGTTCAACTCATTAGTCTGGTCCTCTTATAACCTTGAATGACAGGTATCATGTGTGTGAATTGTGTTAGCTCTTCTCACATAAATTGTTGAACTATTTAGTCATCTCCTCCTCTATTAATTCGTCCTAAAGGAGATGAATATTTCCTTATGAGTTCACATTCATGATAGTGCACAACGAATTAAAAAGATGCTAGAAGAAAGGAAAAGTAAGTGGAAACTTACCAGTGTAGTCATATTTCCTTGTGAAGCTTGGCCAGTGTAAACAAGTCTCCACCAAGAAGTAGGACTTTTCTTAAAGCTCAAAATTTTTGTATTTTTTGGTATAGGCTTCTTTTGGGTATTTTTTTATTTAATATCTCTCTGCATTCTTGTTTTACCCCGATGGATATAGAATCTTTTATTCTGCCCATGTTTTGGGGTCCTAGAAAATTTGTTATAGCAGACCATTCCTCATCTCAAGCTTTATTTAAATCCATGCTCCAGTCGTTAGATGTCCATACTATCAGAGAAACAGGGGGTTGAAGTAATGGTTTCGTCAGTCCCCGAGAATGGTTCCTGAGACACCCTTTATGAAACAGTCTAGTATCGTCTAGACTTAGACTTCAAGATCTGTCAACAACTCATCTTGGTTGTGCTACAAGCTGAGTGCGAGATCTCTAGTCAAGTCATTGTCTCAAGAGTCATACAGATGACATGAAAGGTTCTAGTTAGTCACATTGAATTGACATGAACATAGTCTTATAGAACCTAAGGAATTAAGTCGAAGTGACCTAAAGTGCCCCAATTCCAATCCTTAATAGGTTCCTTTGAAATTAAGTGCATTAAGGTTTAGACCAAGCTCCAATCTTCATATTTTATTTAGACTTGTTTAAAAATTACTCATAAAAATATGTGTGCAATGTAAGAAAATATTTTGTGAACCATTTTCTGATTTTGAATTTTTTATGTTATTTTCATAAAGTTTTAAAAATTTTTATGGAGTTTTCAAAAAATTTGCATATTTTTAGGTATGTTTGAATTTTTGAAAATTTTATGGGATTTTTGAAAAATCAAAAGAGTTAGTGTATTAGTGGTTTGTGGAACTTTTATAGGAGTGTGTTCTTTACAGTTGATTTGTCGTATATCCTTACCTATTGTATTAGCCATATTTATTGAAAATATGAAAGTACGAGTTATGTATAAAGCATATATTCGTGTATCCCCCCCATACTTAGCTCGAACTATGTCCTCATTGTGATCAAAGAGAAGAAAGGAAGACATAGGTAGTGTTATATATAGAAAAGTATAAACTACAATGACTAAAAGAATGAGAAGGCGATCCCCCCCACCCGAACACACACATACTTAGGATTAACTAATATTAAATATATCTGACTGTACACAAAGCAGGGATGATTGAGGATTAGAATGTACGAAATCATTAGCTCAACTTGTCTCCCCATATCCTTAGGGTAAGGATGCTCTAAATATAGAAAAAAAATCAACAAGTTGGGAGATGGGTGAGGAATCAAAAGATGAGTACATGAGTCACTCATCCCTCCTATACTTAGGATGAAGCATATCATAAGTATAGCAGTGATGAAGGGGATGAATTAGTAAATGGTAGATGAACTAATAGAAAAAATAAGAAAATAAGAAAAGGAGTAGATATTTTTGTGTTTTTAGATCCCTTATCCTTCTGCACAAGGGAGCTCTTCTTAATAAATCACATCAGCTGAATCGACAACGGACAGGAAAGTGTCATGCTCAAGGTATGATTTCAGTAATTGTCCCTTCACTACAAAAGGTTGTGCGTCAGAAGAAAAGCTTGATATGACAATGCTACAGTTGTGACACACATTTTTCACAATGAATGATCATGACCATTTGCTTTTCAGTTTGCTTGGAAACAATTTTAACTTTGCATCAAACAACCACAATTCCTAATTTGGCTCGAAATTCTTTCTTCTGATGTGTTCATCGTGCCATTTCTTGACTTTTTCTTTTGTACATGAGGTTGTTGTCATATACATAGTCTCTGAATTCTAGTAGTTTGTTCATGTCAATCTTTCTGTCCTTGTCGGCTTTCTCTTTGACCAGATTGCATATATTGATTACCCATAATGATTTGTGAAAGAGTTATACAGGCAAATGGCATGGCTTGCCATGCACAAGGCAGTAGGGAGACATGGTATTAGGAAAAACCATGGGCATGGAAACCATGGTATTAGGAAAAACCATGGTATTCATAAAACCATCGACAGAAACCATGGGTGTTAAACCAAGGTTTTCCCTACTTGGAGGCCCATAAGTCACCCTATCTCTTCATCTCAACCCATCCATTCCATAAAAAAATTCCTTCAAACTTTGGTGTAGAGGTTAAGAGAATGTGAGAGAAAGAACATAACGAGGCTCTGCTGGAAAGTAGAGGAAGGATCATAGTACAACAGGGCATATTATAGGTTTTAGGATAAAGATTAGTAGATCTAAGCCTTTTTTCATATTTTCTTAACATATAAGGGGAATCTATGCCAAAATTTACTTAAGAAATATGAACTTTTCAGGAGAACCTCTGTCGAAAAGTTCTTAAGAAACATCGTCTTTTAAGGGGAACCTTGTTGAAATTTTCTTAAAAAACATCACCTTTTTAGTGGAAGCTCTGTTAAAGTTCTCTTAAGAAATATCACTTTTACAAGGGGGAATTCTGTCGAAATATCCTTAAGAAACATTACCCTGAAAGGAAAGAAGAGATCGTATCTTTAGATAACCCAACACATGAATGTAAAAACATGGGTCAACAGACTCCATATATTAATTTTCTTTTAGTGCATAGAAGGCAAATCCATTTTGGTTAGTGGATCGAGATACACTTGTTAAGAGGAATAAACATCAAATTGAAGGTGGGTAATATCTCAAGCACTTCTTTCAGTATTCGCCCATATTTTAACCACTATATTTAATATTAAAGCTTCTAGATATCTTTATATTATGCATTTATATATATTATAATTGTGTGGAAATCAAATAAGTCCTAGCCATGGTACATGAAGCAATATTTAGATCTTGTTTTTGCAATAGTATGATGTTTCAAATTCCATGTATGCTAGAAAAATCTTAATTTCCATTTGGAATAGTGAAACAGAAGCATCATAAGTAGAAGTAAAGTGTTACGTAGTGATATGATCCAAATATTATACAGTTTCAGCTTAAAGTTATGTCAGAAAGAAAGATTATATAAATGTTGAACATCACAATTGCTCTCAAATAAGTCATTAACTAGTCATTAAATATGGTAATGTAATTAGATATGACCTTGAAACACATCATTATATATTACAAACCATTAGACACCCATTAGATACAGTTAAGAGGACTTTGGGTTCGCATTCTTTATACATAAAGGCTTTGAGCCGTATGCAAGGTGTTCTTTAGCCTTTAGGGTTGTTTACACATATGACTCAGTTTGTTTTAGCATTCATGGACTTAGTACAGTTAGCTCCAGTAGTGTTAATGCAATGGTATAGAGTTGCAATACTTTTAACAACTAGAATTAGATTGTGTGTAGTTATTCCTTGTTGAAAGTTGAATGTTTTTACAATAACAACATTTTAGAAAAGTTTCAAGTTTTGTTTATTAAAGTATTTTGTTTTTACCAAGTATTTCTTTGTTTGATGCAAAGCTACTTCAAAAATAGCCCTTATTTTTCTTACTAAAATGCTTTGGATCCATTCACTGGGTCTAAGCTCATATGATTTTAGACATAACCCTCCTTTGTTTATTATTATTTACATACATACCTGAGCAAAAATCTTAGAAGGACCAAGGATACTACATAGTAGCTGGAAGTTGTACCATCTTATACCATATTTTGGATCTTTTGGTAACTTGTTGTACTTCAAGATAGAGTTGTGCAACTTAGAAGAAACATGACTATATAATTGGAAGATAGATTACTCTTATAAGTTGTAGTTTGTAAACATAATATTTCCTATATGTTGAAGATATTTTTGATATGGATGGTCATTTTGGGTTTCTTTAACAACGTTGAAGAGTATATTTTGATGATGATTTCAATGAATGCCTGATAAAGGAATTTATGTTTATGTTTTATGCACACTTTGCTACAGTTTAGAAGAAAAGATTGGATTGTTGTTATGCACTTATCGACTAGCGGAACTAGTTGTGAAAAAGTAAGGTTGAGCGAAGACTAAGGTTCTTCCCCAATGAGATCCGTAGTTCAATCACCTACATCGTAGCTCTTTTCTCCAAGTTGTTCGAGCTCGGTGGTGGCCGTTAGGGGTGCACATGGATCGGATAAAATCCGTAATCCGATCCAATCCATTGTCATTGGATTGGATCAGTTTGGATTTATAAGTTTAATGGATCGGATCGGATTGGAATTTTACAAATCTGTTCATTTATGGATTGGATCGGATTATTGTCAAGATCCAATCCGATCCAATCCGTTAATCCGTTAATAAATAATAATATATACTGCTTTATTTATTCTCAGTAAAGCATATTATATATTACATTTTATTTAAAAGCTATGTGTAAATATCCAAGTTAGTCTCTTTATAACTTAAACAAATTCCAATTCAAGTTTTACTACACACAAGTTGCTGGAAAACCCCTTATCTCACCATACTAGTTGGTTTAGAAAAAGGCAATACCTACCCGTTATGTCCTTTAGGCCCTTCCAATTTTTTAAACGAAACAAACTTCTAAAAATAATAATACATAAACCTAAACCCACTCAGGACCCATTACAAACAAACACTCACCTGCGCCACACACATCTCCACTCTCAGGTGCACACATATCTCCACAGGATGTTGTCCTTGTCCTAGTTGTGCACATGCGCAGCCAGGTCTTCCTTGCGCATGCGTAGTTATCTAGTTATAGTTCCTATACAAACTTGCAATTTTATTCAAAGTCAATATGATTCTTTTATGATTTCTACGGATCACAAGTATGTTATTTTTATTTAGTTATATAATAATCGGTTGTAATAAATTCATAACAAGCATATATGTTTTTGCTTTTCAAAAAAATTAAGTCAAATTACTTTCCAAAAATTAACTATCCTTTTCTTTACATTTATACATAATCTCAAATTTAGAACCATGATTCGAACGTCGAGTTCGACTATGCTACAAACTTAATCATAGATTAGGTGAGCATTAAAAATCTGAATCAATCCGATCCAATCCGGAATCCGGTGGATTGGTTTGGATTGGATTTGCATGTTTAATGGATTGGATTGGACTGGAAAAAACAAAAATCCGTTATGTGTGGATTGGACACGGATTAAACCAAAATCCGATCCAATCCGATCCATGTGCACCCCTAGTGGTTGTGCACGTCGAGCGACGACCAGGAGCAACCCCAAGCTCCAGCACATGATCTTCCTTCTACTCCATCTTTGTTCTTCATATTCAGGTGATCCTTGTTCTTTACTTTATTTGTTGTTCACAGCACCACTCTCATAGATTTTTAGGTTCAACCTCGGTCGGATCTTCATCACACATCGCACTTTCCCCTTCTCCAGATATCATCACTCCTAGATCTTTCTTCTTCCTGCAAGTAAGAAGAACCCACTTAGGGCTTCATCTCCACAATTCTAATTTAGCCCTCCATTCCATCCATTTTACCCCCCAATTCAAACCATGTGCTTTGTCTATTCCTATCTAACCCTCGCAGGAACTTCAAACCTTCACTGATAGGAGGTTTACACGCTTCTCCGATCTCGACCATCACCTACAACGAACCTCCATTGACTCGTGTCACCATCCATCTCTTCTTCATCTCCAACTGTCCACCACCTTCTCTAGAGCCTCGGCCATATTTTTTATTTTCATCGAGGCTAGAAGACATTGGAGGAGTAGTAGGGCCATCATCGGAGCATCTTTAGTGCGCCACAACAACGAAGGAGAGTTAAGGAAGAGAAAGCATTGCTACCATTCAATCAAGCCTCATTGGCTTTTATATAATGGTCCAGATCAAGCCCTAGCCTCACTATGAGTCTTCGAGCTTGGTGGGACCATGCCTAGCATGAAGCCCTGCAATAGTACATGTGGCCTAAGCCACTTATTCTACCTGAGCCTCCATCAGAAGAAAGATTTCACATGCCCCCTCACACGTGGTTGGCTAGTTGCAGCACCCATCCTGGGTTCTGGAATGTTGTACATCAGTTCCCCATGCTCAGAGTATGTGCCCACCTTGATCATACATAATTGCAAAATCATCCTCGTACACTTGGGATATTTCATATACATCATTGTAGTTTATTTTAATTATAGATAAGCCCATGATGTTTGTTTTTAATTATTTTTAAATTGTTTTTATTATAAAAAAGACCCATGAACTATATGTTGAATAACTTTTACATATAAACTTGAATTTTAAAGAAATTAGACTTGTCGGAATCATAATTTAATTCTCTTTCAATGGATGCACTATTTATTCTATTTTTGTACACTATTAATTATTAATTTACAGAACAAAAACATTGATTATTTCATCTTGTTTAATTTGCCATTATCTCGACTTAGCTCCAAAATCAGCACAAATTTGGCGAATTAACACTTCATCTATTTTCTAATTACATTAATTGTAGTTTTTTTATCCAATAATTCTTTGTTGAATTAGGAATAAGTGTTTATTACACTTGGGTACTAAAATACATTTTATTAATTAATTTATCTTTGCAATTAGTATCTATATTGTGCATGAAATTGTAGAGGATGATTTTTATAATCAATAATTGACTTGTGCAAAATCAATTAGCATTTATTTGTGTATTCCATTGCATATTTTCTCAATTATATTTGCATTTTATGATATCTCGTATATAAAAAGATAAAAAAATACCATGCATTTTCACTCGATTTTTATTACACCAAGTTAGATCGAATAGATAATTATACCTAGATTAAATAACTAAAATGAGCATGTCCCTAAGTTTGTCCCTAGATTTACCCGAGATAAAAAAATAAATTCAACCACACTCTCTTCGTCAAGATTATCTTAAGTTTGGTTCTGCATAATTGGCTTTTCACCCTTATTGCAACATGACCATTTCAGCAAAGCAAAAAAGTGCTTTATTACTCACTCATGAGATATTGTGACACACCAAATTCCATAGGTGGTGATCTTGCTTTGGAAGAAAGACATGATTTTTAGTTATGATATATGATTTTGGAAAGCATATATCCAATACCAACTTCCAATGATCAAATGAGAAACTTAAGGACAAAACCCTAAAGGAGACAGTTCAAATGAGATTTGAATTTTGGGTTTAATCATAATCTTCTAGTATGTAGGATGTAGTGGTATTAGGAATACTCGAGGGTGATGTGATCTTAAACAATTGTGTACCATCATGCTTCCATCCTGAGGGAATGATGAAATGGGTTTTGATTTTAGTGTCTCCACTCAGTAGTCCAGTTATCCACTTCTAATCCAAATGTTGGACATTGATCTGAATTGTATTCAGATGGCATGAGAAGATTGGATATCATGCCTGCCATGATCATACATCTCTAAGAGGTCATTTAGGTATGGAATTGAGATTATATCTTACAGTCCATGTCACTATATGAGGATTATGCAATTTCCATGTCCTTATCTCCAAGTACCGAGATTAGATGTCATATTCCAAGTCAATATATGTGGCTTATGCAATCGCCATGTCCTTATCTCCAAGTATCCGAGGAGAAGGCACAATGTCCTTGAAAGAGAATAATATGAACATTGGAAAATAAGGAGAAAGAATGCTAATTAAACTAGATCTAATTATTGGGAAATAATATGAATATGATGCATAATATTTGTAGAAGTATAGAGAGACATATAAGATAGTTAAATTGGATTTAATTATCTTATATAATATTCATGCGGATAACATTATCCACAATAATCATGGGTAGTGTGGATGCAATTGTCACAAAAAGTTTCCAATTATTTGGTGATAATTAGTTGATAAAATAATTCAATGAATAAAGATTTGGTCTAATGGAGCCACTCCTAGCAAGGGGTGGACGGCCATATTAGGAGCCACCATGGTGGTCGTCCCCCTTTACGGAGAGAGCTTCTTTCAATCTCTCTCTTTCCTATTTTATTTCATTGGAGATTGATTTTGCCTCAAGATTAAATTTAAAACATGAGTTGATAATATATTTCTCAACTCATAATCCTGATTGTGGTTGGAACTACATATAATCCTGACCATTAATTATTACTAGTACTACATCCTAACCATCCAATGTGCTACGAAAAAAGGTAGACTAGCCTCCTCAAGTTACAACACAAGAAAAAAATTTCAATAGCTAAAATTCATCTAGTCTTTCTCTCTCTGCATACACATCCACTGTTTCTCTCTCTCCATCTCCCTTGTGGCCTCCCCCTACCTAAGGTTTGTGGAGACCACAACAGTCGTTGCACTACCGTTACGTTGTCGGATTGATTCGATCGATCGCTTGTGGAGGTTATGTTTCTTCCATGCCTCGTGCTCTTGAAGACAGAGAAATATTTCATACAATGAAATTAAGATCTTTTCTACTCAGATTCCCTCTTTGGATTGTGTGAGTCACGTAGTTCATCCTCGCTCCTGCAAGTGTTGTCTCTGCATGATCAGGCTTGAGACAAGAGGTCCCTTCACTTCGAGATGCGAAGATTGCGATTACGCTTCAGATATGTTCTATACTCATGTAATCATGATGAAAGGGATTAGGAATGGTTTTCAACCCATGTGGTTCTATTGACAGTTTTTAAATTCCTATGTTATTGTGACTTGTATGATAAGTCTTGTTTATCATATGCAATCTGATATCCACGCTTCCATAATACGCAAGGCACTATCATCTCCCTTCAAGTGGTTTAGTAGCATTGTTTGTAGGTCTTGGATATGATCCAAACCCTAGGAAGAAAAAGCCTTGTATAATGTGTTGCACGGGAACTTGTTTTTTTCCACGTTTTGTGATTTTGAATTATTTTTTTCAGCATTTAATGTTGTTTATATTGCCATTGTTATGAACGTATTTTGGGACTTAAAATCATGTTTATAATTTTAAGTATGATCTCGAAAGTTGCATCAATAGTTGATGACCGTCGAACAAAAAATCAGTTACAAAAGGTCCTCGTAAAGTTTTATTTTTGCATGAATTTTTCAATTGATAATTATGAATTTTAGTTGTTGTTTTTTTATCATGAAACATGTTGAAAATACTTTACAAATGTCTTAAACTAGACCAGCAAATTGTACGAATTTATTTCGCATGATTCTAAGTTCAGTAGACGTAGATTTTGAATATCTAGTCAACTATAGTCAGAAGATGATGAGATCATCTAATTGGCATCTTATTTGTGATTTTTCAAGAAAAATAAACCATGGAATAGTTTATTTACCCTGATTAAAATATTTAATTAAAAATTTAAGGAAATATGTGATTGCAAGCAACCTTGGTTGATTAATTATTTCATGACATATCAAATTAAACTACAATAGTTGTAGCTAAATAATTCCGATGCAAAAAAATTAAGTTGTTGCTTGATATAGACTATAAATTTGTGCTAATTAAAATCATTTTAATTGCAAAATTTTTGAGTGATTATTATATGATATAATGCACGGTTGAAATATTAATAAAATCACTAGTACAATTTGATCAAATTATGTTGTCTCGAATTGGAATCGTTGGCTCATAGTTACATTCTAGGGTCTCTGTCCAATGTGCTTCAGAAGCAACGTGTGGACATAGAGATTGCTCAGGACATAATGTTGAATTTGAAAGAGATGTTCGGAGATGTAAGTCGTACACAGCGCTACAACCTCCTGAAATAACTCATTAGCTACAAGATACAGGAAGGGACCTCAATTAGAGATTATGTAATCAAATTGCTAAGTTACCTCTCTGAGACGGAGACCCTCGGAGTACAGATGGATGCAAACATGCAATCTTACTTCATTCTATTATCTTTATCTAAGTCTTTCAACATCTTTGTGGTATCGTACCGCAAGAACAAACGGAGGTTAACAAAAGTTGAACTAGTGTCCTCCTTGAAGTCCGAAGAGAATGCCTTAAAAAAGGAGAATCCTATTGGTGATGCAATGGTTGCACTAGTCAAAGGGAATGTCCTAGAATGGTCCAGCCCACAAGAATAAGAGTCAAAGTGTTGCATCATTCTCTCAAGCTTCTGCACATTTGGCATACAAGAAGACAGATGCTTGACATCATTCCAAGAAGCCTGGGCGCAATAAGTGTAACTTCCTGGACTACTTGAAAACCTTAGATAAGGGTAAAGGTAATGCTCTAGTAGGTATTAAATTTACTTTCATCATTGAAACTAGTTTTCTCGTAGGATGAGAAGGTATTTGGGCCATTGATTCTTGTTATTCTCTTCATGATGCAATGTGTTGCATCTATTTCAGGAAGCTATAAAATTTGATGAAGGGGAAATAGTTATTCATATGGGATATGATGCAATCATTACAACAATCACTGTTGGGACATGCAGACTATCATTATCCAATGGGGGAGTCCTAATGCTTAGATATTGTCTCTATGTTCCTAACATTAGAAGGAAATTATTATCTATGTCGGAATAAGTTGGAAATGGACATTTGTTCTTATTATGTAAGAAACTTATCATAAGTCATTATGATAAATATATTCCATAAAGTTTTCTACTCATGGTGGACTCTTTGGATTATGCATTGATGAATGTGTCATAAATGTTGCTATCACTGAAACTAAAAGATCGAGAGAGGACGGAGATTATTTAACTGTGGTCTAGCATCAAAGGATCGATCAACCACCTGTCGGTAGGATCAATAGGTCGATAAAGGATGGGCTATTGGATTTTCTAAAGGTCTAGAGTTTGCCAATCTACGAACGTGTATTCGAGGTAAAATAATCAGAAAACCCTTCCCAAAAAGGAATACAATGTGAAGGTAAACTTAAACTAATACTTACTGATGTATGTGGCACCTTCAGTACCGTGACTCGAAATGGATATTAATACTCCATGACATTTAGTGATTACCGTTCCCAATACGGGCTTGTCTTACTACTAAGTCATATACCTGAAATATTTTTAAAAGTTCAATGCAAGGCTTTGGGGGAGAATCAAACCGCTAGGAAGGTCAAACAGATTTGATCTGACGAGGTGGCAACCACCTCTCTGATGAATTCAAGAAATACCTTAAAAAGAGAGGAATTGTGTTCAATCTCACTACTCTTGGAAATCCCTAGATAAATGGCATTGTTGAATGACACAACAAGACAATAATGGATATAGTCAAATCAATGATGAGCAAAGCACAATTACCTCTTAATTTCTAGGAATATGTAGTAGAGACTTTAATGTATATCCTTAATAAGATTCCAAACAAATCTGTACCCACGACCCCCTTTGACATTTGATTTGGAATCAAGCCTAGTGTTAAACACCTGAGGATATGGGGTAGCCTGATCCATGCCAAGAAGATGGATGCAAGCAAGTTGGAATCACACACAAGAGAGTGCTACTTCATTAGGTATGTAAAGGATGGTATCGGATACCAACTTTACGACCCTGAGACTCGAAAGATATTTGTCTCTAAGGATGTGAAATTCATGGAGGATGACTTCCATGAAAGTCAAGACAAAAATGAAGTAAAGGAACTCATAGAATCCTCTGCAAATAATGAGATTCCATAGCCAAAAACTAAAGAGATAATGAATTTGAAGCACATGTGCTTATTAAAAAGATATTGAGGGCAGCTAGACCACCTAAATGGTATGGATTCAATGTGTTAGAAGAGTCTGACAATGCTCTGACTTCATATGATGGAGCACTTAAAGATCATGACATGGATAGATGGATGATAGCTATGAAGTCGGAAATAGAGTCCTTGCATAAGAATGGTGTGTGGACCCTAGAGTATCCACCTAAGCGGATAAGACCAATGTAAATGGATCTTTAAGAGAAAGAGGAGACCTTTGTTAGACATGCGAGCCCACTGTGAGCCATTATACAATAAATTTTATTATGAATTCCCTGATCTAAAATGAAGAATAACTAATTTGCATAATAGGTCCCTTAGTACAATTAGGGTTATGTACCATGGTCATCTTAATTATCATACAGCAGTGGATTCGATTATTGAATCATAGAGGTTGGTTCTTGGATGAATATCTGAATAGTTAGGTTGAGGACTCTTCAAGTACTGTCAAATGATTATTAAGAGATGATCTCCAGCATCGAAGGAGATGGCAATCATTTCTCTAAGGTTGATATATAACCGACCTCTTGATGCAGGTCCTCTGCATAGGAATAGAGATTCGGAGGTGTTAGGTTAGGTCAAAGAGTTAACTTAATGAGATCGAGATAATAAAAGACCTATGTCGTATGCAATCACGATATAGGCATGCATCCTCTGATCGAAGATAGATATGTTACTATAGGTCTGAGTATGTACATTTGGCAGACCAGTAGGTTGATGACCTAACCAAGGTATATATGTTGGCACGCTGGTGTGCATGCAATGGCATATGAGTAATTCTATCTCTCAAAGGGATCATACAGGTTCAGTTACTGAACTGGTAGACATGAGCTCACTCATAAGATATTGGGAAGAATCAAATTCTATGCACGATCGCCTCGCTTTGGAAGCTTGACTGAATTTGTAGGTTTGATATATGCTATTGGAAAGTTACAATCAACACCTGGGTATGATATATGCTTTTGGAAAGTATATGATCAATACCAAATCCCAATAGTCAAATGAGAAACCTAATGATAAAACCTTGAATTAGACAGTGTAAATAGATCTAAAACTTCGGATTTATCTGGGTCTTGCAGTATACAAGATGTATAGGTATTAGGAATACCTGAGGGTAATGTGATCATAAACAATTGTATAACCATGACGCTTCCATTCCAAGGGAGTGATGAAACAGTTCTGGATTTTAGTGACTCCTCTCATAGAGAAGTAATCTGATCTTAGTCCAAATGTTGGACATTGATCTGAATATGATTCAGATGTAATGAGAAGATTAGATTTACGGTCTTGATTTAATCTAGCATCTATGAGAGATCTGTAAGATCTAGATTTGAGATGTGATCTCAATATCTAAGTCACTATACGTGGAACAATATAATCGTGATGTCGTTATCTCCAGGCATCAGCGAAGAAAGCGCATTATTCTTGAAAGAGTTCAAGGATAATTTCATTATTAATATATGCATATGAGCGTTGAGATATTGATAAGTAAAAGTGATTTAATTATCATGAATAATACAAATTTGATTCATATTATAAGAAGAGATATCTAAGATAATTAAATGTGATTTAGTTATCAAAGATGTGAATAATGTAAATGTGATTCATATTATTTGGGCACATGAGAATAGGGATCCAAGATGATTAAATGTGATTTAATTATCATGGATATGAATAAGGTGGATAGCACTACCCATATCAATCATAAATATATTGTAAATGTGATTTATATTATATAAGAGAGAGCCTATTGTAATTTATATTTGTTGATTAATTATTATTGTGAATTGGATTCACATTGGATAATTGATTGAAAATATATTTTACATTTTATTTTGGAATGTGAATGTGATTCACATTTTTCTAATGGCATGACTGCAATATTCACAAGATAATTATCAATTATTTTTTGTGAAATAATTTACAACAATTGTTGTTGTAAATCTTGGAGATATCATGAGATAATGAGATCTCATGAGATATTGAGGAAATAGACCGTCCCCCCTTTTTAGGGGATAAGGTCAATCTTCTCATTATCTCCAAGATTAATTAATTAATTTGATTTGAAAATAATTATATTGATATACCATAACATAATAATTTAAACTAAATTAATTATTGATGTGTTTTACAACAACATCATGTCAATTGAAAGAAACACAAATCAATCTCATCCATTGGTTTTGTGTTTTCCATGGATTGAGATCCATGGATCCCAAAATACTATATAAGAAGAGGCACCCCTAGCTCTTCAAGATACATCAAATTATTGCTCTCTCCCTCTCTCTCTCTCTATCTACGTGCCAAGTCTCTCTCCCTCTCTCTCTCTCATTGGGGTCGTCCACCATGGAGCACTGGAGAGAATCGTCATCGCTGCAGCATCGTCGTTATGCTACGTATTATTTGCTCGTAGATCTCTGTATCCTTCATGCACCTCGCTCGTGAAGAAGATGTCGGATCTCGTGTGACGAGATCAGGAGATTCGTCACTTGCATCGTCAACATGGATTGTGAGGAGCACGCATCTCATCAACGAGCTCGCAACCGACTCCACCATTGGATCGGACTTGAGACAGGAGGTCTCTTTGTTTAGAGACTCGATCGTAACCATGCTTCAAGAGATAACTTTAATACCTAATTGTGGTTTAGATGAAACGATCCGAGAAGTGTTCTTGGATCATGTGTTTTCATCGTTTGAAAATTTTTAAATTCCGTTGCCTCGAGCGACTAATAAGACTAGTCGCTCCTGATCGCATGCGATGCATCCTCATGTTTTTGTGATGCACTTAAGGATCTTTCAGTATCCTTCAAGTGATATCAGAGCTATAGGTTGAGGTTTTGGATATGATCCATAAACCTAAGATGACTTGGGTATGTTTTGGTTGTGTGATGTTTCATCGCATTTCATTCACGCAACCATGTTTAGTGTGTTTTTTAGCCCTATTTAAGAGTGTTTAAACACAAAATTATTACTTGTATTATGTTTCTCGTTAATTAAGAAAATCGTGGGATTTGAGTTTGCATGATTTGGAATCTGATTGCTCAAGTTACGATCTTTTTAATGAACATGTATCCACTGTTTCAGGGATGGCAAATCTTGACTTAATTAAAGAGTTAATTATGATTTTAAAACACCTAGAAATGCTTTATTATCACTTGGTTATCTTGCAAATCAAATTAGCAAACTTTAAAAACTTATTTTGCTTGATTTTGATTTAAATTTATTGAGATATGCTAATTTTAGTAAGTAGGGGTTACTGTTGGAAATTACATACTTGATCATGAACCTTGTGATTGTCATTCAATTAAATTAATGGAAATTAATAGTTAATTTCTTGAGATAAATATTGATGAATATTTTTGAAATATTTAAAGATGATGACTACTTCCTTTAATGACATTGATCATAACCAACTTGATTAGATATGATCTAGAACACAATTGGTTACATAAACCTTCCAACAAATTATGATGCTTGAATAGGATTGGGGATTTGGTTAGAAAATCTCCTTATAATGTTAATCAAAAATGTTTGATTATTATTATATGGTATAACTTCGGTTGAAAGACCAATTTTCATCTCAAGTATAAAACGATCAATTGGCATTATCCTAACCTGAGGCGGATATGGTGTCTAGTCGGGGAGCGTTGGGGTAGCAGGTTGCTCCATGAGCGGTCTGTCCCACTCCCATCAGAATTGGACATGACAACGGGTAAGGAAGGGATAATGTTTGAAACGATCAAGATGTATTTTTCTAATTATTAAAATTCGAATAATACATATTTTTGAGAGTATACCATCCTTCAAGTAACAAGTAAAAATTGTTTGTTGGTTGACTGGTTTAGATGATAATTGATTTAATAAGATTAAATCAATTAGATCCAATTAAAAATTAAACTCTCTATGATGAATAGAGTTGTAATTTCCCTTAGAAGGACTAATTATGTGAATATGATTCATAATATTTAATTAAAATTTGAACATGATATGGAGGACAAATAAGTGACATCCATGGTCACCCGTCAAGGAAAAGGGTTCCGTCGCCAGGGATTGTATGTAGGAGACGCCTGTTTGAAGTGACAGCTCCTTCATACAAGTGCATCTGGATTGGGCTCTTTGCTTCTCGAAAGAGTAAAGATGTATACGTAGTGACCTTAATATCGGTCCTCATATTATTGGGGTGATATTGGATTGCGTATAGCAAGTTTTAAGCCTGATGATTGTTGGTTCAATTAATGACAGGTCAACATCACCTTAGGGGTGGTGGGCCCGGGTGTTAAAGACCGAATTGGTAAATACAAGTTGGACTTGCAAGGCGGAATGTGTTCCCGCTTTTTTTTATCCAAGTTGTAGGTTCTCATATTTTGTGATGTAATAAAGGTAGGAAGGAGATCCCAGATCTTGCGGAGATATAATGATAAGTATATCTCTTACATTGAAAGTGATTAAGGGAATGGATTTTCAGTGCTGACAAGGCAAGACAACTTTGATATAAAAATCTTAAATCAAAGTAAAATATATATTTACGCAAATTTCTTATTTCATATAATCCTTCATTAAACCCACTCAATAATATACTCAATAATGACCAGTAAAATATCATGGATTGGATCCATGATCAAGATATTGTACTTGCAGTTGGACACATAATGTATGTGGTAGCAATGTGCAAGTTCTCCTCATAATAATGAGAAATGATAATTAAATAGACAATATGACTACAACCCTAAGGTTTGTATTATTCTATAGTCTTGATTTCTCATCGAATATACTTTGGAAGTGAGTTGTCGATGATGATCGCAATTATCAAATAATCCTTATAAAAATCTAAGAAGATGTCCTGGCATACATATGTGCTCTTGACAATTAATCATGAATGACATGGTTCACTGCATCATGTAAAATGGTAGCTCTATAAGAGATGATGTATTCAAAATGTTTGAGTACCTACCTGAACCTAAGTCTTTAAGAGTTAAGATGTATGTAGATATGATGGGTTTCATCATTCTACTATCTATACTCTAGTCATTCATGAACCTTCATAATATTCATATTGTATGAATTAAATGAAGCATGTATAAATGTTGAAATACTCTTATATTGAAATATTTTGAATTCAACATAAGAGATCCTTTGTCTTAAGCAATAGTTGTTTATAGATGAAAGGCGCACAATTGAAGCATGGGTCAGACCCAAGTTAGAAGGAAAGTCAAAGAGTTGACTATTCTTCTATGTTTTCCACACATATGACATCCAAAAAGTTGGATAAATGCCAATACTTCAATAAGCCGATGTACTGATAGTGCGACTATCTAGACTATATAGGATCCTTAGAGTAGGACTCAGATAGTGCATCAGAATAATCTACATTTAGTCATTGAAATTGGCCTTCTTATTTGATGAAATCATAGTCTAATAATTATATCTCATTCTTCTAATAACACTTGTAATTGGTTGCATATGTATTATAAGACTAGAAATTTGATCATAAGGTTTAATAGTCATCCATGGATATTGATGCAATGGTTGCAACAACCTCTATTGGATAAATAGACTTCATATTTTTAGTGGGAGAGCCCTTAGTCTTAGAGAATGTTTCTATGACCTAGATGTTAGAATACATTCATTGTTTATTTTTAAATGTTGGAAATGAACATGTATTGTGGAATAGACCTATAATAAAGAGTTATGATGGATATATTTAAGATAGTAATCTGACATCTGTAGGACTCTACTAAATTAAAAAATTAATGAATGGCACATTAATATTTCTAAATACTGAAAATTAAACCTTATAAGATCAATAGGAGGATGAAGACCATTTGACAATGATCTATCATCAAGCCTTGGACATATATCTGTTGATGAGATGAATAGACTAGTAAGAGATGAAGCTTTAGAATGTCTGAAATTTCAAATCTTACATATTGTGAATTTAAAGTAAAATGTCCAATACACCTTTCTCCGAGAATGGTGCAAGATGCCAAGGTATTCAGGATCTCATACATATTGATGTGCGTGGATCATCTGTATCATAATAAACATTGATGATATGTGATATCTATTGATGATTATTTGTGATATGAAATTTTGTCCCTAGACCTTAGAAAAGTTTGAAATGTACAAAGAATTCACAATTTTGGTTTAGAACCAAAGATTGAAGGAAGATAAAAGAAGTTGATCTAATCAAGGTAGCAAGTACCTATTAGATTAATTCAAAGAATACCTTATGGATATATGAATAGCGTCCCTATCTCACTCCTGTTGATACACCTAAACTCAATAGAATTGTAGGGAGATACAATTGGATCATGTGTGACATGATTTGATCAATGATGAATATTAGCATAATTACCTCTTCGTTTGCAAGGTATATATGTGGTAGAGGCTACAATATATATCCTTAGTAAGGTTCCATGCAAGTAAGCTGGAATCTAGCACGAGAGAGTGCTACTTAATTAGAAAAATAAAGGATGGTATTAGATACCTACTTTATGACCTTGAGATTCTTAAAAGATTTCATCTCTAAGGATATGATTCTTAGATGATGACTCTCTTGAGAATCAAGATGAAAATGAAGTGAAGGAACTCATTTAATCTTGAGAAGATAATGAGGCTCCTGAAATCGAACACTAAAAGGACAATTAAATATGAAACACTAATATCTCTTCAAATTAGTTTGAGGATGGAGTCCATGTGTCAGTTAAGTATGATATTTACCGGACTTCATCTGATGAAGCTTCCAAAGATCATGACATGGAAAGATGGATGTTAACAATAAAGTCTAAAGTAGAATTCATATACAAGTGTTGTATATGGACCCTCGAGGATCCACCTATATGGGTAAGATCCGTTAAGGTGTAATGGATATGCAAGAGAAAGAGGGAACCTGATGAGAAGGTACAGACCTTCAAAGCACGATTTGTATCCTCAAGATACAAACCGAAGAGAAGACATCTCTTGCGATGAGATTTGCTCTCCAGTGACCATGCTTAAACTCGTCATATTATTGCTAACTATAGCTACACAACTTGACTTTGACATCTACAAGATGTGAGTCAAGATTGCATTCCTCTATGAATACCGCTCTAAGGATATTCATATGAAGTAGCCCCAGGAGTTCGTAGTTGAGGAAAGCAAGTTGTGAAAGCTGAAGAACTCCATCTATGGACTCAAATGAGCTTCTTGTAGCCGGAACATTTATTTGATGAAATTATAAATTTTATGATTTCAGATAGAATCTTGATGAACCATGTGAAGCTTAGTGGGAGTGCCATTGTGTTCATTATGCTAAATGTAGATGATATCCTAATCATTTGGAATGATATAAGGATAATAATAAGTGTTTTATAGTCTGGATATTCCATACCTTGAGATATGATATGAAGGATACCACTTAGATCTTAGTTCTGAAGTTGTTCAGAAGCAAAGAAAAGAGGGTATTGGACGTCATATTAGTGGTACACCCTGAACATTTCCATTTTCTAAAAAATTCCAAGAAAGGCTTCTTTTCCTTTAAGATATGGTACTGACATATTTGAAATGATTGAATGATATGGAAAGATCCTTAAGCGTGTCTTGTAAGTGTGATGATCGCAACGTATGCGATCAGGAGCCACTAGTCGCACTAGTTGCTCGATGTAGCGGAGTTTAAAAAAAATTAATGTGATGAAACCACATGATCCAAGAACCTTTCTCGGATCGTTTCATCTAAACCACAATAGGTAGTGAGGTTACCTCTTGAAGCGTGGTTGCGATCGAGTCTTTAAACTAAGAGACCTCTGGTCTCAAGTCCGATCCGACGGAGGAGATACTTGCGAGCGCATTGATGAGATGCTTCCTTATCGCAATCCATGTTGATGATCCAAGAGGCAAATCTCCTGATCTCGTCACACGAGATCCGACGTCTTCTTCACGAGCGAGGCGTACTGAAGGAGACGGAGATCCACGAGCAAATACTCTGACAGCATAACGACGATGTTGCGGCGATGGTGACTCTCTCTAAGGCTTCATGACGGACACCCACAAAAGAGAGAGGAAGATATTCTTGGCGTGTAGAGAGAGGGAGAGAGAGAGAGCATTAGTTTACGTTGTAAATGTGTCGCGAAGAGCAAGGGGTGCCTCTTCTTATATAGGGTTTTGAGAGTCCATGGATCTCAATCCATGGACAACACACAATCAATGGATGAGATTGATTTGTGTTTCTTTCAATGGCCACGATATTGTTGTAAAAAACACAACAACAATTGAATTAATTTAAATATATATATTGATAAATCAATATAAATCAATTCAAAATTAAAACACTTTGACTAGTTTTGGAGATAATGAGGAGATTGACCATATCCCCTAAAGAAGGGGGATGGCTACTCATTTGAGATAGAATGGGTCTATCTCCTCAAAATCTCATGAGATCACATTATCTCATGAGATCTTATTATCTCATGAGATCTCGTTATCTCATGAGATCTCCAAGATTTACAAGAATATTTGTTGTAAATTATTTCACAAAAATAATTTATAATTATCTTGTGAACATTGCAATCATGCCATTGGAAAAATGTGAATCGCATCACATCCCAAAACAAAATGTAAATTATATTTTCAATTAACCATACAATGTGAATCTAATTCACATCAATAATTAACTAAAAAATATAAATCACAATATACTCTCTTTAATATATTATAAATTACATTTATAATATATATGATTAATATGGATAGTACTATCCACATTATTCATATCTATGATAATTAAATCACATTTAATCATCTTGGATCTCTTTTCTCATGTGCCCAACTAACATGAATCACATTCACATTATTCACATCTTTGATAATTAAATCATATTTAATTATCTCAGATAACTCTCCTTATAATATGAATCAAATTCATATTATTTATGATAATCAATTCACATTTAATTATGCATTTTCTCGATGCTTGGATACATATATCAACAATGAAAATATCCATGAACTCTTTCAAGGATAATGTGCTTTCTCTACGGATACTTGGAGATAAGGACAGGGCGATTGTATTATTCCACGTATAGTGACTTGGATATTGAGATCACATCTCAAATCTAGATCTTGCGGACCTCCCATAGATGCTTGATTAAATCAAGAACGCAAATCTAATCTTCTCATTACATCTGAATCACATTCAGATCATTGTCCATCTGTTGAACTAAGATCTAATTACTTCTCTTTGAGAGGAGTCACTAAAATCCAAACATGTCTCATCACTCCCTCGGAATGGAAGCGTCATGGTTATACAATCATTTATGATCACATCACCCTCAAGCATTCCTAATACATGTACATCCTGCATACTGGAAGACCCAGAACAAACCTGAAGTTTTAGATCTCTTTTAGACAGTCTCCTTCAGGGTTTTATCATTAAGATTCTCATTCGATCATTGGGAGTTGGTATCGATCATGTACTTTCCAAAAGCAGAAATCATACCTAGGTGTTAATCATATACTTTCAAAAACATATATCAAACCTTACAAATTCAGTCAAGCTTCCAAAATAAGACGACCACGCATGGAATTTGATTCTTCCCAATATATCATGAGTGAGCTCATGTCTTCCGGTTTAGCAGTGAACCTGTATGATCCCTTTGAGAGATCGTATTACTCATATGCCCCCATGCACATCGGCACGCCGGTGTATAGACCTTGGTTAGGTCATCAACCTATTAGTCTGCCAAATGTGCGTACTCAGACATATAGTAACACATCTTTATCCAGTCAGAGGATGCGTGCCTATATCGTGATAGCATACGACATAGGACTTTGGTTATCTCGATCTCGTTAAGTCAACTCTTTGACCTAACTAATCTGACACCTTCGAATCTCTATTCCCATGCAGAGGACCTGCATCAAGAGGTCGGTTAGATATCAGCCAAATGAGAAAGGATTGCCATCTTCTACTCAGTCTGGAGATCATTTCTTAACAATCATTTGACGATGCTTGATGAGTCCTCAATCTAAGTCTTTAGATATTCATCCAAGCACCAACCTCTATGATTCAATAATTGAATCAGCAGCTGTATGATCATTAATATGGCCATGGTACATAATCCTAATTGTACGAAGGGACCTATTATGCAAATTAGTTATTTTTCATTTCATATTAGTGAATGATATTTGCAATAACATTTATTGCATAATGGCTCGTCATGGGCTCGTATGTCCAACAACCTCCCACTAGTCCAAAGAGCCATTAATGGGCTAATCATTTAAACCCACACTCATATGACAATCATAGGCTATTTAGGAAAATAGCTAGGTAAGCTGATCAGTCACTCTGTTCCCAAGAGACTACGCCAAGTCCTTTTACGGCACTTGCATATCCTCAGTAACAATGCCCACATCCAGTGTGAATGTTGCAACCAATACTCAATTTTGTTAGTTATAGTTTCCTTGACACTACAACTCGATAATTATTATAAGTAGTATGTAATTTCTATTATCCTTATCTGAATACCCTTATTCCCGGAGATCTCTATCTCCTAAGGTATCCGCAGTTAACACCTTTTAGATCTCCATCTATAAAGTCTTGAGCTCTTGAAGATAAGACTTAGAGATCACTATCTCTAAAGTCTTGTCATCTATGGAGATATTATTATTACTGCAATCAAGTGTTTTATTTCCATAGTAGGATTAGTAACAGTTTACTACTTCCGCTACATGGCAGACGTCTGGCTTTTGTACACATCCGACATACATCTGGCTTCTCATAATTGATGCACAAGGGCAAGCAATTCTAGCATTCACTTCCTCAACTCTTTGAGGTGTTATCCCTTCAGATAGGTCAGTACCACATCTTAAGGAAAAGGAGCCTTTCTTGAAATTTTCCAAAAAAATGGAATATGTCCAAGGTGTACCACTAATGTGACGGTTCCAATGCCCTCTTCTCTTTGCTTCTGAACACTTTCAGAACTAAGATCTTAAGAGGTATCCTTGAGATCATATCTCAAGGTATGGAATAGCCTGTCTATAAAACACTTATTATTATCCTTATATCATTCCAATTTATTAGGATATTATCTACATTTAGCACGATGAACACAATGGCGCTCCCACTAAGCTTCACACGGTTCATCAAGATTCTATCTGAAATCATAACATTTATGATTTCATTAGATCCAATGTTCCAACTACAAGAAGCTTATTTAAGTCCACAGATGGAATTCCTTAGCTTGCACACCTTGCTTTCCTCAACTATGAAGCCCTGGGGCTACTTCATATGAATAACCTTGGAGAGGTATTCATGGAGATGCAATATTGACTTCAATCTTGAAGATGTCAAAGTCAAGTTGGGTAGCTATAGTTAGCAATATTCTGATGGGTTTAAGCAAGGTCACTGAAGAGCAAGTCTCATTGCAAGCAATGTCTTCTCTTCGGTGTGTAGCTCATGGCTACGAGCCGTGCTTTGAAGGTCCTTACCTTCTCATCAGGTTCTCTCTTTCTCTCGAAGATCCATTTACACCTTAACGGGTCTTACCCATATAGGTGGATCATTGAGGGTCCATATACAACACTTGTATATGAAGTCTACTTTAGACTTAATTGCTAACTTCTATCTCTCCATGTCATGATCTTCAGAAGCTTCATCACATGAAGTTCAATCAATGTCAGATTTCTCTGACACATGGAATCCGTCCTCAAACTCATTTGAAGAGATATTAGTTTTCCATCTTTAATTGTCCTTTTAGTTTCCAATTTCAGGAGCCTCATTATCTTCTTAAGATTAAATGAGTTCATTCACTTCATTTTCATCTAGATTCTTAAGAGATTTATCCTCTAAGAATCACATCCTTAGAGATGAGATCTTTTAAGAATCTCAAGGTCATAAAGTAGGTATCCAATACCATCCTTTATTTTCCTAATGAAGTGGCACTCTCTTGTGCTAGATTCCATCTTACTTGCATTCATGACAAATTAGGGACCAAGCAATCTTTAATCCTCAAGTGTCCAACACTAGGCTAGGCTTCAAACCATAGCTTGAGGATGCGGATTAAGATGTGTATGGAATCTCATTAAGGATATATATTGTAGTCATATATACCTTGGAAACTAAGAGGCAATTATGCAAATATTCATCATTAACAAAATCATGTCACACATGATCTAATTGTATCTCCCTACAACTCCATTGAGTTTAGGTGTATTAGGAGGATTGAGATAGGAATGATATTCCTTTCTTTATAAGGTATTCTTTGAATTCATCTAATAGGTATAATCTACCTTGATTAGATAAAATTTATTCCATCTTCCTTCAAACTTTGATTATGAACCAAAATTGTGAAATTTATGATCATTTCAAAGGTTTCTAAAGTGAAGGGAAGAAAACTCATATCATAATTAATCATCAAATGATATCACATATGATCAATGTTTATTATGATACAGATGATCCACATACATCAATATGTATGAGATCTTGAATACATTGGCATGTAACACCATTCCCAAAGAAGGGTGCATTGGACATTTTCGACGTTAAGTACAATATTCACAAGTATGTAATATTTGAAATTTCAGACAATCTAAAGTTTCATCTCTTACCAATCTATTGATGTCATCAATAGACATATGTCCAAGATTTGATACCAGATCATTGTCAAATGATCTTCATCCTCCTATTGATCTTTTTTATGTTCAATTTTCAGTATTAGAAATCTTTTATGAATCGTTCATTAATTTTCTAATTTAGTAGAGTCCTCCAGATATAAGAATACTATCTGAAATATATCCATCACAACTTTTTATGATAGGTCTATTCCAGAAATAAACAATGAGTGTATTCTAATATCCAGGTCATAGAGACATTCTCTAAGACTAAGGGCTCTCCCACTGAAAATATGAAGTCTATTTATCCAATAGAGGTTGTTGCAACAATTGCATCAGCATCCATGTGGATGACTATTAAACCTTAAGATCAAATTTTCTAGTCTTCAAAAATATATGCAACCAATTGAAAGTATTATTAGAAGAGTGAGATACAATGATTAGACTTTTAATCTTATCCAATAAGTCAATTTCAATGATTAAATGTGGATTATTCCGATGCACTATCCGAGTCCTTCTCTAAGGATCCTAGATAGATTTGATAATCATACTATCAACACATCAACTCATTGCAGTATTAGCATTTATCCGACCCTTTGGATGTCATATGTGTGTGGAAACCATAGAAGTACAGCTAACTCTTTGACTTTCCTTCTAACATGGGTCTAACCCATGCTTCAACTGCGCTCCATTCATCTCTAAACAACCATTGCTTAAGAAAAAGGATCTCTTATGTTGAATTCAAAAGATTTCAATATAAGAGTATTTTGACATTTATACATGCTTCATTTAGTTCATACAATATTAATATTATGAAGTTTCATGAACGACTAGAGTATAGATAGTAGGATGATGACACTCATCATATACGCATACATCTTAACTCTTAAAGACTTAGGATCAGGTAGGAACTCAAACATTTTGAATACATCATCTCTTATAGAGCCACCATTCTGCATGATGCAGTGAACCATGTCATTCATGATTAAATGTCAAGAGAACATATGAATGCCAAAACAACTTCTTAGATTTTTATAAGGATTATTTGACAATTGCGATCATCATCGACATGTCACTTCCAAAGTACATTCGATGAGAGATCGAGATAATAGAGACATACAAACCCTAGGGTTGTATTCCTATTATCTATTTATTTGTCATTCCTCATTATTACGCGGAAACTTGCACACTGCAACCACATACAATATGTATCTGACGATTCGTGAATCGCCCTCTTTTAATTATGGGAATTATCGAGCATTTTAAATTAATGTTGAATTTGTCATTGTCAAGCAATCAGAATCGGTCAAGAGATAACCATAAAATTTTATTCAATTTTAATCAACGTGGTTTTATGCTTATTTTAATTGGGCAAGTCCCAAGGTCGAACTCAAGAAGGCAAAGGAACAACCTAGAATAATGTCTATCAAAATTCGTGCATGGATTTCGAGATGGGATTTTTTTATATTTTTTAAATGCAATTTGGGATGCACTATGCAAATGTGGCCAATTTTAGGGTGTAAAATATGATATTCAATTAAATGATGTCCAAAAAATATAAAACTTGGCCGAGATGTTAACCATAATGAAATGAATTCACTGTAATTTTTTTGGAATTTTGGATGCAAGATAAATATTTTATAAATTTATGAATGCAAGCATAATGAATTTCAATAATTAATTAAAATAAATATTAAACCTATTTATTTTCAAGATATCAAGATCTATCACTAGGTGATTGATCTCAGAAAAATCCTAAAATTCAAAAATACTAGATTTAATAACCATTAAAAATTACACATTGAAATGTGCAAAATGATTTCATGGCAAACTATGAATTAGAATGCAATTCTTTTTAAGAACGATGTAACATATAACTAATTATACAATCCATGATTTTTCTGGCAATATTTCGAGCAATGGTTAAATACTTATGAATTTCCAAGCAAAGAATGGGAAAATATGTAAGTGTTCGCAAAACAATTAATTATTAATTAACTACTAAACACAAAAATGTCAAACATATGCCAAGATGTAGATAATTAGTTGAAGACCAAAGTGTTTTTTAGAATAATAAAAAGATGTGATGAATAGACTCAAAATAAAATGACAACTCAGGGTTTTGTCTTCAATATTACAATAAAATAAAAAAAGAAATGCAACAAAGGGACTAGAATATAATTCTGAACCCTCAAGGGGTGTTCTACAAAATTTCCAGATAGTCACGTGCTATGCACGTGACTTCTCGTGGTGGGATGCAACTGTGAATCGGGGAAGCTTCGGGGGATTTCTTACAAAAATACCAAGGGACACGTGTTATGCACGTGCCCTTGGATGGCCGGGTCGATTTTGAAATAAGCGGACCTGTGAGGGCTTTTCCGTAAATCTCCTCAGGAAGGGTACTAGCCACGTAATCCCTCCCGCATGTGCGCCCCACATGGGGAGGGCCTCGGGTCCTATACCCGGCCTTGGACGGGTGATCGAGCGAAGGCTGGAGATCTTCAACGGTGGAGCAGCAGGGTCCAGCGGAGGGACCTCTGCGGAGGTGGTGACTAAGCGAACCAGCTCATGCGCTTGGCGTTGTCGATGAAGCTTGCGCTGGTGATTGAGGATGGGATAGTGGTGCCCTCTCGTCGTTGATGAAGAAGCTGCAGCAGGTAGATGAAGAGAAGGAGCAGCTCCTCGTCGATGAAGAAGGACGGTCTTGATGATGCAAAGAAGCATGAGGCTTGAAGACGGACGTCGATGGTGAGTGCTGGTGGACTCCAAGCGCAGCTGGAGAGGCTAATGGTGGGATATGGTGGTTCAGGAAGGGGGTAGCACTTGGTGCGTCGTCGTGGGCTCGACGGTCAACGAGCATCGGAGCAAGGGCAACTGCACAGCGAAGGCACGTCGTTGCAATGGCTGTGGAGGGCCAGATCTCGTTGGGTTGAAAAGGAAGGAGCGGGTTGTCACCACCATTCCCCATGCATGTGAGGTTGCCGACGGATGGGATTGAAGAAGGGACGGTGGTGTCATTTTATAGCATGAGAGCGGGGGGTGCCGGAGATGGCGTTGACTCGATTAGGTGCGAAGGGGGATTTGATTGAGGAAGGGGGTGATTGGAGATTGTGATATTGGAGAAGATGCGATTGATGGCGAAAATCGTGGAGGTGGCGGCCGAAGAGGAAGGTTAGAGGCGGCGAAGGGATTTGCGGGGCGGGCGGCGGAGCCTAGAATTGCGGGAGGTGGCGGTGGCACCCGCTCCCAATTAGGAAAGGGGGAATGAGGACGAAGCGCACGGTCGTACGATCGGCCGAGATCAGACTGCTTGGATGCTTCCACGTGTCAGCGTATGGGAAGGAGAGAAGGGAAGGGGCGATCTCTGGGATGTCCGATCGGTCGATATGGACGGTCCCAAAGCTGCAACGTGGCATTTTTTATTATTTTGAACTTTTTATTATTATTATTTTAATTTTTTTAATCAAAACTAATATATATAAATCCCAAAAATGGGTGACACGTGGCAGCTCTAGGAGCGGCCACGTGTTAGACCCACAAAAATCGAAAAATAAATACCATAATAAATACGTAGAAAATAGTAAATGATTTCGGATCGAAAAATTTTCTTTAGAAAGTTGCTCGTCTCGATGAGATCTACAACTTTCATGAAGAGACCAAAATCAAAATCAATCATTTGCACAAAGTGATATTTTTGGGGTATCCCATGTACATAGAATACCTTGATTTTTTGGTTTTATAATTTTTTGTCTTTTTTAAACCAGGCAAAAATCCGGAAAAAATATGATAAAATCAAATATAAATATTTACACATTAATCTAAGTTTTTTGGATTTTTATTACTTAAGGAAAAGAAGAAATAAAAAAGCACGAAAAAGGCAATTTTTGTACAAACAGTTAGTGAAAAATCGGACTCAATTAGTTTCTTTGATTTCAAGCTCAATTTGGATTTGAATTTTTATGTATTTTAATAAAACTTTTATCAAAGAAGATAAATAACAAATTAATAAAATCAATGAGTCAATTATGTACATAAAATAATAGGTTAAAAATCGTTAAAATACAAAATGTACAAAAGATGCCTGAAACCCAACTTTCACACATGAGCTCCAATTCACTTGAACTTGGTCTTGTTTTGAAGGTATTTGAATGTACATTAGTTCAAAAGTGAGTAGGATCAAATCAGACACTAGATGAGGAAGATATCGAGGTTTTAGTCCGGAAATCCTAGAACTAGGGTTTGGGTTTTTGGTCCACTTATTTAGGTTAGTGATTTTTTTATATTTTTCATTTATTCTTGTTAGTGATATGTATACAATGGAGTGGTTTCAGGTCATTTGGAGTTAGCATGAATTAATTAAAAATCATGGAAGTTTGGCTATTTTACAGGTAATTTTGGCTGAAATTTTTTGCTTTTTATTTTGTGCAATTATGAATGATAAAATGCAATTCTTATTAAAACATGCATGAGTGCTAATTATGCAATATAAATGAAGAAATGCTGATGAATTTTAGGGATCTAAGCTTAATTAGCCATTTTTAGAGTGATGAAAGTGAGATTCATCATCCCCCTATACTTAAACCATGCTTGTCCCTGAGCATCAAAAGCAATGCAATGAGGTGAAATGAGATTGGGTTCCAAACCAAGACCATGAACAGAAGATGAAAATGGAACTAGACCTAACCTTTGGATTATAAGTGTGGTGGAGCTTCTGTGAGACTTAGAATCTTAATATCAACATACTTCAAGTTCTACATATCCTTGTCACAATTTCGGCTTAGAAGTCATCTTAGATCGATCCTCCTCCCAAAGCATAACCCCATGAACATTGAACAATCGACTCATGTGTGTGAAATATTTTAGCTCTTCCCATCCACAATGCTGGACTGCCGTGCAAACCTTCTCTCCAGTAACTCTTCCTCGGGGAGTCAGGTATTTCCTTCTAAGATCTATGATGTTGTGTTCACAATCGAATAGAAGGAGAAATTAGAAGAAGGAGAAAAGAACCGGAGGGTGGCCAGTGTAGTCACCTCTCCTTGTGAAGCCGGCCAGTTTAGCCAAGTCTCTACCAACATCTGCAGGTTTTCGTGAAGCTTGGACCTTTTTTGGTCAAATGTTTATTTGGTAGTGGCTTCTTTGTATTTTGATTTTTGGTGGTTCTGCTTGGATCTTGTTGTGCCCCTACAGATATTGAATCTTTTTTTCCCGTATATGTTTCGGGGTCTTAAAAAAAATTGTGCCCAGTCGTCCATCCCTTTTTCCAAAGCTTTATTTCAACTCGTACTCCGATCTTTAGATGTCCATGCTACTAGAAAAGAATCTCACATAGTCTTCCAACACCCCATCTGAGTTGAGCAAAGTGAATAGTGCGAGATTACAAATTAATTCCCTATTCCAGAGTTGTACTCAGAATGAAGAGACCAGGTTAGACACTAAGAGGCAAACTCTGCACCTTGTCATGTTGAACTCGAAGAATTAAGTCAAAGACATGAAGCTTCTAAAATCATATTTCTCGATGAAGTTCCTCTGAAAGTTAGGTGGATTAAGGTCAAGTATAGACCACTCTCAGTTTCTGCTCATAACTCGATTCAGAAACCAAAGGCTTTTCACAAATGCAAATGCATGTAATTCTTGATGAAGTGCAGGTGTGTGAAATGCAGACACAATTTTTTTTTGAGTTTTGAAAAAAAAATATTATTTTTATGCAAAGATTTTCTTTGAGATTTTTTTATGCAAAAATGAATAAGAAGCCTTTTTTCAAAAAAATTTGGTTGGACACAGTCAGTGCTAGTAGCAAAACTTTTTTATTTTTTTCGAGTTAGTTACCCAACCGTAATTACATATAGACTTACGCAACAGTATGAGATATGGGTAAAATATATACATAGTATATATACACACACCCCTATACTTAGCGAGTGTTGTGTCCTCAGAGCACAAGAAGCGTGGAGAAGACATAGCTCGGGCTAAGCATAAGGGAGAGTAAAAAGAAAAATAAAAAGATAGATCGGCCTGCTCCCCTATACTTAGGCTGTGAACAGTCTAAGTATAGAAAAAGAGCGAAAATGAGGCGATCGGGATATGTAAATGAGGAGAGTATATATAGATGGGCATCGGTTCCCCCTATACTTAGGCTCCGGTCAGCCTAAGTATAGAAGAAGGGTGAAAATGAGGCGATCGTGAGACGGGAAGAATGG
Source organism: Ottelia alismoides (assembly GCA_037367405.1). Lineage (NCBI taxonomy): Eukaryota > Viridiplantae > Streptophyta > Magnoliopsida > Alismatales > Hydrocharitaceae > Ottelia > Ottelia alismoides. The sequence continues at coordinate 545,079 of JAZKJV010006971.1, read as the reverse complement.
TATGTACAGGTGGCATCGGTCCCCCCTATACTTAGGCATTGGCCAAAGTAGAGGAAGAAGATGTACAAGGAGACCGATGGGGTTGGGATGGAGGGTGGGTAGCCGATGATTAAGGTGGTTTTTGGCTTATCTTTTTGTGAGCCTGTGGTGGGAGATCATAAAGATAAGAAGGAGATGAAGCATATGATTCCCAACCATTATCAGTGTTGTCCTCAGAGAAATCATGCTGGATAGTAGATGAAGCGTATGAATCAAATGAAAGATAACCATCACGGGAGTTATCCTCAGAGGAATAGTATTTGAAAGTGGAGGCACTCAAGATATTCTTGTTCTTCAGCTGCTTCAGTTGTTTTCTCAGAATTTGTTCCTTTTTGGGATCAAGCGATCCATCCTTGGATGATGAATACTCTGAAGCGCCAATCTCAGTCAGCTCATAAGAAATTATTCCAGTATATTTAATGAGACTAGGAGAATCGGCTTTGGATGAATAATAGTGAGGAACAGGAGTCGTCCAATGGGAATCGAAATTTGGATCCTTGCGAAGATAGGGTTTAAGAACTGCCAAACAGAACTCATTCATGTAGATTACCTTTTCCGGACCTGATGAGGGATCATCAGATGATACCTCTTCCAGAAGGTCAAAGGCGACTTTCTTTTTAGATGAAGGAGCGGTCATTTTGTTTCGTGAAGGTGTTGGTCCTGGGAGTGAGGTGTTGACACTTGAGTCTCCAGACGAATAACCATTGAAATTTTTCTCCTTGATTTGTGTACGTCCCGCGTATTTGTTCTTAGTCTTATAAATGTTGGTGCACTCCTGAGTTGGAATGAATTGGTTAAGGTAGTCAGAGAAGGTTGACTCAGGGTGAACCCATGCATATGTCTCAGGATCATATAGGAAAGACTTTTCTATGGTGAGAGCATCGGGAAATGGAACAGTGGGGAGAGTCTATAAACCAATAGTCTCATCAACAACCGCTATCTCAGGTGTAGTAATGGGGTAGGGCTCATCTACCGCTTGATGGTTACGGCTGTCGATGTCTCCGTGGGTTGCCTCAGAAAATCGTGGTTCCTCAAAGATTTGGTGAGATTGAAATGCTTCCAATGCTGTAAAACTAATTTCTCGAGTCTCACACTTAATAATTGCCTTAGTCAATGCCAAGAATGGCTTTCCAAGAATGATTGGAGATTGGTTGAATTCTCCTTGATGCTCAATATCAATGATCGTGAAGTCCACTTTGAGTGGAGCACCTTGGAATGTAACGATGGTTGAATTGGTTCCTCTCAGTCGCTTTATCGATCGATCAGCCAGTTGAACGATCTCTCTTATCTTCCTGATAGGTCCGAGTTTGAGTTTGTCAAATACAGAGGTCAGGAGGATATTGATTGGTGAGTCATCATTGATTCGAGTATGGATAAATATTATGTATTTAATTCCACAGTTAAATCTGGGCAACCGTTTCACTATGCGGCTCTTAGTTTTTCTCCTCAACACCAAGGAGCAGGCCATTGACAAGATATGTCTTTCAGTCTTTGTTCTTATCATGCCCGACTTTTTCATCATTAATTTGTTCATTACAAATCCTTTAAGGTCGGAGAAGTGTTCAATGGCCTGTATAAAGGGAAGTTCAAAAATCAATCTTTTCTCCAGTGCTTCCCGTAAAGCAGGATCCAAATTCTTTAGATCTTCTTCAGTTTCAATTTTTATGTACTTTTTCTGGATTTTCGATTTTTTGGGTGTTTTTTAATATTTCAATTTTTTGGTATTTTCAGTGTGGTGTGTGGATGTGATGTTTTCCATAGATGATGAGCAGCTTAGATATGCTGAGTCAGAGTTGTCCCTAGAGGAGTAATATGCAGAAGTGTCGTTGTTAGAGTAGTCCCTAGGGTGATCATAGTCTAGGGGCTTCTGAATATCCTTAGAATTTTCAACATTTAATCCAATCTTTTCATCATCCATTTTTATATCTGAGCTACCATAAAGTGTAATTAGTCGATCGGCGAACTTTCTAAATCATCCCCCATTAAATCATATTTCTTATTTATCCTCGAAATATCATCCTCAAAAAGCTTTTTATGATCAATCACGGGAGCAGTCGGTGTATGTTCTTGTTTTTGAATTTGAGATTCAGTAATTTCATCTTCCATTTTCCTGTATGAGCTAAGAGGAGATTCTCTTGGATTATCCAATATATGATTATTATTTCCTGAAAATTTCTCCTCATAAATTATGGAAGGGGATTGCTCAGTAGAAAGATTTTACGGGAATCTGTAGTTCTTGTACTCAGCATAACGTGATTCAGGTACGCAATGTTGGTTTGAGTAGAGTCTACTTCCATGGTCATGATTGATCGTATCCCCAAATAATGGAGTCATACAGGGTGCATATGTGTCGATATCATCTGTTTGGTCTTGTATATGTGTGGGTTGTCCGAAAGAGTGATATTCTGGTTGGTCAATAGGGATTTGATCATTAGGGTCAATCCAACGCTGATGATCAATAGGTCTGGACCTCTCCATCTGGTTTGATCGGGTTTCCATATTATTCCTTACGGTCCAGTCTGGGTGTATTTCTGAGAATTGTTGACCTGTCCCAATAGGATTGTGAGGAAAGAATGAAGGTGGTTGGGTTTGGTCTTTTGGCTAGTCATGAGTCAAGAGTGATTTGATATAGAAATGGTTCATTAGTTTCAGCGAGAAATCGGGAATAAGACGGTTCAGTCCAGGATGACAAGTGATCATGTGTATCGAAGGTTGAGGAAGGTGGCACATCTGGTGTATTGAATTCAGTCGGATGATTAGGAATCGTAGATTGGACTGGATTCATTCGGGGTTGAGTGATTTCCGCAAATGTTTGAGGATATTTGATAGATGAGGGTTTAGATGATTTGGGTCTAACCGAGACAAATTCGTTTTCATAGTATAGTTCTGATGGATACTCTGACAAATGTTCCGCCATTTTTGAAAGAGCTAACATAATGGATGATGATTTGGATTTGACCGAGATGAAATTATTTTAATAATATGGATCTGGAGGGTACTTGGACAAAAGTTCCATAATTTTCGAAGGAGGATTGTTGGTTGATATAATGGATCTTGGTTAAGTACCTAGGATATTCAACAGAAGAAACCTTAACTATTTCAGATCAAGAAAGGAGAGTGATGGCACAAGTGTGTGGTTTTTGATATTCGAGATCGGTTCACGCATACCAATACAAACACAAATCAAACCCCAGGTTCACCAACTCATACAATGAAGTCGCAAGAGTTCTGTAATTTGTCTTTTCAATTTTAGTTGGTGATAAATTCAATCTTGGAAAAAAATTAGCGAGTTGTTAGGCGCCGAAAATTTTCTTAATGACTGGCATGAATTCTTACGACTAGTTGCACCTACTTTCAGCCAGTATGGGTGTAAGTACGGACCGTAAAATGGCTACCCATGTTACTTAAGGACGGAGCCTTCCGCAATGTCCTTTAAACCACCCACTCTGCTAAGGAAATCCGGACCGTTTACCGGCTACCCGTAGATCCTCACTAAGAAGTAGCTAATCGTTTTTATAGAATTAGTAGTCAATATGAAAATCTGGATTTGGGCTCTAACCTTAAGTGTCGTCTCTCGCTCACTCAGAAAAATAAATGAATCCAAGGTCAGGGTTGCTCTCCCATGAAAATTCTCGATTTTATGGGTTAATTAAAGTCGGATATATTTAACAGTCCCAATTTTAGTTAGGCAATCACTAAAAATTTAAGTGAGCACAAATACACTTCTATCGTCCAGTCCTAATTTCCTTGACAATTATGTGACAAATGGGATAAGAAATTCAGGAAAAGTCGATGCACATGAAACAATGATGTATGCTCGGATAGAAGACTTACAGTGATTCCTCGCAATCTTCATGTGAGATGCAATACAAGAATTGAAAAATTGATCTATATGAATGCAAGCCGATAAAAATCGCACCTAGTAGAAAGTTCTATTAGCCGGGAAGCAATGAGTTAAATTTTTGACTAAATTGAACGATCAAATGTACGTCTCAATTAATGTGAAGTGTGGTCCTAGGTTCTACGAGCACAATCAAAAATTATAGAAGCTCTAATAACCATATGTGCAGGACTAATCTATGAGGCACTCAAGTCAGGCCCCACCCTCACCGAAGAGTGAAACAGGCCATGACACACCACAGAAAATGTTCAAGGTCTTGTTACACACACGAGAGTCCAAACGGACACCGCTAGAAATGAGCAATTAATTACAAAAATTAAAATAGCAGAAATAAATCCTAAACTCTGCGTTCTCTCACGACTCGACTCGGACTTAATTTAATTACAATTTTTTGGGCGTTAGTCAAGATGCGTCAGTTTTGTGAGAACCGCTCTACGTACGTCGAGTACCTCGCAAGAAAAATAAGAGAGAGTGTGTAAGAGAGTGACTCAAAAAATTATAAAAAATAAAGACAGAAAATAAATGCTGAAAAAAATAAATGCAGGAAAAAATGGAATTTTTTACAGTGAAGATTCGGGGATCAGACTACCCGAATGCGGAAAACAAAAAAATAGACAAAATCTAAACAGTTTGCCTCCCCGGCAACAGTGCCATCTGACGAGTCGTGAGTTGCCCTCTTTTAATTATGGGAATTATCGAGCATTTTAAATTAATGTTGAATTTGTCGTTGTCGGGCAATCAAAATCGATCAAAAGATAACCACAACATTTTATTCAATTTTAATCAACGTGTTTTTAAGCTTATTTTACTTGGGCAAGTCCCAAGGTCGAACTCAAAGAGGCAAAGAAATAACCTAGAATAATGTCTATCAAAATTCGTGCATAGTTTTCGAGACGGGATTTTTTTGTAATTGTTAATGCAATTTGGGATGCATTATACAAATGTGGCCTATTTTAGGGACTAAAATATGATTTTCAATCAAATGATGTCTGAAAAATATGAAACTTGCCCGAGATGTTAATGATGATGAAATGAATGCACTGTAAATTTTTTGGAATTTTTGGATGCAAGAAAAATATTTTATGAATTTATGAATGCAAACACAATGAATTTCAATAATTAATTATAATAAATACTAAACCTATTTATTTTCAAGGGACAAAATTATCCAAGATTTATCACTAGATGATTGATCTCAGAAAAATCTAAAACCTCAAAAATATTAGATTTAATACATATTAAAAATTATAGATTGAAATAAGTAAAATGATTTTTATAAGGCAAACTATGCATGCAAATGCAATACATTCTGCGCACGATGTAACATACAACTAATGCTACAATCCACAACTTTTTGGCAATTTTTCGAGCAATAGTTAATCACTTATGAATTTCCAAGCACAGAATGGGCAAAATATGTAAGTTTTTGTAAAACAATTAATTATTAATTATTCACATATCACAAAAATGTCAAACATATGCCAAGATGTAGATAATTAGTTGAAGAACAAATTGTTATTTTTAGAATAATAAAAAGATGTGACAAATAGACTCAAAATAAAATGACAACTCAGGATTCTGTCTGTAATATTACAATAAATAAATCAAAATGAAATGCAGCAAAGGGACTAGAATATAATTACCAAACCCTGGGGGCATTCTGTAAAATTTCTAGATAGTCATGTGATATGCACGTGACTTCTGGTGTGATGCAACTGCGAATCGGGGAAGCGCCGAGGATTTCTTGCAAAAATACCAAGGGGCACGTGAGCACGTGCCCTTGGATGGCTGGGCCAGTTCTGAAATAAGTGGACCTATGAGGGCTTTTCCGTAAATCTCCCCGGAAAGGGTGCTAGCCACGCGATCCCTCCCGTACGTACGCCTCACGTGGGGAGGGCCTCGGGTCCTATACCCAACCTTGGACGGGTGATCGAGCGGAGGTTGGAGATCTTCGGCGGTGGAGCAGCAGGGTCCGCGGAGGGACCTTTGCGGAGGCGGTGACTAAGTGAACCAGCTCCTGCGCTTGGCATTGTCGATGAAGCTTGCGCTGGTTATTGAGAATGGGGGAGTGGTGCCCTCTCGTCGTTGATGAAGAAGCAGCAGCAGATAGATGAAGAGAAAGAGCAGCTCCTCGTTGATGAAGCTGGACGGTCTTGATGATGCGGAGAAGCATGAGGCTTGAAGACGAACGTCGGTGGTGAGCATTGGTGGACTCCAAGCGCAGCCGGAGAGGCTAACGGTGGGTTGCGGTGGTTCGGGAAGGGGCGTAGCATTTGGTGCGCCGTCGTTGGCTTGACGGTCAACGAGGATCGGAGCAAGGGCAATCGCGCGGTGAAGGCAGGTCGTTGCAATGGCAGTGGAGGGTCGGCTCTCGCCAGTTGAAAAGGAAGGAGCGGGCTGTCACCACCGTTCCCTGTGCATGTGAGGATGTCAGTGGATGGGATTTATAAAGGGACGGCGGTGTGATTTTATAGGATGAGAGCGGGGGGCGCCGGAGATGAAAGGTGGCAAAGGGCTGATTCGATGAGGTGCAAAGGGGATTTGATTGAGGAAGGGGGTGATTGGAGATCGTGATATCGAAGAATATGCGATTGGTGGTGAAAATCGCGAAGGCGGCGGTCGAAGAGGAAGGTTGGAGGCGGCGGAGGGATTCGCGGGGCGGGCGGCGGAGCCGAGAATCGCAGGAGGTGGTGGTGGAGATCGTTCCCAATTGGGAAAGGGGTGATGAGGAAGAAGCGCAGTGGTCGTCTGATCGGTCGAGATCAGACGGCCTGGATGCTGTCACGCGTTATGGGAAGGAGAGAAGGGAAGGGGCGATCTCTGGGTCGTCCGATCGGCCGAGATCGGATGGTCCCAGCACTGCCACGTGGCGATTTTTTATTTTAAACTTTCTTTATTATTATTTTAATTATTTTTAATAAAAACTAATATATATATATATATATATCCCAAAAATAGGTGACACGTGGCAGCTCCAGGAGTTGTCACGTGTCAGACCCACAAAAATCGAAAAATAAATACCATAATAAATACGTAAAAAATAGTAAATGACTTCGGATCGAAAAATTTTCTTCACAAAAGGTGCTCGCTATTTACAACTTTCATGAAGAGACCAAAATCAAAATCGATCATTTGCACAAAGTGATATTTTTTGGGTATCCCATGTACATAGAATACCTTGATTTTTGGGTTTTATAATTTTTTTGTCAATTTTAAACCAGATAAAAATCTGGAAAATATATTATAAAATCAAAGATAAATATTTACACATTAATCTAATTTTTTGGATTTTTTTGATTAAGGAAAAGAAGAAATAAAATAAAACACGAAAAAGACAATTTTTGTACAGACGGTTAGTGAAGACTCGGACTCAATTAGTTTCTTTGATTTCAAGCTCAATTTGGATGTGGATTTTTGCGCATTTTAATAAAACTTTTATCAAATAAGACAAATAAAAAAGAAATAAAATCAAATGAGTCAACTATGTACATAAAATAATAGGTCAAAAAACGTTAAAATACAAAATGTACAAAAGATGCCCAAAACCCAACTTTCACATATGAGCTCCGATTCACTTGAACTTGGTCTGTTTTGAATGTATTTGAATCTACATTAGTTCAAAAGTGAGTAGGATCAAATTGGACACTAGATGAGGAAGATATCGAGGGTTTAGTCCGAAAATCCTAAAACTAGGGTTTGGGTTTTTGTCCACTTATTTAGGTTAGTGATTTCTTTTGTATTTTTCATTTATTCTTGTTAGTGAAATGTACACAATGGAAGTAGTTTCAAGTCATTTGGAGTTAGCATGAATTAATTAAAAATCATGAAAGTTAGGCTATTTTACAGGTCATTTTGGCTTAAATTTTTGGCTTCTTATTTTGTGCAATTATGAGTGATAAAATGCATTTCTTATTAAAACATGCATGAATGCTAATTATGCAATATAAATGAAGAAATGCCGATGAATTTTTGGGATCTGATCTTAATTAGTCATTTTTAGAGTGATGAATTTGATATTCATCAGTGTCCAACTGCAAGTACAATATCTTGATCACGGATCCAATCCATGATATTTTACTGGTTATTATTGAGTATAGTACTGAGTGATTTAATGAAGGATTATCTGAAATAAGAAATTTACATAAATATCTATATATACATATATATATATATACATATTTTACTTTGATTTAGGAACTTTATATCAAAGTTGTCTTGCCTTTTCAACATTGAAAGTTCATTCCCTTACTCACTTTCAATAAAAGAGATATACTTACCATTATATGTCAAGCAAGATCTGGGATCTCCTTTATTATCTTTGTCACATCCTAATAATATGAGAACCTGTAACACCCGTCATTAATTGAACCAACCGTCAACAGGGTTAGAACTCATTATGCACAATCCAATATCACCCCAATAATATGAGGACTCGATATTGGGGTCACTACGCATACGGCCTTACTCTTTTGAGAAGCAAAGAGCCTGATCCAGATGCACTTGTATGCGGGATCTGTCACTTGTATGTGGGATCTATCAATTCGGACAGGCGTCTCCTACATGCAATCCCTAGCGACAGAACCCTTCGCCCTGATGGGAGATCATGGATGTCACTTATGTGATCCTCCATATCATATTCAATTTTTAATTAATCATTATTAATCATATTCATTATGATTAATTCTTCCAAAGGAAATAACAACTCTATTCATGATAGAGTGATTTAATTTTAAAGTCAATCACTTTGTACTTGAGATGATAATCAGTTTTTCAACCGAACTTATACCATATAGTAATAATCAAAATCATTTAGATTATAAGGAAAGTTGCTGAACAAATTCCCAAACCTATTCAAGCAACATGTTTGTTGGAAAGTGTATGATGTAATCAATTTGTGATCTAGATCATATCTAATCAATTATTGGTTAAGGCAATGTCATTTAATGAAATAATTACCATCTTTAAATATTTCACAAATATTATCAATAATTATCTAAGAAATTAACCATTAGTTTCTATAAAAATTAAATGACAATCACAATGTTCTCGATTAAGTATGCAATTTCCAGCAGCGACCCTCACATACTAAAATTAGCATATCTCATTCATTTTAAATCCAAATCATGCAAAATCAATTTCTAAAGTTTGCTAAATTTGATTCAAAAATAGAACCCAAGGTGATTATTACGCTTTTCTAGGCATGTAAAAAACGTAACTAACTCTTTAATTACGTCATGATTCGCCATCCCCAAAACATTGGATATAGATTCAATAAAATGATCATATCTTGAGTTATCGGATTCCAAATCACACAAACTGAAATCCCAAGGTTTTCTTAGTTAATGGGTAACATTATCCAAGTTATAATTTCATGTTTAAACATTCTAAACAGGGCAGAAAATAATCACAAAACAGGGCTGCAAAAATGAAATGCGATAAAGTTTTCACCATTCCTAATAAGCCCAAGTCATCCTAAGTTCATGGATCATATCCAAAACCTCAAACCTGACTCTCATACCACTTGAAGGATATGGAAATATCCTTAAGCACATCACAGGAGCGTGATAATCACATCGTATGCGATCGGGAGCGACTAGTCTCACTAGTCGCTCGATGCAGCAGAGTTTAAAAAAATTAATGTGATGAAACCACATGATCCAAGAACCTTCTCAGATCGTTTCATCTAAACCACGATAGGTATTAAGGTTACCTCTTGAAGCATGATTGCGATTGAGTCTTTAAACTAAGAGACCTCCTGTCTCAAATCCGATTTGACGGAGGAGACACTTGCGAGCGTGTTGATGAGATGCTTCCTTCTCACAATCCATGTTGACAATCCAAGCGACGAATCTCCTGATCTTGTCGCACGAGATCTGACGTCTTCTTCACGAGCGAGGTGCGCCGAAGGAGACAGATATCCATGAGCAAATACTCCAGCAGCATAACGACGATGCTACGGCGATGGCGACTCTCTCTAAGGCTTCATGATGGACGGCCACAATAGAGAAAGGAAGAGAGTCTTGGTGTGTAGAGAGAGGGAGAGAGAGCATTAGTTTACTTTGTAAACGTGTCGCAAAGAGAAAGGTTGCCTCTTCTTATATAGGGTTTTGGAGGTCCATGGATCTCAATCCATGGACAACACACAATCAATGGATGAGATTGATTTGTATTTCTTTCAATGGTCGTGATGTTGTTGTAAAAAAAACAACAACAATTGATTTAATTTAAATTAATATATATTGATAAATCAATATAAATCAATTCAAAATTAAATCACTTTGACTAGTCTTGAAGATAATGAGGAGATTGACCATATAATGAAGGGGGACGGCTACTCATTTGAGATAGAATTGGTCTATCTCCTCAAAATCTCATGAGATCTCATTATCTCATGAAATCTCATTATCTCATGAGATCTCATTATCTCATGAGATCTCATTATCTCATGAGATCTCTAAGATTTACAAGAACATTTGTTGTAAATTATTTCACAAAAATAATTCATAATTATCTTGTTAACATTGCAATCTTGCCATTGGAAAAATGTTAATCACATTCACATCCCAAAACAAAATGTAAATTATATTTTCAATTAATCATACAATGTGAATACAATTCACATCAATAATTAATTAACAAATATAAATCACAATATGCTCTCTTTAATATATTATAAATCACATTTATTTAATACCTGATTAATATGGATAGTGTTATCCACATTATTCATATCTATGATAATTAAATCGCATTTAATCATCTTGGATCTATTTTCTCATGCGCTCAGATAACATGATCACATTTACATTATTCACAGCATTGATAAATAAATCATATTTAATTATCTCGGATAACTCTCCTTATAATATGAATCAAATTCATACTATTTATGATAATCAAATTACATTTAATTATTCATTTTCTCGATACTCGGATACATATATCAACAATGAAACTATCCATAAACGCTTTCAAGGATAATGCGCTTTCTCCGCAGATACTTGGAGATAAGGACGGGGTGATTGTATTATTCCGCTTATAGTAACTTAGATATTGAGATCACATCTCAAATCCAGATCTTGCGGACCTCCCATAGATGCTTGATTAAATCAAGATCGTAAATCTAATTTTCTCATTACATCTGAATCACATTCAGATCAATGTCCATCTGTTAGACTAAGATCAGATTACTACTCTTTGAGAGGAGTCACTAAAATCCAGACATGTTTCATCACTTCCTCAAAATGGAAGCGTCATGGTTATACAATCGTTTATGATCACATCACCCTCAGGCATTCCTAATACCTGTACATCCTACATACTGGAAGACCCAGAATAAACCCGAAGTTTTAGATCTCTTTTAGACTATCTCCTTCAGGGTTTTATCATTAAGGTTCTCATTCGATCATTGGGAGTTGGTATCGATCATATACTTTCCGAAAGCATATATCATACCTAGGTGTTGATCATATACTTTCCAAAAATATATATCAAACCTTACAAATTCAGTCAAGCTTCCAAAGCGAGATGACCATGCATGGAATTTGATTATTCCCAATATCTCATGAGTGAGCTCTTGTCTTCCGGTTCAACAATGAACCTGTATGATCCCTTTACAATATCGAATTACTCATATGCAATTGCATGCACACCAGCGCGCTGGTGTATAGACCTTGGTTAGGTCATCAACCTATTGGTCTGCCAAATGTGCATACTCATACATATAGTAACACATCTGCCTCCGGTCAGAGGATGCATGCATATATCGTGACAGCATACGACATAGGACTTTGGTTATCTCGATCTCATCAAGTTAACTCTTTGACCTAACTAATCGGACACCTTCGAATCTCTATTTCCATGCATAGGACCTGCATCAAGAGGTCGGTCAGATATTAGCCAAATGAGAAAGGATTGTCATCTCCTACTCAGGCTGGAGATCATCTCTTAACAATTATTTGACGGTGCTTGATGAGTCCCCGATCTAACTCTTTAGATATTCATCCAAGCACCAGCCTTTATGATTCAATAATTGAATCAACAGTTGTACGATCATTAAGATGGCCATGGTACATAACCCTAATTGTACTAAGGGACCTATTATGCAAATTAGTTATTCTTTATTTCCTATCAGGGAATGATATTTGCAATAACATTTATTGTGTAATGGCTCATCGTGGGCTCGCATGTCCAACAGGGATAGGACCTCAAAGAGTTGAGGAAGTGAATGCTAGAACGGTTTGCCCTTGTGCATCAGTTATGAGAATCCGAGTGAATGTTAAATGTGTACAAATGCTATATGTCTGCCATGTAGTGGGAGTAGTAAACTATTGCTAATCCTACTATTGAAATAAAAAACTTGATTACAGTAGTAACAATATCTTCTAAGAGGACAAGTTTTTTTCTAAATAGTGATCTCAAGGTCTTATATTCAAGAACTTAAGAATTTATAGATAGTGATCTAAAAGGTCTTAACTACAGATACCTTAGGAGATAGAGATCTCCAGGAATAAGGGTATTCTGATAAGGATAATGGAAATGCTTGTTATAATAATTATTAAGATATAGTGTTAAGGACACTATGACCGACATGATTGAGTATTGAATGCATAAGATGCAGCATTCGTATTGCATGCGAGCATTGTTACTAAGAGATATGCAAGTGTCGTAAAAGGACTTGGTGTAGTCTCTTGAGAACAGAGTGACTGATCATCTTACCTAGTTATTTTTCTAAATAGCCTATGATTGTCACATGAGTTTAAATATTATCCCATTAATGACTCTTTGGGCTAGTGGGAGATTGTTGTACAAGCGAGCCCACAGTGAGCCATTATGCAATAAATGTTATTACGAATATCGTTCTCTGATCTGAAATGAAGAATAATTAATTTGCATAATAGGTCCCTTAGTATAACTAGGTTATGTACCATGGCCATCTTAATGATCATACAACAGTTGATTCAATTATTGAATCATAGAGGCTGGTGCTTGGATGAATATCAAAAGAGTTAGATTGAGGACTCATCAAGTATCGTCAAATGATTATTAAGAGATGATCTCTATTCTGAGAAGGAGATGGCAATCCTTTCTCTAAAGGATGATATCTAACTGACCTCTTGATGCAGGTCCTCTGCATAGGAATAGAGATTTGGAGGTGTTAGATAAGTTAGGTCAAAGAGTTGACTTAACGAGATCGAGATAACCAAAGACCTATGTCATATGCTATTACTATATAGGCTCGCATTCTCTAGCTGGAGAAAGATGTGTTACTATATGTCTGAGTATGCATTTGGCAGACCAATAAGATGATGACCTAACCAAGGTCTATACATCGGCTTGCTGGTGTGCATGCAAGGGTATATGAGTAATTTGATCTCTCAAAGGGATCATATAGGTTCATTTACGGAACTGGAAGACATGAGTTGGCTCATGAGATATTGGGAAGAATCAAATTCCATGCACGATTGTCTCACTTTGGAAGCTTGACTGAATTTGTAGGTTTGATATATGCTTTTGAAAAGTATACGATCAACACCTGGGTATGATATATGCTTTTGGAAAGTATATGATCGACACCAACTCCCAATAGTCAAATGAGAAACTTAATGATAAAACCCTGAAGTAGACAGTGTAAATAGATCTAAAACTTCGGGTTTAATCTGGGTCTTCTAGTACGCAGGACGTATAGGTATTAGGAATACCTGAGGGTGATGTGATCATAAAAGATTGTGTAACCATGACACTTCCATTCCGAGGGAGTGATGATACAGGTCTGTATTTTAGTGACTCCTCCCATAGATAAGTAATATGATCTTAGTCCAAATGTTGGACATTGATCTGAATGTGATTCAATTGTAATGAGAAGATTAGATTTGCGGTCTTGAATTAATCAAGCATCTATAGAGGTCCGCAAGATCTGGATTTGAGATGTGATCTCAATATCCAAGTCACTATACGTGGAACAATACAATCGCCATATCCTTATCTCCAAGTATCCGCGGAGAAAGCGCATTATTCTTGAAAGAGTTCAAGGATAATTTCACTATTGATGTATGTATCCGAGCATTGAGATATTAATAATTAAATGTGATTTAATTATCATAAATAATACGAATTTGATTCATATTATAAGGAGAGTTATCTAAGATAATTAGATGTAATTTAATTATCAAAGATGTGAATAATGTGAATATGAGTCATATTATTTAGGCACATGAGAATAGAGATCCAAGATGATTAAATGTGATTTAATAATCATGGATATGAATAATGTGGATAGTATTATCCATATTAATCATAAATATATTGTAAATGTGATTTATAATATATAAGAGAGAGCCTATTGTAATTTATATTTGTTGATTAATTATTGTTGTGAATTGGATTCATATTGGATAATTAATTGAAAGAATAATTTACATTTTATTTTGGGATGTGAATATGATTCACATTTTTCTAATGGCATGATTATAATATTCACAAGATAAATATGAATTATTTTTTGTGAAATAATTTATAACAAGTGTTGTTGTAAATCTTGGAGATATCATTAGATAATGAGATCTCAAGAGATAATGAGATCTCATGAGATATTGAGGAGATAGATCGCCCCCTTTTTTGGGGATAAGGTCAATCTTCTCATTATCTCCAAGATTAATTAATTAATTTGATTTAAAATTAATTATATTGATTTATCGATATATATTAATTTAAATTAAATTAATTATTGTTGTGTTTTTACAACAACATCATGGCCATTGAAAGAAACACAAATCAATCTCATACGTTGGTTTTGTGTTGTCCATGTATTGAGATCCATGGATCCCAAAATACTATATAAGAAGAGGCACACATTGCTTTTCAAGAGACATCAAATTATTGATCTCTCTCTCTCTACACACCAAGTCTCTATCCCTCTCTCTCTCATTGGGTTCGTCCACCATGGAGCCCTAGAGAGAATCGCCTTCGCTGCATCATCGTCGTTATGCTACCTGATTATTTGCTCATGGATCTCTGTCTCCTTCGGTGCAACTCGCTCATGAAGAAGAAGTTGGATCTCGTGTGATGAGATCATGAGATTCTTCGCTTGCATCATCAACATGGATTGCGAGGAGCACGCATCTTATCAATGCGCTCGTAAATGTCTCCTCCGTTGGATCAGACTTGAGACAGGAGGTCTCTTCATTTAGAGACTTGATCGCAACCGCGCTTCAAGAGGTAACCTTAATACCTAATTGTGGTTTAAATGAAACAATCTGAGAAGTGTTCTTGGATATGTAGTTTCATCGTTTGAAAAATTTTAAATTCCATTGCCTCGAACAACTAGTACGACTACTCGCTCCCGATCGCATACGATGCGATCCTTATGCTTCCGTGATGCACTTAAGGATCTTCCCATATGCTTCAATCTTATGGGAAAGTAGAGATCTTCAAGTCACGACTCGTGATCAAGGGTTACACATAAAGAGAAGGCATCGACTATGATGAGACATTCTCTCCCGTGGAAATGTTTAAGTCCATCATGGCACTGCTATCTATAGTTGCACATATTAATTATGACACCTAGTATATGGAAATCAAGAATGTATTCCTTAATGGATACCTCAAGGAGGATATCTACATGGAGCAATCCCAAGACTTCATAATTGAGGAAGACAAAATGTACAAGCTGAAAAAATCCATCTATGGGCTCAAACAAGCTTCTCATTGTTGAACATAAGATTTGATGAAACCATAAAGAGTTATAATTTCATTCATAATCTTGATGAGCCATGTGTACACAAGCTTAGTGGGAGTGGAGTTGTGTTCACCGTGCTTTATTAGATGACAACCATATCATGGAAAAGATACATGAACGGTGACTAGTTTTAATGTCTAATTGCCCCATACCTTTGAGATGAAAGATCTTGGAGAAGCTTCTTACATCATTGGTATGAAATTGTACAAAAACAAAGAGAATAGAATTTTGAGATCATCAAAACGTGGATACATTAAGAAGATCTTGGAAATATTCCATATGGAAAATTCCAAGAAAAGATTCCTTCACTTTAGATAAGGTATCCACATATCTGAAGGGATGGCTCCTTAAATTGTTGAGGAAAATAAAGCCATGGTTGGATGCCCTTACGCATATGTTGTAAGAAGCTTAATGTATGCCATGATATATACAAGGCCATATATTAGCAATGTAGTGGGAGTGGTAAGCCGTTACAAATAGTGCTATGGAGAACAACACTACAATGCAGTAAAGAATATCTTAAAGTATCTAAGAAGGACATAAGATTACATCTTGTTATATGGTGACAGTGATCTCTAAGTATTAGGATACATAGATTCAGACTTTCAGGCTGACATAGATGACTGAAAGTCAACTTTGGGGTTCATATTCCTATCGATGGTGTTGCGATCTAAAGAAGCAAGAAGCAAGACTCCAGTGCCGATTCAATAATAGATACTGAATACATTGCCGCGTCAGATGCTGCAAAAGAGGTTGCGTAATTGCACAAGTTCATCTTGGAGCTGGATGTAGTTTCCTTAGATGCTCTCATCCTTTTGCTCTGAGATAACGTATGCGCCATACTCGGGAAAAGGAACCCATACAACATCAAAAGGGAAAGCATATGGAGAAGCAATATCACAACATCCGAGATATACAGAAAGGTGGTGAACATAATCGTCAAGGTTACCTCTATCAATAACATTGCTGATCTCCTTACTAAACCTTGATCACAAAAGATTTTCGACCGGTATGTAATGATTATGGGTTTAAAGATTGTACCAAATTGGTTCTAAGGACTAATGGGAGAGGGTTAGACAAGTGAGCCATATGTGAACCATCTTTACAATAAATTTTATTGTAATAATGTATCCATAAAAGTCATTGGTTTTCACTCCTTTTATGAGATTATATTTATCTATATGAATGCACTTATTAATGGGTCCTTTGTACAATTAGGGTTATGTACTTTGGCCATATTGATATCATACAGCTATTGATCCAGAGGTTGGATCATGGAGGTTGGTATTGGGTTGAATATCTAAACAGTTAGATTGAGGACTCAACCGCACAGTCAAATGATTATCAAGAAAGGATCTCTAGCCTGAGAAGGAGATGGCAATCCTTACTTCGGAGTCAGACATCCAATTGTCACCTTGATGCGGGTCCTCTACACAAGAATAGAGATTAGGAGGTGTCAAATGAGATAAGTCAAAGCGTTAACTAAGTGAGATTGAGATAACTAAGACCTATGTCGTATATTGTCACGCATAGGCACACATCCTCTAATCGGATATAAATGCATTATTATATGTCTAGATATGTACATTTGGTAAACCATTAGGTTCATGAACTAGTCAAGATCTATACATTGTTGCGCTGGTGTGAATATTGGCAGATGACTAATACAATATTTCAATGGGATAATACAGGTTCGCTACTGAAGTGGAAGATATGAGCTTACTTATGAGATATTGAGATAAACTAAATTCCATCAATGAATGTCTTGCTTTGGAAGCATGACAAGACTAGTAGGAATGATATATGATTTTGGAAAGCATATGGTCGATACAAACCTCCAGTGAGAAAATGATAAACTTAAAGATAAAACCCCGAACGAGGCAATTCACGTGTTATTCGAACTTCGGGTTTAATCACATTCTTCCAGTATGCAGAATGTACTAGTATTGAGAATACTCTAGGGTGATGTGATCTTAAACAATTGTGTACCATGACGCTTCCATTCCGAGGGAGTGATGAAATAGGTTTGGATTTTAGTGGCTCCACTTAGTAGTCTAGTTATGTAATCTTAGTACAAATGTTGGACATTGATATGTATTGGATTTAGAAGCAATAAGAAGGTGGTGTATCATGTTTGATATGATCACACGTCTCTCTAACGTCCTCTAGATTTAGAAATGAGATTAAATCTCATGTTACATGTCACTATTCATGGCTTATGCAACCACCATGTCCTTATCTCCAAGTATCCGAGGAGGAGGCACACTATCCTTGAAAGAGTTTGAGGATTGTTCCATAAGAAAATAATATGAGCATTGGAAAATAAAGAGAAATGTCATAATTAAATTAGATCTAATTATCAAAACTAATACTCATATGATTCATATTATTTGGACATGTATAGAGAGACAAGTAAGATAATTAAACTGGCTTTAATTATCTTGATATGACTAATGTGGATAACACTATCCACATTAATCATGGATAGTGTGGATAGGATCTACAATATGAGACTTAATTATGAATAGGATTCACAAATTTAAAATGTGAATTGGTTTCACATTGAGCAATTAAACGTAGACGTAATTTACATTTAGTTTTGGATGAGTGAATATGGTTCATAATAGTCAATGGCCTATTTGTAATTGCCACAAATAGTTTGGAATTATTTGGTGATAATTAGTTGGTAAAATAATTCAATGAATAAAGATTTAGTCTATGGAGATTACACCAAGTGGTATTAGGAAAGAGATGACGCTCTACTCCAAATAAGGGGTGGATGTCCATGGTCGGAACTGCTAGGGTAGCCGTCCCCACTTATGGAGAGAGCCTCTCTATCAATCTCTTTCCTATTTTAATTCATTGGGTTGATTTTATCTCAAGCTAAAATTTGGAATATGAGTTAATAATATATTTATCAACTCCTAATCCTAATTGTGATTGGAACCACACGTAATCTTGACCATTGATTATTACTAGGAGAGAATGCCCATAGCTACAAAAGAAAAAGTAGTATAGCATTCTCAAGTTACAACACAAGAAGAGAATTTTCAAAAGTTGAAAATTCATCTAGTCTCTTTCTCCATACATACATGTCCACTATTTCTCTCTCTCTCTCCATCTCCCTTGTGGTCGTCGCTTGCCCTAGGGTTTGTGGAGAACATGCCAGTCATCGACCTATCGTCATGTTGTCGGATCAATTTGATCAATCTCCCATGGAGGTTCTGCTTTCAGTACCTCGTGCCCTTGAAGAAGGAGAAGAATTTCATACGACGAAAGCAAAGGCTTTGTTGCTCATATTCTCTCTTTGGAATGAAGGAGTCACACGGTTCATCATTGCCTCTGCTAGTGTTGTCTCCACCATATCAAACATGAGACAGGAGGTCTATTCGTTTAGAGACTCGAAGATCATAATTATGCTTCAAGAGGTATGTTCTATACTCATGTGATCATGATGGAACGAATTGGGAATAGTTCCCAATCCATGAGGTCCCATCGAAGTTATCTAAATTCCTCTACTACAACTTGTATGACAAGTCTTGTTTATCAGATATGATCAGATATTCATGCTTCTGTGATGTGTGAGACACTATCACCTCCCTTCAGAGCATCCATTGGAAGTTCTTTATCCTTAGTCAAAAAGTGTGGTTTTTCAACGCCATGTTGAAGCTATTTCCAAGCAAGATGAGAAGCAAGTGGGTTGGTCCTTATATTGTTAAATAGTTCATGACAATGGTAACATATACATATCTAAGTAGTTACCTGGTCTGAGTTGTTCTTAGTCAATGGGAAGATGTAAAAGATTTATTTGAACCTACAGATCTTTTGGCCCAAGTGGAGATCAACTTCGTGTATGACTCTTGTCTCCTTTGACATTTCATTATATTAGACACGAGGTTTGTATGATATTTCAGTTCAGTCTGACTCACTGACATTATTTCAATTTTATCCTTCACTTTTCCTTTACGCATTCTTTAAGCACCCCATAGGTCCCCGGCCTTGTTTGCACTCCATATTTAGGATACTAAATCCCATGTATAAAGAGGATGATGTCACTATGATTATCCCACTTCTATTTCATATTCTTACCCCCGCTCACCTTATTCTTATTTCAACTACACTTTAGTTGACCTAGCCTAAGTATGGGGTGATTGACTTATTATTCTTTGATTATTTTCACCCCTTTATGCTCAATACAAGTTTGTCTTTCTTTTTCTTCTAGCCCATGAGGACATAACGCGAGCAAAATATAGTAGGTTGTCATATATATATAGGAGTGATCATGTGAGAGCCAAAAACTGTGAGAGCATGAGAGCGGTGATTTTGGACCACTAGATTCTGCTCATCTCTCTCCTCCCAAGAGAGAAAATAGAATCTAGTGGTCCAGAATCAATGCTCTCATACTCTTACAATTTTTTGCTCTCACAGGATCACTCCTCTATATATATACATACCCTACCCATAACTCATACGTTCATTTACATGTGTATATATTATTAAATAAAACATGAAAAATATGGGCAAGATGGGTAAAACTTGTATGACTTTATAGAAGTATGTATAAAATTATACATCTTGCAAAATGCACTTATAATGTTGTATAAAATATCAATAATTGTAACAATGGCATATATCAAAAAAATAAAAAATTATAATTAGAGGTCTCTTAAAAATAAAAAAAGAAATACAATAGATAAACTCTTGACACTTGCATGCGTACTCAAGTATTGTTAAACATCAAGCCACATGATTCATAGTTAACTCCAAACTTCAAGATTCGCCACTCACTTAAGAGGGTCTTAAGACGTAAAGTGTTTAAAATTCCTACATTAAGGATATACATGTTGTATCGCCTGTAGAATCTTTGAGCTAGAAAAAAATACAACTAGCACTTCACCTTGAAAGATAGTATGCATCCGTGATGAGTTACAATTTCACCTGAGGACCAGGGATATTAGAGTTTGACTTGAGATCCAATCTTACGATTCTCGAGAATGTCAAGAAGTTGAAATCATTTCAAAAAAAACCCGAGTTTTGTATGTATATTTTATAGAGTCAAGAATCCGTGCACTATCTTGACAAATTCTATGTCCCCTGTGTGATTTAGAACTGTATAAAATTATGTGGACTAACACATGGCAACTTGGTAAAAGTTGAACCGGTGCAAAAATCTTTTTCATGCAAAAACCTCCAAAATAGATCAATATTTCAAAAATATTTTGACAAAAGGAGATTCAATAAATTGATCCAAAGTGCTCCTAAACTTTGAGTGTCCACTTGGACCAATGAAAGTGAGCCACAGCATTGCTCTCTTCCAACTGCTACACCAATTCCACATACAATGATTGTCCGAGAATGACAAATGGAATCTGCACTGTAAATGAGACAATTATCAGTATGGAAGGGTGAATTATACTCGTAAAAGGCACAGCCTGATGTACTCTCAGAAAAACATGTGTATATGGTGTGAATACCTTAATGGACATTTTGATTCTACTATTTGAAGTATGTGTGATACAAGAGTGATACATTGTCCAATGAGACGAAGAGCAAAAAAGGACAAAATTCTACTCACTCCATATTTGACCTTCCATACTCACATTTTTTAAGTCTAATAACTAAAGAGATGGATAAACTTTGAAACTGGAATTGAGGATCGACTCTCAATCCAAACCTTGCATACTTAGATCTTGGACAAAAGACCAAGCGTACATTAGTAGTGCTATCAATACTAATTTTCATATGTTATGTATATATACACATAGAGAGTTTAAGAAACTAAAGAGTTTGAATTCCTTTTGAATAAGTGTTGATCGGAACTCGACTTTGACAAGTTTCCAAATCGAGATGCCCCATTAGCAAGTCAACAACTTCACGTACACTTACAGGAATGTGTCCAAAATTTTATTTCTCTTCACTTATTCTTGGAATAAGTTTTTGCTAAGGGACTAGAAAATTTGAAGTATAGGGGGTTGATGAATATGTGATTCATCAAACTAATACTCAAATTTTGACCTAAATTCTAAAGTAAATATGCACAAAAATCACAAAAAATAATAAGACATTGTGAAACACTTGTCAAATAAAAATAAAACAAATACACTACATTAATCCATAAATAATCCCCCAAAATAAATTTTCATGAAAGACCAAAGAAAGGTCTCATCTATACATGTACAATTAACATGTACATGATTAAATAAGTAGACAATCTTCTGTATTTACTATTGTGTTCATACAAACTTCGATTGTTGTGATTCTAATTATAATAGTTCCATAAATATGTTAATAAAAAGAAAAAATAAGTCAAAAATCTCAAGATGCACATATTCCAAGGAATAAGTCTTCTCTGGATTCCTATATGCCAAAAGTGAGAGATCAATATCTTTGGCATATGAACTCCATTTGAACCCTTATCACTTAAAAGTTGAACATTGAAATATACTTTTTAGTAGCTATACAAGTTGGGGAGAATAGGATTCATCTGTAGAAAGACGATTTTTGGAACCAAAAGTATTATGCATGTATTGATTTCACATTCAATATTTTAATCTAGGTACATATACATTCATTCTTGTACATATTTTTATATTTTCCTTATAAATCTATAATACCTATCAAAAAAATAAAAAAATGATAAATGAAGAAAAATAAAAGGAATAAAAATATGGAAGCTCTTAATCATAAGCATCCTAATTTATATAGCCAAACTCGCTTATTTTATATGAGCACTAAACCCAAAAATAAAAAAATACGTCTAATAAAATGTATAATAAAAAATAGTAAACCCTTCCCTTGAATAAATAAAATAAAATAAAAAATGAGATTAAGTATTTTATACAGGTATTTGCAAAAAAAATCATATCTCGAATTGTGAAATGAACCAGGTCTTTATGTCTACATGAAAGTTGAGGGAAATAAAAACTTCCAAATTTTTTGATTTTTGCAATTCGGCATGTAGCACCATGATTCACCCTGCTCTTTCATTATGGGCATTTATGGGAGTAACGAGGGAGCGACGCGTTTCACCCCCACCTCCTTCAACCTCCAGCCCCAGCCCCAAGATATGCAGGATGTGTGCTACGTGCCCACTTTGACCCTTTCTCCTGAAATCTTTTCTCCACTAAAAAATAAAGTTCAACCATCATAGTGAAGCCTGCACATCGTTTTATCAGAAAAATTCCCCCCATGATGTAGCTCGCTCTGTTAAATAGATCTTTACCTTCAAAAAATAAGGCTATACAATACTTCCCTCAAAATATAAAAAACAACTTCCTATTTCTCTTGGTGGTGACAACATCAAAATTTAGCGGGCGTAGGATCCAAGATGACTCTATCCATCTTTCATGCATACCCCACGTGTTTGTCAAGCTCTACTGATCAAGCCACCACCATCAAGAAAAATCATTAGTTTCGGAAGAACCTATACCCTAGATCGACTTTCATCCCTTTTTTTGCTTTTTTTTTATTTATTGCTTATTTGTATTCTAATTTGTTTCACCTTCATTCAATGGCGGAAGACTCACCTTGATAGGAGCTTGTCGGAGGTCACTTCCACTGTTTAAAGTGCCAACCATTCCTTGGTATGGGGGAGAGAGTGGTTGTGCATAATGTCACCACATGGGCATCCCGATCATTGAATCATTTGTATCCCTCATTTTAAGTTGTGGGATCAAGGGATGCAAATATTACACCCATCACCAATAGTTTCCAGTATCGCAATATGCCCCCATGCTCACCAACCTCTCCGTTTTAGTCATATGGAAAGTGGAAAGAACTGCAATCATATCCCTACATTTTTCTCTTTCATGTGCATTGCTTTATTCGCTCATTTATTTACTTTTGCAATCAGGACCATCATTTCATGCACTATTTTGTGCTTATTTTCATGTCAATTTATTAATCTAAAAATAGTATTTTGTAGAGCATTTTGTCCTCTATCCATTTCACATTTTATTACATCTTTATGTTATGTATGAAATTAATAATAACTAAACCATTTTTTATCACTGTATTCATATGTAATTGCAAGTGTCTCCAAAAGTTCCCCCAAAAAATAATATTTAGTGTCTTTTAGACTATACAACATAAAAAAATTTTGCACTATTTACCTAAACAAAATATATCTTTATTTTAAGTCATTAATTCATTAAAAATCCAAACTGTTCAACATTTTAAATCCAATCTATTCCTGATATTATTATGCACATAAGAAAGTTTTGAATTGCGAAATTATCGGGGTTTGTTATTTTCATGAATTAAAGTCTCAAATCTTGTTTTATTCCGTAAAAAATTATAAAAATCATTCTTACCTGAAATTTATGAGAAAAAACAGAGTAGGTGTTTTTCAGGGAGATCTATCTACTAACAAAAAAATCATTCATTTTTATTACTATTTGAATTAAAATGGCATAAAAAATCCAAAAACATTTTTTATATTTTTATTAGTTGCTTATTAAACTCAAAAATATATAGCATTTCATGTAGAATTTAGTGCCCTCTGTCTTGGAAAATTGCCATTTTCAAAAAATGTACCTATTTTGTATTTTTTAAATATTTAGTAAGCTAACGTGGTGATTTTGAATAAAAGATTCTTAATTCTCAATTTGTGCCATCTTAAAAGACTTGAAAAATAATAGGGTAAATTGATTTATTTAAGACATAATTTTTTCATTTTTTCTGAGTTAGTTTAAGCCTTTGAGATTTACAACTTCCTTGTATAAATTGTATGACCCAAGTTGCAAACTCAATTCAGCCACACCACATATCATCTGCATTACATTCATAAAATTGAAAATAAAAAATATTCTCCTCCCAAAACCATAGTGTTAATCGTAGGTGTGTTGGACCATCCTAACTAAACTTGCCTCCTTATGACTGACCTTGAAACTTGGTAAATTAAATCAAACAAACACCACATATAATTTACATTTTTATGTGGTTTTGATAATTCATTTCCGACTGAAGAAATCGGCTTTTCAATGATGAACTACCCAAGTTGGAAAAACAAAGATGCAAATTATTCTACAGTCAGCTAATTTCACTGTTTGGAAAATGGTACATGAAGAGTCTAAGTTTTTAAATGAGAAGAAACATGCTACACTGAGGAAGAATGGGGAAAATGACACTCGACTTAAATGGGATAAATGTCATGTATTAAGCAGAAGCCAAATTTGATTCGCTCGTTTGAAAATTGACTACGAAATTTGGAAGTTTTTGGAAGTAAAA
Organism: Ottelia alismoides; assembly: GCA_037367405.1. Lineage (NCBI taxonomy): Eukaryota > Viridiplantae > Streptophyta > Magnoliopsida > Alismatales > Hydrocharitaceae > Ottelia > Ottelia alismoides. Next base: position 520,174 of record JAZKJV010006971.1, on the reverse strand, counting down.
CACAAATGTGATTCAAAAGTTAATGAATCTCATTTTAGAAGCTAATGTATAATTATAATTTGCATAAGATGAAAAAGAGAAAGCATTAAGGACATAAATGTCCATTTCATGTCAATTGTAAACCAACTAAGGAATTTGAAAAGAGTTTTCCTACTCGGAAAACTCACGAGCAAGATCATTGTCTCAATCTTACTAGCGTGGGAACATAAAGCGACAATGATATATGAGTTAACTGACTTTAGCATAACATCTTTGATCAAGATAGTAATGTGGACAAAGCCCTCATCGCCAAAAAAATCCAAATTGTTTCTTAAGGAGCAGAAAAATAAATAGAAGGAAATGCTTACAATTTAACAAGGTATGATACATGAAGGAAAATTGCCCTTAGCTAAAGGAGAATGTTAGGTTTGAAATAAAGGCTAAGAATAAAGCAACAAAAGCAATTTGGGATGATTCAAGCAGCAAAAAAGAAATTAAAGATGAAGAAGAAAGATGAGGTGAGTCAAATTTCTTATGGAGAACTTTATAATGTCTCTCAAGATTTGTTAAAACAAGTTGCATGGTAAAAAAAGAAGTAGAATCTGTTAAAATGTTTAACAATGAATTAGCATAATATAAATGTGATTTATTTTATGATGTAATTTTTAAAAAAAGAAAATGATTTTCTAAAGAACGACTTAGATCATTTTAAATAGAGATTGTACTTTGGATAATAATATTGGCAAGCTTAAGAAAAAATGACTTTATGATTATTGTTGGAAAAGAAAATGAAAGATAAATAACCACTCTTCAAGTTCAAACTTTAGTTCTAAAAAGAAAAATAGATGTATTTGAGTTTCTAAAGGAACAATGAAACATAATCATGAAGGACCTGAAGATAAAAGGGTACAAGAAAAGAAATTTAGAGGTACTTGATGGCCGAGAATTTCCACGCGAGTCCAAAAGTATCCTCACGAAATGCGAAGATAAGTTATCCCAGAGGCGACCACGAGAATGCTCGAGTCAGTCAACAATACCCACAATATAATAATAAGCAACGAATAACCAAAAATGTGAGGTACAATTTATTATACTCTACAAACAAAAATGTATAGCATGTAAGCATGTAGAGGTCGAACCACAGAGAGCAAACTACGAAGCCTATGATTGTTGCTAATCAATGTGTATTATGTACATGTTTGTCTTCGAATCTTTTTATGTGGGTTTTCGATTTTTGATTTTTTTGAATTAGTATTAAATGTAGGTAATTTAGTAATAATAATAAGATATATAGATTAATATCTATATAGATATAAATATATATATATGTATATATAGGTATAGATATACACATAAGGTAGATATATATATATATATATATACATATATATATATATATATATATATATGTTTTTAGTTTTGTATCTTTAATTTATTTTTTATTTTTGAAAATAAAAATATATATATTGATATAAAATCTATTAGTACATAGTATAAGTACATAGCTAATATATACATTGACATATAGATACTACATATACCTACAAATAGCCCAAAAATACATGGAAAATATTTTTTGCTTTTTATATTTTTCTCATGTTTTTATGATTTTTTGGAATTTCTACAAATTTTTAGATATTTTTAAAATCAAAAATATCCCAAAAAAGATAATAAATAAGCAGATCAGATTTGTAGATTAAAAAAAGCAAATAAAGTCCAAAATTCTCCAAATCAATTTGGATAGATAGATAATAATATAAAGAAATTCGCCCTCTCCGAAACGCAATTTAGTAAATATCGTCAAGGCTATTATATTCGCGATTAGAAGATGGGGTCGCGAACCGGACGACAACGTTTTGGCCCCATGGGTTCACTCGTCTCCCTCATTTCCCAAAAGTGGTTTCATATTTGCGCGGACCAAATAAGAAGAAGGTGTGTTCCTGAGAGCTAATTTCAAAGCATACTAACTTGATCTCACTCGCTCGCATGTGGGGCCACTTTTCTGGAAAGAAAACGGAGGCGCTGTAGGTGTGTGTTGCAAAGCGGATTTGATTGGCCTTCATTATTCAAAAATGCACACAAATTCTAAATGCTATAATCTACTAGAAATAAAGGCTTTTTTTGACTATAGTAGGAAATGAAGAACACTTGCCCCCCCCCCCCCCGTCTTACCGCGGCTGCTGGCATGGAGTTAGCCGGGGCTTCTTCCTCGAGTCCTGTCATGATCGCGCACTCGACGAAAGAGCTTGACAAGCGGCTATGCCCTTCTTCACTCACGCGAGATTGCTGGATCGGGCTTGCGCCCATTGTCCAAGATTCCCCACTGCTGCCCCCCGAGGGAGTCCGGGCCGTGTCTCAGTCCCAGTGTAAACAAATATAAATATTTTTAGAGTTTTTGGGAATTTTATATCTTTTTTACTACATTTTGGAGCATTTTCATTTTTATCATTTTCTTTTTCTATTTTTAAGGATTTTTGGTCTGGAGTTAATATAAAATAGAATAGATGGTATATAATATTTTTGTAATTTTTCAAGGTATTTTAATATTTTTGGAATTTTTAAGGCTAAATAAGGATAAAATGAACATTGTTTGAATTTTAATAATTACATAAAGGCCCAAGAATGCAAAATAAAAATTAGAGCATAGAAATATGGCATCACCGGTATTTGCATGCATTGTTGCAAAATTAAATACAAACAGTAGATATTTTCGCAAAAAATAAATAAGAAATAACATTTAATAGTCTTGCAGGGACCTATTTACAATTAAAAGAAATATTTACTTCATTTATGGACCATATTACAAAATCTAGGGGCATTCACATAATTTTCTACAAAATAATAAATTAAAAATTCTCTAGAAGGGCCTTTATGCAAATATACAAATGTTCTAGTCCCTTGTGTAATTTTTCCTAAAAATATAACACTGAATATAAATTTTGGTATATTAAAAATAGATATACAAAAGGGGTGTATGCCTGCAACATACCCAACTCACGTGGCATGCCACATGAGCTGAGTTGGCATGGACGTTCGTGCAAATACATGGAAGTACAACGCGCTCTATGCAATTTTCACACATTTATTTACACTCCAGACAATTATTTAAAAATAAATACAAAAAGGTAGAGGGAGCTAAGTGCAAATTACCCCTTATTGCACGCCATCAGATGACTCTGAATGCTTTACTTGGACACGTGGCTGATAGAGGATGCATGATGAAACTTGGACGGGGCGGATAGAGTTAAATCTCGAGCAGAGATCAAACGGTTGAGGCTTGATAGATCTAATAGACCATGTTGATTCTGGTGTGTTGCTCTCCATCAAACGGTAGAGGAAGATGGTGGAAGAACAACCAAGAACTCTTCGTGGGCAAGTTTAGATCCGATCAATCGCACGCTTCCGACCACATGGGATCCAAAATGGCTCTGAACGTTGTTGTGGTAGCTCCACACCGGTAGAAGACCTCAAAAGTGCCCGAGGGTCACTAATAGACCCCTAGAGCTTCGTCATTCCTGGAGGTGTTCCTCGAAGTCGAACGGGGCTCAGATGCCCTCTTTGAGTCATTTTCTCTACAGAATGAGCAAGGAGATGCAAGGGCGAAGCGACTGGGCTATTATTGGTGAAGATCGAGGTGAGATGGGCAAGGAATGGAGTGCTCCGTTGAGGTGGCGACGGAGGGAGCACAGATCCATTGATCCAGAAGGAGTCGAAGGGTGTTAATGGGACAAGAATGTAGAGAAACGAAGGGGGAGGTGATGAGATGATCGTGGAGGTCGGAGAGAGAGTATCACGATGGATCACAACAGTCGGAGCTCAAGAGCTCCGACGAGCTAAATAAACTAATCTACACTAATTCAATAATTAAAATGTGTAAAAAATTGTAAGAAATTAAACCTACGGTCTACAGCTACCTAGAAATGGTAAAAGAGATAGCTTGAACCTGGTGGGAGACAAGGGAGCAGGACGGTCATCGGAGCAATGCCTTGGATCCACTCTCCTCCTCCTATAGTGCCCCGGCCTCATGGAAGGTACCTTTGTCACCGGTGGACACTTACGCACACGGCTAAAGACTCTACAAAGCTCGGAGAGGGATTAAACCAGGCAGAACTGAGGAGAGGTTTATTTATAGACATGGTGGTTGGGCCTTATTGATCAATCAAATGTGGTTGAATCGAGGAGCTTCGATTTAATCTTTGGCTAGGGCGTGATTCAAGGATGTTCAATCTCCATGAATCATGCATCACGCCTAGCCAGGACATCATGAGCGCCAGTGGAAAAAGGGGTGAAAATCAGGGTCCTAACAGACTAGCGACTCGAGGAAGAGAGAGGAGCGTGTTAACCTGGGATCAACGGCTGGCGGGCCGTGATTGGTCCACATCAGACGCTACAGGACAAAATAGTAATCTTTATTAAAAATAATTGATAAAATATAGTAAGTGATTTTATGAAATTTTGGTTATAAAATGAAAAATGTTTATTATTTATGTAGTATTTTAGTACGTTTTTTGTTTATTTTTATAAGTGAATTTATTACAAGTTGCTTTTTACAAGTGTATTTATAGGTATATTGACCTATGTTTTGTATATTTTTATTTTTATTAGGTATTTTTGTTTTATTATTTTATTTTTATATTTTATATATTTAAAGCTTATTTTTACATGCATAAATATATTTTTATTGTATTTTTGATGTTATTTGTGCACTTAAATAAACAGGGATATATATATATATTATATAGGAATAAGGATATATATTTCATCTATATACTTATATAGGATATTTTATTTTTATGTTTTCTTTATGATTTTATTCTATTCTTAATATATACATATATGATACATAATATTTACAAAATTATAAAAATATGAAATTATAGAAATAATAAGAAATAAATAAAATGAATATTTTATTCAGGTATACTATACAATAGGGGTCCAAAACCTAACTTTCACACCTTAACTCCAATTTAATTCACCACCTTCATGAAATAGATAATTAAAAGTTATATAAATTAAAGGTGATTGATTCATTTTGAGTTTTTTATTGAGTAGATATTGATGAATCTGCATTTCATCATCTTTATTCATTTATTTTAGCTTAAAATCCCTTATAAAACACTTGTATTTAATACTAACTCCATATTCTTACTAACTTGCATCTATGTGTAAATATTGTACACTTCTTACCATTTTAACCTAAAAATAAAGAAAGAAAGAAAGGAAAATAAAGAAAAGAAAATAAAAAAAGGAAGATTATATATATATGTGTAATAGATAAAGGCTGACCCAAACCCCGAGAGAAGGTCAAGTCTTGACCTGATCGACCAGGAATAAAGTAGGGGGAGATAGGGTCCTTAATCAGAAAATCCAAAAAAAATGTGTGTTGTATATATTTGTATACTACACTATTTTAGTTGTACATAAATTGACCTCAAACAAAATAATTGTACAAAACAAAAGTTGCAAATAAAAATGTTTCCTACTTAATAAAAATAATTGCACAATCAAATCATGTACAGAATAAAAGCAACCACAATTGGAAAAAGCCACTAAAAGATAATTGGAAACCAATTCCTGCTCCATATGAACTCAAATTGAACCAAACTCACTTTCATTGTATTCTAAATTAAATTATCTTTAAAAAAACTGTAATTTCATAATTTTTGGAGTTATGGGTGAAAAGTCGATTTTCTGGGGAGGTTAGTGCAATTTTCCCATGTATTTGTACATATTGTATTTGTAAATATTTGTAAATATTTATAATAATTAAAATAAAAAAAATAAAAATTTTGAAGCAAAAAAAATAATTTCCTTATTTAACTATGTAAATAATGTACTATATGTATATAGTTTATGTATATAGTTAATTTTCTTAAATAACTACCATAAAAATAAAAAATTAATATTTAATTTTTAAATTAATAAAGTTAAGAAAATACAAAAAATAGTTAGTTTTTATAAATAATTTTAACACTAATCTTTTTACTTTATCTCATTTCAATTTTTCTCTCTTATCTCTTATCTTCATCCAAAAATTCAAATTTCAATTTCTTATCTTTTCTATTTATATGGCTCCTTCTCCATCATTCAATTTGGTCAATCTTTGGTGAGAGGAGCCCGATCTCCGAGAGTCTTCTTATCGTAGAAGGGTACCTAGGCTCCGAGCTGTCCGGTGACAGCGAGTGGCCTTCGTCGAGGTGATCAAGGTCTTTTCCGCTCCGAAGGTAAGATCCACATTTTTTCTTATTTGTATCCTAGGTTAATCGTTGTTTTATTTTCTCGCATTTTTTTCTTCGTTGCCATTTTTATATAGATCTTAGAATCCATAATAATTTTTATCCACCTTCAATTCTGATTTTTGATCTCACTTTCTCGATTTATTCGCATTATTTTCTACCTCGCACGATATCTCACCTCCGAACACGCACGGTGGTCGGAGATCCGGTTCCATCTGCCATTTTCCTCGGAACTGCACTCATCCACATCTTCCGTTTTGATTTTGGGATCAAGCAATCATGATTGCATCCTAATTGTTTATAAATAAAAAATATATTTTCTTTTCTCTCTTTCTAACATTTGTTTTGCAGGATAATTATAAAAAAACATAAAAAATAAATAAATAAAATTACAAAAAAACTTTTGTTATGGTTTCAATAAAAGAAATAAAAAAAACTTTTTCCATGTTTCTGTTTACAAAAAACAAAAAATAAAATAAAAATAAAAAGGGAATGGCAGCAAGGCGCCCCCCCCCCATCCGCAGGCGACGTCCGCGTCTAAGTCTCCATCCCTACCACCGCGAACATTGCCGGCTGACGGAGGCGTGTGCCGCCCCGCCAGCCGCCTCCACCTGCCTTGCCGGCTGCGCCACTGATCAGGAGCAGCCACCAGATCGCCACGAGCTGCACCAACCGCCATCATCGGGGGAGCAGCCTGTCACCGCCTCCCTTGCTCCGCAGCATCAGCTACCGACCGTGCCCTCCACCGCAACCCCCTTTGGATGTTGCGAGCCCAGGAACCGCTGCCAACAGCCCACCTTTGCCCATATGCCAGCCCATCTCCAATTCGGTGCTCCATCTTCCCATGAAGAGCCCCACCACTTGAAACATCTCAACCTCGCGTGCGAGCCCGCTGCCCGTCGTTGTCGACTCGAAGCCCTCCGCGTGCGTCGCCGATTGCATCCAGCCTGCTGCCTGCACACGAGTGGTTGCGCCATCCACCTCCTCCAGCGTGAGAGAACATAGACAAGGCAAGGTGGGGCGGCGCACCCTCCTTTTGCTTGAGATACGAAGAAACAGTGAAAACCCTAAGGGGATTTTGTAATAAACAAAAACTTTTGGACAAATCAAGCAGCCCCTAGAAGTTCTACCAATTACGCAAAGAGCTCCCCTGCTCCAAATGCAAGTGCAAAGCATGTTTTAACTGGGTAATTTGCATTTCCTTTCCCATTTTTATTTATTGTTACATTTAATTCCAGAACATTAACATTCACATTCTAGTCCCTATTTCTAGACTTAAAATTTGCATGATCTTTTCTTTGAAATAAGTATTTTTCTTGATCAATAAATCTCCCAAAAATCATGTTATTCTCTTGTTGTGTGTATCTTTCTAGCATAAATTTTTCATTGCATTTTCTTGTCATTTGATATTATTTAAAAATAAATAACAATGTCTTTTCTCTTCCTGAAATTCAAAAATTCATAAAAATATGAATATTGCTCTAAAAATTCCAAAAAAATAGAGTAGTTTTATTTCATTGTCTTTTAATTTCTATGCAAATTTCGTGCATTAACCATTTATAAAACCCAAAAAATTAAAAAATACTAAAAATCTTTGAAAATCATAAAAAAATCTACAAAAATCCAAAAATCATGATTTCAGTTTCAGTTTTAGATATTTGCCTATATTTCATCATAAAAATAGTTGCTAGGAATTCTGGACACTTTAAATATTTTAAAGTTGCACATTACTCCAGGTTGTGCACTGTTTATCATTTTTGCCACTGTTTGATTTAAAAAAAACAAAAACATCTGAAAATTCTACAAAAATTCTCAAAAACATTTCAAAGCCTAAAAACCAAAAGCATGTTATCTGGATTTTTCTGAGCATTTTTGATATTATTGAAAAATACAAAAAGAGTTTGATGTGCGTATTTCTTATCTTGTGCATATTGTTCCTTATTTGAAACTTAAAAAAATTACAAAATTAAAATCACTAAAAATTTAAAATCAGATAATAAAAAGTAGAAATAAAAAATAAAAAGATAAAAAATCCACAAAAACCAAGGATAGCTTGCCTTTCAGATTCATGCTTTTTCTCTTAATTGATTTTTCGTCGATTAAATAACCCTCGAGAATTGTAGCCTCCCTGAGTTCTATCTCGTTCGCTATACAGGTAAATAAGTAGCAAAAACATTTCTTTGCTCCACATTATTTTCTGTAATTATTTTACAGTGAGAGAAGGAAAAAATTGTTTGTTTGATCCGGGATTTTTTGGGGATAACGACGACTCCATTAATAATTATCGATTCGAAATTTCCCGAGTCAACAGATATGGGTCTGGGAAGTTCGGGTTTTGGCTTTTTATCCTGAGCATAGAATGTACATTGTATCTTATTTTTGTGCAACTTTAATTTTGTATTTTTCTATAAATTTTTATATGCAACTTTCATGTACAACGTTTATTAATTTGATGAATAAATAATAGAGAAAAAATGGGTCTCGAAAATGCTTTATTGATGAATAAATAAATGGAACTTTTATTGTATCTTGGGCCCTTATCTTCCCCTACTTTATTCCTTGTCAACCACATCAATTCTTGACTTGGCCTCGGGGTTTAAGGTCATAATATACCTTTGGCATTTTATTTCTTTTTCTTTTCTTTCTTTATTCTTTTATTTTGGCTTTAAACGATGCAATTTATACAATAATAATACAATAAATAATTGGTGCTAATTTGTACAAAATAATGATATTTACATGCATTTAGCTAGGTTTAAAGGCCAAAATGAAATAATAAAGGTGATGAAATGGACATTCATCACACCCATATACTTGCCTTTGCTAGTACCTAGCAAACACTTATGCAATGAGTGCGAAAAAAATAAAAATGAAGAATCAAAAAATAAATAGCTTGGAGTAATAGTGGACTTTTAAACTAGTCTTTGATAAAGTCGAAGTTTGGATCTCGGAGAAGGCCTTTGGATTAATGGTGTATTCGGAACCACATGGAAGTCGGGAAGTGTGACATAACAGCCCTTAGATTCCATAATCCTATCATCCAGTCCAATTCACAACCAGGTCAGAACCATCCTCTCAGATGCAAACTCTTGCTACCTTGAAATGATAGAACCATGTGCATGAATTTGTTTAGCTTTTCCTAAACAAGACTGTTGAACCATCAAGGCATATGCTCTTCTAGTAACTCATCCAAATGGAGACAGATATTCCCTTCTAAGGTCAGGTGCTCTCGATCTTTACAGCTGAATGGGGAGAAGTTAGCCTGATTTTCTTCTAGGGTCTGCATGATCAGGCTTTAACTGGCTTACATGGACTACGGCGTGTAGCTGCTGCTTCCACCTTTGGGGCAGTTGTCACTGGTAAGCCACGTTCTAGGGCTCGGGACGAAGGTGAGTCGCTAGGCCTAAGGTGAGACGGAGGCGCAGAGACTATAGTGGGTACGATCTTCGTAATATGAAGTTTCTGTCTAAGCAGTTGCTGTTGTGAACGACGGAGCCTCAGACCTACCAGAAGAAAGGGAAAAGAAATGGGAATGGACCAGTATAGTCTTCATTCCCTTGTCAAGTCGGCCAATGTAATCGATTCTTCACCAAGAAGCAAGTTTTTTCTGAAGCTCACATTTTTGTGGAGTTTTTGGTATAGACTTCTTTGGATATTTCCTTTCACTTTGTACAGCTTCTCCATTCTTGTTTATACCCCGATGGATATAGCGTCTTTTGTTCCACCCATTTTTTGGGGTCTTGGAAAACGTTGCGCCAATAGACATTCCTCATTCGAAGCATTGTCTCAATCCATCTCTAGTCTTTAGATATAATTGTTACCAAAAGAAGTGGGTTAGAGCACCAGTGTTGGAAATCCCCAAGAATGGTTCCTGAGCCACCCTTGATGAAGCGGCCTTGCATCGTCCTGACTTAGACCAAAATTTTTCAACAGTCCATCTGAGTTGAGCCAAGTGTTAGGTGCAAGGTTTCCAGTCAAGTCACGGTCTCAAGAGTCTTACGGATGGTATGAAGGGTTCTATTTAAGCACGTTGAATTGACTCATGAACATAGTCTTATGGAACCTAAAGAATTAAGCCAAGGTGACCTGAAATATCTCCACTTCCAATCCTCAATGGGTTCCTTTGAAACTGAGTGGATTAAGGTCTATTCCAAGCTCTAATCTTCGTATTGTATTTCGACTTGTTCAATTGTCTAGGTTATTCCAAAATGTGAATTCTATGTACAATGCGAGAAAATATTTTTGTGATGCAATTTTATAGTTGGATTTTTATGGATTTTTGAAACAGTTTTGCATATTTTTATGCAAATTTTGAAAAATGTTTTTGCAATATTTTTGGGATTTTGTATTTTGCAAAATTTTAGGGATTTTTCAAAACAAAATATTCTTAGAACAAAAAGGAAGTATGTGCAGATATTTACACGAGCGTGCATCTTTTTATTTACAGGGTTGGGTTGTAGGGGTTTATAGGATTGTATATAAAAGGTTTGTAAAGGATCTTTATTTGTTCGAGTTATGTACATAGTTCTCAAAATAATCTGAAAAGATTTTTTACAAACATTTTGAAAACTTATTTTTGCAAAAAAAAATGACAAATAATATTTACAAACATTTTACAAAATTTGAAAAACATTTTGCAAAGATTTTTCAAACAGTGTGTATAGATTTTTCAAAATATTTTTGCAGCCATTTTCCCGACATTTGCAAATAGATTTTCAAAATATTTTATTTCTAACAAAGAAAAGAAGTTTTTACAAACAAAATATTTTTACAAAGGCTGAAAACATTTTACAAAACATTTTTCAAGAAATTTTCAAAAGAATTTTCCAAACTATTTTTCAAACATTTTGCAAAACATCTTTACATGATTTATTAATCAGTATATAAAAAGAATTTTAATAAATTTTAGCCATACTTATTGAAAATACGAAAGTACGAGTTATGGCTAAAGTATATACAACATATATATGACCCCCTATACTTGTCTTGAGCTATGTCCTCATAGACCGAAGAGAAAAGAAAAGACAGAACCCGTACTTAGTATAGAAAAGCCAATACTACAACGACTGAAGAATAGAGAAAGAATGAATGCGAAGTCGATCGTCCCCCTATACCTAGGAACAACTAATCCTAAGTATAGTAGACTATATTTATATGAAGGGAGGGTCGAGGGTAGGAGTGAACAACGTTAACGATTGGTTTTGTCTCCCTCTATACTTAGGGTAAAATATTCTTAAGTATGGATAGGAGTATCAACAAAAGAGGTGACAGGTGATGGGGCGAAGAATGAACATATGAAATCACTCAATCCCCCTATACTTAGGATGAAGCATATCCTAAGTATAGAAGCAATGAGTAAGGAAAACAAATCAGAAAATAGAACATACGACTGAAAAATAGAAAAGAATAAAAGAATAAAAGAGGAAAACTAAAGGAAGAGTTTTTTAGGAACATTATATGAATCTTTCAATGATGCTGAGGTTGTGGATGCCACTTCATTGCATATCACTTGGACTGAATCGACAGCGACCAAGAAGGTGTCATGCTCACGTTACAGCTTCAGTAACTGACCACAAATGATGAATGGTTGTGCATCAAGCAACAGATCTGATATCATAATGCTTTCACTGTCACGCACGTCTTGAACTCTGAATGACCATATCCATTTACTCTTTAATTTGCCCAGAAATATCTTCAACTTTGCATCAAATAGCCACATTTTATGTCCAGTCTCGAAGGTCTTTCGTCTGATGAGACGATCATGCTAGTGCTTAACCTTCTCCTTGTACATCAAGGTGTTATCGTATGCAAAGTATAGGACTTCCAGGAGCTTGTTCAGATCCTCTTTTATTTTCGGACCACTTTTATGTGAGTCCAAATTGCAGATATTGATTGCCCATAATGATTTGTGGATTAGTTCCATGTGAAGATGGCATGGTTTTCCATACACAAGATGGTAGAGTGACATGCCTGAAGGAGACTTGTAAGTGGTTCTATACGCCCATAGTACTGAGTCCTAGAGTTGGGACCAATTCTTTCTATTTGGCTTCACAAGCTTCTACAAAATCATCTTGATTTCTCTGTTTGATACTTCTGTCAAGCCATTGGTCTAGGGATGACAAGGAGATGCGACTCGGTGCTCGATGTTGTACTCCTTCCTTAATTTCTTGACCTCTCTGTTAATGAAATGACTACCACCATTTGATATCAGTATCTTCAGAATCCTGAACCGTGATATGATGTTATCTCTCAAAAACTGATACACTGTACGGTTGTCTGCGGCTCGAGCGGGGATAGCTTCAATCCAATGACTCACATAGTCAACGACAAGCAGGATGTGCTCATATCCTTGACTGTTTGGAAAGAGTCCCATAAAATCGATGCTCCAAGGATCGAATGCATCTGCAATCTGAATGAACTTCAGGGGCATGGAATCTTTAGCTGTAAGGGTGTCTCCCAATCTCTGGCAGTCAGTGCAGTGCTTCACAACTGTTGTAGCATCTTTAAATAGTGTCAGCCACCATAGGCCACACTACAATACTTTTGTTGATGTTATATCTCCAGAGTGGTGTCCACCAGATTTGAGATAACAACAATGCTCGAGGACACTATGATGCTCCTCCTGAGGGATACACCGGCACCAAATGCAATATGCTCCTTCCCTGAATAGAAGTGGGTCTTCTCATTAGTAGAAATGGATTTGGGACAATGATTTTTCCTTCTTGATCTTCGTTCAATCTTGTGGGACTACATTGGAGACGAGGTAGTTCACAATATCAGCATACCAAGGGAGTGAATCCACGGCCAAAATCGACTCGTCGGGAAAGGTGTCCATGATGGGTGCACTATTCAGTGGAGGCTCTTGTTGTTCAATTCTGGAGAGATGATTTGCTACCACATTCTGAACTCCAAGCTTGTCTTTGATTTCCAAGTCGAACTCTTAGAGGAGAATGACCCATCTGATCAGTTGAGGCTTGGCATCCTTCTTCTGTTGCAAGTATCGAATAGGAGAGTGGTCAGTGTAAATTGTGACTTTAGATCCAAGCAGGTAGGATATGAACTTCTCAAGGGTGGATACCACAACCAACAATTCTTTCTTTGTAACAGTGTAATTTCTCTGAGCTTCATCTAGCGTCTTGTTGGCATAGTGAATGGCATAGGGCGCATTGTCTATTCTTTGTCCTAGAACAACCACAACTGCAAAGTCTAGCACATCCATCATGATCTCAAAAGGAAGAGACTAATCTGGTGGATGTAGGACATGAGCTTGAGTGATTAGCTCCTTCAGTTGATTAAATGAAAGGAGAACATGTTGATCAACATTAAATTCGATCTCCATGCACAGCAATTCTGTAAGAGGTCAGGCAATGTGGCTGAAGTCTCTGATGAATTTTCTGTAGAAACCCACATGCCCTAGGAATGACCTCACATGTATGACATTCTAAGGTGGCTCAAGATTACTGATAACATCCACCTTTGCCGGGTCAACTTTCATGTCACTCTTAGAAACGGCGTCCCAGCACAATTCCTTTTGTGACCATGAAGTGGCTCTTTTCCCAAGATAGCACCAGATTGACTTCACGAATTTCTAAAGCACTCTGTCTAGGTGCTCAAGACAGGCATTGAAACTGTCACCATAGACTGAGAAGTCGTCCATGGACACCTCACGAAAACTGCCAACCATCACGGTAAAAATTGCAAGCATGCATCTCTGGAATGCGGTAGGTGCATTGTACACCACCAAAGGGCATTATCTTGAAGGCGTAGGTGTCGAACGGGTAAGTGAAGGTAGTTTTCTCTTGGTCCTCTGGGGCGATTGCCACTTGGTTGTACTTGGAGTACCCATACAAAAAATAAAAGAATCCTTGCATGCTAATCTCTCCAACTTTTGACCGATGAATGTCAAGGGAAAGTGGTCCTTCTTTGTTGTTGCGTTGAGGCGGCGGTAGTCAACACATACCCGCTAGGATGTCGGTACTCGAGTGGAAATCTCCTCTCCTCTGTCATTTGTAATAACGGTGAGCCTGGATTATTTCGGAACTACATGCAGAGGGCTCACCCATTTTATCGGAGATTGGATAAATGAAGCCTACGTCACAGCATTTCGTGATTTCTTTCATGATGACGTCCCATAAATTTGGGTCCAATCTTCTTTGAAACTCTCGAGACAGCTTGGCATCTTCTTCCAAATAGAAAAGATGTAAACACAGGGCAGGATTTATCCGTGGAGATCTAAGACGTGCCAACCAAGTGCCTTACGGTTTTTCTCTTGAACCTCGAGAAGTCGAGACTCTTGATCCATGGTCAGCTTGTTGCTGATGATGATTGGATACATCTTCTCTACACCCACAACTAAGGCATACTTAAGGTCTGTCGGAAGTTTCTTTAATTCAGGCTCTAATCTGGCATGCTTCTCAATCACTTCAGAAACTGTGCTAGTAGGTGAATGATCTACCATGACTTTAGAGGTAGTGCTCACCTCAGTGGCTTGTTGGTCAACTAACAATGTGTCGAACAATTCTGTAATGAATTCATCATGTTTGAACAGGTATGAATCTTCTGAATCAAACAGATGTATTATCCAATTGGATTCTATCTCCTAGGTAAATAGGAGCTTGAGTCGACTGTGCTTTTCTGGTCCTCCTCATGAGAGAGGATGTCTAGTGTCCATGTGTCATTTAAAGAGAGTTTCGTATCTATGATTTCTGCAATAAAGTCACAGCTAGCTTCAGGCAGTGTTGTGTGACTTTCACCAGATACGGCTTTCAGCTCATTGACCATGTCTATGGTACCTCTGTGATGGCTCGAGCTGAGCGTGATCGTTCCAGACCCATAGTCATTTACAACCTCTGTGGTGCGCAAGAATGACCAACCCAGGATAATTAGGGTATGAAGTAATGGTGTCAAGGACTATAAAATCGAGGAAACTGCATGTCATGTACCTTCACCACAACGTCTTCCAGCAGACCTCAGGGTCGCTTGATGGATCGATCAATGAACAGAAGAATCATGTGTGTCTGCTTGAGTGGATCGAACCCGAATTCTTACAATAATGATGAGGGCATGAGGTTGATGGAATAACCGTTGTCATGCAATGTTCTCTCAAATACTTGGTCAAAAATCTCGCATTTTATCAAAGGTGTTCCTTTGTCTTGCTTCTTATGAGGGAGATTGTTGGTGGCTGCAACCGTAGCCATGGTAAGGATGTGCTTCTCAACTTGCTCACGTCTGTTGTTGCGAATTGATCGACATTTTTTTGTACACGCTTCCTTCAAGTCCTTCTTCATTACGAGCATATATTGCATGGCTTGCATTAATGGTAACCCAAACGTTAAATTCTTAAGAATATCCACAACTCTTGGATCAAACAACGCTCTTTTTCTATTTGCAATTTTTTGGATTTTTTGATTGCATTAGGAAAAGGAATATTTACAGAACTGAAATTGGAAGCAGTGTTCTTATTTACAACAAAATTCTTGTCCACAATATTATGTACATCCGGATTGCAAAAAGGTGTACATTCTAAAGATGATGGTGTCGATGCTGGTGGACATGCAAAAAGTGCAGTCCGCTCCGTCGGTTGGCTCTGGATCATGTGTTGGTGTTGGCTCCTTCATGGCTTGTGCGGCTTCACTTCGGCTATGATCTTATTTTTGGTCTTTTTGCTTTTTATGTTTCTTTTGTTCTTTTTGTTGACGTAGGTGTGGTGGATGATAACTGCCATAGCTCCTCCTTCTTCTTCTTCCTCACTCGGACTTGAAGCAAGCACAACTGATGCAGAAGATGATGATTCACCTGGCGAAGCTTTATTCTTCACTTTGATTGCGGTAGACAGAGGCAAGGTCCTACCGCTCTTGAGAGTAACAACATTAGACAAAGCAAAATTACAATCATCTGACTCTATAGGCACAGACGGGGCATCACATTCTACATGCTCTTTCCTTTTGAAATTATTGGGATTAGCTTCGATATGGGCTGGATAGGAGTTTTGGTGGACATAAGGTCGTCTAACTTCCTTGTCATCTCTGCTAGACCCTTTACTAATTGGGCCAAGCAATGAGGCTCGGGTTCACGGGAACAACCCCAGAAGATTCAGCATGCTAGCCACGTTGGGGCTGTTGTGGTAGAGGCTAAGGCCGGGACTGTTGATGTTGTTGCTGAGGGGGAGGAAGCTGGTATTGTTGGTATGGAGGAGGAGGGTATTGTTGCTGATGTCCAACCACAGACTGAGGGTACGTATGTTGATAATGGTCCATCATCTGTGAGTATTGCTGCGACTGTCTCCAATTATTATGGTACTGTAGGGACTGGTGATACTGATACTGAGGTTGAGGCTGAAAGGACTGTGCAAAACGACCACCCTGAGATTGGTGGTAAGGTCGGTTGGCTGGTGGCTAGCCCTGGGGTTGTCTAGCAGGATGGGCCAGCTGCGCATCGTTGCTCTAGAGACCATTGACTTCTTGTACCAGGGGTGGTGGTGAGAAGGCTGGATCAGAAGATGCTAGGTAGTCTAGCTGGTAGACCACCATCTATTATTGTGGCGGGGTCTGCTCGGGTACCTGCACGTAGTACACGTGTTGAATCGCCAGATGCGGCTGACTCAGCTGAGGCTGATGTGACGGTGATGGTTCATCCTTCTTCTTAGCAGGAGTCTCTGAAGATGGTGTCGTCGATTGACATGAACTAATGGTGCTCACCAGCAACTCCAGTTGCTTGGTAATTTGGTCCAGCTCATCCAAGTTCATCATCCTTTGTTCGATAAAAGAGAGCTTTTCAAGATCATGTGACTGCTTCTCTATGATTAAACCTTTGAGAGATCTCCACCAATGATGCTGAGGTTGGAGCTCTCATCTCTCTCTCTACCTCGCAGGATGCTGCCATGTGGACTAACTTGTGGAGGACATGAGGCTATCTCTGATAAACACATGATGAGGATAGGGCGGCCTCTCCCTCAGCCATTCTTCAAAGATCTACCATACAACATATTCATCTTTGTTAAAGTGGGATCCCCCAAAGGCAGCGTCAACTAGTCTTTGACTCTCGACATTCAGGCCTCCGAAGAAGTGTGGGACCAAACTGATCTTCGGTATCTCGTGATGGGGGCATTTCTTCTGCAGCTTAGTAAATCGCTTATGTGCTTCATGAATTGACTCGTGAGTAGCCCGAGTGAAGTTGATGATCCTAGCTCGCATCTGGTTGAGCATACCGAGAAAGTAATACTTGTGAAGAAATGTAGGTTTAATTTCCTTCCAGGTCGTCATGACCTTTCCCAAATGATTGACCCAATACAGGGCCTTGTCTTACAAGCTGAAGGGGGACACGGACATCTTGACTGCACCTAACAGAATGTTAGGATAATCGGTGGTTCTACATATGCGTGAGAACTGTTGTAAGTAAATGTAGGGCTCCTCATTGGTTTCCCATGAAATGATGGTAGGAGCGTAGGGAATTGAGGATTTAGCTCGAAGTGAGCAAGGACTGGAGGGATGCGAATCCACTCGGTTATCTGGTTGTCTCCAGGATTATATGTCTCCTTTAGTGTCGGTTAAGGGTTCCCATTCCTTAGTTCCTCTTCTTCCTGATCTGGGTCATCACAGGGTCTTTCTCCTCCACCTCCTCTTGTCGGTCTGTTCCTCATGTCATTTAGCATATCTTGGAAGGCACTCTGTATGAGGGTTTGTTCCATCAGTTGCTTCTGGATGACTTGGATGGAAGCCAACAACTTAGTGTTCACCAGATTCTGATCTGGCACTTGCCCTTGTTCTGGCTAGGGTGGAGGAGCCATTTCTAGATCTAAATCTGAGGAGATGGACTCTATTAGAATCCAAGATCAGGACTGGCTTCTATCTGCAATGTAAGAGAATCTCAATCATACCACTTGAAATTGAATACCCATTGTCGTGATGAATCTGAGATTAGGGTCAATCACATATAGTCATGAATGGAGAAAAAGATGTAGACTGAAATCGATCTCCATTCGCAACAGGCGGTAATGGGATAAGAGTGGTCCCGGTTTATGAGGAGATAAGGGAAAGTGGAAAGAAAACGAGGAGTCCGGAGATCAGTTCGCAAGGCTCGAGCTGGGTTTGAATGATATGGGATAATCCTCAAGCGCATTACGGAAGCGTGAGCGTCGTATCGAATACGGCGAGGAGCGACTAGTCGCACTAGTTGCTCGGTGCAGCGGAAATTAAAAAATTTCATGCGACGAAACCACATGATCAAAGAACACTTCTCGAATCGTTTCGTCTAAACCACAAACAAGTAATAGGATTACCTCTTGAAGTGTGGTTGTGATCGAGTCTCTAAACGAAGAGATCTCCTGTCTCAAGTCCGATCCGACGGAGGAGATGCTTGCGAGCGCGGGGATGAATCGCGTGCTTCTCGCAATCCATGTTGATGATCTAAGCGGTGGATCTCCTGATCTCGACACACGAGATACGACGTCTTCTTCACGAGCGAGGCGCACCGAAGGAGACGAAGATCCACGAGCAAACGATCGGGCAGCATAACGACGACGCTGCGGCAATGGAGACTCTCTCTAGGGCATCCATGGTGGATGGCCATGAGAGGGAGAGAGAGTAGGCGTGTAGAGAGAAAGAGATAGAGAGAGAGAAGTGCTCAATAGCATGTACTAAGAGAGCATGGTATGCCTCTCTATTTATAGGGTTTTGGGATCCACGGATCTCAATCCATGGGACTAATAAAATCAGTGGATGAGATTGATTTAGGCCTAATCCAATGGTCAAGATTGTTGTTGGTAAAATCCAACAACTTGTGATTTTATTTAGATCAAATATATTTGATAAATCAAATACAAATCAATCCTAAATTAAACCAATAAAATAAGGGAGACAATCATCATGGAGATTACATCTCCTATTGGAACAAGGTGGACGGGCACTTGTTTCCAATTGGAGGCAATCTCATGAGATCTCATGAGATTGCATATCTTCATGAAAATCTCCATTATTTATTCCAACAACTTTTGTTGAGATTTATTATTCAAAAATAATTCATAATTAATTTTGAGAATATTGCAATCTTGCCATTGGAAATTTTTGAATCACATTCACAACCCAAAACAAAATATAATTTACATTTTCAATTAATTACATAATGTGTATCCAATACACATTAATAATTAATCAATAAATATAAATTATAATTAGCTCTCTCTAATACATTATAAATCATATTTATAATATATTATGAATAATTAGATATTACTATCCACATTATTCTTATCCACAATAATTAAATCACATTTAATTATATTGAATAACTTATTCTCATGTGCTCAAATAATATGAATCACATTCACATTATTTACATCTTTGATAATTAAATCACATTTAATTATCTTAGATAACTCTCTTTATAATATGAATCGAATTCATATTAATCATGACAATTAAATCACATTTGATTATCCATTTTCTCAATGCTCGGATACATATATCATCGATAGAATTATCCATGAACTCTTTCAAGGAAAATGCGCTTTCTCCGCGAATACTTGGAGATAAGGACAGGGCGATTGTATTGTTCCACGTATAGTGACTTGGATATTGAGATTACATCTCAAATCCAGATCTCGGGCCTCTCATAGAGGCTTGATTAAATCAAGACCGCATATCTAATCTTCTCATTGCATCTGAATCACATTCAGATCAATGTCCAACATTTGGATCAAGATCTGATTACTTCTCTACTGAGAGAAGTCACTAAAATCCAGACCCGTTTCATCACTCCCTAGGAATGGAAGCGGCATGGTTATACAATCGTTTATGATCACATTACCCTCAGGTATTCCCAATACCTGTACATCCTGCATACTGGAAGACTCAGAATAAACCCGAAGTATTATATCAACTTTATATTGTCTACTTCAGGGTTTTATCAGTAAGTTTCTCATTTTGATCATTGGAGTTGGTATCGATCATATACTTTCCAAAAGCATATATCATACCTAGGTCTTGATCATATACTTTCCAAAAGTATATATCAAACCTACAAATTCAGTCAAGCTTCCAAAGCGAGATGACCGTGCGCACGGAATTTGATTCTTCCCAATATCTCATGAGTGAGCTCATGTCTTCCGGTTCAGTAGTGAACCTGTATGATCCCTTTGAGAGATCGTATTACTCATATGCCCTTATATGCACACCAACGCGCCGGTGTATAGACCTTGGTTAGGTCATTAACCTATTGGTCTGCCAAATGTACATACTCAGACATATAGTAACACATATGTCTTCGGTCAGAGGATACGTGCCTATATCATGATAGCATACGATATAGGACTTTGGTTATCTCGATCTCATTAAATCAACTCTTTGACCTAACTAATATGACACTTCCAAATCTCTATTCCTATGCAGAGGACATACATCAAGAGGTCGGTCAGATATCAGCCTAACTGAGAAAGGATTGCCATCTCCTACTCAGGCTGGAGATCATCTCTTAACAATCATTTGATGGTGCTTGATGAGTCCTCAATCTAACTCATTAGATGTTCTTCCAAGCACCAGCCTCTATGATTCAATATTTGAATCAGCAGCTGTATGATCATCAAGATGGCCATGGTACATAACCCTAATTGTACTAAGGGACCTATTATGCAAATTAGTTATTCTTCATTTCAGATCAGGGAATGATATTCGCAATAACATTTATTGCATAATGGCTCGTCGTGGGCTCGCATTTCCAACAATCTCCCACTAGCCCAAAGAGCCATTAATGGGCTAATCATTAAACCCACACTCATGTGACAATCATAGGCTATTTAGAAAATAGTTAGGTAAGTTGATCAGTCACTCTGTTCTCAAGAGACTATGCCAAGTCCTTTTACGGCACTTGCATATCCCCTAGTAACAATGCTTGCATCCAATGCGAATGTTGCATCTTATGCAACCAATACACAATTTTGTTATAGTGTCCTTGACATTTTAGCTCGATAATTATTATAACCAGTATGCCTTTATTCATGGAGATCTCTATCTCCTAAGGTATCTACAGTTAAGATCCTTATAGATCACTATCTACAAGGTCTAAAACTTTTGAAGATAAAACTTTGAGATCACTATCTCTGAGTTTCATCATCTTTGAAGATATTGTTATTACTGCAATCAAGTGTTTTATCTCCATAGTAGGATTAGTAACAGTTTACTACTCCCACTGCATGGCAGACATCTGGCCCTTGTACACATCATACACACAGCTTCTCGTAACTGATGCACAAGGGCAAGCAGATTGCATTCACATCCTCAACTCTTTGAGGTGCTATCCCTTTAGATAGGTCAGTACCATATCTTAAGGGAAGGAAGCCTTTCTCGGAATTTTCCAGAAAATGAAATAAGTCCAAGGTGTACTACTAATGTGACGGTCCCAATATCCTCTTCTCTTTGCTTCTGAACGACTTCAAAACTAAGATCTAAGAGGTATTCTTGAGATCATATATCAAGGTATGGAACAACCAAATTATAAAACACTTATTATTATCCGTATATCATTCCAAATGATTAGAATAATATCTACATTTGGTACGATGAACACAATGTCACTCCCCCTAAGATTCACATGGTTCATCAAGATTTTATTTGAAATCATAACATTTATAATTTCATCAAATCTTATGTTCCAACTAAAATAAGCTTATTTGAGTCCAAATATGGAGTTCTTTAGCTTGCACACCTTGCTTTCCTCAACCATGAATCCCTGGGGCTACTTCATATGAATATCCTCAGAGAGGTATTCATAGAGGAATGCAATCTTGACTCACCTCATGAAGATGTCATAGTCAAGTTGTGTAGCTATAGTTAGCAATATTCTTATAGGTTTAAACATGGTCACTGAAGAGCAAGTCTCATCACAAGCAATGTCTTCTCTTCGGTGTGTAGCTCATGGCTACGAACCATGCTTTGAAGGTCTCTACCTTCTCATCAGGTTCCCTCTTTCTCTTGAAGATCCATTTACACCATAGTGGGTCTTACCCATATAGTTGGATCCTCCAGGGTCTACATACAACATTTGTATATTAAGTCTACTTTAGACTTTATTGCTAACATCCATCTTTCCATGATATGATCTTCATAAGCATCATCACATGAAGTCAGATCATTGTCAGATTCAACTGACACATGGAATCCATCCTCAAACTTATTTGAAGAGGTATTAATGTTTCATCTTTAATTGTCTATTTAGTTTCCGATTTCTGGAGCCTCATTATCTTCCCAAGATTAATGAGTCCCTTTACTTCATTTTCATCTTGATTCTCAAGAGAGCCATCCTCTAAGAATCACATTCTCAGAGATGAGATCCTTTAAGAATCTCAACGTCATAAAGTAGGTATCCAATACCATCCTTTATTTTCCTAATGAAGTAGCACTCTCCAGTGCCAGATTCCAGCTCAATTACATGGAACCTTATTAAAGATATATAATGTAGTCTCTACCACAATACATATACTTAGAAACTAAGAGATAATTATGCTAAGATTAATCATTGATCATATCACACATGATCAATCGTATCTCCCTACAACTCCATTGAGTTAAGGTTCATTAGGAGGGGTGAGATAGAAATGATATTCATATCTCTATAAGGTATTCTATGAATTCATCTAATAGATACTGACTACCTAGATTAGATCAAATTCATTTAATCTTCCTTCAAACTTTGGTTCTAAACCAAAATTGTGAAATCTTTGAACATTTAAAAGGTTTCTAAGTGAAGAGAAGAAATCTCATATAAATAATCATCAATAGATATCACATATCTATAATGTTTATTATGATATAGATGATTCACATACATCAATATGTATCAGATCCTGAATACCTTGACATCTTACACCTTTCCCAAAGAAGGGTGTATTGGATATTTTACTTTGAATACAATATTCATAAGTATGCAAGTTTTGAAATTTTAGACATTCTAAAGTTTCATCTCTTACTTGTCCATTGATCTCATCAATAGACATATGCCCAAAACATGATGCCAGATCATTGTCAAATGATCTTTATCCTCCTATTGATCTTTAGAGGTTTAATTTTCAGTATTAGAAATCTTAATGAACCATTCATTAATTTTCTAATTTAGTGGAATTCACTAGATGTTAGATTACTATCTGAAATATCCCCATCATAACTCTTTATGATAGGTCTATTTCAGAATTCATGCTTATTCCCAACATTTAGAAATAAACTATGAGTGTATTCTAATATCCAGGTCATAGAGACATTCTCTAAGACTAAGGGATCTCCCACTGAAAATATGAAGTATATTCATCCGGTGGAAATTATTGCAACAATTGCATCAATTCCAACATGGATGACCATTAAACCTTAAGATCAAATTTCTAATATTCTAATACATATGCAACCAATTGCAACTGTCATTAGAAGATTGATATACAATTATTAGACTTTATCTTATCAAATAAGTAAGTCAATTTCAATGATTATATGTAGATTATTCTGATGTACTATCCGATTCCTTCTCTAAGGATTCTAGATAGATTTGATAGTCATACTATCAACACATCAACACATTGCAGTATTGGCATTCATCCAACCTTTTGGATGTCATATGGAAGTCACAGAAGTACAGTCAACTCTTTGACTTTCCTTCTTACTTGGGTCCAACCCATGCTTCCACTGCGCTCCCTTTATCTATAAGCAACCATTGCTCAAGACAAAGGATCTCTTATGTTAAAATCAAAAAAATTTAATATAAGAGTATTTCAACATTTATACATGCTTCATTCAATTCATACAATATGAATATTATGAAGCTTCAAGAATGACTAGAGTGAAGATAGTAGAATGATGACACTCATCGTATCTACATCCATTTAAACTCTTAAAACTTAGGTTCAGGTAGGTACTCAAACAATTTGAATACATCATCTCCTATAGAGCCACCATTCTGCATAATGCAGAGAACCATGTCATTCATGATTATATGTCGAGAGCACATATGTATGCCAGAACATCTTCTTAGATTTTATAAGGATTATTTGATAATTACGATCATTATCGACATGTTCCTTCAAAAGTACGTTCGATGAGATCAAGACTTATAGAGACATACAAACCCTAGGGTTTTAGTCCTATTGTCTATTTAATTATCATTCCTCATTATTATGAGGAAACTTGCACATTGCAACTACATACATTATGTGTCCAATTGCAAGTACAATATCTAGATCACAGGTCCAATCCATGATATTCTACTGGTTATTCTTGAGTATAAAATTGAGTGGGATTAAAAAAGGATTATCTGAAATAAGAAATTTGCATAGACATATGTAAATATATAATTTACTTTGATTTAGGAATTTTTATATCAAAGTTGTCTTGCCATGTCAACAATGAAAGTTCATTCCCTTAATCACTTTCAATGTAAGAGATATACTTACCATTATATCTCAAGCAAGATCTGCGATCTCCTTCCTTATCTTTGTTACATCCCAATAATATGAGAACATGTAACTCGGATAAAAAGAAGCGTGAACACATTCCGCCTTGCAAGTTCAACTTGAATCTCCCAGTTCGGTCTTTAACACCCGGGCCCACTACCCCTACGGTGATGTTGACCCATCATTAATTGAACCAACCGTCAATAGGAATACAACTCACTATGCGCAATCCAATATCGCCCTAATAATATGAGGACCCGACATTGGGGTCACTATGCATACGTCCTTACTCTTTCGAGAAGCGACGAGCCCGATCCAAATGGATCATATGCGGGAGCTGTCACTTCGGACATGCGTCTCCTACATACAATATATGACGACGGAACCCTTCGCCTTGACGGGAGACCACGGATGTCACTTATGTGATCCTCCATATCATATTCAAATTCTAATTAATTATTATGAATCATATTCATATAATTAATTCTTCCAAGGGAAATAATAACTCTATTCATAATAGAGTGCTTAATTTGGATATAATTAACTTAATCATATTAAATTAATTACCAATCCAATTCAATCAACAAATTTGATTTTTACATGAATATATGGTATTATCTCAAAATACGTATTAATTCGAATTTTAATAATTAGAAAATACATCATGATCTCTTAGGCATCATTCGTTCCCTACCCGTTGTCATGGCTAGTACCGGCGGGAGTGGGACGGACCGCATCCGGTGCAACCCGCTACCCCAGCGATCCCCGACTAGACATCATATCTGCCTCGAAAAAAAATAATGCCGAGTCAATCACTTTGTACTTGAGATGATCATAGGTTCTTCAACCGAAATTATACCATATAGTAATAATCAAAAACATTTTTTGATTATAAGGAAATTTGCTAGACAAATTACCAATCCTATTCAAGCAAGGAGTTTGAAGATTGCATTTCCAATTATGATCTAGATCAAATCTAATCAATTTATTGGTTGAGGCCAAGTCAATTAGGGAAATAGTCATCATTAAATATTTATCAAATATTTTCCATAATTATTTCATGAAATTAACAATTAATTTCACTACTTGACAATCACATGGTTCTTGATTAGGACTGTAATTTTAGCAGTGACTCCTACTTACTAAAATTAACATATCTCAATCAATTTAAGTCCAAATTAGACAAAAATCAATTTTCAAAGATTGCTAATTTGATTTAAGACAGAACCTAAGTGATATTTCACGCATTTCGAGGTGTTTCTAAACAGTAATTAACTCATTAATCATGTTAAGATTCGCAGTTCCCGTAGCAGTGAATACATGTTCATTAAAATGACAATATCTCGAGCAAACGGAATCCAAATTACGTAAACTCAGATCCTATGATTTCCTTATTTAATGGGGAACAAAATCCAAGTATTATTTTTTGTTTAAACAATTTAAACAGGGCCGAAAAATTACACTATACAGAGATACGAAAATAAAATGCGATAAAACTTTCGCAACCCTAACGAACCCAAGTCGCCTTCGGTTTTATGGATCGTATCCAAAACCTTCAACCTGCGGCTCTGATACCACTTGAAGGATATGGGATAATCCTCAAGCGCATCACGGAAGTGTGAGCGTCGTATCGAATACGACGAGGAGCAACTAGTCGCACTAGTTGCTCGGTGCAGCGGAAATTAAAAAATAAATTCATGCAACGAAACCACATGATCCAAGAACACTTCTCGAATCGTTTTGTCTAAACCACAAACAAGTAATAGGATTACCTCTTGAAGCGTGGTTGCGATCGAGTCTCTAAACGAAGAGACCTCATGTCTCAAGTCCGATCCAATGGAGGAGATGCTTGCGATTGCGGGGATGAATCACGTGCTTCTCGCAATCCATGTTGATGATCCAAGCGGCGGATCTCCTGATCTCGACACACGAGATCCGACGTCTTCTTCACGAGCGAGGCGCACCGAAGGAAACGGAGATCCACGAGCAAACGATCGGGCAACATAACGACGATGCTGCGGCGATGGAGACTCTCTCTAGGGCATCCATGGTGGACGGCCATGAGAGGGAGAGAGAGTAGGCGTGTAGAGAGAGAGAAGTGCTTCAATAGCATGTACTAAGAGAGCATGGTATGCCTCTCTATTTATAGGGTTTTGGGATCCATGGATCTCAATCCATGGGACTCATAAAATCAATGGATGAGATTGATTTATATTTAATCCAATGGTCAAGATTATTGTTGGTAAAAGCCAACAACTTGTGATTTAATTTAGATCAAATATATTTGATAAATCAAATACAAATCAATCCTAAATTAAACCAATAAAATAAAGGAGACAATCATCATGGAGATTACATCTCCTATTGGAACAAGGTGGACGGCCACTTGTTTTTAATTGGAGGCAATCTCATGAGATCTCATGAGATTGCATATCTCCATGAAAATCTCCATTATTTATTCCAACAACTTTTATTGAGATTTATTCTTCAAAAATAATTCATAATTAATTTTGAGAATATTGCAATCTTGTCATTGGAAATTTTTGAATCACATTCACAACCCAAGACAAAATATAATTTACATTTTCAATTAATTACATAATGTGTATCCAATACACATTAATAGTTAATCAATAAATATAAATTATAATTAGCTCTCTCTAATACATTATAAATCATATTTATAATATATTATGAATAATTGGATATTACTATCCACATTATTCTTATCCACAATAATTAAATCACATTTAATTATATTGGATAACTTATTCTCATGTGCTCAAATAATATGAATCACATTCACATTATTTACATCTTTGGTAATTAAATCACATTTAATTATCTTAGATAACTCTTTTTATAATATGAATCGAATTCGTATTAATCATGACAATTAAATCACATTTGACTATTCTTTTTCTCAATGCTCGGATACATATATCAACAATAGAATTATCCATGAACTCTTTCAAGGATAATGTGCTTTCTCTGCGAATACTTGGAGATAAGGACAAGGTGATTGTATTGTTCCACGTATAGTGACTTGGGTATTGAGATTACATCTCAAATCCAGATCTCGGGCCTCTCATAGAGGCTTGATTAAATCAAGACCGCATATCTAATCTTCTCATTGCATCTGAATCACATTCAAGTCAATGTCCAACATTTGGATCAAGATCAGATTACTTCTCTACTGAGAGAAGTCACTAAAATCCAGACCCGTTTCATCACTCCCTAGGAATGGAAGCGTCATGGTTATACAATCGTTTATGATCACATCACCCTCAGGTATTCCCAATACCTGTACATCCTGCATACTGGAAGACTCAGAATAAACCCGAAGTATTATATCAACTTTATACTGTCTACTTCAGGGTTTTATCAGTAAGTTTCTCATTTTGATCATTGGAGTTGGTATCGATCATATACTTTCCAAAAGCATATATCATACCTAGGTCTTGATCGTATACTTTCCAAAAGTATATATCAAACCTACAAATTCAGTCAAGCTTCCAAAGCGAGACGACCGTACGCACGAAATTTGATTCTTCCCAATATCTCATGAGTGAGCTCATGTCTTCCGGTTTAGTAGTGAACCTGTATGATCCCTTTGAGAGATCGTATTACTCGTATGCCTTATATGCACACCAACGCACCGGTGTATAGACCTTGGTTAGGTCATCAACCTATTGGTCTGCCAAATGTACATACTCAGACATATAGTAACACATATGTCTTCGGTCAGAGGATACGTGCCTATATCATGACAGCATACGATATAGGACTTCGGTTATCTCGATCTCATTAAATCAACTCTTTGACCTAACTAATATGACACCTCCAAATCTCTATTCCTATGTAGAGGACCTACATCAAGAGGTCGGTCAGATATCAGCCTAACTGAGAAAGGATTGCCATCTCCTACTCAGGCTTGAGATCATCTCTTAACAATCATTTGATGGTGCTTGATGAGTCCTCAATCTAACTCATTAGATGTTTATCCAAGCACCAGCCTCTATGATTCAATATTTGAATCAACAGCTGTATGATCATCAAGATGGCCATGGTACATAATCCTAATTGTACTAAGGGACCTATTATGCAAATTAGTTATTCTTCATTTCAGATCAGAGAATGATATTTGCAATAACATTTATTGCATAATGGCTCACCGTGAGATCGCATTTCCAACAGGGTTCTCATGAATCGCCTCAGATTATTGACAATGTTGAGTCAATGGAATCGATGTGGGTGTCGGCGGAGTCCCGACTAAACCATCCATGGATCAACGTCATGAAGCAAGATAAGATTGATGTAGGAATAAGGATATAGTAGTCAACGATGAATGAAAAGGAGTGTAAAATAGTATAAAGGCTCGAAATGAGCAGGGGGTCAAAGAGAAGACACATATGACAAAATTTTACGCAGGTGCGTGAGACTTGATCTTTGAACCTTAATGTAGATCCATACAAACACAATTCAAAATTGGGTTCCTCAGCTCAACACAATGTGAAGCCATAAAGGGTCAACTATTTTTATCTTTTCATTTTTAGAGTTGTTATTTCAAGCATATCTTGTAACAAGTCCTTAGTACGCTAACCCTATAGGAGTGAGAGTACTGCCAGAAAAGTATCTTCTACTTATCCTCCTCCTTTGTAACGTGTAGTCTGCACTTTTTGAGGTCCTTGTAACCCTTCCTGGATCCTTACTCAGCCAAAGAATAAGAGGGAGGAAGCCAATAGGAGAAACCACTACTTCCATCCTCGCTCGCAACGTAATCACTCGTGAGTGTGCAAGGACCTACTCGGGCGTAAACAGATGAGACAGACACACCCGCGGGGGTGTGGCCTAAGCTCAGTACTTCGGACCAAGTCAATATTCCACACAAGGTAGGAACTCCATCGATGATTGGGCCCTACTCGGTCATGTACGATAGAAGCACCGATACTTCAGAAATCCAAGCGATACGTAAGGTAGATACATACTGTGTTTTGGGCTCTGATCCTTAGCGGGGCATGCCTCTCTCATGGGAGAGGTTTTGGTTCCTTCCTAAAGCACTTGAAAACAATGAGGGCTTTATGAACCCAACGCAATGGAGTCCATTACAGATTTTAATTAAGGTCGAAGTTTATTTAGCAGTCCCCTTGTTTTAGATTTTTGGTTTTTACTTTTTTGGATATTTTACATACAATCACCTAACGATTTTGTAGATTCTTATTTAAGTCTTAGGTGCTCAAAATCAGAGGGAGATAGCGAAAAAATCATGCAAATCGATTCAATGATGGAAATCTCATCATTGAACATAATGATGCATGCAGTTAGAGGACTTACAATGCTTCCCAGCTCTCTACATGTGGTATGCAAAACAAAATTTTTAAACCTATCTACATGACTGTGTGCAATCAACAAAATCACCCTAAACAGTAGCTGCTATTAGTTGTGAAGAACCATATGTTAATTATTCAGAACTGAGACCAAAAGCTCGGTCTTTGCTGCCACTCGGTGCTCGCCACAACGGGTCATGCAAGTGTTGTATGTGACCTCTCTCGGCACGCGGTCTCAAGTCCAAATAATTAACAATTATTACTTTAAATAGAACCAAACATAAGAGATTATAGGCACAAAATTCTTATTAGGATTTGGAGCTAATTACCTATGCAAGCAACCTAAAGTCTAGGGGCTCCAAGCATATAAAACAAATAAAGAGAAAGGCGGAAAACTGAAAACATTGAGAAATAAATGAAAAAAGGTGATGAAAATGCGAGAAAACCACGACGAGGTCCCCCAGTGAACAATCACCCAGGCACTAGACCTCATAGAGAAGAGTAGTGTCCAAGTTCATAATTATTATAATAAATAATGAATAAATGAATAATTCTCTCTCACCAAGATAAAAGAAAATTCTAAAATTAAAATCTAGACTAATTGGTATCCTTGCTATGCATGTTGCCTCTCCAATTGGTCATGTGAAGAAGATCAATCTCCACCTTGCTCGATTGCATCGTCCTCCTAAGAGGTCATCCTTGTGTAGCGAGCCCTCGCAACAAACACAACAAAAGAGATGTATTACCATATTAATCAAATAATGTATTTAAATAGAATGTGAAATGAGGTACATACAAGTAAGAGATAAAAGAATAAATGAATCAATAAATATGTACAAAGAAATGAATAAGTGAATAAATAAAAGATAAATAATTACAAATAGGCTACACTACGTTGCTCCTCGGTGCCATTTGATGGCTAAGAATTTCCACGTGAGTCCAAAAGTATCCTCACAGCATGCGAATATAAGTTGTCGCGGAGGCGACCCAAGAGAATTCTCGAGTCAATCAACAAGTACCTACAATATAATAATAAGCTATGAACACCCAAAAATGTGAGGCATAATTTATTAAACTCTACAAACAAAAATGTATAACATGTAAGCATGTAGAGGTCGAACACAGAGAGCAAACTAGGAAGCCTCTGATTATTGCTAATCAATATGTATTATGTATTTATTTGTCTTCAAATCTTTTTATGTGGGTTTTTGGTTTTTGATTTTTTTAATTAGTATTAAATGTAGGTAATTTAATAATAATAATAATAATAATAAGATATATTAGATTAATATCTATATATATATGTATGTATACATATAGGTATAGATATACACATAAGGTAGATATATATATACATATATATATATATATATATTTGTTTTTAATTTTGATAATCTTTACTTTCTTTTTAATTTTTGAAAAAAAATAAAAATATATTGATATAAAATATCTTAGTACATAGTGTAAGTATATTACTAATATATACATATATTATAGACATATAGATAATATATGGTGTGTATATCTAAAAATAGCTCAAAAATACAAAGAAATGTTTTTTCCTTTTTTGTATTTTTCTCGTGTTTTTGTGATTTTTCTAGAATTTTTGCTAATTTTTATGTATTTTTAAAATAAAAAACATCCCAAAACAGGGATTAAATAAATAAGCAGAATAAATTTGAAGATTAAAATTAGCAAAAAAAAAGTCCAAATATCTCCAAATCAATTTGGATAGATATATAATAATATAAAAAATTCAGAAATAAAAATAAATACTTTTGGGAATTTTATATATATTTTATTGGATTTTGTAGCTTTTTAAATTTTTATCATTTTCTTTTTCTATTTTAGGGATTTTTGTTCTGGAGTTAATATTGGGCATAATCGATAGGGGTT
This sequence comes from Ottelia alismoides, assembly GCA_037367405.1. Taxonomy (NCBI): domain Eukaryota; kingdom Viridiplantae; phylum Streptophyta; class Magnoliopsida; order Alismatales; family Hydrocharitaceae; genus Ottelia; species Ottelia alismoides. The sequence goes on along the minus strand of JAZKJV010006971.1, from coordinate 488,309 downwards.
GATGGGGTCGCCCCCTGGGGGCAGCCAACATGGCTGCCCCGCCCCATTTTTTGTCAACTTTTTTTGAAAAATATCGCATGTATATTCATCCCTATATCCCTCCTACATACCACTCGAATTTCGTCAGAAACAGAGACTCCTACGGCCTCCATCCAGACATGGTCGATTTATAAAATCCTACGACCGTTAAAAAAATGATGTCTGGATGGAGGTTGTAGGAGTCTCTGTTTCTGACGAAATCTGAATGGCATATAGGAGGGATATAGAGATGAATATACATGGTGATATTTTTCCAAAAAAATAAAAACATTTAGCTAAAATTAAGGTAGGGGCCCCATTTTTCCCTAATCGATAAAATATATTTTGTAATTTTTCAAGGTATTTTAATAATTTTTTACATTTTTAAGACTAAATAGAGACAATATGATCACTGTTTGAATTTTAATAATTACATAAAGGACAAGAAATACAAATAAAAATTAGAATATAGAAATTTTTCATCACATGCATTTACGTGCTTTTTTGTAAAAATAAAGATAAATAATAGCTATTCATAGCAAAATAAACAAGAAATAACATTTAATAGTATAGCAGGGACCTCTTTGCAATTAAAGGAAATATTTCCATCATTTTCGAACCTAATTACAAAATTCAGGAGCAATCATGTGATTTTCCGCAAAATAAATAAATTAAAAATGCCCTAGAAGGGACTTTATGCAAATATACAAATGTTCCAGGTCTATTGTGCAATTTTTCCGAAAAATATAACATTGAATATACAATTTTGTGTATTAAAAAATAAATAAATAAAAGCAGAGGATATGCCTACAAAATACACAACTCACGTGGCAAGCCATGTGAGCTGAGTAGGCATGGACCTATGTGCAAATACATGGAAGTACATGGTGCTCTATGCAATTTTCACACATTTATTTACACTCCAGACAAATATTTAAGTGCTAAAAAAAATACAAAAAGGCGGACCCCTTATTGTGCACCATCCAACGGCTCCGGATGCTTTACTCGGACATGTGGCTGACAAAGGATGCACGATGACGCTTGGACGGGGACAGCTGGGATTAGATCTCGGGTTGAGATCCAACGGTTGAAGCTATATATATATATATATATATATATATATATATGTATATGTATATATAACAACCCCCGTTGATTCTGGTGTGTGGATCTTCATCGAACGGTGGATGAAGATGGTTGAAGAACAACCAAGAACTTGTCGCAGGTGATAACCAAGGAAAATTCGATGGTCGTATGGTTTCACAAGGCGAAACACCCACAGAATAAACGAAAGCAATGAAGAGCATGAAGTGAGTTAAAATTTATCATTCTCTACCACATGATGCATAACAAGTAAGCACGTCGATGTCGAACCACAGAGGGCAATATGGGTGGCCTATGGTTATTTGTGAACAAAGTGTAAATGTACAACCATGTCATTTATTATGTATATACATATATCTTTTTGTGGGTTTTAAATTAATTTTTTATATACTTTTATGGATTTTGTTTTTAATTTTGTAATTATCTATTTTCTTTCTATATTTTCATATTTTTATAATTCTTTTTATTTTAATATATATAATATAAGTTATATATGGCTATATATGACATATAGAATAATATAATTTTAAATACAAACAAAAATAAATAAAATACAGAAAATACTTTGTTTTTAGGTTTTATATATTTTTATGATGTTTTTGAAATTTTCTGAATTTTTACTCATTTTTATTTTTATTAAAATAAAAATACTCAAATTAGGGATTTAATATATATTAAAAATTGATTTAAATTTAAAAAAATAAATAAAGTCCAAAATTATCAAATCAATTTTAATATATAAATATTTATATAAAGAAAATTAAGGAATAACAAAACATATTTTTTTTGATTTTTTTAATGAATTTTTAGATTTTTATGAAGGATTTTAGGGTTTTTCCATTTTAAGCTTTTTCTTTTTCCATTTCTAGTAATTTTTGGTCTGGAGTTAAGATATGATAAAATAGATAATATACAATTTTTTGGAATTTTTAAAGACATTTTTATATTTTTTTGGTATTTTATAAGTTAGACAGAACAAAAATGAACTCCTTTTGATTTTAGTAAATGGTTAGAATGCCCAAAATACAAAATAAAGATGTAGCATGAAAGTACATGCTACCAGGCATCTAACCCTATTTTTTCAAGATTTTATGAGCTAGGGTGTTATTTTTAATAAATGAAATCCAAGCTCCAAAAATACATAAGCTGGTAGGGGCATAATTGCAAATAAAATAGATTTCAGGGGTGCAAGTGCAATTTTCCCAAAAAAATACAACGTAAATAAAGTTTTATTGGACTAAAAATAAATACAAAAAGAGTCAGGGGCTTATATGCAATTTACCCAACTCACGTGGTACGACACGTGAGCTGAGCTGGACTGGATCCAAATGTAATTCAAATAAGTACAGGTGTCTATTTACAAAATGTCCATTTTATTTTAAACATTATATTTTATTTTATAGGATAGAATAATAAATACAAAAAGCGGGGGATGGATTTAGCAATTTACCCCCTAAGGCGTGTGATCGAACGACGGGCTTTCGTCCACTTGCCACGCGTCTTCATCTGGAAATATGATACCACTTCGATCTTGGACGAATCAGATTAGATCGCGGGGGGCGATGGGCGGTCAGGCGCGGCTGCATCTAATAGCGTCTGGAGAATCTGGAGGAGGGGCTCGATCCAATGGTTCTAAATCTCCCTATAAGAACAAGGAAGAACATAGAAGGTGGCGAGCTTTGATCATCGCTGCGGCCCAACTCCGGCGGTATTCATCTGCTCCAAGCTTCGCAATAGGGAGCAGGAGGGTCCCTCGATCTACAGGAGGCTTCAGAATGGCCTGAGGGTCACCGGAGCTCTCCCGAAGAGTCGGAGACGAGGAGGAGCTCCAAGAACCCTTGGCGAGTCGCAAAATGGCTCCAGCCATGCGTGAAGGGATTGTGGGACCTGCAAAAACTTTCCTAGGTCGAGGGCAAGTTGCCTCGACCCCTTAGCAAGCCAGGTGGACAGTTGGCAAAGCAGGGTGACGTGTCTCTAGCGAGTGGAGGAGGGGAGACATGAAACTCCAGATCCACGATGGATCTGGGTGAGCGAAGTGTGTTGGGGCATGAGAGAAACATGGAAGAGTAGAATGGAGGCGGTAGGCAGATCTTAGGACAACGGAGCACGATGGATGGGGTTCGTCGAAGCGGGGCTCTGACGAACTTCGAGTAGGTTATTTTACATTAACACACCTAAAAAAGACCTAAACAAAGGATAGAGATTAAAACCTACGACTAAGTATTACTTAAAACGCAAGGAAAAGGGCATCTCTTATACCTGAGAGAGCTCAGGGAGCATGGTGGCTGGTCAACCGTCTTAGATCGCTCTGCCTTGCCTGATCGCACGCTCCTAGGCTCAGGGTTGTTCATGTTGTCACCAAGTACACACACACAAGGGGTTCAGGGCTTGGAGAAGGATCCAAACTTGAAAGAGAGGTGAAGATTTTTATTTATACATAGAGGGGACAACCCTTATTGGCCGGCGATTAGGGACGATGGGGAGATATGCACAATGGGTTTAAGGTTAGGGCGTGTATTAGGGTCGATCAGAGAGGGGTCAGGTGAGGGATTTGATCGATTTGAGTGATAGACATGCCCAGGAAAAAGGGGAGAAGATGGGTTGCGTGAAGGGCAGGAACAATAGAGGAGGCGGAGGAGGAAGTTGACCGGGGTCAAGTCTCCTTGGATGTTGATTGGTCCACTTGGGACGCAAAAGGACAAAATAACAGGGTTAATTCGAATTTAATTAATTAAATATAGTAAATGATTTTATTAATTTTTTAGTATAAAATAAAAAACATTTATTATTTTATTTAGTATTTTATTATGATTTTTATTTATTTTTTTGATGTTATTTATTAGTAGTTAATTTTTAGGGGTATATTTATGGGTATATTCATCTATATTTTAATTCTTTTATTTTTATTTTGTATATTTTATTTATATATTTACAACTTATTTTTAAGTATAAATATATTTTTATTATATTTTTGTGATGTTATTTGTATACTTAAATAAATAGAGGTACATATCATAAAGGTATATGTATTGTATATTTACCTATGTGTTTTTTTTGTATTTTATTTTATTTAATGTTTATTTTATGGTTTTATTTTAGATGTTTATTTTTAATGATATATACAGTAGTGTAAAAATATAAAAGAATAAATAATGAAAGAATGAATCTCACTTTTATTTATATACATGTATTATAATAGGTATTTTTACATATGTTTTATAGGTTTATTTTAATGTTCTATTGTGGTTTTATTTTAGTTTCAATGTGTACATACGTTTAAATAATATTTACAAAATTATAAAAATGTAAAATTGTAAAAAATAATAAAGAATAAATAAAATGAATATTTTAATTAGGTATATTATACAATAGGGGTCCAAACCTAAATTTCACACCTTAACTCCAAAAAATATGAAACCACCTTCATTAAACAACTTATCAAAAGTTATATACAATTAAAGATGATTTTGATATATTTTGAGCTTTTATTTGAGATATGGGTATGAGAAGTTGGGATTTTAGAATTTTATTTAGATTGTAACTTGTACATTGTGTATTATTTTTGTATAAAATTAAATTTGTATTTTTATTTACATTATTATCTACAACTTTTGTGTACAATGTTTCTTCATCTGATGTATAAGAAGTGGGAAAATAAAATAGGTTCCAAAAATGAATAAAATAAAAAGGGGATTTTATTGGATTTTTGAACCCTTATCTCCCCCTACTTTATTCCTTGCCGACCTATCCATCAAGATGCCTAGGTCTCGGGGTTTAGGGTCATAAAATATCTTTGATATTTTATTCTTTTTCTTTCCTTTTTTTATTCTATAATTTTGGCATTAAAAATATTATTATTTACACAATAAATGCAATAAATGATGAATGTTAATTTGTATAAATTAATGATATTTACATGCATTAGCTAGGGTTTTTAAGGCTAAAATGATCGAATAAAGGTGATGAAATGGAGATTCATCAGTAGGCGAGTTTAGATCCGATCAATCATGCGCTTCTGACCCCCTGGGACTCTACCAAATGTCTCTGAACACTCATGCGGTAGCTCCGCACTTGTGGAAGCCCTCAAAAGTGCCAAGGGGTCACTGATAAAACTATGGAGCTTCGTCATTGATGAATCTCGTATTCATCACTCTAAATCTCATTTATTAAGCTCAAATCCCTAAAAATCAACAGCATTCTTGCATCTATTTTGCATAATTAGCATTCATGCATGTTTTCATAAGAATTACATTTTAGCACAAAAATCTGCACAAAATAAGAAGCCAAAAATCCAAGCCAAATTGACCTGTAAATAAGCCTGACTTCCCAGATTTTTAACTCATTCATGCTAACTCCGAATAACTCAAAACCACTTCCACTGTGTACATATTACTAACAAGAATAAAGGAAAAATACAAAAAAATAACTAACTCAAATAAGTGGACCAAAAACTCAAACCCTAATTCCAGGATTTTCGGACTAAAAGCCACATATCTCCCACATTCAGTGTCCGATTGAATCCTACTCACTTTTGAACTAATGTACATTCAATTACCTTCAAAACAAGACCAAGTTCAAGTGAATCGGAGCTCATATGTGAAAGTTGGGTTTTGGACCTCTTTTGTACATTGTATATTTTCACGGTTTTTACCTTGTATTTTACGTATATATTTTCTTAATCAATAAAAATCAAAAAAAAATTAGATTAATGTGTCTTTATTTATCTTTTATTTTACCTTAATTTTTCCGGATTTTTATCATGTTTAAAAATGACATAAAAATTATAAAACCCAAAAATCAAGGTGTTCTATGTACATAGAATACCCCAAAAATTCACTTTGTGCAAATGACCGATTTTGGCTTTGATGTCTTCATGAAAATTGTAGATCTCATCGAGACGAGCAACTTTTGTGAAGAAACTTTTTCGATCCGAGGTCGTTTACTATTTTTTATCGATTTTACAAAAGGATTTATTCTCGAATTTTGTGGTGCTGACACGTGGCAGCACCTGGTACCGCCACGTGTCAGCCGTTTTTGGGCTTATTATATTTTCGTTTTGTAAAAAAAAAATAAAAAAAATAATAATAATTAAAAACCATGCACGTGCGTCGCACGTGCCTCCCCAGGCACGTGCTCCGCACGTGCCCCCAACGGGGCCCCTCACTCGCCACGTGGCTCACATCTGGCCGCCCGATCTCGGCCGATCGGACGGCCAGAGGTCATCGTCCCCAATCAGCCCCCCTTCCCAAATTGGGAACGCCGCCGCGCCGCCCCCGATGATTCCGCCGCGTATCCCGCACCTCCGCCGCCCCGCGTATCTCAATCACATCCCCATCTCCGATCAAATCCCAGATCTCCCCGATCTCCAATCGAATCCCGCGTATCATCCCCCGATTCTCCTGCCATCTCCGGCGAACGCCCCCTAACCCTATTTAAACCATCGCCGCCCTCGTCGACAACCATCCGCCGATACACCTAGGTTACCCTCGCCGCGGTGACAGCGCCGGCGAGGTATCTTGGAGGCGAGATCCGAGCTATCTCTGGCTCGTTGCACCCACGGCGAGTATCCCCTCCGACCGTTGCTGCTCCAGCTCCGCCCCCCGGCATCGAGCCTACGACGACTTTTCGACTATTCCGCTCCTAGCTCGTTACCATCCACTTCATCGACAACCGCCTTCGACGACAGCCACCGCGCTTCCAGCTGCTTCGCCTACGCCGGGCTCCAACTCCACCTCGACGCGCGCCACCACCTACGGCTGCACCACCAACGCTACGCCATCACCAGCCTCCTCAGCCTCTTCGCCGACTCGTTGAGCCACCTTCACCGCTCACGCCCCTTTACCGCGGACTCCTCCACTTCGCCGCCCTCTTGGCCGTGTGTCGGCAAGAGGGAGGCCGGCGTTACTCCGCCGCGGCCCTCGACGACAACACCTCCGCCGGATCGTCCCCGTCCCCGACGCTACTCCGCCGCGACACAACGCCAACAATCTCCAGGAGCACCCCCGCCTTCGGCCGGCACAGAGGCCGAGACCCCCGCCACGTGCGCAGCGCGTGAGGGCGGGGGGACGTCAGCCGTACCCCATCTCCAGGTCACGTGCTCCGCACGTGACCTCGGGTCATTTGTGGACATCACCCCTGGACTTCCTCATAATTGCAAGGACGCCCCCACCGACCAGGTCACGTGCTTGTCACGTGACCTGGTGGGAATTTTGCACAGCTTCTCCCCAGGCTATCGGTATTTACATTGCAGCCCTTTGTTTTTTTTTTATTTATTTATATTTGCATTTGTACCCCTGTGTTCCCCCTCAGTTTTGAACCTCTTATTTACATTATCTAATTAATCTAAAAATAGCATGATGTTTGTTAATTAATTCTCTACTGATTGACATCTTGTAGGTAATTTTATGATTGACGGTTAATTAATAAATATTTGTTTTGTGAAAATTGGCATATTTTACCCATTTTCTGCTCTAAAATTGATAGTTGATTAACCGTTGTTCTAAAAATCCTCGAAAAATCACATTTTGTAGAGTTAATTATTCTTAACATTGTGCCCAAAAAGAATTGAATTTGCATGCATATTTTGTCCTATAAAAATCATTTTGCATCCTTTAGTATTTAATTTTTAGTAGGTATTAAACCCCACATTTTCGAGGTTTAGGATTTTTCTGCGATCCGTCACATAGTGATAGATCTCATATAATTTTGATCTTCGAAAATAAGTAGGTTTGATATTTATTAAAATTAAATATTAAAAATCATTTTGTTTACATTTAAAAATTCATAAAAATTCATATTGCATCCAAAAATTCCAAAAAAATTGCAGTGCATCCATTTCATTATAGTTTACATTGTGGCCAAGTTTCGTATTTTTCGGACATCATTTGGACGTTATTTACATTTTAGTCCCTAAAATAAGGCCAAATTTGCACGTGCACCCCTAATTCATTGAAAAATTCCAAAAAAAAAGACCGCTTCGAAAACCGAACACGAACTTTGATAGACTTAATTCTAGGTTGTTCCTTTGCCTCCTTGTGATCGACCTTGGGACTTGCCCAAGTAAAATAAACATAAAACCACGAGATTAAAAATTGAAAATCATTTGTGGTATTTTCTTGACCGTTTCCGATTGCCGCCTACAACGCACAATACGATAAAAACACATTATTAAAAGCGACATTTCCGGATTCGTCAGATGGCGCCGTTGCCGGGGAGGCAAACGGCTTAGATTTTTGTCTAAAAATTATTTTTGTTCGGTTTTCCGCATTCGGGTAGTCTGACCCCCGAATTTTTCATTGTAAATTTCATTTTTATTTTTCTGCAATTTATTTTCAGCATTTATTTTTCATATTATTTTGAGTCACTCTCTTACATTTTCTCTCTTTTTTTTTTGCGAGGTACCTTGTACGTGGAGCGGTTTTCAATAACCGACGCAACTTCACCAAAAACCACAATTAATTTAAGATCGAGTCGAGTCGTGAGAGAGAGTAGAGTCTAAGTTTTTAATTTCTGCACTTTTAATTTCTGCAATTTTACAGCGGTGTCCGTTTGGACTCTCGCGTGTGTAAAAGACCTTGAACTTTATTCTGTGGTGTGTCGTGGCCTGTTTCACTCTCCCGGCGAGGGTGGGGCCCGACTTGAGTGGCGATTAGGATAGACCTGCACATACGGCTCTCAGAGCAATTTAATTTTTGATTGTGCTCGTAGGATCTTAAGCCACACTTCACTTTAATCGAGACGCACATAGATCGTTCAATTTAGCCAAAAATTTAAATCAATTCTTCCCGCTAATAGAACTTTCTGCTTAGGTGCGGTTTTCCATCGGCTTGCATTTCATTTAGAATAATTTTTACATTATGTCTAGCATCCCACATGGAGATTGCGAGGATTCACTGTAAGTCTTCTAACTGAGCATTCATCATAGTTTTCCGCGTGCATCGGCTTTTCTCGAATTCCTCTCTCTTGTTTCATAACATAACTTTAAAGGAAATTGGGACTGGACGGTAGACGTGTATTTGTGCTCATCTAATTTTTCAGTGATCACCTCATTAAAATCGGGACTGCTAAATATATCTGATTTCAAAGAACCCATAAAATCAAGAATTTTTGCGGGAGAGCAACCCCGACATTGTTTGATTTATCTTGCAGCGAGGAGAGAAACGCACACTAGGATAGAGCCCAGCTCCAAACCTAAACAGCTCGTCTAAACGGTTTGCAAGATTGAAATTATCACCAACTAAAATTGAAAAGATAATAGCCGAAATCTTACGGCTTCATTGTGTGAGTTGGTGAACCCGGGGTTTGATTTGTGTTTGTATTGGTGTGCGTGAACCGATATCGAAGATCAATAGCCGCACATTTGATAAAATTTTCTGTCCCATACAATCATCTCTCTCATCTCTTGATTTTAATCTCATCATGGAAATTTTTCCAAATTTCAGATCCAACCCATCATTTCTTTCAAAAATGACCGAACACCACTATGAAAACAAATCTATGTCGGTTTGGCCCAAATCCACTACTTCCTCTTCGTTTAATCCTCCAACATTTGCGGGAAGCTTTCAACCGCAGATGACTTCGACCTCATTAAATCCTTTCTCAAATCATCCAACCACACCATCTTGGACTAAACCATCTTATTCTCACTCTCTCGCCAATGAAACATTTCAAGATCAAAATTTCTTTAAATCCCATGACTGGCTGAGAACCCAAACCCAGATGGAAAGATATGCACTTAATGATCATCAACGTTGGATTAACCACGACAGAACCCTCGTCAGACATGAAACCCATACAGAGGATTGGACAGACCTCCTAGACACATATAAACCCTGTATGTTGACTCCACAATATCAAGATCTGACCAAACATGATCAACTGACCGAACTCCACTCAGATCAAATAAACGTACCTGTACCATATGAGCAGCCTCCTTCCATAAATTTTGAGGATAAATTTTCAAGAAATGATCGTATAATGGATATTCCAAGAAATTCTCCTCATTGCACGTACAGAAAAATGGAAGACGGAATCATTGAACAAAATCTGAGTGCTCCCGTGATTGATCATGAACTAAATTGTGAGGATAATGTTTCGAGGATAAAAACGAGATTTGAATTGATGGAGGATAGATTTCAAAAATTTGCCGACCGAGTAATCTCATTCTATGGTGGATCGGATGTAAAACTAAATGAGGAAATGATTGGATTCCATGATGAAAATTTGGAGGATATTCAAAAACCTAGGGATGACTCTAATATCAAAACTTCTGCTCATTATTCCCCTAGGAATGACTATGCCTCTAATCCATACTCTGAACATCAAGGCCCCTTCTCATTTAAGGAAGACACCACATCGCCACACCACACAGAAAATACAAAAAAATTTGAAAATCCAGAAAATTTCATAAAAATTGAATCTGAAGAAGATCTGAGGAATTTGGATCCTGCTTTACGGGAAGCACTGGAAAAATACTTGATTTTTGAACTTCCCATTATAAAGGCCATTGAACACTTCCCTGACCTCAAGAAATTTCTAATGGACAGATTAATCATTAAAAAGTCAGGAAGGATTAGAACAAAAACTGAAAGACATATCTTGTCAATGGCCTCCTCCTTGGTGTTGAGGAGAAAAACCAAGAGCCGCATAGTGAAGCGGTTGCCCAGATTTGACTGCAAAATCAAAGACACAATCTTCACACATGCTCGTATTGATGACGATTCACCGATCAATATCCTCCCGACCTCTGTATTTCACGAACTCAAGCTCGGGCCAATTCGGAAGATACGAGAGATTGTTCAATTGGCAGACCGATCGATAAAAAGGCCGAGAGGAACCATTTCTGTCATCATGAAATTCCAAGGTGCTCCGCTCAAGGTAGAATTCACGATTATTGATATTGAGCATCAAGGAGAATTCACCCAGTCTCCAATCATTCTCGGAAAACCATTCTTGGCATTGGCCAAGGCGAGTATCGATTGTGAGACTCGGGAAATAAATTTTACGGCATTGGAGTCACTACGATCTGATACAGTCTTTGAGGAACCACGATTTTCTGAGGTAACCCACGAAATCCCCAACAACCGCAACCATAAAACGGTAGAAGAGCCCTACCCCACTGCTACACCTGAGATTGCGTTTGTTAATGAGACTATTGGTTTAGAGACTCTCCCCGATATCTCAATTCCCGCAGCTTTCTACTACGATCCTGAGACATTTGCATGGTCGCACCCTGGAGCAACCTACTCTGATTATCTTGACCAAATCCTCCCAAATCAAGAGTGCACCAACATTCAGGAAACAAAGAACGAACACGTAGCCCGAACACCGACCAAGGAGAAGAATTTTAATGGCTATTCATCTGGTTACTCAAGTGAACCGACATCTTCACGAAACAAGGAAAAGAAAGTCACCTTTGATCTTTCGGAAGAGGAATCGGTTGATGATCCCTCATCAGGTCCGGAAAAGGTAGTCTACATGAGTGAAGTCTGTTCGGCATCTCTAAAGCCATATCTGCGCAAGGATCCAAAATTTGATTCTCGTTGGACAACTCCCGTTCCTAATTATTACTCATCCAAAGCTGATGCTCCTGCATTCTTCAAATACACTGGAATTATTTCTTATGATCTGACTGAGACCGGAGCATCTGAATATTCATCTAAGGACAAACTGATTGATCTTAAAAAGGAACGAAGCTTGAGGAAACAATTGAAGAAACAAAAAGACATGAACATCTGGAGTATGTACACTTTCAAATACTATTCCTCTGAGGATAACTCTGATGATGGATATCTTTCATCCGACTCAAACACTTCGTCCACTATCCATCACGATAGTTCTGAGGATGACACTGATAATAGTTGGGAATCATATGCCTCATCTCCGACTCATCATTACGATCTCCCACCGCAGGCTCACAAGAAGATCAGCCGTAAACCGCCTTAATCATCGGCTACCCACCCCCCTCCCGACCACATCGGTCTCCTTGTACAGCTTCTTCCTCTACTTAGGCCAAGGCCTAAGTATAGGGGGGACCGATGCCATCTATATATACCATCACACTCCATCTCCAGATCGACTCGTTTCCACCCTTCTTCTATACTCAGACTGACCAGAGCCTAAGTATAGGGGGAACCAACGTCCACCTGTATATACTCTCCTCATTCACATACCCTGACCGCTTCATTTTTTCTTTTCTTTTCCGCTCTTCTTCTATACTTAGACTATTCACAGTCTAAGTATAGGGGGGTGATTTTTGTAAATCTTTTTCTTTTTCTTTTTCACTCTCTTACGCTTAGCCCGAGCTATGTCTTCTTTACGCTTCTTGTGCTCTGAGGACACATCACTCGCTAAGTATAGGGGGGTCTATATATATACTATGTATATATTTTAGCCATACCTCGTACTTTCGCGTAAGTCTATATGTATTTACGGGGTGGGTTTTTCTTAAAAAAAAAATTTTTGTTTTTCCCAGCAACACTAACTTTGCCCAAAATTTTTGAAAAATGGCTTCTTATTCAAAAAAAAAAATTTGTGTCTGCATTTCACACACTTGCATCTCATCAAACATCGCATTTGCATATGTGAAAAGTCTTTGGGTTCTGAACCGAGTTATGAGCCGAAACCGAGAGTAGTCTGGACTTGACCTTAATCCACCTAATTTTCAGAGGAACTTCACCGAGAAATAGGATTTTAGAGTCTTCAGGTCGTTGACTTAATTCTTTGAGTTCCACATGACAATGTACAGCGTTTGACTCTTAGTGTCTAACCTGGTCTCTTCATTCTGGGTACAACTCTGGAATAGGGAATTAATTTGTACTCTCGCACTATGCACTTAGCTCAACTCAAACATATGTTGGAAGACTGTGTGAGTTTCTTTTCTGGTAGCGTGGAAATCTAAAGACCGGAGTACGGGTTGAAATAAAGCTTCGGAAAAGGGATGGACGACTGGGCACAATTTTTTCTAAGACCCCAAAAAATGTACGGAAACAAAAGATTCTATATCCGTAGGGGCACAACAAGATCCAAGCAGAACCACCAAAAATTCCAAAATACAAAGAAGCAACTACCAAATAAAATCTGACCAAAAAGGTCCAAGCTTCCAGAAACCTGCAGATCTTGGTGGAGACTCGGCTACACTGGCCATCTTCACAAGGAGAGGTGACTACACTGACCACCCTCCAGTTCTTTTCTCATTCTTCTATCTTCTCCCCCCAATTCGATTGTGAACACAGCGCGACAGACCTTAGAAGGAAATACCTGACTCCCCGAGGACGAGTTATTGGAGAGGAGGCTTGCGCGGTAGTCCGGCATTCTGGGTGGGAAGAGCTAAAACATTTCACACACAAGAGTCGGTTATTCAATGTTCAAAGAGTATACTTTGGGAAGATGATTGATCTAAGATGACTTCTGAGCCGAAACTGTAGCAATGATGTGTAGAACTTGAGGGCTGTTGATTTTAAAATTCTAAGTCTCACAGAAGTTCCGACACACAAATAATCCAAAGGTTGAGTTTAGGCTTACTGTCACCTTCAGCTCATGGTCTTGGTTTGGAACCCAATCTCATTTCACCTCATGGCATTTCTTTTTATGCTCAGGGACGAGCATGGTTTAAGTATAGGGGGATGATGAATCTCGTATTCATCACTCTAAATCTCATTTATTAAGCTCAAATCCCTAAAAATCAACAGCATTCTTGCATCTATTTTGCATAATTAGCATTCATGCATGTTTTCATAAGAATTACATTTTAGCACAAAAATCTGCACAAAATAAGAAGCCAAAAATCCAAGCCAAATTGACCTGTAAATAAGCCTGACTTCCCAGATTTTTAACTCATTCATGCTAACTCCGAATAACTCAAAACCACTTCCACTGTGTACATATTACTAACAAGAATAAAGGAAAAATACAAAAAAATAACTAACTCAAATAAGTGGACCAAAAACTCAAACCCTAATTCCAGGATTTTCGGACTAAAAGCCACATAACTCCCACATTCAGTGTCCGATTGAATCCTACTCACTTTTGAACTAATGTACATTCAATTACCTTCAAAACAAGACCAAGTTCAAGTGAATCGGAGCTCATATGTGAAAGTTGGGTTTTGGACCTCTTTTGTACATTGTATATTTTCACGGTTTTTACCTTGTATTTTACGTATATATTTTCTTAATCAATAAAAATCCAAAAAAAATTAGATTAATGTGTCTTTATTTATCTTTTATTTTACCTTAATTTTTCCGGATTTTTATCATGTTTAAAAATGACATAAAAATTATAAAACCCAAAAATCAAGGTGTTCTATGTACATAGAATACCCCAAAAATTCACTTTGTGCAAATGACCGATTTTGGCTTTGATGTCTTCATGAAAGTTGTAGATCTCATCGAGACGAGCAACTTTCGTGAAGAAACTTTTTCGATCCGAGGTCGTTTACTATTTTTTATCGATTTTACAAAAGGATTTATTCTCGAATTTTGTGGTGCTGACACGTGGCAGCACCTGGTATCGCCACGTGTCAGCCGTTTTTGGGCTTATTATATTTTCGTTTTGTAAATAATAATAATAATAATAATAATAATAATAATTAAAAACCACGCACGTGCGTCGCACGTGCCTCCCCAGGCACGTGCTCCGCACGTGCCCCCAACGGGGCCCCTCACTCGCCACGTGGCTCACATCTGGCCGCCCGATCTCGGCCGATCGGACGGCCAGAGGTCATCGTCCCCAATCAGCCCCCCTTCCCAAATTGGGAACGCCGCCGCGCCGCCCCCGATGATTCCGCCGCGTATCCCGCACCTCCGCCGCCCCGCGTATCTCAATCACATCCCCATCTCCGATCAAATCCCAGATCTCCACGATCTCCAATCGAATCCCGCGTATCATCCCCCGATTCTCCTGCCATCTCCGGCGAACGCCCCCTAACCCTATTTAAACCATCGTCGCCCTCGTCGAAAACCATCCGCCGATACACCTAGGTCACCCTCGCCGCGGTGACAGCGCCGGCGAGGTATCTTGGAGGCGAGATCCGAGCTATCTCTGGCTCGTTGCACCCACGGCGAGTATCCCCCTCCGACCGTTGCTGCTCCAGCTCCGCCCCCCGGCGTCGAGCCTACGACGACTTTTCGACTATTCCGCTCCTAGCTCGTTACCATCCACTTCTCGACAACCGCCTTCGACGACAGCCACCGCGCTTCCAGCTGCTTCGCCTACGCCGGGCTCCAACTCCACCTCGACGCGCGCCACCACCTACGGCTGCACCGCCAACGCTATGCCATCACCAGCCTCCTCCGCCTCTTCGCCGACTCGTTGAGCCACCTTCACCGCTCACGCCCCTTTACCGCGGACTCCTCCACTTCGCCGCCCTCTTGGCCGTGTGTCGGCAAGAGGGAGGCCGACGTTACTCCGCCGCGGCCCTCGACGACAACACCTCCGCCGGATCGTCCCCGTCCCCGACGCTACTCCGCCGCGACACAACGCCAACAATCTCCAGGAGCACCCCCGCCTTCGGCCGGCACAGAGGCCGAGACCCCCGCCACGTGCGCAGCGCGTGAGGGCGGGGGGACGTCAGCCGTACCCCATCTCCAGGTCACGTGCTCCGCACGTGACCTCGGGTCATTTGTGGACATCACCTCTGGACTTCCTCATAATTGCAAGGACGCCCCCACCGACCAGGTCACGTGCTTGTCACGTGACCTGGTGGGAATTTTGCACAGCTTCTCCCCAGGCTATCGGTATTTACATTGCAGCCCTTTGTTTTTTTTTATTTATTTATATTTGCATTTGTACCCCTGTGTTCCCCCTCAGTTTTGAACCTCTTATTTACATTATCTAATT
This sequence comes from Ottelia alismoides, assembly GCA_037367405.1. Lineage (NCBI taxonomy): Eukaryota > Viridiplantae > Streptophyta > Magnoliopsida > Alismatales > Hydrocharitaceae > Ottelia > Ottelia alismoides. The sequence goes on along the minus strand of JAZKJV010006971.1, from coordinate 472,349 downwards.
AATCTAAAAATAGCATGATGTTCGTTAATTAATTCTCTACTGATTGACATCTTGTAGGTAATTTTATGATTGACGGTTAATTAATAAATATTTGTTTTGTGAAAATTGGCATATTTTACCCATTTTCTGCTCTAAAATTGATAGTTGATTAACCGTTGTTCTAAAAATCCTCGAAAAAATCACATTTTGTAGAGTTAATTATTCTTAACATTGTGCCCAAAAAGAATTGAATTTGCATGCATATTTTGTCCTATAAAAATCATTTTTGCATCCTTTAGTATTTAATTTTTAGTAGGTATTAACCCCACATTTTCGAGGTTTAGGATTTTTCTGTGATCCGTCACATAGTGATAGATCTCAGATAATTTTGATCTTCGAAAATAAGTAGGTTTGATATTTATTAAAATTAAAATAATTAAAAATCATTTTGTTTACATTTAAAAATTCATAAAAATTCATATTGCATCCAAAAATTCCAAAAAAAATTGCAGTGCATCCATTTCATTATAGTTTACATTGTGGCCAAGTTTCGTATTTTTCGGACATCATTTGAACGTTATTTACATTTAGTCCCTAAAATAAGGCCAAATTTGCACGTGCACCCCTAATTCATTGAAAAATTCCAAAAAAAAGACCGCTTCGAAAACCGAACACGAACTTTGATAGACTTAAATTCTAGGTTGTTCCTTTGCCTCCTTGTGATCGACCTTGGGACTTGCCCAAGTAAAATAACATAAAACCACGAGATTAAAAAATTGAAAATCATTTGTGGTATTTTCTTGACCGTTTCCGATTGCCGCCTACAACGCACAATACGATAAAAACACATTATTAAAAGCGACATTTCCGGATTCGTCAGTCATTTCTAGAGGTTCTCCTCGAAGTCAAGCGGGGCTCAGATGCCCCTTCCAATGTTTTCTCTATAAAATGAGCAAGGAGATGTAAGGGCAAAGCAACTAAACCTATTATTGGTGAAGGTCGATGTGAAATGGGCGAGGAATGGAGTGCTCCGGCGAGGTGGCGGTGGAGGGAGCATGGATCCTTCGATCCAAAAGAGTCGAAGGGTGCTAATGGGACTAGAATGTGGAGAAACGAAGGGGGGAGGTGATGAGATGATCGCGGAGTCAGAGAAAGAGTATCACGATGGATCACATCGACCAGAGCTCTGGAGCTCTGATGAGATACATAACCTAATCTATGCTAATGTCGTAATTAAAACGTGAAATAAATTGCAGGAAATGAAACATACGGACTACAACTACCTAGAAATTGTAAAAAGAGTGCAGCTCGAACCTGGTGGTAGACCAGGGAGCAGGACGGCCATCAGAGCGCCACCTTGGACCCGCTCCTCCTGCAGTGCTCCGACCTCGAGGAAGGCACCTCTGTCACCAGTGGACACTCACGCATACGGCTGAAGACTCTACAAGGATCGAAGAGGGATCAAACTGAGCAGAACAGGGGAGAGGTTTGTTTATAGTTATGGTTGTCGGGCCTTACTGATCAATCAATTGCGACTGAATCGAGTAGCTTCGATTTGATCTTTGGCTAAGGCGTGATTCAAGGATGTTCAATCTCCATGAACCACGCATCACGCCTAGCTAGGGTATCATGAGTGCCAGCGGAAAAAGGGGTGAAATTGGGGTCCTAACAGACTGGCAACTCGAGGAAGAGAGAGGAGGCTATTGACCTGGGGTCAACAGTTGGCAGGCTGTGATTAGTCTACATCAGCCACTACAGGAACAAAACAACAACCTTTATTCAAAAGTAATTAATCAAAAATAGTAAATGATTTTATTGAATTTTGGTTATAAAATGAAAATGTTTATTATTTTATGTAGTATTTTAATACAATTTTATCTAATTTATAAGTGAATTTATTACAAGTTGCTTTTTACAGGTGTATTTATAGGTATATCGACCTATGTTTTGTACATTTTATTTTAATGTGGTATTTTTATTTTATTAATTTTATTGTTATATTTTATATATTTACCACTTATTTTTACATGCACAAATATATTTTATTATATTTTTTTGATGTTATTTGTACACTTAAATAAATGAGGATATATATTATATAGGTATAAGTATAGGCATTTCATCTATATGCTTATATAGGATATTTTATTTTTATGTTTTCTTTATGATTTTATTCTATTATAAATATGTACATATATTATACATGATATTTATAAAATTATAAAACTATGAAATTATAAAAAATAATAAGAAATAAATAAAATAAATATTTTATTCAGGTATACTATACAATAAGGGTCCAAAACCTAACTTTCACATATTAACTCTAAATTAAGTGAAACTACCTTTATTAAATAGCCAATTAAATTTATCTACAATTAAAGTGATTTTTATGTATTTTGAATTTTATTGAGGAGATATGGGTCTGGGAAGTTTGGGTTTTGGATTTTTATTATGAGCATAGAATGTACAATGTATCTTATTTTTGTGCGAACTCAATTTTGTATTGTTCTATACATTTTTATCTACAACTTTCATGTAAAAAATTATTAATTTAATGAATAAATAATAGAGAATAAAAGTGTGTCTCGAAAATAATTTTTTGGTGAAATAAGTGAATTTTTATTATATATTGGGCCCTTACCCCCCCTCCCCTCCAACTTTATTCCTTGTCAACCACATCAATTCTTGACTTGGTCTCGGGGGTTACGGTTATAAAATACCTTTGTCATTTTATTTCTTTTTCTTTTATTTCTTTAGTCTTTTTTTAAATAATGCAATTTATACATAATTATATAATAAATAATGAGTGCTAATTTGTACAAAATAATGATATTTACATGCATTTATATATGGTTTAAAGGCCAAAATGAAAGAATAAAGGTGATGAAATGGATATATCATGCAGATTAAGGAAGACATAACACTACATGAAGGAGGCCATATCAACATCTGCACTAATGATAGGCCTCACCAAGGTCAAAAATCTATCAAAATGTAACATAAATAAATGGATGTTGTCACCATGGAGAAGATATCAAGATTAGATAAGTCAACCTCAAAGAACTCCGGGTGACTTCTCAAGTTTTTTCATTTCAGCGATCATGCATAGCATAATGCATTAGTAATGAACTCTTGACTTTTATCGTAGCCATTAATCACAGAATAAAGAATAGATCTAACTTGTGGGGTGGGAGTGGGGCAAAAACTAAATGTTTTCAGTTAATTTGTCTGAAACGAAAGAAAGAAGAAAATATAAGCTTGCACATTTTAGTATCTTTTTTTTAAATCTTTCGACCTTTTTGATAATGTCAAAAAAATGGGAGAGAGAAAATATTTCCAAAAAAATCGCACATTATTTTTTTTGCAATACGCAAAAGTGACTTATCATTATTTAAAAATGGATGATGTTAGGTCATGCGTGTTGGACATGTGAGCCCTGGGTGAACCATTTCTACAATAAATATTATTGCAATCCTTTTATATATCAATAAAAGTTATTGATTTTCACTCACGGCATGAGATTAATGAATGCATGCACCTATACGGTCCTTTCGTACAATTAAGGTTATGTATCATGGTTAGCTTGATAATCATACAGTTGTTGATCTAATGGTTGGATCATATAGGCTCGTGCTGATATCATATTCTAAAGAGTTAGATTGGGGACTCATTTAGCATCGTCAAATGATTGTCAAGAAAGGATCTCCAGCCTGAGAAAGAGACGACAATCCCTTACTGCAAAGGCTGATATCCAACTGATCTCTTAATGCGGGTCATTTGCATAGCAATATAGATTCGAAGGTATCGGATGTGTTAAGTCAAAGACTTTACTTAGCAAGATCGAGATAGATAAGACCTATGTCGTATACTGTCACGATATAGGCATGCATCCTCTGACTGAAGACAAGAGTATTATTATATGTCTGAGTACGTACATTAGGCAGACCATTATATTGATGACCTAATTAAGGTCTGTACACCGACAAGTTGGTCTGCATACAAAGGGCATATGACTAATACGATCTCTCAAAGATAACATATATGTTCATTACCGACCTCGAAGACATGAGTTTGCTTGTGAGATATTGGGACCAACCATATTCCATTGATGATCATCTTGCTTTGGAAGCAAGACCGAATTTATGGGTATTATATATGCTTTTCGAAAGCATATGATCGATACGGACTCCCAATGATCAAATGAGAAACTTAACAATAAAAGCCCTAAATGAGACAATCCAAAATGAGATAAGAAGTTTGGGTTTAACCATGATCTTCTAGTATGCAGGATGTATGTGTATTATGAATACTCGAGGGTGATGTGATCTTAAACGATTGTGTACCATGAAGCTTCCATTTTGAGGGAGTGATGAAACATGTTTTGGATTTTAGTGACTTCTTTCAGTAGACTAGATATTATTCCAATTGTTGGATATTGACTCGAATATGGTTTGAATGCAATGAAAAGATTGGATATCATATCTGACATGATCATACATCTTTGAGTGATCTTCTAGATATGGATATGCGATTGGCTCTCACTATCCAAGTCACTATACATGGCATATACAATTACCCTTACCTCATCCCCAAGTATCTAAGGAGAAGGCACATAATTCTTAGAAAGAATAGGAGAATTATTCAGTGAGTAATTTTATCTAAAGATTGGAAAATTAGATAATCAAATAGGATTTAATTATCATAATTAATGTGGATGGAGATGTTCAAGATACTTATATTGGATTTGATCATCATGAATAGGATTAATGTGGATAAAGCTATCTACAATAATCATGGATAATGTAGATATGATCCACAATGTCCTGAAGAGTTGATTGTGAACGAGATTAACAATTTATATATTAATGTGAAGGGATTTTTAACCCAACAGACCTTATAAACTTTTAAATTACCTCTACGACCTTTTGCACAACATAATTACCCCATTGATCCTGTAAATTACCCCAAGAACCCTCACGGGCTTCAAACAGATAACCCGGAGGGTTCATGGGGTAAGAGTTGGCAAGTTTACGGGGTCGAGGGGGGAATTAGGTTGCTTCAAAGATTGTGGAGGTAATTGGCAAAGTTTATAGGGTCTGCCGGGTAAAAATCCCTAATGTGAATTGTATTTACATTATATAATTTAATAATTTAATTCTTGCTTCAAAAGGAACCCATCTTCGGATGAAGAAATGGAAATGTTATCTTGTCCATTTTTGGCAATGTCATTTTTATTTTTGGTCTCAACCATATAGGATTCATATAAACCAATTATCAAATAATTCTTTTGATTTTTTGGATTATCTTTCAAGTGTATTAATAAATCCTTTGGCAATAAGAAGTAAAAAATTCTAGAGTATTCATTTCTAATTAACACAGTTACTAAAAAAATCGATAGTGTAGTTCCAGTTATTCCTCTCACTGGTTCATTGTCTAAAGCTAAAATTTGTAATGTATCTGGGCATCCCATTAGTAAACCGATTTGGACAGAATTATCTGATTCTGATAGTATTGATCGATTTTGTCAGATATTCAGATATCTTTCTCATTAATATGATTTACTTTAAATGTTGGATGTAAGAATTTAATTCTCAATATCCAATGATATAATTGCAGTTATCACAAATAATTTGGAATTATGTGGTTATAACTCAATTATTCAATTAATTAATTAATGGATAAATTAATTTGACTCATTCCCATTACTTAGAGTGGACATCCGTGGGTTGTTAAACAATCTCTTTAATTAAATCCATTTATCAATTAATTGTTATTATACTTTGGAAATTGTTTTCAAACGATCTCTTTGTATTTTCTTTTATGACAAATTAGTGTGAGCACATGGATTGGGATCCATGGACTTCCAAATTTCTATAAAAGAGAGGCCAACCCTAGCCCCCTTTACAAAAGTAAAATGCAATTGTTGCATTAATAAATCTCTCTCTACACACGTCTAGACTCTCTATCCATACCTTGATGGAGATCATCGATCGTCGTCGTGCTGCATTTGTGCTACTAGACTAATCGCTCAAGGAAATCGATCTTCTTCTGTGCTTCATGCTCCTGAAGAAGACAACGGATTTCGTGCGACAAAATCAAGAGGTTCCTTGCTTGGATCATTGCTCAGGATTGTGAGAAGTTCATGACTCATCATCACACCCACAAGTACACTCTCATCGGATCGAACTTCAGTTAGGAGGCCTCTTCGCTCAGAGGATTCAAATCACACCCACAACTCAAGAGGTAAGCCTAAACCCCTGTGATATGAATGAAATAGTAAGGGGAAGGTTTCTGAGCCACACGTTTCATTCTTAAATGTTTTATTTTTCCGCTAACATGCCAACTAGTATGACTAGTTGACCTAGATCGGATTTGATCCGATCTCCATGCTTTCATGATGCATGAGGCTAACACCTTACCTTCAATACGTAAGCTTGCATATTTGATGATAACAAAACTAGTTCTTTTATCTTGTAGCCAGATCAAAAATAAGGAAGCTATTAGACCAAGAAGAAGATCAAACTTAAGGATCTTTACTCTAAAAGAAGGAGAAGGATTTCAAGGATTAGAAACTCAAGTTCAAGCTCAACTCAAAGACAAAGATAAAAATTTTTAAGGAACATAACTCAATCTTAATAAAAGTAAAGGACTTGCTTTTATTGAGTTATGTATTTCTTTTTCTTTACAATGTTGAAAGGATCCTCAAACATATATTGCATCATGTATACTTCCTAGAATTTAGATTCAAACAATTTTTCGGTCGACTACTCTTTCTCACTTGTCAACAAACTTATTATTCTAGTCGATCAATGGCACTTTCTATAAATTTTGCTCCAGGCTCTATTTTTCTGATGTTTGACATTGTCCTTCAGTCGATTATTTTTCTTCTCAATCAATTGACTCTAGTTTTCAATCGACTAGTTTTGTGCTCCAGTGGTAAAAATGGAACATTGGACCAATGATCCTTTTTAATAATCTGCATTAGCTAACTACATTTTTCTTTAGTAGGCTAATTTATTTTTCACCTGACTAATCTATTTGGTTAACCAATGAATTTAATGCATACTCCCATATTTCATTTCTAGTTGTTGCCTAATTATGTCCAAATAACTCTCACTCACCCTCAATGGCTATTTGGTACTCTAAAGCCCAAAAACAAGACCATGTAAATAAGCCTTTATACTACCAAATACACATACCAAATGAAGAAGTCTAATTACACCCTCAAATCTTCAATTTATTTATTGTGAGGGAATTCTGGAGCTACATTCCACTTCAAAGCACATGGTTAATGCTCTGTTGGTTGAAGATTCCTCTTACCGGCTCTTAGTTTGCAAGATCGTTATTTGTTTCACTTCATTTACATTGCATATTTTATTTACATTTACGACCATATGAGTTGTACTTTTGTATACATGGTTAGAGCTATCCGTATGAAATAACTTGTAATACGGGTGGGTTGCTCACATAAGAAATGCATGTTAATGGAAAGATTAAGGTTTGATCAGGTTGAAAGCTTGAGTCAGGGAGACTCTATTAGTGATTTTTACCTGTTTGAGTTCCCACGTTAACTCCCTTTATCACTTATGATTTGATTATTTATCTATTATCTTGTGATTAATAAGATACATAGTGATGTCTTTATTTGAGATTTGATGTTTAATCAATGATCTACAAGAGCATTTCAATCAACACAAAACCACAATTTTTTGTGTCGTGAAGGTATCTCCTATGTTGACACGATCTTTGGATAGTTAAGAAGTAGTATATTCCTTATTCACAACTCTTATACTAGAAACTTATACTAGTTGTGGGCACCATTGATTTTATATATGAGGTAGATAGAATACGAGAATACATGAAAAGATTTTTAGAAATGACAATATGTCACATTGGTTTTATATATGTTGCGGATGTATATTAGTTAGATATTACATATTGATCTCGCTACCTTATTTTTGGCTTTTGAACATGGCAACATGTGATACATCTCAATGGAAGAATCAATGAAATCATGTTAACAATGCTTGTATTTAAATCTAAATGGAGGAATCCATGAAATCATGTTGAGTATTTAAATCTAGTACAATAACATTTTTAAATTATGAACATGTCAACCTTGGGCATCTTTTACTTTTTGAGAAATGATTTATCAATGCTACTTCAAATATATTAGTTTTTAAATATTTGGACTATCATGAGTTGATTATATGATTTTTCATGTTGAACATTGATGTTATTGATATTAATATTCTAACATTGATGTTACTGATATTAATATTCATGAAGGAAGTATGACTATTTGATATTTATCTTAAATTTTTATGTTTTTCTATATATGGTGCTATGATTGCTTCTATTATTAAACAACACAATACAAGGACATGTTAAATGAAAAAGATTTATATTAAAAATACAATATGTTGACATATTATTGATATCAATAGTGATAAAATTAATTCTATTGCATTGTACAATAAGCACTCATATATTGGATAACATTTAAGAATTTTATATTTAGGTATCATCTAACAAATAGAGAGAGATAAAAGAAGGACAAATTATTAAAAACAGATATTACGTGATTTTTTAATCAAAGTTCTTCTTTGATGTTTATCTCAAACTTCTGAATCCTCTGTGTAATTATCCAAGCAGTCCCCTATCCCCCCCCCACCATTGGAAACCACTCCACCTGCTAACCTCACCTTAAAACCCCTCCCACCTGCTAACAACAATCCATGCCAGTTCCCCCGCCCCAACTGTCCCCAACAGCGCTGACGCCACCTCCTACCAATGGCAGAGATCCCCCTCTTCTCCCCAAGCGGCCGCTTCCTCCCCTTCGTCCACCACCGCCGCTGGATCTTCTTCCGCAGTGCCCTCGTCGTCGCCCTCTGCGCCGCCACCCTTGTCTCCCTCCTCCTCTGGCGCCGCGACGCCCTCTTTTGGCGGGCCCCAACGAGGCCCCTCCCGCAGCTCCGCCCGAGGGCCTTCAACCTCACCGACTTCGGTGCCATCGGCGACGGGGTCACTGTCAACACTGCCGCGTTCGAGCGGGCGGTTGCTGCGATCGCTCGCCTGGGGAAGACCGGGGGCGGGCAGCTGAACGTGCAGCGGGGGCTCTGGCTGACGGGGCCCTTCAACCTCACCAGCTATATGACGCTCTTCCTAGAGGAAGGGGCGGTGATCCTCGGAATTGAGGTCAGGTTCGGTGAATTTCAGAGCTCGCTTCAGAAAGAATTTCTTGAGCCAGGATCTGGGATGCTGGAGTGGGTTAATATTTAAAAAACGGAGTCTCTTGTGCATCAAAGTGATGCTCGGATATATTCACCTGAAAGAGAGCATCAAATGGCTTGAATGCATTTATCTTCTTCTTTGAGATGATAACGTAGTTTCTTCTAATTCCACTTTTTTTAATCCAAGTTCTGTTGAGATATTAGTTATTTTTATTATCGTATTTTATTTTTTATTTCTTTCTTCTTCTTCTTGTAATTTGCCTCATATGTTCCTTTCCTATATAAGAGAACCCTAGGGCCTCTTATAAAGCAATGAATTCTTTTCCGTCTACATGGTATCAGAGCGACGGTTCTAGATTGGAGTTCCCGTACCCCACAAAACCCTAACTCTACCCACCGCCCCATCCTCTAGTCCGCAGCCCTAGGCCTCCAGGCCGCTGCCAGACCAGCCTAGGCCGCAGCCTTAGGCCTCCAGGCCATGGCTCCTGCCTCGTTAGGCCCCCGCTTGGGTCGACCATGCCTCCCCAGCCGTCGTCTAGGCATACCAGGCCTTTGTCGGCCCTCCCGTGGTCTTTCGTGCCCCTATGCAAGTCGTTGTACAGTCTGAACCAGTCTGATTTTGACCAGAAAACACGATTTCTGATCTATAAATCACGTTTTCCGGCCCTAGCAGGCAACGACGGTTGATGAGGTTGGTTGTATGAGTCTACACGTACAACCAATCCTCCATATGATCGTGTAGACTCGTTTATATCGGTGTACTCCTCAGTTGAGTTTCGTTATCTGGTCATTCTACCATCACGTCCGAGAACAAGTGTGATATTTTCTCGTCCGGAGCTTTCAAGGGCCCAGCTCCCATCGCTAAGATGGATGGGACCAACTATGAGTTGTGGTCCATGCAGTTTCTCACCCTAATGCAGTGCAACAACAAGGAACACATCCTGACAGATCCAGAGCCAACGGATAAATCTGGGGAAAATGCTTCTTGGAAGAAAGATGACGCATATGCACGTGTTTGGCTATGTGAGACACTCACCGCAGAGATAGCCAATGATATTTTGAACCAACCCACCGCCAAGGCAATGTGGGACACTTTGGCTTCCACCTGTGCTCAAGCGAAGAATGATGCCAAGATTCTCCAGTTACAGTTTGATATCTACAAGGCCAAGCAGAATGGCCATCCTTTGCACGTGTACTACAATTCACTGCATGGCATGTTTGAGAAGCTATGATATGGTCTTTCATTAAGGGCCTTTAACAAGCTCAAATATATAAATTTTAAACTAACTAGATAAGTTAATATAATGATGGTAAAAGATTCAATAATAAAAATGACTCCTATTAAAGAGATACTTGATTGTTACTATTTTAACCTTAAGGTCAGGGTGGAGTTATCGAAGTTCATCCTCATTAAAGCCATGCGCAATCCGTTAGTGTACGATCCATCCACTTGACTAAGTAGCATTGAAAGATGCATCCTTTAGTAATCATCTCCAACGTCCGGTCCACAAATTCTTCTATCTGATATACATTAATTACCATGGGCATAAGGTTGCTCAGAATCTTCCATCACGGTCCTATTGACAAGGTTATCTTTATGACATACAAAAAAGACTGGAGATGTTGAAAACCAGTTAAGTTTGAATATCTGACAGTAGACCTAGAGGATAAATGTTTCGCCCAATCTGTTTGAGGATTTTATAAGTGCCAAATTTTCGTGGGCTCATTTTTTGGAGGACACTCAAAGGGAACCTCTCACTTTTGAGGTTTCCCATCATTAAGTCTCGAACTATAAACTCATTCTCTTCGTTGTATAGGTTGGCATGCTTGCATGAAGTTGGTACGAATTTTGGTATGATGGTTAGGTATTCATCCAAGTCTTTAGTAGTATTGGATTCCCATGCATGGATTTGGGTATAAAGCATAGAAATTGAGGGATTGAAAAATCATACGCACGCTCAAATGGTGATTTGTTGATGGATCTACTCGTGGAGCTGTTATACACAAATTCATCTTGGTGAAGAATTAGGTTCCATTTAGACAGAATATCCCTGCAATACAAATTCCTTAAAGATCTATTAATCACTTCATTTTATCCATTAGTTTATGGATGATATGCAATGCTATATACATACAAGTACCTCTATGAGTTTAAAGCATGTGATAAAAATGACTCAAAAGCTTTGTGTCACGAGCAGAGATAAAAGAAGGATGGGAACCATGCATTCAAAAACATTACAGAAAAATAAATCAACGATACGAGATATGTAGAGGAGAATGAATAATTATCTTATTGAATGAATAATTATCTTATTCCATAAGTCTAGGGTTTCTTATATAGAGTGAAATTCTAGAGAGCAAAAAAAAGAGAGAATTACATATAAGTCCCCGAAGGGTTACATGACTCAAATAAAATAGAAGACTATAATAACTCCCCCCTTATGTTGGAGCATATTTATCGATCATGCCTAACATGGAAATCAACCATGAGAGACGTTTCTTCGGTAGCGCCTTCGTGAATATGTGTGTAAGCTGAAGCTTAGTGAAGATGTGTGGAGTAGTGATGTTTCCTCCTCGCATTGCATCATGAATGAAGTAACAATGAAACCTCAATGTGCTTGATCCACTCATGAAATACATGGTTGGTAGCAATGTACTAGTAGACTTGTTGACATAGTATAAAGGTGAGTGAGTAGCAACTGGAAGTCCAAGTTCCTGTAAAAAGGAGACAAGCCATGTGGTCTCATAAGTGGCTTGGACAATTGCCCTGTATTCTACATCTGCTCTCGATCTGGAGATCACTGTCTGCTTCTTGCTTTGCCAAATAAGCAAGTTGCCCCCAACGGGCATGGTGTAGTTTATAATGGATCGACGGTCCTCAAGCGAACAGGTAGAGTCAACATCTATATAGGCGGAGACATCAGTATGGACATTGACCTCATAGAAGAATCCATGGGCGGGAGATTCCTTCAAATATTCAAGGATCAGAAGAACATCCTGCCAATGACTATAAAGAGGCCTCTCCATGTACTAGCTGACCCTACCCCCAACATATGATATATGTGGCCTAGTAATAGTGAGATAGAGTAGTTTACTCACTAGGCTTTTATATCATGTAGTATCCTCAAACTTAAAATCAGTAGATGTAGAATGCTTCCTGACTTCTGTAGGGATGCCAGATGATATGCATCCAAGTAGTTCAGCTTCAGTGATGGTGTTTAAGAAATACTTCCTTTATGAGAGATGTAGTCCCTACAACATGTATCACCTTAATACCATGGAAGTAGCAGAGTTGTCCAAGATCCTTCTTGACGAAGACCTTCTGGAGGAAGGTCTTGGTCTCTAAATGCTGGCTTCATCATCTCCAGTGACAACCATATCATCAACGTAGATTGCAAGTATAACGGTGCTAATAGACTGTCTTCTGACAAAGACAGTGTAGTCAGATGTCATCCTATGAAAGCCAACAATGCTGATCTCAGTGGTAAGTCTGTCAAACTATGCCCGAGGGCTTTGCTTTAGGCCATAGATGGCCTTACGTAGTCGACATACACACTCCCCTTCGACCTGGTAACCCGACGACTGCATCATATAAACCTCCTCATCGAGGTCAACATAGAGAAAGACGTTTTTCACATCAAGCTGAAAGATGGGCCATGCTTTATTAGCAGAAATACAAAGAATGGTATGTGTGGGTCCTGTGGAGATTAATGAAAAATGCAATGAGTTGTTTTATTCAGGAGGTCCAGGGGTTCTTATATAGGATGTTATCCTATAGTGCTCATAAAAGGGAAAATACATAAATACCGACCAGAGGGGTTAAAGTGAAGATAAACATAAACACATATGTAACACTCCTCCTCAAGTTGGAGCATATCTATCGATTATGCCCAACCTGGAAGTTATCCACGAGAGGCGCTTCTTTAGTAAGGCTTTTGTGAATACATCTGCAAGCTGAAGGTCCGTCATGATGTGTGGAGTAGTAATCTTCCCTCCTCGTACGATATCACGAACAAAATGGTATTCAATCTCTATGTGCTTGGTCCGCTCATAAACATAAGATTCGTAACAATGTATGTAGCGGGTTTGTTGTCACAATATAGAGGAACATGAGTAGTAACAACAATACCAAGTTCCTATGGAAAGATTAGCCAAGTAATCTCACAGGTTGCCTGAGCCATCGCCCTGTATTTTGCCTCTGCACTGGATCTGGAGACTATGGTTTGCTTCTTGCTCCGTCAAGTGATAAGATTTCCTCCAACCATCATAGTATATCCTGTAGTGGAGCGGAGATCCTTAGGTGAACTCGCATAATCTGCATCAACATATGCAGTAACAACAATGTAACCATTTGCCCCAAAGAAGAGGCCACGTCATGCTGATTCCTTCAAGTAGCGCAAGATCTGAAGAACATCCTGCTAGTGACTGTAACACGGTTGCTCCATGTGTTAGCTGGCTCTGCTCAGAACATAGGATATATCCAACCTAGTGATAGTAAGGTAAAGAAGTTTGCCAACCAGGCTTTTGTACCGTGTGGTATCTTCAAAGACAAGATCAGTGGAAGTGGAATGTTTCATTGGGTATGCAGGAATACCAGAGGGCTTACATCCATGTAATCCAGCTTCGGTCAAGATGTCCATGCAATACTTCCTCTGTGAGAGATGACGTCTTTCTGTAATGCGTAACATTTCGATGCCAAGAAAGTAGCAAAGTTGGCCAAGGTCCTTGTTGACACATACCTTTTGAAAGAAAGCCTTGGTCTCTAGTATACCTTCATCATCACATGTGACAACCATATCATTAACTTAAACAACAAGTATGACAGTACCGGTTGGCCATGGTTTAACAAAGACAGAGTAGTAAGATGTTGTTCTCTTGAAGCCAAGAGTGCTGATCTCAGTAGTAAGTCTGTCAAACCCTATCCTCGGGCTCTACTCTAGGCTGTAGATTGTCTTGCGAAGTCGTCTTACACACTCCCCCTCGACTTTGTAACCATGAGGCTGCATCATGTAAACCTCCTCCTCAAGATCGTCATACAAGAAAGCATTCTTCACATCGAGCTGAAAGATAGACCATCCTTGCTTGCTGCCACTGAAAGAATAGTCCGTATAGAGCCCATCTGTGCAACATGAGAAAATGTTTCGAAGTAATCATCCCCATATGTCTGTGCATAGGGTGGAGCATGGGCTGGGCTTGGGCCGAGCCCAACCTAGCCCAACCTAGCCCAACCCAGGCCCATTTAGAAAATCAGGCCCACGGGCTGGGCCCAGGCCCACTCATTTTTTAGCAGCTGGGCCCAAGCCCGAGTCTAGCCCGACTCACGATGGGTCGGCCTGGGTCAGGCCGGCCCATGAATCCTACAGTAGTTGGGCCGGGAATGCATTTCATGGGGAGGACCTCATGGAGGGAGGGACATGGAGGAGGTGGAGTTATGGTGGTTGCCAACACTGGGTGGGGTTCGTGTGGAGGGAGGAAGTGGCGTGGCAGCGGTGGGCGCACTGGGCGACTGGGTTGGGGAGGGAGAGGGAGAGGGAGGAGACAATGCGTTGATGGTGGGCGGATGAGGGTAGGGAAGGAAGGGAGGGAGAGGGAGCATGAGGTGGCGCGATGATGTTGGATGGTGAGGGAGGGAGGGAGAGGGAGGACGAGGTGGCAGTGGGCAATGCTGGGTGGGAGGGGAGGGAGGGAGAAGGAGGAGTGGCGACCTGAGGCACTGCTGCACAAGGTGGAAGGGGGCCGTGGGGGAACCTAGGGAGGGCGGAGGCTACATGCGGCGATACTCGACAGGGAGGACTCGGGGTCGGGGACCTCAGGCTCACTCGGGTGGGTTAGGGCAGGATAGACTAGGGATTCAAAATGAAGAGGGGGCGTGGATCAAGTCGGGCTGATGGGTCGGGCCTGGATTCGGGCCATAAATCGGGTCGGCCCATGGGCTTTGGGTTCGTGCCCATGCAAACCCGAGCCCAACCCGATTTGGTAAATGGGCCAAAATGGCAGCCCAGGCCCGCCTATTTAGACTGTGGGCTTGGGCTTGGGTCGGGCTTGAGCGGGCCGAGCAGCGGGCTGGGTCGGGCCGAGCAACGGGCTGGGTTGGGCCGGCCCTGGCCCATGCTCCACCTATCTGTGCAAAGTCTTCAGCCACAAGCCTTGCTTTCAGTGTATCAATGGACCGGTCTGGTGACTATTTAGACATAAAGATCCATATGCAAGCTACAAGTCTAGTCACAGTGAGACATCGTACAAGATCCCATGTCCCTCTAGAAGTCAGATCATCCATCTCCTCATTCATTGCATGTAGCCAACCGCAATCCTGTAAGGCACTGTGATGGTCTCTGGGAACAGGAAATAGTCATGAGAGCATGTGCGTATCTGCAGTCAGAGCATGACAAGCTACCAGTAGAAGTGAAACGAGACATGTGATGAAAAGTACATTACCTCTTAATTCCGCGAAGAGCGATGGGAAGCTCCTGAGGATCATCCGGACAGTAGTGGTGGGGGCACTTGAAGATGGCATGTCATCCTACTACAAAGGAACATGTAAAGGCACATGATCGGGTGTAGAAGTATGCTTGCGCTTATCCACAATGGGTGGAGGAGGAAGATCTAAATGTATATCTGTGACAGACTGAGGAGAAGCTAGTCTATTCAAAAAAGGTCACATCTACAGAGATATAGTATCGATGCCCAGCATGATCATAACACCTGTAACCCTTCTATGTACGAGAATAATCAAGAAAGTCATATTTAATCGCACGAGGAGACAGTTTGTCAGCAGTGTGAAAATTATGAACAAACGCTATATACCTAAAAATCCTTGGAGGTAGAGGAAAGGGTGGCTCATTGGGATACAGTAACGCAAAAGGAGGGGGTCCATTCCAAGACGTAGAAGGGACTCTGTTGATAAGATGAACACCAATAAGAACTGCATCTCCCCGGTAAGTTTTAGGAACTTTCATCTGAGTAAGAAGGGAGCGAGCATTGTTAAGAAGATGTATGAGTTTCTGTTCCGCTACTCCATTTTGCTGAGAGGTATACGGATAGGAGGTTTGATGGATAGTACCATGGGAAGCAAAGAAGTTTGTCAAGTCATGTTGAGTGAATTCCAAAGCATTATCAGAATAAAATATTTGAACACCAGTGGTGAAAATACTTTTGATATATTGAAAGAAAATTTTGACAATATTATTAATCTCCGAATGTTTAACAAATAGACCCAAGAGGATTGATTGCAATTATCAACAAAAATAACATTTTACTTATGTCTACTCAGAGTACGGACCAGACATGATCCCCATTTGTTGCAATGGACTAAAGAAAACATAACTTCACGACGAGGCTCGGCACGTGCAGGAAAAGATGCTTGATGATATTTCCCGAACTGGCACGCCTCGTACTCAAACGGCTTGAGCATAGAGATCATGGAGATGGCCTTGGCAGAAGGGTGACCAACGCGAAGGTGTCAGAGAAGGGGATTGTCATAGATAGATGTTGACATGTTGTGCCCGAAAACTGGAATCAGATGTGCTGTTGAGATAATAGAGGCCATTCTTCTCATGTCTCCTGCCAAAAATCTGCCTCGTCCAGATGTTATAAAAATAACAACAGAATCATTAAAAATCACCCTATAGTTGAGCTCATTACATAGATACTGAATAGATAATAGACTAAGCGGGAAAACATGAGCACAATGAATTCCTTTCAGTTGGAGTTTGGAGGAAAACTCTACAGTGCCAGCAACCGTAACATGGGAATGTGCCCCATTGGCAACCTGAACGACTGTGAAAGAGGAAGACTTTTGTGAAAAGGTAGGCAAACTACCTTCTCTTGTTAGATGTGTTGATGCTTCTGAGTCAATAATCCAAGCAGGACTGGAGGCGGCTATTGTACATGAGTTAGTAGCCAGACTAACAGTGGGAGCAGTACCACAATAGTAATGTCATTGACGGAGGGGCTGGAGTTCTGTAGTAGCTACCTCAGACGGTCGTTTTAAGAAGCTGTAAAGGGTGCATATGTTCTACCAGAGTGTTGATCGGACATATCCTCAACGATATCAATGTTTTGCCTCGTACGAAGTTGTCTCATAGGCACTGCTGGCATTAGGTTGTATGCCATACTTTGCCCACCAACGTTTAGACAGATGGTTCCAGTGTCCACAATTTATGCACGATGGATAACTAGTAGTGGTAGAGTTACGTCCACGTCCACGACCAAAGTCACGACCACGTCCTAACTCATGGCCACGACCACGACCAAAGTCACAACCTCGTCCTCCTCTGGTAACTCTATCGTCCTCTGATCCCTGATGATGCATAGTGGGCTGTAGTCTCTGCAGATGGTATGGTCGGTGGACAACCAACATGTGTCTCAAGTTCCTGTAGACGACCAAAGATGGTCTTAATGATGGGTAGTGTATCAGTCGTTAGAAACTGGTCCTTCACAAGCTTGTATCATGGATGCTTTCCAGAAAGAAATCGATAGGCCTGCCATTCAACATGCTCTCCCACCTATTAATCACAACATGCTGGTTGAAAAATGAGGATCTCCTCAAGCAGGCTAGTGACCAGCCTGTAATACTCGACAAGACTTGAATCTCCCTGCGTAGCGGACCAGATCCTCATGTATACATCGGAGCGTCGGGAGTTGTTTGTCTTTTGGGAGTATGTACGCTCAAGATTCTCCACATCGCCTTTACAATATCCTTATAGAGGAGATTTGCCGCAATATTTGGATCGACACTGTTGGTCATTCAAGTGATAACCTGGCGGTTGTCAACATACTAGGTGTTGTAGTCCTTGTCCATCTCTTTGGGCGGATCCTTGGTAAGAACATAGTTCTTGCGCTGACCACCGATGAATACCTTGAAGGATCGAGACCACAACACATAGTTCTCTGAGCCTTTCAATTTGATAGAAGTGCCTTGTACCATCACAAAAGAAGTCAGGTACACATGCTTGATCTCGGTGGACGTCAGTGATCATGCATGTCAAGAAAAAGTGACCTAGAAGATATCCATTGTCTTAATCAAGCATATGTGTGACCTAAGTCACAATTTCAACCCCTTTTTGGGCTTCTGGTAACAACAAAAAAGTGGTTGATATGGCATGGATCGGATCTTAGAGGCGTCGGAAGTTGGCCGCAGTATTGGAGGAATGTTGTGGGAGCCCAGAGCGGCAATGATGGAGGTTGGAGTGCCTAATGGAGGTCCCCTACTTGGTCGCAGTAGGCCCCGTAGTGCTGGAGAGGGGACTTTTTTTAAAAATAAATACTAACTTAATCTTAATTAAACAGATGGGTATGGAAATAAAAAAAAATTAAAAATTTAGGCACCAATCGGCACTTGAGGTGCCGATTTGGGGAGAATGCCCAAAACGGCACCTCAAGTGCCGATTTGGGTAGGGGCTTTTGCCCTCTTCCCCTCCATTTTGCATTCATGCCCTATCCCAAAAATTATTGATACAAATAACCCTCCCATTTATACTACTAAAAATAGCTATATTTAAATGCACTCTTTCACTTCATGCATTCATTTTTATAATCCTAATAAAGTTAGTTAGTTCTTAATTTTATAATTAACTTTTTCACAAAAGATAACATACCTACTTTAGATTTATTGTTATATGGATATATATTTATTTATTTTGACGTATATGGATAATGGTAAGAAAATAAGGTTTATTTTTTGCGATTGTAGACATGAATATGATAGTCTTCATTTTTTATATGGATATATACACAATTATATAACTTTTTTGGATATAGTTATGGATATCTTTGAGACATATACTTGAATATTTTCATGAGTTATATATTATCTATATCAAAAAATGTGATAAAAATAAAAATGATATTAGAATTTTTCTATACAGATATATAACTAATACTTATTTTCGTGTCTATATCAAAAAAAGGAAAATGATATCTATATTTGTATTGATTTCCGTAAATATGAAATTGTATCAGACGGATACAATTTATCCGATCTCTTTGTTACAAAAATAAAAGTGATATATGTATTTGTTTCAATATATGTAAAAATAATTTAAACTTCTTCTATTTTATATATCCATATTCGTTAGAAAATTAAATATTCCTATCCAACAAACCAAAAACACATATTAATATCCATCTAAAATTGTATATGATAGTGTGTGTAAAAAAATTATCTAATCTTATTGTTTTGATAGAAGATAACAAGCATAAACGAACTTGCACAAAATATTTATGCATATCCAAATATCTACATGTATAAATATAAATGTATCTACATGTATAAATGTAGATTCAAAAAGTTAATTTCCATTATCGTAATTATAAAATTAAGAACTAACTAACTTTTATTAGGATTATAAGAATGAATACATGAAGTGAAAGAGTGCCTTTAAATATAGTTATTTTTAGTAGTATAAATGGGAGGGTTATTTGTATCGATAATTTTTGAGATGGGGCATGGATGCAAAATGGTAGGAGAAGAGCGCAAAAAGCCCCCACCAAATCGGCACTTGAAGTGCCGTTTTGGGCATTCTCCCCAAATCGGCACCTCAAGTGTCGATTGGTGCCTAAATTTTTAAATTTTTTATTTCCATACCTATCTATTTAATTAAGATTAAGTTAGTATTTATTTTAATAAAAGACCCCTGGAGAGGGACCTACTAGGGCCTAGCAGCTCTGTAGAAGGGTCATGGTGGCCTAGGTAGGGCAGGAAGGGGGCCTGCAGCGCTACCTTTGGTGCCGAAGGGGGCTGGCCCGTCGAAGGAGGGCTCTGTTAGCCCTTGCAATGCAGACGGAGGGCTCATAGCGATGCACAACACTAACATCTGCACCACAAAGGGCCCATCGACGTTAGGGAAGGGCTGCAGTGGCCCTAGCTGCGATGGTTGAGGGCTCGCAATGGTCTGGACATGGCTGCTGTGCGTCTCCAACGAGCTTGATGCTCTTCGCGGAACCCTAGACGCAGTCGAAGGGCCCACACAAGGGTTGGTGACGACTGCGGAGAGACAGGGGATGGTGGTGGCAACGGGGTTTAAGTTAGAACATCGGTCTAGGACTGTTGCTCTGATACTATGTGGAGATTGATGAAAGAATGCAATGAGTTATTTTATTCTGGAGGTCTAGGGTTCCTTATATTGGACAGAACCCTAGAGTGTTCATAGCCGGGAAAATACATAAATACCCATCAGACAACTGTTTGGTCGTGAAGACCCATTTGCGTGCCATAGGATGAACTCCTGAGGGGCACGCCACAAGTGACTACGTGCCCCGGGAGGTAAGGACATCCATCTCCTCATTCATGGCTTGTCGCCAGCCATGGTCCCATGCACTATGATGATTTCTAGGAACAAGAGTGGCCATTAGGGCATCTGCAAATCTCTTGTCATTACTAGATAAACCATAAGTAGAATTAAAATGTGTCATAGGGTGAAAAGTACATTAAATTTTTTGTTGTCGAAGAGCTATAAGAAGCTCCTCAGGCACATTCGGGGCAACAATAGTGGGAGCATCATCTTGCAAAAAAGGAACAAGCAAAGGTACAGAAGCAGGTGCAGTGGCTTGCTTGCGTCTGTTGATGTCGGTGGAGGTGGTAGATCCAAAGGGATGTCACTAACAGTTTGTGTAAAGAATCTAGTCTGCTCAAATTAAGTGTCACCAACAATCCGTGTAAAGAAGCTAATCTGCTCAAATAAAGTGACATCCGTCGAAATATGGTATCGACACCCAACATAATCATAGCACCGATGGCCCTTTGAGTGCGAGAGTACCCAAGAAAGATGCACTTGATAGCCCTAGGTAACAATTTGTCAGAAGCATGGAAGTTGTGAACAAATGCAATGGCGAAATGGCGAAGCCTTCTCCCACTATACGTAGGGTCGGCTACATGGATTCTTGCTCAAATCTATGTTGAAAGATTCAACTACTTTTTACTATGGTTGTTGAAAGATTCAACCACAAGAGGGGATGCGAACACATGCAATGCACTCAAAAAACATCAGTAGTAGACGAAAAGGAGACTCATTGGGGTGTACTAGAGTGAAATGAATGCCCTCCTTTAGGACAGAAGATGAGACCTTGTTTATGAGATGGACAACAATAAGTTTGGTATCCCCCCAATGGTACTTGGGAACAATCATCTGAGTGAGGAGAGACCTATTAATATCAAGAAGATGCTCGAGTTTCCTTTCTGCTACACCATTTTGCTGAGAGGTATACAGACATGACGGCTGATGAACAATCCCTTGGGAGGCAAAGAAAGACGTCAAGTCTTGTTGGGTGAACTCAGAAGCATTGCCAGTTCTAATAGGAAATAAAGCTCGATGATGTTTCTCGAACTCACACGCCTCATACTGAAAGGGCTTCAGAGTAAAGAGTCCATTGAGCGCCATGGAGAGAGCCTTGGTAAAAGGATGCCCAAAGCATATATGCCATAGGAATGGATCTTCAGAGAAGGATGCAGCGTCGACAAAAGTAGAATTCGAGGGTATGTCAAGATAATAGATGCCATTCTTCTCATGCCTCTCACGACAACTGCCTCGTCTGGATGTCTTGAAAAAAACAACAGCTTTCATCAAATATCACATGACAATTAAGTTTACTACAAAGCTTATAAACAAACAATAAGATGAGAGTAAAATCAGGGGCACAATGCACCCTAGACAGTCGGAGTTTGTAGAACTCAATAGTTCCGACGACAGTAACATGCAAGTGAGCTCTATTGGTGACTCGAACTGACTTCATTGATGAAGAGGGTTTGGAGAAGGTTAGTACACTACCTTCTCCTGTTAGATGAGTAAAGGCTCCAGAGTCAATGACCCAAGTAGGAGTAGTAGTAGTTGCAGAGTTAGCTATTGTACCTGGAGTGGTAACCAAAGTAGCAGTGGTAGTCACACTTTAGGAGTAAGCACAAGGGTCTGGAAGATCTGCATCAGACGGGAGTAATCTGCAGCATTGATTTGGGCTGTCTGTCCACTGGAATATGGATCAGAAGGCACTGCTGCAACATCATAGGCGTTCTCATAGGCACTATTTGCTAGATGAGGAGGATAGCCAAATTTTTGCTAACATCCTTTAGACGGATGATTCCAGCGACCACAATGAATGCATTGTGGGTCTTGAGGAGCAATAGTATCTTGTCCACTACCACGGATCAGGTCACATCCATGGTGAAAGTCACGTCCATGATTGCAACCAAAGTTATGGCCTCGGCCTCCTCGGAAGCTTTGTCGTCTCCCTCTTCCAGATGATGCTAAGTGAGCAAAGTTATCCGCGAGAGGTAAAGTAGAGGGTCGTGCAACTGTTCCCACCTCCTAGAGACGACTAAATATGGTCTTCATCGATGGTAGTATGTTGGATATTGGAAATCACTCCTTACTACTTGATATCTAGGATGCGATACAACAAGAAAATGATACACTCGCTAGTTCGAACGCTCTTGTACCTGTTTAGTACAACAAGCAGACTGAAAGATCGCAAGCTCCTTATACATGCTAGTGAGATGCTTGTAGTACTCAACTAGGGTAGCGTCACCCTTTGGCGCAGACCAAATCCGTGTGTAGATGTCAACGAGGTGAGACTTAGTCATTTTCTGGGAGTAGGTCTGCTCCAGATCATCACACATCTCCTTGACCGTGTCTTTGAAACATAGGTTCGATGCAATGTGCTGCAACACTAATGGCCATCCAAGTGATGGCATGTTAGTTGTCTTGGAGCCATGTATTATAGTCTTTGTCTGTCTCCTCTGGAGGATCTTTCGTCAGGATGTAGAGTTTTCGCTGACCACCGATCAACACCTTAAAGCAACGAGACCAGAGCGCGAATTTTTCTGTACCCTTATAAAAGTGTCTTGTACCATCATATATGATGGAGTTTGGCTTTGTCTCAGCATGAAGAGATGCCATGGTGGTCAGGTAAAGAGATCAAGAAAGTCTTGTTGTTGTTCAACTATGTATATGAGGGTTGAAAAGTGCCGTAGAACTCACTCTTGGGTGTGCAGGAGGTTTAAAAAGGGTTGCACAATAGATCGTGAGGTCCTCGGGGACCCTGCAGCACCTAAGAAGGTGCAAAGGTGGTCAGCGATATCTAATGAGTCCTAGAGGTTCATGGTGGACGTCCAGGAGGGCGGAGCGGAGCCCTAAGGACTGGTAGTGGCCTTGGAAGCCTTGGCGGAGGCCCAACAGGTCTGGGCAGAGCCCTAGGAGTGCTGGCGACGACCTTGGAGGCCCTAGCGAAGGCCCAACATGTCTGGACGGAGCCATAGGAGGGTTGGTGGCGACCTTGGAGGCCTTAGCTGAGTTCTAGGAGGGTTGGTGGTGGCCTTGGAGGCCCTCACAGAGGCCTAACAGGTATGGGCAGAGCCCCAGGAGGGCTGGCGGTGGCCTTGGCGTAGCCTTAAGAGGGCTGGAGGCACCGTAGTTGGGTAAGCATCGTAGGTGGGGTTAGCGGAGGTCCAACAGGCCTGGGCGATGCCCTTGGAGGGTTGGCGGCACCCTTGGAGGGGCTGGCGATGCTCAGGCAGGCCCCTGGTGGAGCCCTAGGACTGCTGGCGAGGGTCCAGCGACGGCGTAGAGGTCTTGTGGCGGTGCGCGGGTGCTTGACGTGAGACCCTAGGGCTAGAGGAGGGCCCGTCGAGCATGGCTTGTGGTGGCTATGGGATTTAGGTCAGAATATCAGTCTAGGACTGCTACTCTGATACCATGTGGATGAAAGAATGAATCGTTGTCTTATTCCATAGATATGGGGTTTCTTATATAGAGTGAAATACTAGAGAGCAAAAAAGGGAGAATTACATATAAATCCCTGAAGGGTTAATGGACTCAAATAAAATAGAAAATACAATAACTCTAATAACTCTAACAAGATGCATACGAGATTTTTCTACATGTAGTGGAATTTCTAGTTTAACGAATATGTCCACCATAATGAAAGCATAATTAACTTTCCGGACGTTGAGAGATAAACCCAACACAAAATGCATGGTAATGTCTTCCTAAGGCCGCATAAAGATCGATAGGTATGCACACAGTTTGGTGTTTTGCTTATTCCCTTTAAACTTTAGGCAAGTTTGACATTTCTGCATAAATCAGGAAACATCCTTTCTTCACCGAGGCCAATAAAAACACTCTTGGAGGAGAGCCAATGTCTTGTCTCGCTCAAAGTGTTCAACTAATCGATCATTATGTAGTTTTGCGTTTATACTTTCTCGAAGGAAATGATGAGAATGCAAAGTTAATGTGCTTTAAGAAGAAATCCCTCATGGTTTGTGTAGGTGACCGTGGCGTGAGGTCCTATCCAGTGTCAACATAATCGGTGTAAATCAGATCGAAGTCTGGGGTCAATAGGGTACAAGGCTTTGCGAGAATGAAACCATGTCATATTTATCGACATTGTGGTCAAAACATATGTGCTTCTAGTTAATACATCAACCATTTGGTTCATGGTTCAAGCTTTGTGCTTGAGATAACAAGTATATTCATGGAGGAAGCTAACCTACTTGGCATGGTGTTTATTGAACGTCTTCTAGGAGTTTAAATAATCCAACACCTGGTGATCGGAGTTGAGTATAAATTCTCGTTGAATAAGGTCACACCTGAAATGCTCAAGGGCTTACACCACATCCTAAAATTCTACAACGTATGTTAAATAATGTACTCTGGCCTTAGGGAGAATTCAGACTCCAAGAGAACTCCCCTCTATGGACTAATAAGGGACATGAAATACATGGATGCTCACTCTCGAGCCTGCGCTTAGGTTTTGTTCTCAAAGTCCTTTCCTTAGCTTAGGAAATGATGTCGTTTCTGCTTATATCAAAGCATCTTTTCCAATCCAAAAGTAGTTCTTCTCTAGTTCTTTCTCACTAGAAACCGGTTTGCTTATTAAGCTAAGAGACTCACCTTGTCAGTCGGACAGAGACTAATGATAGGGGGATCTAATCCGTTATCAATAGCTTTGGCTAGATCTCTGTACGTCAACCATGTGATGAAGGAGGAGTCTCGAAGAAAGAATAGATTAGAATTAGAAGCTCTTCTTGGCCTGAATATATAGCTGGGACTCTCTTGTTTCCATGAGTATGAGTGCATGGACACGTAGTGGGGAGATGAAGGACGTATGCATCTGGAAAGACACCAGTCCAAGTGGGCCATCCCCCGACCTATATATACAAGTCTATAGAAAGTGTACGGTGAGGTTAAGATAGGACAATCTTTACTTAACTTGGCCTGACACTCTCTACTCTCACACATTTCTTGGTTATAATATTCTCACTAAAGAAAGTCACATGGCATCCTTAGCCGAGGATGCCACTTATCCCATTGTGCGAGGCATTACAATTATCCATATTTTTTTTTGAAAAATCTGGAATGGTTAGAAATAATGCATGGATCAACTAGTCTTTCACTTTATGAAAGCTGAAGTTAAAGGGTTCTAAGTAGATATGCATTTACAAGTACAATAAATCATTGAGACGATAATGCTAGAGTTCTGAATGGAATGGCGGTAGAAGGATTGCAATCTAAAGAAGCCTACTGAGTCTCAGTGAGAATTTGAGGTGTTGATGCATTATAAATCGCTTGAATCTTTTATGTATCAACCTTGAGTTCATCAACAGAAACAATATAATCTAGGGAAATGACCGAATAAAACATGAATGCATGCTTCCTGAGGTAGACAAATAATTGTTGTGCTCTTAGTGTCTCCAATAGTTGGTGTGACTGTATTACACGACCGTCTTTAGTTTTTTTTTGAGAAAATCGTCTTTAGTTATATTATACATTAAGATATCATCAAAGTATACAACCACACACTTTCCTATGATGCCTCAGAATCCGGGTTACCCATTGACACAACATTCACAATATTATATTCGATATTGATCTTATTAGGTTACAGAAAATGATGGAATATTTTTCGCATTTCGAATGACATTCGCAATAGTGATAAACAACCACAAAACCAAGTCTCACTAAGAGATATTTGCATTAATTTCCATATAACATTACATATGTCCAAGTCTCATCCTCGAGACTCGAATCAAGGTTATGATGTGTCGGGTTAGATTTCATATGGCCATTGTTTGAGTTATTATATTTACATTTATGTTTGTAACCTTTCGGGTTCCGCAACCCCCCTGTGACCCTTCGGGTTCTGTAACCCTCTCTGACCCTTCAAGTTCTGTAACCCCCAATGACCCTTTGGATTTCGCAACCCTTGTACTCTCTAGGTTTTTCTCTCTATATAAGAGACCCTAGCTCTATGGAATAAAGATCTCCTTCGTCTCTCTTCTCAACATGGTATTAGAGCGACAGTTCTATATCGAAGCCTAATACCCTAAATCCGTCGCCACAACCAGCCCTCTCTCCGCCGACAAGGAGAGAGGGCTGAACCTCCTGTGTCGCTTGTGGATTCGATGGTCTCGCGCAAGGCAGTCCGAGTCCCCAACATCACCAGCTGCCACCAAGCACTACCTGCCCTACCATGACTGATAGACCGACAGTCCAGACTACTATTCAGATCATCAGTCTTCACCGATCATCGACTTCTTCGTCAGGTCAGGGCGTATACTTCTTCTTTTACGATCCGACTACTACTCCGCGCTGGACTTCGTCTACAACGATTCTTCTCCAGGCATGACAGAGATATGTTTCGGTGACCTGCAGGCACGGCAGAGATATGTTCCAGTGACCTAATGTCGCAACGACTCTACAGGCATGGCAAAGATACGTTCCTTTGACCTGAAAGTCGCAGACCCGTCCTCGAGCGAGGTCTTCTACCAACAACGGACATATGTTCTTATGGTGCATCGTGTGAAGATGTGGTGTATGTTTTTTCTTTTTGTTACAAGCTGCAGCTTTCTCAGCTCCAGCTTGAGGGGGAGTGTTAGAGTTATTATATTTACATTTATGTTTGTAACCTTTCGGGTTCCGCAACCCCCCGTGACCCTTCAGGTTCTGTAACCCTCTTTGACCCTTCAAGTTCCGTAATACCCAATGACCCTTTGGATTCCGTAACCCTTGTACTCTCTAGGGTTTTCTCTCTATATAAGAGACCTTAGCTCTATGGAATAAAGATCTCCTTCGTCTCTCTTCTCAACAGCCATAAAACTTCAAAGAGTTTTGAATGCATAAAAACCTCAAAGGGAAAACAAGCCATATTCTCTTAACATGTAAATAATGCTTGTTTTGATGATTACCTGAGAAGAGTTGAGGGTATCGTGCCCGCATGTTGGCTTCAGTCTCCCACTTCGCCTCTTCGACGCCATGTCGATGCCACAACACCTTGACCAATGGAATTTCCTTGCTACGGAGCTTCTTCATAGCATTGCGAAGTATCTGCACTGGCCTCTCCTCGGATGTCAAATCTGGCTCCACGTCAAGATTCTCGTAACTGATGATATGTTGAGAGTCGCGCACATACTTCCTCAGGTTGGATACATGAAAGACGTCATGAATGCCCGAAAGATGTGGAGGAAAAGCTACTCGGTAAGTCACCTTCCCTACTCGAGCAAGAATTTCGAATGGACCAACATATCGTGGTGCCAACTTGCCACGAACGTCAAATCTCTGTATTCTCTTCATGGGAGATACTCGAAGAAATACCCAATCTCCCACATGTAATTACAGGAAATTTGTTCAGATTAAGCTAAAATTTAGGGTTTTTATCAGTTGTGCCCCTCCGAGATATTGCAATATCAGTTATACCCCTTCCTTTTCGGGAATATCAGTTGTACCCCTTTTTGCCATTCTATCACTTGTGCCCCTCCGTTAGTCTAACCGTCATTGAGTTGAACTTAACCATGGTTTTTTCAAACCATGGTACAATTAAGAGGGGCATAATTGTCCAGACTTCATCGTCATCATTTTCTTCCTCTATTTTTTCTTCTTCCTTTCTCTTTATAATTTCTCTCTCTTAATTAGACCTTCATGTATCCACTAAATCGCTAAAATTTTTACATTTTCATGGACATATCTCTCATTGTGGATCGGATGGTGAATTTTATTGAGTTTTTCTGTGAGTTTTTATGAATCAAATAATCAAAAATTTATCCTAACTAAACAAATTCTGAAAGTTCCCCTGTTTCATTCATGGAAGAAACATGAAGCTCTCCAACTCCCCACAGTTCCATTCAACGGAGATGTCATCCAGCTCATGATTCGTGAGGCCTCGGCGATAAACTGTATGTCACCGTACTCGATTCCATTGAGAACCATCTTGACAAAATCCCTGGAGCCTCCCTCACCAACATAGGTGACACAGGGGCCGTCGTCGACCTGAGTAGTGACCCTGTTGATGATATCCTCGTTGTGCATGCAGGCATCGAGGGAGATGTCGGGCATAAGGGAGGGCCTGCGACGGGTACCCTCTTCGCTGCTGGAGATGCCCATACCGAGGCAGAGGATGTCGCGATCGTTGGCCTCACAGATCCTCCGGCACTCGGTGTTCTTGTACCACTCATTGTTGTCGTCTACGATGGAGTTGCTGGGCTCGAGGAACTGGGAGAGGGTGGAGATGGTCTGGTCGACAGGTGCACCGACCTTGACATGGATGATGACTGAAGTGGACTTCTGGATAGGGAGAACGAAGTCATGTGGGGAGTAGTGATATGCGAGCAGAAGGCGGCCCTTCTTCTGAGCGTGGAGAAAAGTCAAATCTACCTTTGAGGTCGATCGGTTGTACGCAGAGGTGGGGAAGCCCTTCTTAGAGATGTTGAGGGCAAGATTATGCCCCCATCACGGCCAACCTCGCCAGGCCGATCCATGAGAAGTAATGGCTAGGAGGGAGACAGTGGTGGTGGGAGAGGTATCGGGGATGGCATGGAAGTAGTAGTCGATGAACGAGTTGCCGAAGGAGAGGTTCCGTAGTGGAGGAGGGGATGGGGGGAAGAGGAGGGGCGGTGGAGGAGCAGGGGGATGAGGAGGAGGGGCGATGTGGGAGGAGGAGGTTGGGGCAGATTATAACGAAGGGGAGGAACGATGGGGCCAGAGGTGAGGAAGTAGAGGATGATAGGGAGGACGGGCTGGGTATGGAGGAGGAGGGGCCGAAGGTGGGGGCGGAGGTGGGGAAAGGCAGTCGGGGGGAGGCCGAGATGGGTATGGAGGAGGGGGCTGGAGGTGGGGAAGCAGGGGGCGGTGGGGGGAGGTCGGCTTGGGGATGGAGGAAGAGGGGGGGCGGAGGTGGGGAAGCAGGGGAGGGGCTGGGGACAGAGGAGGGGGTTGTGGATTGACTTTTTTAACCTTTTTCTCTTAATTTATTCCTCGTGTATCCTTAATATTAACGTCTGTTTACGTTGAGGATGGATGACAACTAACTTTAAGGGTACAAATGATTATTGTGGAAGAAGTTAGGGGTACAACTGATATTCCCAAAAAGGGAGGGGTATAACTGATATTGCAATATCTCGGAGGGGCACAACTGATAAAAACCCTAAAATTTATTAAGCTATATTGTAAATGGTGTAAGAGAAGGGGATTGGATACCTGAAACTCCAAATCGCTCTTCCGATTGTCTGCATAGCTTTTCTGGCAGCTCTGTGCCGTCAGGAGCTTCCGCCTCACTAGATCAACAACCCTCGCAGTCTCCTCCAAGAGATCTACTGAATAGAGAGCATGATCACCTACCTCACATCAACTGAGAGGTATGAGGAATCTCCTCCCATATATGGCTTCAAATGGTGCCATGTTGATACTGGAATGATAGCTGTTGTTGTACGTGAATTCAACCAATGACAGATGGTCCTTCCAGGACCCTTTCCACTCCAAAGTGCATGCGCGAAGTAAATCCTCTATTGTCTGAATGGTGCGCTTACTTTGTCCATCTGTCTGCGGATAATAAACAGAACTCATCTTCAGATCTATCTGTAGTGCTGACATGAACCGATGCCAATAATGCGACGTAAACTTCGAGTCTCTGTCAGACACCACATCGCGTGGTATACCATGAAGTCTGATGATATTATGCACATATAGCATAGCCAATCTGGATGGTGTATAGGTTATGCTGACATGTATGAAATGGGCTGACTTGGCCAACATATCAACAACAACCCAAATAGAATCATGGCCACCTGGTGTCTTCGGCAAACCGATGTCAAAATCCATAGAGATACTATCCCACTTCCACTCGGAAATGGGGAGAGACTATAGTAATTCTAGTAGTCTCCTGTGCTCAGCCTTGATCATCTGACAGGTCATGCATCTGCTAACATGTTGCGCCATGTCGCGCTTCATTCCATCCCACCAGAAATGTCGACGCATATCACGATACATCTTGGTGCTGCTCAAATGAATAGATAATCGTGAACTGTGTGCCTCATCTAGAATGTCTCTGCGCAACTGCTCGTCGTTGGGCACAACGACCCGACTTGCTTCCATAAAATGGACTCTGTCACCACAAAATCATCAATTTGTCTTCTTGCCTTCGACGATGCGATCCCACAACCTGTTGAATCATGGAGGTACGGAGGTGGATATGGATACACTCTCCTTAGGATGCCGATCAGTCAAAGCTGCGAGCATATCCCACGTGTATAATCAGTTCGTCATACCCTCTGCATGAGCTCTCCTGCTAAGCACATCTGCTACAACGTTTCCCTTACCGGGATGGTAAGAGATCGTGCAGTCGTAATCCTTCAGTTGCTCAAGCCACCTGCGCTGTCTCATGTTTAGCTCTTTCTGATCAAAGATATACTTCAACCTCTTGTGGTCCGTGAAAATCTCTAAATTCACCCATAAAGATAACGGCGCCAGATCTTCAAGGCGAAGACAACTGCTGCCAACTCCAAGTCTTGTGTGGTGTAATTCCACTCATGCGGTCTCAACTGTCATGATGCATAAGCAATCACATGGCCTCTCTGCATCAACACCGCTCTTAGAACTTCTCCAAATGCATTTGTATATACTGCATAATCCTGAGTGCCTGAAGGAAGAGCAAGAATGTGTACTGTAGTCAATCTCTCGTTCAGTGTCCTCAAGGCCTCCTCGCATGAATTATCCCAAATGAATGGAACAATACGTGAAAATTCGCTGACAAAGCGTTGTAATAACCCGCTAGCCCAAGGAAGCTCTGAGTCTGAGTATCTGTCTTGGGCTGCTCCCAAGACATAACTGCCTCAATCTTCGCAGGATCAACTACGATGTCTGCTCTAGAAATGACATGCCCTCGAAATGTGACCTGGGACAAACAGAACTCGCACTTGCTTAGCTTGGCATATAGCTTATGCTCTTGCAATGTGTCCAAAACAATCCGTAGATCATTCGCATGATCCCATTCATTTTGAGAATATATGAGTGTTAGCAATGTGAGCCCGAGGCGAACCATTTCTGCAATAAATGTTATTGTAATAGATGATTTATCAATAAAAGTTATTGATTATGTTTGTTTCACTCCCTTTCTGAAATTGATTGAATGAATGCACTATAAGGTCCCTCTGTACAATATGGGTTATGTACCATGGCCAACTTGATAATCATACAGCTGTTGATTCATTGATCGAATTATAGAGGCTGATGCTTGGATGAATATCTAAGGAGTTAGATAGATGACTCATCAAGCATCATCAAATGATTGACAAGTGATGATCTCCAGCCTGAGTAGGAGATGTCAATCCTTTTCTCATTAGGCTGATATCTGATCGACCTCTTGATGCAGGTCCTCTGCATGGCAATAGTGATTCGGAGGTATCAGATTAGTTGAGTCAATGGGTTGACTTAACGAGATCGAGATAACCAAAAATCTACGATGAATACTGTCACATCACATGCAAACATCCTCTGACCAGAGACAGATGTATTGCTATATGCCTGAGTGTGTACATTTGGCAGACCAATAGGTTGATGACCTAACCAAGGTCTATACACCGGCGAGCTGGTGTGCATGTAAGGGCATATGAGTAATACGATCTCTCAAAGGGATCATACAGGTTCACTTGTGAACCGGGAGACATGAGCTCACTCATGAGGTATTGGGACTTATCAAATTCCATGCATGGTCGTCATGCTTTAGAAGCATGACATGAATTTGAAGGTAAGATATATGCTTTGTGAAAGCATATGATCTGTACCATATCCAAGGACCAAGATTGAGAAACTTAGTGATCAGACCATGAAGATGACAGTGTAAAAGTGATCTATATCTTCAGTATGATCATGAGTCTTCCAGTATGCATGATGTACAGGTATTGGGAATACCTGATGGTGATTTGATCATAAACGGTTGTATAACCATGACGCTTCCATTCCGAGGGAGTGATGACACAGGTCTGGATTTTAGTGACTCCTCTCATTAGAGAAGTGACCTAATCTTAGTCCATGTACTGGACATTGATCTGAATGAGATTTAGATGCAATGAGAAGATTAGGTTTACGGTCTTGATTTAATCAAGCATCTATGAGAGGTCCATGGGATCTGGATTTGAGATATGATCTCAATATCCAAGTCACTATACGTGGAACAATACAATCGTCCTGTCCTTATCTCCAAGTATCTGAGGAGAAATAGCATTGTTCTTGAATGGTTCAAGAATAATTCCATAAGATCTAAGCATTGAGAAATTGATAATTAAATGAGATTTAATTATCGTGATGTATGAGGAATTATCCAATATAATTAAATGTGATTTAATTATTATGGATAAGAATAATGTGGATAGTAATATCCAATTATTCATAATATATTATAAATGTGATTTATAATGTATTAGAGAGAGCTAATTATAATTTATATTTGTTGATTAATTATTAATGTGTATTGGATACACATTGTCTAATTAATTGAAAATGTAAATTATATTTTGTTTTGGGTTGTGAATGTGATTCACAATTTTCCAATGTCAAGATTGCAATATTCCTAAAATTAATTGTGAATTATTTTGGTGAATAAATCCCAACAAAAGTTATTAGAATAAATAATGGAGAAATTCAGGGAGATATGCAATCTCATGGAAATCCATGAGATTGCCCCTACTTGGAAGGCGGTGGGCGGCTACCAATTCCTATATGGAATTGGTGGCCGTCCACCCTATTTCTTGGGGAGGCTTGATCTCCTTTGTAATCTTCTCCTTATTTGATTGATTTAATTTTAGGATTGATGTATATTTGATTTATCAAATATATTTAATCTAAATTAAATCATAAGTTGTTGGTTTTTACCAACAACAATCTTGACCATTGGATTGACATAAATCAATCTCATCCATTGATTTTATATGTCCCATGGATTGAGATCCATGGATCCTAAAACCCAACAAATAGAGAGGCATACCATGCTCTCTTGTACATGCTATTGGTAGCACATCTCTCTCTCTCTCTCTTTTCTCCTCACACGTCAACCCTCTCCCTCTCTCCATTGGTGGCCGACCACCAAAACCCTAGGGGAGGATTTCGTCGTCGCCTACGCCACCGCGCCGCCGCTTCGACGCTCTGCGGTTCTCTGTCTTTTTGGAGTGCTACGCTCACGAAGGAGACGTTCGATCTCGTACGACGAGATCAGGAGTTCACCGTGCTTTGATCAACTCGTTGGATTGCGAGGACAACGCGACTCATCTCCGTGCTCGCAAGCCGCTTCTCCGACGATCGGACTTGAGACATGAGGTCCCTTTTCGTAGAGACTCGATCAACCACGCTTCAAGAGGTATTGCATTATACTTGTTGTGGTTATAGACATGGCCTCAAATTTCAGCGAAATTCGATCGAATTTCTGTCGAATATCGATATCCAGTCGAAATCGAAATTCGACCGAAATGACCGAAATATGGGGGTGCTAGTACAAAAATTGACCGAAATGACCGAAATTTCGGTCGAAATTCCACCGAAATTCCATCGAAATTCTGTTTTGGTCGATACCGAAATGGTGGCGGAAAGCAACATTTAAGGCCTTGGTTATAGATTAAACGATCCGAGAATCGTTCTAGGATCATGTGGTTTCATCGCATGAAAAATTTTAAATTCCGCTGCACCGAACAACTATTACGGCTAGTCGTTCTCCGTTATATCCGATACGACGATCACGCTTCCGTGATGCGCTTGAGGATTTTCCATATCCTTCAAGTGGTATCAGAGCCATGTTGAAGGTTTTGGATAAGATCCGCAAACCTAGGACGACTTGGGTTCGTGGAAGTCGTGAAAGTTTTTATCGCATTTGATTTTCGCACTTCTGTTTAGTGAATAAATTCGGCACTGTTTAAATTGTTTAAACACGAATTTAACACTTGGATTTTGTTCCCCAGAAACCATAGGATCGGAGTTTACATATTTTGGATTCCGTTTGCTCGAAATACGGTTGTTTTAATGAACATGTATGCACTGTTGCGAGAACTGCAAATCTTAACATGATTAAAGAGTTAATTACTATTTAGACTTGCCTCGAAATGCGTGAAATATCACTTGGCTTTTGTCCTAAATCAAATTAGCAATCTATGAAAATTGATTTTGTCTAATTTGGATTTAATATGATTGAGATATGTTAATTTTAGTAAGTAGGGGTCACTGCTGAAATTACAGTCCTAATCAAGAACGATGTGATTGTCAATTAATGAAATTAATTCTTAATTTCAAGAAATAATTATGGAAAATATTTGAGAAATATTGGAAGATGATTATTTCCTTAATTGACTTGGCCTCAGCCAATTAATTGATTAGATTTGATCTAGATCAAAATTGGAAACACAATCATCAAACTCCTTGCTTCAATAGGATTGGGAATTTGTCTAGCAAATTTCCTTATAATAAAAAATGTTTTGATTATTACTATATGGTATAATTTCGGTTGAAGAACCGATGATCATCTCAAGTACAAATTGATCTATTTGGCATTATCCTTTCCCGAGGCGGATATGGTGTCTAATCGGAGATCGCTGGGATAGCGGGTTGTAACGTATGTGGTCCGTCCCACTCTCGCCGGTACTGGCCATGACAACAGGTAGGGAATTGATAATGCTGAAGAAATCAAGATGTATTTTCTAATTATTAAAATACGAATTAATACGTACTTTGAGAATAATACCATATATATATTTAAGTAAAACAATCAAGTTTGATTGATTAAATTAGATTAATAATTAATTTAATATGATTGAATTAATTGTATCCATTTAAAATAGTCTATTATGAATAGAGTTGATAATTCCCTTGGAAGAATTAATTATATGAATGTGATTCATGATAATTAATTAAATTTGAATAAGAGGTGGATGATCACATAAGTGACATCCATGGTCTCCCGTCAAGGCGAAGGGTTTCCGTCGCCAGGGATTGTATATAGGAGACGCCTGTACGAAGTGACAGCTCCTATATGCAAGCGCTTATGGATCGGACTCTTTGCTTCTCGAAAGAGTAAGGACGTATGCGTAGTGACCCCAATATCGGATCCTCATATTATTGGGGCAATATTGGATTGCGCATAGCGAGTTCTATTCCTGTTGACGGTTGGTTTAATTAATGACGGGTCAACATCACCTTAGGGGTGGTGGGCCAGGGTATTAAAGACCGAATAAAGAAATGCAAGTTGGACTTGCAAGGCGGAATGTGTTCCCGCTTCTCTTTATTGGAGTTGCAGTTTCTCATATTATTGGGATGTAACAAAGATAAAGAGGAGATCCCAATTCTTGCTTGAGATATAACGGTAAGTATATCTCTTACTTTGAAAGTGATTAAGGGAATGCACTTTCAAAGTTGACAATGCAAGAATAATTTGATTTAAAAACCTTAATTAAATATCATAAATTTGAATATATGATTATATATTCTAATATAGTGCATTCTCAATTTCAGAAAATGAAGTCAATGAACCCACTAAGCAGGCTTCTGGAGGTCAACCAGTTGACCGGACTGAGTTACTCGGATTGGATCCGTAATTTGGAGCTTGTACTCTCGGCTGATCGCATAAGTTATGTGCTCTCAGAAGATAAGCATGAAAACCCTAAATCAAAGGAAGAAAAAGCATACAATGACAAGTATGATGAAGATCATTTCTTGGCTAGATGCTACATCTTGGGTTCTCTCTCCAATGTTCTTCAGAAACAACATGTAGAGATGAGTACTTGGCAGGAGATTGTGCAGAATCTGAAAGATATGTTTGGTGACATTAATCACACCCAGCGGTACAACGTTATGAAAGAACTCGTTCGCTGCAAGATGCAGGAAGGGACTTTGGTCCGTGAACATGTACTCAAAATGTTTGGCTACTTATCGGAGCTGGAGACTCTGGGGGCAACGATGGATGCAGACATGCAATCTGATTTCATTCTGCTATCATTGCCCTAGTCTTTCAATAACTTTCTGGTGTCATTCCACATGAACAAGCTGGAGTTGACAAATGCTGGGCTTCTTGCTGCATTAAAGTCTGCAGAAGACGTGATGAAGAAAGATGATCCCGCTGGCAGTGCAATTGTTGCACAGGTCAGAGGGAAGCACGGTCGGAAGCATGGTTCTCGGAAGGGTCTGGCCCAGAAGAGAAAGAAGAAGGGACAAAGTGTTGGCTCGTCTTCTAATGCATCCACTCTAATGGCGTCGAAGAAAATCGACGTCTGTCACCACTACAAAAAGCCGGGGCATTGGAGGCGTAATTGCCCGGATTACCTGAAGTTGGTCGACAAAGGTAAAGCCCCAACATGTATGAAATCTACTTTTATCATTGAAACCAGTTTTCTCGTTGGACGAGAAGGAAGTTGGGTTGTTGATTCTGATGCTTCTGTTCATGTATGCAATTTGTTGCATTTGTTTCAGGAAAGTAGAAAATTTGAAGAAGGGGAGATAGTCATCCAGATGGGATCTGATGCAAGTGTTGCAGCAGTCGCCGTCGGGACTTGTCGGCTATCATTATGTAGTGGTAGAGTCCTAGTACTTAAAGAGTGCCTTTATGTACCTGAAGTCAGAAGGAATTTAATATCTGTATCTAAGCTAGTTAGAAGTGGATATTCGTTCCTATTCTGTAATAAATTAGTCATAAATCGTTATGATAAATATATTGCAGATGGCATTTTGACGTCTGGAGGACTCTATGAATTGTGCATTGATAAATGTGTTATGAATGTTACAACCACTAATAAAAATCCTAAAAGATCCAGGGAGGATGAAAATCTTTCGAAATGAGATTTGGCATCAAAGGCTTGGTCATTTATCTATTGATAAGATCAATAGATTGATAAAGGATGGACCTTTAGATTTCCTACAGGTTCAATCTTTACCTACTTGCAAGAATTGCATTCAAGGAAAAATGACCAGGATGCCTTTTTGTAACAAGGTTACAAGATGCGAAGGTATTATTGACCTAATACATACTGATGTATGCGGTCCCTTCAGTACCGCGACTCGAAATGGATATCGATATTATTTGACGTTTATTGATGACCATTCGCGCTACGGATTTGTCTTCCTATTACGTCATAA
Organism: Ottelia alismoides; assembly: GCA_037367405.1. Taxonomy (NCBI): domain Eukaryota; kingdom Viridiplantae; phylum Streptophyta; class Magnoliopsida; order Alismatales; family Hydrocharitaceae; genus Ottelia; species Ottelia alismoides. Next base: position 434,770 of record JAZKJV010006971.1, on the reverse strand, counting down.
ATCTGAAACGTTTGAAAAGTTCAAAGAATTCAAGGCTTTGATTGAGAACCAAACCGATAGGAAGATTAAACGAATTCTATCTGATCGAGGTGGCGAGTACCTCTCAGATGAATTCAAGGAATACCTTAAAGAGAATGGAATTGTTTCCAATCTCACTCCTCCTGGAACTCCCCAACTTAATGATGTTGTTGAAAGATGCAACAGGACCATCATGAATATAGTTCGTTCAATGATGAGCAAAGCACATTTACCACTTAATTTCTGGGGATATGCAGTAGAGACTGCAATATATATCTTGAATAAGATTCCTAGCAAATCTGTACCTAAGACTCCTCATGAGCTTTGGTATGGAACCAAACCAAGTGTTAATCACTTGAGGGTTTAGGGTTGATTGGTCCATGCGAAGAACGTGGACGCAAGTGAGTTGGAATCTCGCTCTCGTGAGTGTTACTTCATTGGGTATGCTAGAGATGGTATTGGATACCAACTCAATGACCCTGAGACTCAAAAGGTTTTTGTTTCTAGAGATGTGAAATTTCTGAAGAATGATTTCCTTAAAGCTCAAGATAAACATGAAGTAAAGGAACTCATTGAATCCCCTGAGGATTCCGAGCTTCCTGAACCAGAAACTGAAGAGAAAAATAAAGATGAAACACGCATACCTCTTCGAAGGAGTTCGAGGGTGGTTGCACCAACTGAAAGGTATGGATTCCATGTGTCAAGTGAAACTGACAATAATCCTACTTCATTTGATGAAGCACTCGCGGATCATGACATGGATAGATGGATGCTAGCAATGAAGTCAGAAATTGACTCCATGCATAAGAATGGTGTATGGACCCTAGAGGATCCACCTAAAGGGGTAAAATCCATTGGGTGTAAATGTATCTTCAAGAGAAAGAGGGGGCCTGATGGAAAAGTAGAGATTTTCAAAGCACGGCTCGTAGCCAAGGGTTACACACAGAGAGACGGCATCGATTACGATGAGACTTTCTCTCCTGTGGCTATGCTTAAATCCATCAGGACATTGCTGGCTATAGCTGCATATCTTGACTACGACATCTGGCAGATGGACGTCAAGACGGCTTTCCTCAATGGATACTTCGAGGAGGATATCTACATGGAGCAGCCCTAGGGCTTCATGACTGAGGATGGCAAAGTATGCAAGCTGAAGAAATCCATCTATGGGCTCAAGCAAGCTTCTCGTAGCTGGAACATCAGATTTGACGAAACCATAAAGAGTTATGATTTTGTGCAGAATCCTGATGAACTTTGTGTATACAAGAAGCTTAGTGGGAGCGCCATTGTGTTCATCGTGCTTTACGTAGATGACATCCTTATCATTGAGAATGATACCTGGATGATGACCAGTGTGAAGATTTGGCTATCCCATACCTTTGAGATGAAAGATCTTGAAGAAGCCTCTTACATCTTGGGTCTGAAGTTGTTCAGAAACCGAGAAAAGAGGATATTGGGATTATCACAACACAGATACATTAAGAGGATCCTTGAACGATTCCGTATGGATAGTTCCAAGAAAGGATTCCTACCCTTAAGACATGGTATCCACCTGTCTAAAGGAATGGCTCCTCAAACTGTTGAAGAAAAGAAAGCCATGGCTGGATGCCCTTATGCATCAGCTGTAGGAAGCTTAATGTATGCCATGATGTGTACTAGGCCAGATATCTGCCATGCAGTGGGAGTGTTAAGTCGTTACCAATCCTGCTATGGAGAACAACACTGGAATGAAGTAAAGAACATATTTAAATATCTAAGACGGAAGCAAGACTACGTCTTGGTCTATGGAGATGGTGATCTCCAAGTCTTGGGATATACAGATTCTGACTTCCAATCAGAGTTATTGATGATCGAAAGTCGACATCAGGGTTTGTGTTCCTGTTGAATGGTGGTGCTGTGAGCTGGAGAAGCAAGAAGCACGCCACTACATCAGATTCAACAACAGAAGCCGAATACATTGCCGCATCGGATGCTGCAAAGGAGGCGGTGTGGTTGCGCAAGTTCGTGCTGGAGCTTGGCGTAGTTTCCTCTGATACTCCCATCCCGCTACTCTGTGATAACACGGGAGCCATTGCCCAGGCAAAGGAACCCAGATGGCATCAGAAGAGCAATCACGTAGAAAGGAAATACCACATCATTCGGGAGATTCAAAACCGTGGTGACATCATCATCACTTAGGTAGCCTTTGCTGACAACGTTGCTGATCCTCTTACCAAACATCTGACACAGAAGGTTTTCGACTAGCATGTAATGAGTATGGGTTTAAGGATTGTTCTTGAATGGTTCTGAGGGCTAGTGAGAGATTGTTAGCAATGTGAGCCCGAGGCGAACCATTTCTGCAATGAATGTTATTGTAATAGATGATTTATCAATAAAAGTTATTGATTATGTTTGTTTCAATCCCTTTCTGAAATTGATTGAATGAATGCACTATAAGGTCCCTCTGTACAGTATGGGTTATGTACCATGGCCAACTTGATAATCATACAACTGTTGATTCATTTATCGAGTCATAGAGGCTGATGCTTGGATGAATATCTAAGGAGTTAGATAGAGGACTCATCAAGCATCATCAAATGATTGACAAGTGATGATCTCCAGCCTGAGTAGGAGATGACAATCCTTTTCTCATTAGTCTGATATCTGATCGACCTCTTGATGCAGGTCCTCTACATGGGAATAGTGATTCAGAGGTATCAGATTAGTTGAGTCAATGGGTTGACTTAACGAGATCGAGATAACCAAAGACCTATGATGAATACTGTCACATCACAGGCAAACATCCTCTGACCAGAGACAGATGTATTGCTATATGTCTGAGTGTGTACATTTGACAGACCAATAGGTTGATGACCAAACCAAGATCTATACACCGGCGAGCTGGTGTGCATGCAAGGGCATATGAGTAATACGATCTCTCAAAGGGATCATACAGGTTCACTTGTGAACCGGGAGACATGAGCTCACTCATGAGGTATTGGGACTGATCAAATTCCATGCATGATCGTCATGCTTTAGAAGCATGACATGAATTTGAAGGTAAGATATATGCTTTGTGAAAGCATATGATCTGTACCATATCCCAAGGACCAAGATTAAGAAACTTAGTGATCAAACCATGAAGATGACAATGTAAAAGTGATCTATATCTTCAGTATGATCATGAGTCTTCCAGTATGTAGGATGTACAGGTATTGGGAATACCTGAGGGTGATTTGATCATAAACGATTGTATAACCATGACGCTTCCATTCCGAGGGAGTGATGACACAGGTCTGGATTTTAGTGACTCCTCTCATTAGAGAAGTGACCTAATCTTAGTCCATGTACTGGACATTGATCTGAATGAGATTCAGATGCAATGAGAAGATTAGGTTTACGGTCTTGATTTAATCAAGCATCTATGAGTGGTCCATGGGATCTGGATTTGAGATGTGATCTCAATATCCAAGTCACTTTACGTGGAACAATACAATCGTCCTGTCCTTATCTCCAAGTATCTGAGGAGAAATAGCATTGTTCTTGAATGGTTCAAGAATAATTCCATAAGATCTAAGCATTGAGAAATTGATAATTAAATGAGATTTAATTATCATGATGTATGGGGAATTATCCAATATAATTAAATGTGATTTAATTATTATGGATAAGAATAATGTGGATAGTAATATCCAATTATTCATAATATATTATAAATGTAATTTATAATGTATTAGAGAGAGCTAATTATAATTTATATTTGTTGATTAATAATTAATGTGTATTACACATTGTCTAATTAATTGAAAATGTAAATTATATTTTGTCTTGGGTTGTGAATGTGATTCACAATTTTCCAATGTCAAGATTGCAATATTCCCAAAATTAATTGTGAATTATTTTTGGTGAATAAATCCCAACAAAAGTTGTTAGAATAAATAATGGAGAAATTCAAGGAGATATGCAATCTCATGGAAATCCATGAGATTGCCCCTACTTGGAAGGCGGTGGGCGGCTACCAATTTCTATATGGAATTGGTGGCCGTCCACCCTATTTCTTGGGGAGGCTTGATCTCCTTTGTAATCTTCTCCTTATTTGATTGATTTAATTTTAGGGTTGATGTATATTTGATTTATCAAATATATTTAATCTAAATTAAATCATACGTTGTTGGTTTTTACCAACAACAATCTTGACCATTGGATTGACATAAATCAATCTCATCCATTGATTTTATATGTCCCATGGATTGAGATCAATGGATCCTAAAACCCTATAAATAGAGAGGCATACCATGCTCTCTTGTACATGCTATTGGTTGCACATCTCTCTCTCTTTTCTCCTCACACGCCAACCCTCTCCCTCTCTCTCTTGGTGGTCGACCACCAAAACCCTAGGAGAGGATTTTGTCGTCGCCTACGCCACCGTGCCGCCGCTTTGACGCTCTGCGGTTCTCCGTCTTCTTGGAGTGCTGCGCTCATGAAGGAGACGTTCGATCTCGTACGACGAGATCAGGAGTTCACCGTGCTTGGATCAACTCGTTGGATTGCGAGGACAACGTGACTCATCCACGCGCTCGCATGCCGCTTCTCCGACGATCGGACTTGAGACAGGAGGTCTCTTTTCGTAGATACTCGATCAACCACGCTTCAAGAGGTATTGCATTATACTTGTTGTGGTTATAGATGAAATGATCTGAGAATCGTTCTTGGATCATGTGGTTTCATCGCATGAAAAATTTTAAATTCCGCTGCACTGAACAACTAGTACGACTAGTCGTTCTTCGTCGTATTCGATACGACGATCACGCTTCCGTGATGCGCTTGAGGATTTTCCCATATCCTTCAATGAGCACATCATCAACGAACATCACTACAAATCTGTCCAAATATGGACGGAAAATCCTGTTCATCATATCCATGAATGCTGCAGGATGCCAAGAGCATTGATAGTGAGCCCAAACGACATCACCACAAACTTGTAGTGTCCATAGCGAGTCCTGAAAGCCGTCTTTGGAATATCTAACTCTTGAATCCTCAGCTGATGATAGCATGAAGGAAGACCAATATTCGAGAACGCCAAAGATCCCTGAAGCTGATCAAACAAATCATCGATGCATGGCAAAGGATAATGATTTTTCACCGTTCTTTTGTTCAGATGTCGGTAGACGATGTATAATCTAATGGATCTATCCTTCTTCCTGACAAATAGAACCGAATCACTCAAGGTGAAGTGCTCGATCTCACGAAACCTATGTCATGTAACTCCTGCAGCTGCACCTTCAGCTCTCTCAACTCAACAGGTGCCATGCGGTATGGAACCATCGAGATCGGTTGTATATCTGGTAGTAATGTGATCTTGAACTCGATCTCTCTCAGGTAATCCTGGTGGCTCATCAGGAAAAACATATGGGTAGTCTGATACTACTTGGATGTCTTGTGTCATCGGCTAATGATCAGATACCTCCCGAACAAATGCTAGGTATGAATCACACCCCTGATCAACTAGTCTCTGGGCTTGCAACACTGAAAATGTACTCCATTTTGGAGTTCATGTAATGTATCCTCAAAAGCGAACTCGGGTAAATCTAAAATCCTGAAGACAACCGTCTTCCTAAAGCAATCAACAAGGGCATGATGAGCTGATAACCGATCCATGCCTATAATCAAGTCAAACTCATCAAGCTGTAGAAGTAGACAATCTGCGATCATCTCGTGACTGCCAATCAGTACTGACAAGTGCCTGCCTATCAGGAAATGATAAACAACTGACCACCTGGCCCACGAATGTGATATGGAGAAGATAGAGTCTCTGCAACTCTACCTAAAGAAGCTAGTAGTCTCGAGGCAATGAAGGAATGTGTCGCTCCAGAATCAAACAAAACATGGAAAGGTCGGCCCAAGACTGAGACCATAGCCTTCACCGCAGTAGCTGCTGAACGAGCCTGCTCCTCGGTCATTGTGTGTAACTGACCCTGTCTGCCTGGTGCGATACTGGAATCTGCCACACTCTGTGTCTGTCTCTGCTGCTGCCTCCTGAAGTTGGATTTCCTGCTACGGGAACTCCCTGTATGCTGTGCCTGTGGCTGTGACGCTGTGGTTGTAGGTGAGGCTCACCAGATCTCTAAGGACACTGATGCCGGTAATGTCCCTACTCATAGCACAAGTAACATCGGACTGGTCGGGTAGATGGAGTGGTTGTGTCTGTGCTCCGAGTCGGTCCTGCTGGGGGTTTGTCTGCTCGTTGCAACCCAGATGATCGAGTGGTGCCACGTCCGGCAAGTGCTCCTTCTAAGGTAGTCGATGGAGATGAGCGAGCAATGCCTGAAAATGACGAACCTGTAGGTCGGAACCGCGTGGCTGACCTCTGCTGCTAGAATGGTCGACGTATCTGCCCAATTGATCGCTGTGGTGTAGGTGCCACTACAGGCGAGCTCCCAAATCGTCTCTTTCGGATGTCCTCAAACTTTTCCACTGCATCAGTAGCCTCAAAGATGGAAGTGATGTGTAATCCGGCCAACTTCTCCTGTCTTTCCTCTCGCGTACCTCTGATGAACTTTTTCAGATTCTCATCTGGAAAGGTGGCGGCTGCTGGAGTGTGTCGCGACAACTCGGTGTATTGGATGAAGTAATCCTTGACTGTCATCCGTCCTTATCGAAGCTTTGCGAAAAGTCGGTGCTGTGACTCCTTCCACTTTGCAGAAAAGAAGTGGGATCTGAACCTCGTCTCAAAGTCATCCCATGTATGCTCGCGACCTAACTCAGAAACTACTGCATCCCACCATCTCTCTGCAAAACCTGTCAGTGAATATTCCATGAAAGATAACCATGTGTCTCGTGGCACGCGAATCATCCTCAATACCTTCATGACCCTTTGAGCCATTGCTATGCTACATCTGATGTCCCTGTGCCCTCGAACATGGGCACATTGGCCTGCTGGTAGGAAGTGAACACTGATTGATGCCTGTGGATGGCTGAGTACTCACGTACATCCTCATCTGCAAAATCTACAGGGTCCTGCTCCCTGTCATAGTCTCCATCATCAGCTCCATGATTTGGCATCTCCTCACGTGTATCGTCAGAATGAGGCTGCTCTACCTCAACAGACTGGCGCTGGTCCTGCCATGTTCCATCCTGAGAAGGATGATATGCGAAATCTGACCGCTCCTCAAATCTTATCTCCATATCTGTCTGTCTATCGGTAATCTCCGTCTGCTGAGCTAGTATCTGGTCCTGCTGACCTCTCATAGTAGTCTGCTGCTGCTGGAGGTCGGTGAAAGCAGTCATGATGCGCTCCAAACGGTCAGTCATATTCTGAGCTTCTCTGAATGTCATGGCTCTGCATGAGTACCATTATTAGTCATAAAATTTATTCTTCATATATACTATGATATATGCTTTTTCTTTTCTTGGGATATAATATGAAAACTAATAAAATTAGTGACATTTGTAGTTATAGAATTCGAATGTCATATTTCCCTTCTCGTACTCACGACAAGTCAGATGACTGTCACTATCTGAGAACTTAATGCGATCGGTATTGTAATACTATGAATGTGTGTATCGGGGTACCATGGGTCTGATCCCAAAAACTGTGAACACCCGAGGATCCAGGTACTCGTTTATGCCGAATTCGCACTATTACATTCACAAGTGATCACATTAAGTTATTGAAAATTAGAGGAAATTTTTCGCGTTTGCTATTTGTATATGACATTTAAATCAATATAACAACCACAGAACCAACGACAAGTGCCTCCAACATTGCATTTTATTAATTTAAAACATTTTTATACAATATGTACAAAAGAGACTGACAATTATACATATATCCCAAAATATACAATGAATAGAAAGAAACACATTTACATTATGAATTGAACAAAACAACAATAAAAGTAACTGTACCGTCTGGTATTTATACGGATGCCAGGAAACATCAACCAACTACTGCAATGCAGGCTCCTTTCCTGCTAAAACATGCAAGGAACAACAGGCGTCAGCGAGCACTGGTACTTCTAAAAATCTTATTAAAATAAACATGCATTTAAAATGGTTGCAAAATAAACATGTAGTTAAGGCACAAACAATTTAAAATTTACAACTACTTGCTACTCAGAAGATTTTCAAGCTACTTTAAGGAAATGTCCCCAAATTTAACCACTACATTTTTATGTCATATTTCTGATATAGTGATTAATGACTCATAAATATAATTTCTCCATTTGCCCCTTAGTCTTTCTTATATATAATTTATATCTTAATTCATGACCTATATGTAGATGTTGTTTTCTTGTCGTTGAAATCAGGTTATGGACCTTGATAAGAGGTTGGTGAGGTGATGCTTTATTTAACTCTTAGTTTATTGATGATGGACACAACAACAACAAAGCCTTTTCCCACAATTAAGTAGGGTCGGTTACATGGATTCTTCGCCTCCATTCAGATCTATCTTGGGTCAATCTTGGGCTTAAATTCAAAAAACTGAGATCCCTTCGTATAGTCTCTTTCCAACACTTCTTGGGCCATCCTCGTCTTCTCTTAGCTGACTCAACATCCCAACACTCGCATCTCCTAACTGGTGCATCCGTTGATCTTCTTTGCAAATGACCAAACCATCTTAAGCGGTTTTCTCGCATCTTATCCTCGATCGGAGCTACACCAACTTTCTTTCTGATTGCATCATTCCGAATCCGATCTTTATGTATGTGTCCACACATCCACCTTAGCATTTTCATTTCTGCTACAACCATTCTCTGCACATGTCTATGGTTTATATGCCTTATTGATGATGGAAAGGATAATATTTTAATTTGGTTCTCAATTCTATCTATCTTTTCATGTCTAGTGGATAGTCTGTGGTCTTGATATAAGTATGACCTCACAATGACTATAAGGCATGAATAATGCCTTAGGGTTTGGGTGCCTCCTTAGGAATGAGGTGTTGTGTAATGCATCCTAACTAAGTTCCCAACACGTCCACTAACTTAATTAAATCAAACTCTAACCAACACAACTTATAATTGACTTCATCTCTTAGACAATATCCATTATGCTTCACTCTTAGTTCATCTGTAACTTTCTCAAATTTTCAACTGAACTGACTCAGATGTATCCCTAGATGTTTTATATATAAACATAATGATTCGGATGTAGCATCGCTAAGCCTATTGGCAGAAAAGTGATCAAAACTCAAGCGGTGAGGTAGCCTCCTAAGAAGACTCTTCCATCTCGCCCTCTTATTGGAAGTGCGGTCTAATAGAGGGAAATGTCTACTCCAAGACTACGCCTAGAGACAGGTGACGAGTCCAAGAAATGCCTTACATTAATTGTCGTGAATTATCGTTCGCTTAAGTTAGTGTGTCGTTTCGTTGTAGGCAGACAATCGGAACCGGTCAAGAAATAACCACGATTATTTAGTCAATTTTTAATCGCGTGGTTTTATGTTTATTTTACTTCGGTAAGTCCCAAGGTCAAACATAAGGAGGCAAAGGAACAACCTAAATTTTTGTCTATCAAAGTTCGTGCACGGTTTTCGAGGCGATCTTTATTATAATTTTTTTAATGCAATTTGGGATGCAAAAAGCAACTTTAGCCTATTTTAAGGACTAGAAAATGTATATTAATCAAATAACGTCCGAAAATATGAAACTTGGCCAAGATGATAAATATGATGAAATTAATGCACTGTATTTTTTTTGGAATTTTTGAATGCAAGGTAAATATTTTATGAATTTTTGAATGCAAATGATACGAATTTCAATTATTAGTTATAATAAATATTAAACCCAATTATTTTTAAGGGATAAAATTATCCAAAATCTATCACTAGGTGATTGATCTCAGAAAAATCTGAAACCTCAAAAATACAACATTCAATACCTATTAAAAATTAACATTGAAATATGCAAAATAATTCTTAGAAGGCAAATGATGCATGCAAATGCAATTCTTTTTGGGAACGATATAATAAACAACTAATTCTACAATCCGTGAATTTTTGGCAATTTTTATAGCAACGGTTAATTAGTTACGAGTTTTCAAGCACACAATGGGCAAAATATGCAATCTTACACAAAACAATTAATTAATAATTAACCGCTGATCACAAAAATGTCCACATTATGCCAAGATGTAGAGAATTAATTGACAAACATCATGCTATTTTTGATAAATAAAATAATGCAAGGTAGAGGTTCGAATACAAAGGGGGAACTCAGGGGTACACTTGCAATTATATAAAATAAGATAATGTAAGAAAGGACTTGAAAGTAATTACCAAAATAGCTGAGGTTGATTTCGCAAAAATGCCAAACGATCACGTGCTTGGCACGTGACCCTTGGATGGCAGGAGCTGATGTGCGAATTGGAAGTACTTGAGGGCGGGTCTGCAATTTTCCTCCCCAAGCACGTGGGGTCACGTGCGTGGGGGGGTGTCTTCCTCTATAATTTGTAATTCCGTCGGGGGCTTCAGTGTAAACGTTCCCTCCCGTCACGTGCCTAGCATGCGGGGAGGGTCTCGGGCCTCCCGCCCGGTGTCGAGGCAGAGCAGCTGTAGGGGCGACGGAGGCGGCACTGCTATGGCCGCCTTGAGCTGGCAAAGGGGCGGTGCTTCGATGGTGGTCGATGACACCCAGAGAGGCTGAACGGTGTAGCAGCGTCCGGTGTTGACCGGCGATGAAGCCTGGAGAGCTGCGGCTGGGAATTGACTGTGGAGGAGTTGCGGGCCAAGAGTGTTGGAGGTGGCGATGAAGATGGCGTTGCAGATGGTTGGCGTTCGTCGGTTGAAGTTGATGACGGTGGCGGGCGAAGCTGAAGGTCGAGTCGATGGGGAGGTTGTCGATGGAGAATGAGCGTCGTTGGCTCGACGGCGATGGCCGGAGCAGAGCAGCACTTCGGAGGAGTTCGTTGCGATGAGGTGTGAGGCCTCGGATCTCGCCGCGCCTTCGAGGATGAGAGCAGGACACAGAGCTGTTACCTCCGGTGATGGAGCTCCCTCCCTTTTGGCGTTGCAATCGGCGGATAGGTGACGAGGGGCACGATGGCATTTGTTAAATAGAAGAGGGCGAAAGCTGGAGATGGAAGGTTTCGAGGGTCGGCCGGTGCGGGATTAAGGGTGGTCGGGAATCGCGAGATGGGATTCGACGAGGATCTGCGGTGCGGCGTGATTGGGGAGAATCCGATGATGGGATACGAAGGAAATGGCGATGATCGGAGGCGCGAGATTCGCGGTGGCGGAATTGGGGGAAGGCGGCGCCGGTCCCAATTGGGAAAGTAGGGGGGAAGATGAAGAGCAGTGGCCGTCCGATCGGCCGAGATCGGACGGCCACGATTGTGACACGTAGCGGTAGTGGGAAGGCTTTGGCGAAGCACGTGCAGGGCACATGCTTAAGAGGTACGTGCTCCGCACGTGCGGGCCTTTTTATTTTTATTTTTATTTAATAAAAATGGAAAAAATAAAAAGCCACGTGGCATCTCCAGGAGCCGACACGTGTCAGCCCCAGAAAATTCGAAAGTAAAATAGAAAGATAATTCTGGAATAAATAGCGAACGACCTCGGATCGAAAAAGTTTCTTCACAAAAGTTGCTCGTCTCGATGAGATCTACTACTTTCACGAAGGCATCAAAACCAAAATCGATCAATCGTAGAAAGTGATATTTTGGGGTATCCCATGTACATATAATACCTTGATTTTTGGGTTTTATAATTTTTTGTGATTTTTAAACCAAATAAAAATCCGGAAAAAATATGATAAAATCAAAGATAAATATTTACACATTAATCTAATTTTTTTGAATTTTTATTAATTAAAAAAAGAAGAAATAAATAAAAGATGGAAAAGATGATTTTTGTACAGACAGTTTAGTGAAGATTCGGACTCAGTTAGTTTCTTTGATTTCAAGCTCAGTTTATATTTGAATTTTTGTGCATTTTTATAAAACTTTCATCAAAGAAGACACATGAAAAAGAAGCAAAATAAAATGGATTAATTATGTACATAAAATAATAGGTCAAAAACTGTTAAAATACAAAATGTAGAAAAGAGACCCAAAACCCAACTTTCACATATGAGCTCCGATTCGCTTGAACTTGATCTTGTTTTGAAGGTAATTGAATGTACATTAGTTCAAAAGTGAGTATGATCAAAACAGACACTGGACGTGGAAGATATCAAGGTTTTAGTCTGGAAATCCTAGAAATAGGATTTGGGTTTTTGGTCCACTTATTTAGGTTAGCGATTTTTTTTACATTTTTTATTTATTTTTGTTAGTGATATACACACAATGGAGGTGGTTTTGGGTCAATTGGAGTTAGCATGATATAGTTAAAAATCAGGGAGTTAGGCTATTTACCGGTTGCTTTTGGCTGGATTTTTTGCTTCTTATTTTGTGCAAAAATAAGTGATAAAATGTCATTCTTATCAAAACATGCATGAATGCTAATTATGCAGAATAAATGAAGAAATGTCAATGATTTTGAGGGATTTGAGCTTAATTAATCAATTTTAGAGTGATGAATCTGAGATTCATCATCCCCTATACTTAAACCATGCTCGTCCCTGAACTTCAAAAGCAATGCCATGAGGTGAAATGAGATTGTGTTTCATACCAAGACCATGAGTTGAAGGTGAAAATGAAATGAGATTGTGTTTCATACCAAGACCATGAGTAGTCATTTTGTTTCGTGAAGTTGTTGGTTCACTTGAGCCTCCAGATGAATAACCATTGAAATTTTTCTCCTTGGTCGTGTTCGTCCTGCTTGTTTGTTCTTAGTTTTCTTAATGTTAGTGCACTCCTGAGTTGGAATGATTTGGTCAAGGTATTCAGAGTAGGTTAACCCAAGGTGCGACCGTACATAAGTCTTAGTATCATATAAGAAACACTTTTCTATTGTGGGATCCTCAAGAATTGAAATAGTGGGGGGAGTCTCTGTATGTTCGTTCTCAATTGACTTGATGTTGGAGCATTTCTGTGTCGAGCTGATTTAATCAAGGCAGTAAGAATAGGTTGACCCAGGGTGAGACCATGCATAAGTCTCAGGATCGTATGAGTCATATATTCGATTTTCCATGTTGAGAGCAGCTGGGAATGGAGCAGGAGGGAGAGTCTCTAAACTGATAGTCTCATCAACAACCGCTACCTCAGGTGTAGCAACATGGTAGGGCTCTTCTACTGCTTGATGGTTACAGATGTCGAGGTTTTTGTCGGTTGCCTCGGAAAATCGTGGTTCCTTAAAGACCGAGTGAGATCGAAGTGCTTCCAATGCTGTAAAATTGATTTCCCGAGTCTCACACTCAATAATTGCCTTAGCCAATGCTAAGAATGGCTTTCCGAGAATAATTGGAGACTGAGTGAATTCTCCTTGATGCTCAATATCAATGATCGTGAAGTTTACTTTGAGCGGATTACCGTGAAATGTAATGATGACAGAAATAATTCCTCTCGGCCGCTTTATTGATCGGTCAGCCAATTGAACGATCTCTCGTATCTTCCTGATAGGTCCGAGTTTGAGCTCATGAAATACAGAGGTCGGGAGGATATTGATTGGTGACTCGTCATCAATTCGAGCATTGGTAAATTTCGTTTCTTTCATTCCACAGTCAAATTTGGGCAACCACTTCACTATGCGGCTCTTGGTTTTTCTCTTCAACACTAAGGAGGAGGCCATTGTCAAGATATGTCTTTAGTCTTTATTCTTATCCTTACCGACTTTTTCATCATTAATTTGTCCATTACAAATCCTTTAAGATCGGGGAAGTGTTTAATGGCCTGTATAAAGGGAAGTTCAAAATCAATCTTTTCTCCAGTGCTTCCCGTACAACAGGATCCAAATTCTTCAGATCTTCTTCAATCTCAATTTTTATGGATTTTTCTGGATTTTCGATTTTTTGGGTGTTTTTGAATATTTCATGTTGGGAAAAATGAATAACCTGTCTTATTCCATAAACCCTAGGCTCTCTTATATAGGAGAGTAGCCTATGGGTAAATTACATAAAGTAGACAACTGAAAAAATAAAATAAAGAAGAGGTACATGTACTCTATATGCGTCAACACTCCCCCTCAAGATGGAGCATAGATATCAATCATGCTCAGCTTGGACGCACACTTCTGAAATGGACCTCGAAGTAATGCCTTGGTGAATATATCAGCAGTCTGATTCTCTGATGTGACGTGAGATGTAGCAATGAACCCCTTCTGAATCATGTCACGTATGTAGTGACAGTCAACCTCAATATGCTTGGTCCTCTCATGAAATGCTGGGTTGTTTGTAATGAACAAGGCGGCCTGATTGTCACATTCCAACATCATAGGAAGCGGTATATCAAGACATAGATCTGTAAATAAAGATTTCACCCACATCATTTCTGTGCTAGCCTGGGCCATAGCCCTGTATTCGGATTAAGCACTGGATCTAGCTACTACTGTCTGTTTCTTGCTCCTCCACGAGAGTAGGGCATCTCCAACATAGACTGCAAATCCTGAGGTGGACTTCCTGTCCTTGGGGCATCCTGCATAGTCTGCATCAGCACATGCTGTGATAGAGATCTCCTTTCCCTTCTTAAATAGCAATCCTGCACCTGGAGATGATTTTAGATATCTCAGAATCATGTGTATTGCATCCATATGGACCTGGCATGGTTGTTCCATGAACTGGCTCACACGACTCACTGCAAATGATATATCAGGTCTAGTGATCGTGACATACAGTAGTTTGCCTACCAGTTCTCTGTACCTTCTCCTGTCCACCTCTTCTGTGTCATCATCATAGAGCTTCATGCTGGGATCCATTGGTGTCGTAGCAGGTCGACACCCTAGCATACCTGTCTCACTCAATAGGTCTGTAACATATTTCCTCTGCGACATTACTAATCCATATGGATTTCTAGCAAACTCCAGCCCCAGAAAATATCTAAGGACTCCCAAGTCCTTGGTGACAAATTCGGTTCCCAGCCTTACTTTTGCCTGCTTAATGCCCTGCTCATCATCTCCTGTAATCAAGATATCATCAATATAAACCATGATTACAATGATACCTCTAGCAGTCTTCTGTACAAACAAGGAATGATCAGCATTGGAGCATTTATATCCTTGTTTCTCAAAAAGATCTGAGAGCTTCTGAAACCATGCTCTGGGGCTCTGCTTAAGGCCATAGATGGCCTTATGTAACCTGCATACCTTGGAACACTCCCCCTCAACAGCAAACCCAGGTGGCTGTTGCATATAGACTTCCTCCTGCAATTCGCCATATAGGAATGCATTCTTCACGTCCAGCTGATAAAGCGGCCAGTCTCTAGCAACTGCAACTGATAACAAGATCCGCAGAGTGGAATGACGCGCTACAGGCGAGAATGTGTCAAGGTAATCCACCCTGTATGTCTGTGTGAAGCCACGTGCAACAAGGCGCGCCTTGTACCTGTCAATGGAGCCATCTGCATTGTGCTTCACTGTAGACACCCACTTGCAGCTCACTGGGTTCACATCTGGAGGTATAGGAACCAAGCTCCAAGTTCCTCTGGACTGAAGTGCCGCCATTTCTTCTTCCATTGCTAGCCGCCATCTAGCATCCTGCAGAGCATCATGATGATTCCGTGGAATGTCTGTAGCTGAAAGTGCCATAGCAAACGACCTGAAGTCTCCAGATAGCCTCTTAAAAGACACAGCTGCTGATAATGGATATTTGGCACAGCTTCTCTTCGACTTCCGTAGAGCAATTGGAACATCCAAATCATCTGTATTCTCATCTGGCTCCTGCACTATATCCTGCTCAGAAATGTTGTCAGATCCATCAACATTAATATTTTCATTACATACCATAGGCGAGCTAGTTGACGAGTCAGGGCCATGAGTTGGAGGAAGCCTGCGGGTGTAATGTAATGGTAGTGGTGAGACAAGCGGTGGTGGCAGTGGCGGTGGCGGTGGTGGTGGTGGTGGTGGTGTCATGTATATGGCATCAGGAGGTATAGATGGTAGCTGCTTGTCTCCTGATGCTGAAAAATACATAACAGATTCAAAAAATGTAACATCTGCACTGATCATATACCGCCGACGCACAGGATCAAAACACTTGTACCCCTTTTGAGTTCTGGAGTACCCAACAAAGACACACTTGACAGCCCTAGGAGAGAGCTTGTCAGTACCAGGCGACAACTGATGGACGAACGCAACCGACCCAAAAACACGAGGAGTAAGAGTGAACAGATCCTTGTCAGGATGAATGAGTGAGAATGGAATCTGTTCATTCAAGACAGACGAAGGCATACGGTTGATTAGGTAACATGCAGTGAGAACTGCATCACCCCACTAGGAGTAGGGAACATGACTCTGTATAAGAAGTGATTTTGTGACATCAAGAAGGTGACGGTGTTTTCTTTCAGCAATCCCATTCTGTTGAGATGTATAAGCACAAGATGTTTGTTGAATAATCCCTTTTGAGGAGTAGTAATTGGCCAGAATGTTGGTACACAACTCTAAAGCATTATCACTTCTCACAAGCTTGACAGATGTGGAGAAAACATTTTGTATTTCATTCAGAAAATGGATAATAATATTTCCTGCTTCAGATTTATTCTTCATCAGAAACACCCATGACACTCTAGAGAAATCATCCACAAATACAATATAAAACCTGTGTCCCTGATGATCGGGAACACGACTCGGACCCCAGACATCGATATGAAACAACTCAAACTTGGAGTTACTACTCCGTCCAGGACGACTGGGAAAGGACGACTTGTGATGCTTTCCCAACTGACACGCCTCACACTGAATAGGTGTGTGAGAAAGACCATAGGGTAGAACTTGATGCAACTTCTGAAGCGGTAAATGACCAAAACGCAGATGCCATAATAAGGTTGATGCTTGTCCCGAAGAAGAGGATGAGGTTCCAGCAAAAGGAGTCTGATTCAGGCGGTAGAGGCCTCCTTGCTTATAGCCACGACCAATCACGTTGCCCGTATGGATGTCCTGAAAAATCAAAGAAGATGGATCAAAAATTGCCCGACAATGTAGATCCTTCGTAATCTGACTAATTGACAATAGATTCATTGAAAAATCAGGTGCATGTAGCACATTTATGAGCTGCATAGAAGATGTCAATCTAACCTCCCCCTGTCCAGTGATGGGGGAATGAGTGCCATTGGCAATCACTACTGTCCGACCTGGAGGGATCTGAGTGTATCCTGAAAGCAAACTCTGGTCGCCACATAGGTGATATGTAGCGCCTGAGTCCATAATCCATGGTAAAGTATCGGATCTACTACTGTTCAGTGCAAGTATACTACCTGAAGTACTGGTAGACGCAGAAGCAGAAGCAGCGGCATCAGAATGACTCTCTGCAATCGGTGCTGGTCCGGATGGTGGAATAATGCCCCTCAGACGGGCAACAAGATCGTCGAACCGTTGATCCAAAGTAGCAGTAGATGGGGGCTCTATCTGCTCAGCAGCTCGTGCGGATGCAGGAAATCCGTGCTTCGAGTAGCAGGTATCTTCATTGTGTCCAACTCGGTGACAATATGTGCATGTTGGCCTAGTGCGGCCACCCCTTCCACGAGGTCCACGTCCACAGCCCTGGTGATGAAATCCGCGACCTCTGTTTGCTGCCATGGCTGAGGAATTCTGACTCACAGCTGTTGAGGGAACTGTGATCCGACTCAATCTATGAAAAGCTTCCTCCATGGGAGGAATAGTCGAGTCTGCCAAAATCTGAGATCGTGCCGCCTCATACTCTGGATCAAGTGCAGCCAGGAACACACTCACCATGGTCGCATTCCTGTATGTCTTCTGCTGTTCTGGCGTGGCAGTAAGAGGCATGAAGCTATAGAGCTTCTCGAACATCCCTCTCAGTGATGTGTAGAGAGAATGTAAAGGACGACCATTCTGCTTTATTGTGAATATATCATGTTGAAGTTGCAGATCTTCATCTCGTTCTTCGCCTGAGAGTACGTTGCCGCCAGAATATCCCACATATCCTTGGCTGTGGGTTGATGTAGGATGTCATTGGCAATTTCAATAGCCAATGTACCAGATAGCCAAACCTTGGCATATGCATCATCGGCCTCCCATGAGGCATGGACTCCAGTCTTCTCTGCAGGCCCAGGTTCGGTAAGAATGTGCTTCTTACCTGTTGACTTCATCATACTCATGAACTGCATTGCCCACAGTTCATAGTTTGTACCATCCATCTTGACAATGGGCGCTGGACCACGAAAGGCGCCAATAGATGGGATATCAGCCTTGCTTTCTGACATACTGGAGATGGAAGACTGGAGCGATTGACAGAAGATGAACTTCGTCTACAATGACATAGGCGGGATTAGTTGCATGTGTAGACCTCAAGCAACTATCCCCATGAAGATGTGCGTGCTACGGTCTTCACGCTCACAAGAGTCACGCACTGGATCACGAAGGAGATGCGTGCACTGGATCACGCACGCAAGAATCACGCACAGATAGTCACGCGCAGGAGGCTGCGCACAGGGTCGCGCACCGGAGACTGCGCACAGGCGCTATGCGCACAAGCGCTATGTGCACGCAGGCACTGGAGGTGCTGGAGAGCGCTATGTGCGCTGCAGGTGCACGTGCACGCGCTGGAGGGTGCAGGTGCACGCGCTGGGCACAGATGGCGCAGGAGAGGCAGCGCTGGAGCAAGCTACACGCGCAGGAGGAGGCGCGCGAGCAGCAGCACAGCCGCGCGTGCGGCGGCGTAGAGGCGGCGCCGATCGAGAGAGAAGGAGAGGGAGAGGCCGGCGGGTGGGGTGGGTTAGGGTTAGGGTTTCGAGAACTCCGGTCTAGGACCGTCGCTCTGATACCATGTTGGGAAAAATGAATAACCTGTCTTATTCCATAAACCCTAGGCTCTCTTATATAGGAGAGTAGCCTATGGGTAAATTACATAAAGTAGACAACTGAAAAAATAAATTAAAGAAGAGGTACAGGTACTCTATATGCGTCAACATTTCAATTTTTTGGTATTTTCTGTGTGGTGTGATGATGTGGTGTTTTCCGTAGATGAGCAGGAGCTTTGATGTTTCGAGTAAGAATCAAAGGCATAGTCATCCCTAGGGGTGTAATAGGCAGAGGTGTCGCTGTCAGGACTGTCCCTAGGTTTCAGAATATCCTAAAAATTTTCAACATGAGATCCAATCTTTTCCTCGACAATTTTGATATCCGAGCTACCCGAGAGTGAAATTAGTTGATCGGCAAACTTTCTAAATCTATCCTCCATTAAACCAAATCTTTTTTTATTTTCGAAATATAATCTTCCAAAATCTTTTCATGATCAATCATGGGAGCAGTCGGTGTGTGTTCTTGTTTTTGAATTTTAGATCGGGTCATTTCATCTTCCATTTTCCTGTATGAGCTAGGAGATCTTCTTGGAATATTGAATATATGATCTTTATCTTCTGAAAAATTTTCCTTTAAGATCATGAAAGGCGTCTGCTTAATAGGGTAGAAACTATATGATTCAGGCATGTGGAGTTGGTCTGGATAGAGTTTATTCCTTTGATCATGATTGGTCGGACCCTGATATTGTGGAATCACTATACAGGGTTTATGTGTGTCGATGTTATCAGTCCAGTCCTCTATATGAGTTTCATGTCTGAAGATGGGGTTGTCATGGTCAATCCAAGATGATGGTTGCTCATTTGTGTTCAAGGGTGGGGAAGGTGGAAGATGTGAAGAAGTGTTAAATTCGATCATGTGGTTATAATCTCCCATGAATGATGGATTGATATTTACAGAATATGAAGGATGGATCGTATGATCTAAATAGAGAGGACTGACAAATGAAAAAGTGGAGACCTCAGTCGGTTGTTGGTTTGTATGATCCGAATACAAATGATTGTCATTCATGAAGTAGATCGGATTTGCAGAGAGTGTTGGATTTATTGGTGGGTGAGTCTCCTGTGGAAGTTGGGTGATGGGTAGTTGGAGGAGGTTTTGAAGCTTTGAGTCTAACCGATACGAATTCATTTTCATAGTATAGCTCTGATGGATTTTTGATAAATGTTCAGTCATTTTTGAAAGAGCTGAAATGAATGACGGTTTGGGTTTGATCGAGACGAATTTATTTTCATGATGCAGATCTGGAGGGTACTTGGATAAAAGTTCCATAATTTCGAAGGAGATTTATTGGCTGAAATAATGGATCCGTTTCAAACCACGAAAAGAGATTGATGGCACAAGTGTGCGGCTTTTGATCTTCGAAATCCGTTCACGCACACAAATCAAGTACAAATCAAACCCCAGGTTCACCAACTCACACAATGAATCCGTAAGAGTTCGGCAATTACCTTTTTGATTTTAGTTGGTGATAAATTAATCTTGGAAAATAATTAGCGAGCTGTTAGGTGCCGGAAATTTTCTTAATGACTGGCCCGAATTCTTTCGACTAATTGCACCTACTTTCAGCCAGTATGGGTGTAAGTACGGACCGTAAAACGACTACCCGTGTTACTTATGGACAGTGCCTTACGCAGTGTCCTTTAAACCACCCACTCTGTTAAGGAAATCTGGACCGTTTACTGGCTACCCGTAGATCCTCACCGAGAAGTAGCTAATCATTTTTGTCGAATCAGTAGTCAATATGAAAATCCGGGTTTGGTAGACTTAAGTGTCGTCTTTCGTTCACTCAAAAAAATAAAAGCATCCAAGGTCGGGGTTGCTCTCCCGTAAAAATTCTTGATTTTATGGGTTGTTTAAAATCGGCTATATTTAGCAGTTCCAATTTTAATTAGGTGATCACTGAAGAATTAAGTGGGCACAAATATACGTCTACCATCCAGTCCCAATTTCCTTTAAAATTATGTGACAAAACAGGAGGGAGAAATTCGGGAAAAGACGATGCACGTGAAAAACAAC
Organism: Ottelia alismoides; assembly: GCA_037367405.1. Classification (NCBI taxonomy): domain Eukaryota; kingdom Viridiplantae; phylum Streptophyta; class Magnoliopsida; order Alismatales; family Hydrocharitaceae; genus Ottelia; species Ottelia alismoides. The sequence goes on along the minus strand of JAZKJV010006971.1, from coordinate 413,910 downwards.
TATGTATTCTCATTTAGAAGACTTATAGTGATTTATCACAATCTTCATGTGGGATGCAGTACAAGAATTGAAAGATTATTATAAATGAATGCAAGTCGATGAAAATCCGCACCTAGCAAAAAGTTCTATTAGCGGGGAAGAATTGAGTTGAATTTGACTAGATTGAACTATCTAATATGCGTCTCAGTTAAAGTGAAGTGTGACCCTAAGTCCTACAAGCACAATTAGAAATTTAAAAGCTCTAAGAGCCGTATGTGCAGGTCTATCCTAAGCGCCACTCAAGTCGAACCCCGCCCTCACTGGAGACTGAAACAAGCCACGACACACCACAGAAAAAAGATTAAGTTCTTTTTACACACGCGAGAGTCCAAACGAACACCGCTATAAATGAGCAATTAATTACAGAAAAAATTTTGCAGAAATTAAAATCCTAAACTCTACGCTCTGTCACGATATGACTCGATCTTAAATTAATTGTGGCTTTTCGGAAGTTATTGAAGATGCTTCGGTTTCCAAAAATCGCTCCACGTACACCGGTTACCTCACAGAAAAATAAGAGAGAAAATGTAGGAGAGTAACTCAAAAATAAAAAAATAAAAAAAGAAAATAAATGCTGAAAATATAATAAAAATAGATGCAGAGAAAAAATGGAATTTACATTGAAAAATTTCGGGGTTCAGACTACCCGAATGCGAAAAACCGAAAAGAAATTTTTAGACAAAAAACTAAGCCGTTTGCCTCCCTGACAACGACACCATCGGACGAGTCCAAGAAATGCCCTACATTAATTGTCGTGAATTATCGTTCGCTTAAGTTAGTGTGTCATTTCGTTGTAGGCGGGCAATCGAAATCGGTCAAGAAATCATCATAATTATTTAGTCAATTTTAGTCGCGTGGTTTTATGTTTATTTTACTCGGTTAAGTGCCAAGGTCGAACACAAGGAGGCAAAGGAACAACCTAAAATTTTGTCTATCAAAGTTCGTAAACGATTTTTGAGGCAGTCTTTTTTATAATTTTTTAATGTAATTTGGGATACAAAAGGCAACTTTGGCCTATTTTAGGGACTAGAAAATGAATATCAATTAAACGACGTCCGAAAAATATGAAACTTGGCCAAGATGACAAATATGATGAAATTAATGCACTGTATTTTTTTTGGAATTTTTGAATGCAAGATAAATATTTTATGAATTTTTGAATGCAAATGATGCGAATTTCAATTATTAATTATAATAAATATTAAACCAATTATTTTCAAGGGATAAAATTATCCAAGATCTATCACTAGGTGATTGATCTCAGAAAAATCCGAAACCTCAAAAATATAAGATTAAATACCTATTAAAAATTAAGTATTAAAATATGCAAAATAATTCTTAGAAGGCAAATGATGCATGCAAATACAATTCTTTTTGGGCATGATATAATAAACAACTAATTCTACAATCCCTGAATTTTTGGCAATTTTTATAGCAACAGTTAATTAGTTACGAATTTTCAAGCATACAATGGGCAAAATATACAATTTTATACAAAACAATTAATTAATAATTAACCATCGATCACAAAAATGTCCACAATATGCCGAGATGTAGAGAATTAATTACGAACATAATGCTATTTTTGATAAATAAAATAATGCAAGGTAGAGGTTCGAATACAAAGGGGGAATCTGCGCGAGATTAAGGGTGGCCGGGAATTGCGAGATGGGATTCGACGAGGATCTGCGGTGCGACGTGATTGGAGAGAATCAGATGATGGGATACGAAGGGGACAACGATGATCGGAGGCGCGAGATTTGCGCTATCGGAATTGGGGGAAGGCGGCATCGGTCCCAATTGGGAAAGTAGGGGGGAAGACGAAGAGCAGTGGCCGTCCGATCGGCCGAGATCGGACGACCACGATTGTGACACGTGGCGGCAGTGGGAAGGCTTTGGCGAAGCACGTGCAGAGCACGTGCTTGGGAGGTACGTGCTCCGCACGTGCGGGCCTTTTTTTTATTTATATTTTATAAAAATGAAAAAATAAAAAGCCACGTGTCAGCCCCAGAAAATTCGAAAGTAAAATAGAAATATAATTCTGGAATAAATAGCAAACGGCTTCGGATCGAAAAAGTTTCTTCACAAAAGTTGCTGGTCTCGATGAGATCTACAACTTTCATGAAGACATCAAAACCAAAATCAATCAATCGTGCAAAGTGATATTTTGGGGTATCCCATGTACATAGAATACCTTGATTTTTGGGTTTTATAATTCTTTTGTTATTTTTAAACCTGATAAAAATCCGAAAAAATATGATAAAATCAAAGATATATATTTACATATTAATCTAATTTTTTGGATTTTTATTATTTAAAAAAGAAGAAATAAAATAAAAGACGACGAAGATGATTTTTGTACAGACAGTTTTGTGAAGACTCGGACTCAGTTATTTTCTTTGATTTCAAGCTCAGTTTGGATTTGGATTTTTGCGCATTTTAATAAAACTTTCACCAAAGAAGACACATGAAAAAGAAATAAAATAAAATGGATTAATTATATACATAATAATAGGTAAAAAACCGCTAACATACAAAATGTACAAAAGAGGCCCAAAACCCAACTTTCACATATGAGCTCGATTCACTTGAACTTGGTCTTGTTTTGAATGTAATTGAATGTACATTAGTTCAAAATGAGTAAGATCAAAATCGACACTGGATGGGGAAGATATCAATGTTTTAGTTCGGAAATCCTAGAACTAGGGTTTGGGTTTTTGGTCCACTTATTTAGGTTAATGATTTTTTTGTGTTTTTCATTTATTTTTGTTAGTGATATGTACACAATGGAAGTGGTTTTGGGTCAATTGGAGTTAGCATGAATTAGTTAAAAATCGGGGAAATTAGGCTATTTACAGGTTGATTTTGGCTGGATTTTTGGCTTCTTATTTTGTGCAAAAATAAGTGATAAAATGCCATTCTTATCAAAACATGCATGAATGCTAATTATGCAGAATAAATGAAGAAATGTCAATGATTTTGAGTGATTTGAGCTTAATTAATCAGTTTTAGTGTGATGAATCTGAGATTTATCAACGGGTGAGAGAGATTCTTCGGAAAAGTAACTCTAAACGGACCTGACCGGTACGGGTAGATGAGCTCGTACGAAAAAATAAAATCGAGAATCCCCCGCATGGGTATCCTAAAACAGAGGGTCAACGGAGCTGGTCAAAAGTCGAGATCCAAACGAGGCGTAAAAACACTACAAGCTCGCATAAAAATCATGAACAGGACTGGGATCCTATACCCGCGCACTTGACGGCCGCTGCCCTAACTGTGCTTCCTATCTTCCACCCAGTTGAGAGTCACCGCGTTCTCGCACGGGCAGGTGTAAGGTTCACCCTAACAGGCACCTAACATGCACTAATAAATATTTAACATCACTAATTCACCCTCATTCTTTCTTGATTTCTCAACTTTTTATCAATTCATTCCGTGGTTAACTTTTCAGATCGTAGGCATTTTGTCCCAACTTATCATTTGATTATTCACTTCCTTCTTAGTCTTTTCTAGGGTTGACTTTTATACGTCTAGGTGTTCTGTCACAACCTTTTTGTTGATACATGTATAAGTAGTGGATTATACTCAAGGTAAATCTTGAGAAACTCACGCCTGTAGACTTCTCTTGATGTATGCATCAATCCAACAATTTGAGGTGTTAGTTCGACTTTAAAAAAAATCTGTTGAGGATTACTACGACAAAAAAATAATGAGGCACCTTCCATGTGAAATTGGTTCACTTCATGATAGTTACATAAAGAGAAGAACACCTTTTCTGGAAGAAAATGACCAGTACAGGACTTGAACCCCATACCAACTATATATATAGAATACCATTCACAGATCTTTTGATCCCTTATGAATTTGAGAACATGACCTTTTTTTTCCCTTAAATTGAGTGTAGGCGTCAGGATTTCTTTATCATTACAGTGTATTTGGAAGGATCATCTTCCCATGATTGTAACCCAGCAGTGGTATAAGGAGGTAAACACTCTTACATGATTCTTGAATAGTTTGATATTGCTTACATGCCTACGCTTCTCTTTACTATTACTCGATGATCCTTGGACCCCTAATTTGTCACTTCATGAGTTAGTCAAATTAGTTGGTCTTTATGTTTGACACTTTCTACTCAAGAAATCCTTCGAGGTATATAGTTCAGGCACTTTGATTACGTCAATAACTAAATTTTTATACCTTCCAGTGCCCAAATATGAAGACAGGGACGCTAAATATAATATTCTAACCACTATTTTCCACCTTCTTCTTGGTTAAGAATATTTAGTTTTGCTAAAATCTCATATCAAATCCCAACCCAAGTCAATCCCAACTGCTTGCTTGTTAATTTATAATTTGATATATTCTAATCTTATACAGACCCAACCAACCACTGACTTATTAATTTATGAACTAAATTATATACTAGTTTACGCATACCAATTTTGAGCTACTATCTTGAACCAATTATATGTGCTAATTTACATATGTAAAAACCCAACTGAAATCTATGCTAGATTTACAAATATATTATCACAAGAGGGATATTTTCTCCTCACAATCCTGCTTTCTCCTTCTTGAAGTATTTACAGAAACTACAACCAGTACTCTCCTTTAAATTTTGATTGAAAATTTTCATTCGTTTAGATGTTTAGGAAACTTGATTGCTCTAAAGACCCATTTCAGTGTACATGAATACACTGTAGGTGATATTTATGACATGCAGACTATAAATTTCAATGTTAATCTCAATTAAAGGTGGTGATTTGTAGCTATCATCATGAAGAATGCTTCAAGCAATAAAGAGAGGAGTTTATTCTTGCATGGCAACATTTAGAATGGAGAGGTTGTATCTAATTAGATTTTCAAATGGAAACCTCTTTGCATGTTACAGTTGATGTTTTGGATCAGTTCCTGCTTGGCAGAACCTGGAGCAGTAGTAGGAGCTCCAAATAGCTCCAAATTTGAAATCTGGAGAAAGGGCTTCAACAGATTTGCAGTCCCAGTTGCAGATTTCAGACAATTAGAGAAAGAGAAGGGGGGGTAGAGGGCTCCTACGTTGGGAATTTTGGAGGAATAAATAGGGAAAGGAAATGGGGAAGGTTCAAGGTTCTTGGCTCATGTATATTATATTTTTTCATCATCGGTGACATCACGTGGTGACATCAGCAAGCTGATGTCACCAATGATGTCACCGAACTTGATATATTTTCTCTCTCCATTTGTATTTATTGGAAATCTCAAAAATTCAGTGCATTTACGCCTCGACTTTCCGATTTCGATCGCAATATCTCGATTTGATCGTCTCTGAACGACAATCATTATGAGTATAATATTGATATAATTTAGATTGGGTTTGGATGCTTGAAATTTTCAAGATATGGTTTCGGTTTATTGTTAAATTTCACGGTTTTAAAATATAAAGCAATCTCTGATTGATGAACGGTCGATTCCTTTGATCTTATTTCATCGAATCGAATTTTTAGGTGGTCTCGGTTTATTTCGCGGTTTCCGAATTTGCGTCGTGGTTTTTAGGGCACACATTACGATGCGCTCTGCTTTTCGTCAATTTCGCGCGAACGACTTTTGATTCACGACCAATTGGTCGATTTAAGTTATTTAACATTAATTAATAACTTTATTGAGTCATATGGTCCCTAATCGGGTCGGGCTCGGGTTTATATGGTTCCGAATGTTACAGAAGCTGGAAACCCATGCTTAGAGTTGCATGTCTCTTTAGTGTGCCCTGACTTGTTGCAGTAGGTGCATGGCTGATGGGGTCGACCACCCCTCATCTGCCACGATTAGGGCCCCCTACCACGATAAGGTGTAGAGTTTCCCCTACCACGAGTTGCATCCATAGCTAAAGATGTCTGAGACTGCAGGGTACCACCATCAGAGAATATGGCGAGCTTACTCAATCTGCGATATGCCTCCTCCATTGGAGGTATGGTGGCATCAGTAAGGATTTGTGCTCGAGTAACATCGTACTCAGGATCAAGAGCTGCTAGAAAGACCCTAGTCATCACATAGTCTCTGTATTCCTTGAGCTGCTCTATCATAGCAGTCAGGGGAATGTGACCATGGAGGTTTTCAAACGCAAGGTTTTAAATCTCGATTTCGATTTTGTTTCGTTCAAGGTTTTACTTTGCGTTGAGGAGAAGAGATCGGTTGTGTTGTAAAGACTGCAAAGTAAACCCAGGAGAGAGTTTGGCAACCCAACGTCGCTTGTTAGTCTTGGATATACAAATAAAAGGGCTGGTAAAAAAAGAGGGTTCCTAAGATCACTAGAACTAGATGGTGGAATCTTCCACTGAAGCAATCGAGCTTCAGGGAGAAGGTTTTAGAAGATTTATCTTGGGATTGTAGTGGAAGTGCAAATGAGATGTGGGAGGCAGTAGCATCTTCTATCCGAAAGGTAGCCAAAGAGATGCTAGGCGAGTCAAAGGGAGGAGCTCCAGGTCAAAAGGAGGCTTGGTGGTGGAGTGAAGGGGTGCAAGAGAAGCTAAAAATTAAAAGAGCATGCTTTAAAGCTATGTCTAAGGATAGAACAGAGGAAACTGTCACAAACTACAAAATAGCAAAGAAGGAAGCAAAGAAGGCTGTAAGCGAAGCTAAGTCGAAAGCTTATGAAGTTTTGTATAAAAATTTCGACTCTAAGAAGGGCCAGAAGGATATATTAGGGTTGGCCAAAACAAGAGAAAGAAAGACCAAAGACCTTTCTCAAGTGAGATGCATTAAGGACGAGGAAGGTCACGCGCTTGTTATTCAAAAGGATATAGAGACTAGATGGGAGCAATACTTCCATAAACTTTTCATCGGGGAAGGAAATAGAGAGATCACTGTGGATGATCTAGCTAGTAGTGAAAGTTACTTGAATCGTGTAAGGTATAGACGGATACAAAGAAAGGAAGTAGAGGAGGCTTTCAAGGTTATGAGACCTGGGAAAGGTGTAGGACCGGATGACATCCCTGTAGAAGTATGGAAAGTTTTAGGTGAGCGCGGTTTGACTTGGCTTACGAATCTATTCAATGTTATTTGGCGAAGCAAGAAAATGCCTGAAGATTGGAGGAGTATCGTGGTGCCTCTTTATAAGAATAAAGGAGACATTCAAAATTGGAGGAGGAGTATCGTGGAGTTTTAGGTGAGTGCGGTTTGACTTGGCTTCGTAAGCCTTTTTCACCGTGAAAATCCCATCTCTCCAACACCATGAATCTCTTCCAACAGAAGGCTCTTCCATTCTTGTCAACGTACTCAAGATACAATGAAACTCTTCCACCCTCTACTCAGACAATTCGTTCACGAATGTAGACGTCCAAGAACCGTCGAACCAAACTTCAGCAACCCCATCCCTGTTCGACGCCAAAGCAAAGAGTCTAGGATAACGATCATAAAACACCCCATTCTCGGACCAATCACCCTTCCAGAATCTGAACCCACATCCATCGCCCAGGACTGGCCTCAGCAAGCCCGATATCTTCAACAAAACTGCGCAGATACCTTTCCAGAAGGTGGATGACAAAGCCACAATGTCAGCACGAGCACATAGGCTGGTGAGACCATGTAAACCAATCTCACCAACCTAGAAAGCATGTCACAATCATCTCCCCAAATCCTGACTATCCATTTCACAAGCAGTGCCTTGTTCATAACATCAACATGTAATATTTCCCATCCGTCCACCTTGATCGACGAGGTCACTACCTCCCAATCCACCAGAGCAATCCCCTTTTCATCCTGGCCCAACGACCAGAAGAAATGACGCATCAACACCTCTAATCTCTTACGGACGCCAACCGATATCACCTTTATAGGAATAAAGGAAACATGAATTTCAGAAAGGATCGCCTTCACGAGGATTAGTTTCCTCCCCTCAACATGTATAAAGCCTTCCACCCAACCAACTTCCCCTCCATATTCTCAATAACAAGCATCCAATCTATCTGCATAAGCCTTCCACAAAACAAAGCAATCCAAGATAATTAATGGGTAGGCTTCCTTGTGCAGTCTCCACGATCAACTCACATGTCAAAGCCGTGACTTAAGTCATGCTAAATGGAACAAGAGCAGATTTTGCCCCATTCACCCTCAAACCTGACAACTCCCCAAAATATCCAGAACTGCCCGAACCGCTCTGCACTTCAGCACACCTACCTTTATGAAAAAGATAGTGTCATCTACCTATTGCAAGATCGGGATCTAGAAATCCTCCCTGGATAGCCCTATAGAAACCACCAGCATCTGCCAGCCTGGTCATTACTGCCAAAGTATCCATTGCCTGGACAAACAACAGAGGTGTCAAAGGGCATCCTTGCTTTACAACTCTGTGATTGAAACCCCCTCCCCCCTCTTGCTTCCCATTAACCATCATTGAACATGATGATGTTGTAATGCACCTCTTCATCCAATCCATCCAAATATCAGGGAAGCCCATTCGGACCAATGATGCCCACCTTCTAGAGGAACCCTGTCACCCCGTTCCTCTTCCAATTCGACACAATTTTCGAATTGACGAGCTCTCCCTTTAACAATTACTGTTCATGAACAAAAGCCGTTTGGTCATGCAAAATGAGTGCGTCAAGGATACCCTTGAGCTGGTTGGCCAACACCTTGCCCACAATGAGGCATATAACATTAGACAAAGCCATCGTTGAAAATCTTCCCCTTGCATCGTTCTCTCCTTCTTCAGGAATGTTGATAACAATATTGTGGAAGCGAATCAAAGCAATATCAAGATATGAAGAAGGCTTTGATTTATGTGGAGCCTTACTCCCTAAAAAGCTGGATAAAATCAGGGGAGAACCGCCTCAAAGGGTTGATATTTCATCCATCTTTCTCAATTGATTATAATGGGTTTGAGGTTCTACACATAGTCCCTCCAACACAACAAAGCACCAACACTCCAATATGTGAGACTAAACAACACCTACCAAATACACTCTTCTACACTCCCCTCAAGATTAGCATGCTTGAACAAACAGAAAGAATGTACTCACTCATACACAAAATACATGATACTACTGACAACATCAACTCAATGCATGATGTCGGTTGCTGTCGAGGATGTTGCTTCTCATGTCATGCCGGTGAGGAGGAACTGGAGGCTGAAGTGCAAATGATGATCCACAGAGAAATCTCATCGGCATAAATGAGTTTCCATCATGGAGTACTTCGGCCTGCAATGTGTCTTCTTCGAAGACTGCTCCATCCTTCTGATGGGCCAAAAAGAATGCTATGGGGATTTCCACAAGTAGTGGAGTTCACTGTCATGAAAAACATGTCATGAGAATATCTACACATAGTAGAGTTCATGGTCCGCTAGAGGATGGGGCCAATAATTAGTCTCCCACTGGAGAACTATACGAAAAAATAGACCACTCAAACATAGATGGCCTTTAAACAACGATAGGACTCAAAAACCTCTACCCAACACTTTAAACAATGGTAGGACTTGACACCACTGCCCATCAATTGTAGAGCATGCAATGTTCTACCGATCACTTCCCCTTTCTCCCAAACTTGTCGGAAACAACCAAGTTGGGAGAGCAATGAAGGATCACAACAATATTTCTTTTTTCTTCCTTTTTTGAACAAATCATTTTTTTCTCGTATGGCTTTTTTTTACGTTAGCCTTTTCTCCTTTTTTTTCCAGCATAGGTCTCATTGATCTTTTTGTCGTTTTTCGCACAATAATTCCCCTTTTTTACTATTACTTCCTTTTTTTCATTTTCCCATCAATTTTCCCGTCAGACCATTATCCTTTTTTGCCCATTCAACATTTTCTCACTGTTCTATAAACAAAACAGAGTGATAACCATCATTCTATGAACAAAACAAAACAACACCAGCCTAATACTTTCGGCCTCTTTTTACAACCCAGTCCAACAAGGACTCAACTTTCTTCTCCTTCCCTCTTTTCTTATAAATGCAACCTGCTATGGACCCAAACAAAACTCTCAATTTTTTTAACAGAGAGTACCCCCTCCTCTTTTGTAATTGCAAACAATGGATAAAAGAGGTACCAACCCCCTTTCTTATGCAGATTTAAGGTTCCTCCAAGGGGAAACCCATCGCCACCGTCAGTGTTCTGCATCTCGAGAGGGAGGATGGAGCACAAGGACTGGAGAGGAGAGCCGGGTGCACACCTGGGCTGGCAGTAAGCACAAAGGTGCAGATTTAAGGTTCCTCCAAGGGGAAACCCATCGCCACCGTCAGTGTTCTGCATCTCGAGAGGGAGGATGGAGCACAAGGACTGGAGAGGAGAGCCGGGTGCGCACCTGGGCTGGCAGTAAGCACAAAGGAGGTTTTGCTGGCGCTGTCTGGCGGTCTTGCTATCGTTCAAGTAGATGGAGGCCTGGAGGAGTCGACGCTTGTGGCTTGAGTGAGGGGTGTTGCTGTCGACACTAAGGGGTGTGACTGCAGTTGGGTTCCATTGCTTGGTGTGAGATGGTGTGAGGCCCGTTCCTTCTCGGATCTGGGAAACCCGTTTACACATCATCCGTAATATCATATTCTCTAGAAATCGCATTAGGGAACTGGAAATTAGGGAATTTTTTTTATACGGATGACATTCACGTTAACTAACAGGCCACAGAACTATAACATGTCACACTTATATTGCATAAATTTCCATATCAGTTTATATGTAACAACAGAAATTGCATTATATACATGTATCCCAATTTTATCAGAAGAGAAATAAAAGCATAAATATCTTGAACAAACTATAACATACATACCTGCTATGTTTTGCTTCAGAAACTGACATTCAACTCTCCCAATACAATGGTGCAGGTATTTTGCCTGCAATCCATGGAATAGGGAGAAAAGAACATCAACAAATGTTGAGTAAATCTTAATTAATTAAAAATAACAGGAAATTTTGTGATTCCAAAAGAAAGCAAGTAATTTGGCCTTGACAATTAAAATTTAAAACTACTTGCAATGAAACAGGCTTTCAAGTTGTTTGGTATGTAAAACCCCAGTCTACTCATCCTACACTAATTACCCACATTAATCATTTATATACCAATACCATGTGGTCCATATTTAAGTCATTGCCTTTCTATTAATTATAATACAAGTTTGACTGGTCTTGAGAATATGAATGATGAGACTCTGATATAATCATTATCTCTATAATGCTTATAAAGATGTTTAAGAATCTTGTGGATTGATCATAGTAAGAGTATATGATGGATATGGGGTTTTGATTCTTTTCTTGTTGTTTTTCTCAAGCCTAGTAGATAGTCTGATAAGGATGATTTTCATGATATGGTCTTTTCTCTTTGCCAGGAATTATTGGCAGAAAAGTAACTAGTTCAACGGAAACCAACTCAACTGTAATTCAACTTTAGCCAACTCAATTGTGACTCAATCCAATTTCAATGTATCTTTTTCAGATTCAACTGTAACTGATTTAGAGGTAGCCATAGAGGATTCAGATGTATACATGGATGATTCAGATGTAGCATCGCCAAGTCTGTTGGCGAAAAATAAATAAAACTCAAGCGGTGAAGTAGCCTACAAAAGAGGCTCTTCCGTCTCGCCCTCTAATTGGAAGGGCGGTCCAATAGAGGGATAGGTCTACTCCAAAACTACGCCACTGAGACGGGTGAGAGAGACTCTCTAGAAAAGTCGCTCTAAAAGAAAAACCGGCCCGACCGGTACGGGCTAACGAGCTCGAAAAACTAAAACCAAGGGTCCTCCAGCCTAGGTACCCTAAAGAACAAGGGTCAGCGGAACTGGTCTTTAAAAGAAAACCTGTGGATCCCAGAGAGGCGTAAAAACTGCGAGCGCTCGCGAAAAAACCGAGAAAAAGACTGGGATCCTAGACCCACGCACGAAGCGGCCGCTGCCCTAACTGGGCTTCCTAATCTTCCGCCCAGCTGAGGGTCACCGCCCCCTCGCACAGTCAGGCGTAAAGGTTACCATGACTGGCACTTTTAATTACTAGTCATCATTGAATCATCATCACTAACTTAATTTCTCATCCTCTCTTGAACTCTGATTTAGTCAACTTTACAGATCTAGGTATCTTGTTGATAATTATATTGAATAGTGATTCATACTTTAGTGATTTTGAATGATTGATCACAAAGATCTTCAGTCATTGATCATAGATGATCTCATCAATTGGCGGCTTGCTTATTAATCTAGATTTATGAAAATATCTCAATGAACTCCTTTTTCAAACCACGAGATCATAAGTTGTTTATTGGAACTGAATTTAAAATTTAATTTAATGTAGAAATTTTACTTTTGTTATCTAACTCGTAGTTTAGTGGCAAGACTCTTAATCTAATTTTTATAAGTCTCTTGTATGAAAATACCCTAATATAATGAACAAAAGATGAAAAGATGGTCGATGCAATCCTTCTTGGCACTGCAAAATTTCACCCTGAATCTTCTCTTCCACTAGATCTCAAGTCATTCTAATAATGCTAACATATTGAGATTATTATTTACTTATCCACCGTAGCCATTTTTCGATTCTTTATCACTATTACTAAGAGATATTGAGAAACCCTCCCAATTGTATGTATCAAACTCCCAGCCAAGAGTTATACCCCTTTAGCTACTTTGTATCTTCCTACCCTTGCTAAAAAAAATATGTCGGGTTAATTACGCGATCTTGATATCATTAAGCTGGATCATAGTTAAATTCTTTATCTTTCGTCATTTTCAATAGGTTGAAATAGACCTTCTGTGATTGTTCTCGAGATTAAGAGTCCAAATAAGTTGATAACAATATATTTAACAGATTTCAGAATACTTAATATTGAAAATAATCTCCTGATTATGTCATAAAATGGAATATGCTCAATTGAAAATAATCTCCTGATTATGTCATAAAATGGAATATGCTCCAGCGGTATAGATATTGTGCATCAAAAACCATGAAAAAAATGTGGCAGATTCTTAAGTTGACTATACTCTGAAGAGAAGAATTTTGCTTGCATTATGCAGATTTGTCTAATGTTTAAAATGAAGCAGAATACCCAACCTTTAGTTGAATACTGCTATGCTAGGAATTCTAGTTTTAAAAGGCTAAATTCTTACACACATGTCTGTATATGTGCAACACATGGACTGTTCAGATATCCATTGATTGTTGATCTTTTTCTTCCGGATCTGGAATCTCCATATGAGGTCGTGTTGTCACAAAGGATTACCACATCAAAGATTTCTTCTAGTTAGGAGGTACATATTAAGTTGAGTATATTATCTATATTATTTCATACACCTAAGAAAGGTGAGACCACCTCTGCCATGGTTGCTTCTTCTAGGAGGGACAAATTAGGTCCACTCATGCCCACAACCGTGATTGTTTTACATCGAGATGAGCCACATATTATTTTACTTTTCTAGATGTAGTGGCCATAGAGAAGATTGTTGCTGGTTAAAGCATAAAAAACTTGTAGCTCATCAAACAGTCTTTTGAGATGTTGATGATATCATGATTCTATATATACCATCTCAAGAGATAAGTATGATGACCTTCTTTATAGGCTTCATTAGTGTTGTATATCCTTACATTAAACTCTAGTTCCAATGACCCTTGTGCAGAACATGATATCACTGCCTTTACCGACCCTCATGTATATCTCACAATGGTTTAAATGTTCTTGGGAATCATTTGTACTTCTATTATTAGTATTGAGATGTTATTTATGTATTCACATCATATTAACCAGGAATATACAATTAGAATTTAGATGAAAGTGCAATCTATCTTCTGCCACATGCAATACACAAGTATTTTAGAGTCAAATTTCCATTGCTTTAGATTACCACAAGACCCTTGTTCCCAACATGTTATAATATATGTGATGCAAACGAATAATCGAACGTGGCGCGGAGAATAATTTTTTTGGTAGAAATTTTGGTGGAGAAAAGTAGAAGGGTTGAGAAGAGAAATTGGAGGGTTGAGAGGAAGAAAAACTCGTCGGAACGAGGGGTTTGGAGAAGGGAACCGCGGAGATCGCGTGGAGGGAGAAGAGAGCAGGAGAGGGGATAAAATGAGATAAACTCAATTTTTAATTCATAATTCACTGACTAAAACAATGGGCTACCCTCTCTTTATATAGGAGAGAGGGTTTACAAAAATTAGTAAATAAATCAAATTAACAACTAATTTAATCCTAATTGACCTCTAACTACCTTAATTGGACCCTAAATTATTTAATTGACCCAAATTACATTTAAACTCTACGAAATAAACGTTGAGATCACAGGCGATCTCAATTATTTAATTAGACCAATATGACCGCTAAAAACGTAAATAAAATTGATAATTATTTAATTAAATAAATGTGGCCCCATAATTTGGGGTCACGCTGCATCAACTCTCCACCGCTTTAAAAATTCGGCTCCTGACGAATTGCGTGATGTAGGTGGATCGTTGGAGAAATCATCTTTGAATTGAGGCTTCAATTTCCCCTAATGCAATCATTTTCCGCGTTACGTTTGTAGTTCTTCCCAATTGGAGGGCACCAATGCAATTTTCGTACCCTTTCAATCTCCCTTAATTTCCTACCAAATTCGGCCCTTTTTTAATTAGGATTCTCAGGGGGGTCTTTTTTGCAACTTTCCAAAATATCCATTCCCCCAATTGAGGGGATTCGGTGGGAATAACTTCCGTCATCCCCGTTAGGGTTCTTCGGCCCTTCAAATATCGTAGACGACGCCGCCACCGCCACGGGGGAAAGTTGCAGGCGGCACCGGGCATGGCGGCAACGGCTTAAGTGGCGGCGTCGATAGAGGTGCGACTGCCTCTCATCAGGAGCCCAGCTGGAGAGTCTCTCCCCCTCCCCTCGCCGATAGCGCCAAGCCCTAAGTCTTGGGCTCCACTTGTGCGCACAACGTGGATTCGCGCACGGGCGGCGGTGCGGTTCTTTGCGGACGTGTTGGTGGCACCGGCACCGCACGGAGCGGCGACGACGCGCTGGGTAGGGGCAGTGTTGGTAGCGGAGGCGTACTGCGTCGAGGGACCAGAGGCGGCAACGCCTCCTGGCACAGAATTGCTGGCCGCAGCGCCTGCGCGCGCCCTTGACTTGTACGGTGGTAAAAACCACCTCTGCAGCAGCACCACAGGCGGTGAACGGGACGCTTAGGGGCCGTGAAGACTGTGCGTGAGCCGTGGATGCGAGGATCAGAGGCGGCGGTGATGCACCCTCTTGAACAACCACTTTGGTCGTGAACACATCTAGGGTTTCCCGTTCTTCTTCTGCTGTATACTCGTCGAATATAGGCCCCGAGTCTTCGTTTTCTTTACATTTTGATTCCTGGACAGCAACTTCGATCGCTACCAGATCGACGAAATCCAGTTTGTCATCCCCCGGATCTTTGTCGTATATGGGTGCCAAGTCTTCCTGTTCTTGTAATAATATTGTATCAAATAAATCTTCATTGGGACTGAAAATACCTTCAATTTCTTGGCCGAACTTGGATTGAACAGCATGTCCAGCAATCTGATTTCTGTTGTCATCGTATGAATCTTCATCGATTTGAGCGTCCAACCATGCGTGCACCTTGATGCATGATATAAGACGCTGATGGAACTTCTTTGAGCGATGCGGATCACAAGATGGGCGGCGGAGACCGAACTTCGCACACCAATAGTCGATCGGATCGTCGAATCGTAGGAACGATTCGAAATCCATGCTCTGATACCAATTGATGCAAACGAATAATCGAACGTGGCGCGGAGAATAATTTTTTTGGTAGAAATTTTGGTGGAGAAAAGTAGAAGGGTTGAGAAGAGAAATTGGAGGGTTGAGAGGAAGAAAAACTCGTCGGAACGAGGGGTTTGGAGAAGGGAACCGCGGAGATCGCGTGGAGGGAGAAGAGAGCAGGAGAGAGGATAAAATGAGATAAACTCAATTTTTAATTCATAATTCACTGACTAAAACAATGGGCTACCCTCTCTTTATATAGGAGAGAGGGTTTACAAAAATTAGTAAATAAATCAAATTAACAACTAATTTAATCCTAATTGACCTCTAACTACCTTAATTGGACCCTAAATTATTTAATTGACCCAAATTACATTTAAACTCTACGAAATAAACGTTGAGATCACAGGCGATCTCAATTATTTAATTAGACCAATATGACCGCTAAAAACGTAAATAAAATTGATAATTATTTAATTAAATAAATGTGGCCCCATAATTTGGGGTCACGCTGCATCAATATGGTAACCCAGTTATAGCATATCTAGAATATACAACACTCAAGCAACCTATTACTATCAAAATGTGTAAAGACCATGCATGGAAAGCAGCAAGAGAGGGGAAAAGATTGTACCTTTGATCCTTTAAGTTTGGAAGGATTTTGTGGCTTTATTTAACATACAACAATAGATAAACTACCTGATGGATAGCAACAAAAAAAACTGAATTAGAAACTTCAACATTGACTTTAATGAGAACAAAGAGGAGAGAGATATGTACCTTTGAATATCTCCACTTTGGAGATCCAAACTTGCTTGTAACATCCTTTTCTTGACAGGAGCTTCAGTTCATTCAGATCCGGATGTTACAGATGGTGCCTGATTGCAGAAGAGGTTGAGGAGAAGAAACATGAAGGCACCAACATCGTTGCTTGGAGTTGGAGGGCCGTTTGGATGTGGCTGCTGGAGGTTGCCGAGAAGAAGGGGTCCTCGTGAGGAGGGGCCTGGAACTGATAGGAGGTGCTGCCATCGACTTTTGGTGGGTCTAGAGAATGATTCGCAGTGGGATCTTACGTGTTTGCTTGGAGCCAAGGTAGGGTTCCAAAACGATGCTGCACCATGAGAGGGGAACACCTTCTGTCACTATCTACCGTTGAGGTTAGGGATCCTGTTTGGAAACCCCAAAACAAACTATGGTATTCAATGATCAAATATCATTAACATGAACTCTAAGAACAACCTCAATGGAACATAATTTAATATTATGAAAAATGATTATCCCAAAATCGACTTGCTTTTATACCATTTTGAAAACAATATTGCGGAAGTTAATCAAAGCAAGAACAAGATATAAAGAATGCTTTGATTTACATGGAACCATACTCCTTAAGAAGGGGGATGAAACCATGTGAGAACCGCGCTCAAAGGGCTAATACTCCATTCATCTTTTTCAAGTGGTTACAATGGGTGTGAGGCTCTACAGATAGCCCCACCAACACAAGAAACTGCCATTACTCCACGATGTGAGACTAAACATCACCTACCAAATACATTCTTCAACAGGGAGTAAAAACAACCGAGTTCTATTCAGCTTCTCCAAGCCTGGGTTCGCACCTCTGAACTCTGTAATCATCGCCATGACATTTCTTCAATGATATCCCAAAAAACTATGTAAAAGAGAACAGGTAGGCCGTCCGGCCCAGGGCGATCGTTGGCATTTGGAGTAAACACCGTCCTACACACCTCCTCCCTAGAGAACTCAGATGTAAGCATTTCCACCCGCTCCGACCCCATAGTCTGAATTTCCTTTCCAAACCATATAGCTCATGAAGACCTTGTCCTCCTGCTGAACTTACAAAAGTGACTAACAACTACTACACCTATCACCCCATCTCCCTGTATCCTCCCACCCTTACCTGTAGATCATGAATCAAAATTCTCCTTCCACACACTACTGCACGAAAGAACCTCGTGTTTGCATCACCTTCTCCCACCGACTTCTGTCTCGACCTGTGCCGTCACTCCCACCTCCTTCTTCTTATCTTCCTTTGCCGTCACCTTCTGATGCTCACATCTGGCCAGCCGCTCATTAAAATCCCACTCAACCTCAATGCCACCAAACAGAGCAATCTCCTCTTCAACCTTCACATGCCTCTCCTCACGTTTCTGCCTCACCTTACTCTTATGCTTCTTTGTTGAGATATTTGTATCTCATTATATCCGTTTCTTATTTCTATATCTTTCATGTACCTCTTACATAATTTACCTAGGGCTTTTCTCCTATATAAGAGAGCCCTAGGGTCTTTATGTTATATATGCAATTCTAATCTTTCCACTTGGTATCGGATAGACGGTCCTAGACCGAAGTTCCGGCATCCCACCAAATTCTAACCCTACCCCCATGTAGGCCGCCTCCACCCCTTGCATACCGTCGCCCCCTGACCGCCCCTTGTAGGCCGCCCAACTGTCGCCCCAGGCCGCCGTGCCGCTCGGCTGTCGCCCCCAGGCCGTCGTCCCCCAGGCTACCGCCGCCCCTCTGGTCGCTGCATGGGATCCCTTTTCGTGCCTTCACGCTCTTCCGTGCTCCTCCATGATTCATACTGCAGTCTGAAACGGTCTGATTTTGATTGAAAAACGTGATTTTGGACCTAAAAATCACGTTTTCCGGCCCTAGCCTACAACAAGGGTTGAAGAGGACGGTTGTATAAGTCTACACATATAACCACTCCTCTGTATGATTGTGTAGATTTTTTTTGAAAGCCAAAAGAGGGGGTAGCGCGCTATGGTGCCCTCTCCAATGTATTAATTAAAAAAGAAAAGGAGGAAAAAGAAGGAGAAATACAAGCGAGAAGCGTCACAAAGAGGTACATGCTTCCACAAAAGCCTTGGACTGAAATAAAACATTCTCAACATAGAACCTCTGGCCTGAAAATACCTAGTCGAGTTCTGACTTTTCAGTCATTTTATTATCATGTTAGGGAACAAGGGTGATATATTTTTCGTCTGGTGCCTTCACGGGCCTGGCTCCCATCGTAAAGATAGATGTGACCAACTACGAGTTGTGGTCCATGCAGTTTCGTACCCTCATGTAGTGCAATAACAAGGAGCACATTTTGATCGATTCCGAGCCGACAGACAAGATTGGGGCTCATGCTTATTGGAAGCAAGATGATGTTTATGCACATATTTGGCTCTCCAGGACGCTCACGATAGAGATTGCCAATGGCATCGTCAATCAGTCCGCAACCAATGCTTTGTGGGACATCCTAGATGCCACATATGGGCATGCCAAGAATGAGATCAAGATCCTCCTGTTGCAGTATGACATATTCTTGACCAAGTAGAATGGTCGGCCTCTTCATGCCCACTTCTCGCATCTTCGAGGCATGTTTGAGTGACTTCATAGCTTTATGCTATTACTACCGGCACAGAGCAACAACAAGCATACTGAAATGCCACTATGACAGGGGTCTTTCTGTCATCTCTTGACTTTGAGTACGATGCATCACATACTCAACTGCTTACTAGAGAGATGATACCACCGATAGGGGAGGTTTACAAGAGGTTGAGCAGAATCGCTAGTTCATCCACTACCATGGCCCAAACTCCCTATGCGATGGAGGCTTCTTGCAGCAAGGGAGGTACTTCACAATTTCGGGGGCGAGGACCCCATGGTCGAGGAGGACGTAAGTGTGGCCCAGACACATACTGCCATCGTCCATGTCATTCCGAGGAGACATGCTATCTGAAGCATGAGTATCTTGTGTCTGCTCGTGTAGTTGAGCAGACAAGACTACTCCGGCTCCCTCTAATGATGCGAGGCTCGACGATATTATCTCTCGATTGAGAGAGATGATGACCCCACCGCCCACACCAGTTGCAGGAGCTTTTGACGTTGTAGCTGCTGCTAGAGCATCTACGAGTTCGTCAGGTATAGCTTATGCACTTACCAGTTGTAGTAGCTCAATAGTGGATCCGACGCATCTCATCATATGTGCGGAGATCGAGCACCGTTTAGTTCTTAAAGATCTATCCCTCCTGGTAGATCAGTGGTGATTGTAAATGGGGTTCATTTAGACATTGTTGGTTAGAGGGAGATTGTCCTGGCACCCTCGATGCGCCTGCAGAATGTCTTACATGCTCCGATATTTCAGATGGATCTTTTATCTATTAGTTAGATTACAAAAGATTTACATTGCCGTGCCATATTTGACCCATCTTCTCTTGTGTTTCAGGACATACTCACGGGCAGGGTGATTGGATGTGTCCGTGAGCAGAGAGGGGTTTACAGACTAGTCCGACCTTCTTTTGCTGGTACTGCTACTATTCCTACTAGGTCAGTCCCTCCGTTCATGTGGCGCCTTCACTTTGAACATCTTCCTTTGCAGAAGTTATGTCATGTCCTTCCTCTGATATCTACTCGTACTGCCCTAGAGTGTGAGGCATGCCAGCTTGGGAAGCATCATCGTTTCTCCTTTCCGAGTAGCCATAGTCGTCACAGTAATCAGTCGTTCGAGTTATTCCATTTTGATATTTGGGGTCCTAGCCGTGTTCTCAATCATTATGGGCATCGATTCTATCTAGTCGTTGTTGATGATTTTTCCAGACTTTCTTAGGTTTTCTTATTAAAGAATAAGTCTGAAGTTGGTTCTGTCATTAGATCATTTCTTATTGAAATAAAGAATATTTTTTCTGCTCGTGAAGTTTATTCGCACTGACAATGCCTTGGAATTCTCCACATTACAACTATCTGACTTCCTCAGATCTCTTGGTATTGTTCATAAGACTTCGTGTGCGTACACATCGCAACAAAATGGTGTTGCTGAACGCAAACACCGTCATCTACTTGATGTCACGAGGATTCTTTTGATTCAGAGTCGAGCACCTCATTCGTTCTGGGGTGATGCAGTCCTCATTGCATGTTACTTAGTGAACTGCATGCCTTCCACGGTCCTTGGAGAAAAGATTCCTTTCTCGATTGCGTTTCTTGAGAAGGAACTCTTCTCCCTTCCTCCTAGGGTCTTTGGGTTTGTAGCCTTTATTAACAATTTTACTCTGGTCCTGATAAGCTCTCTCCAAGAGCTGTCAATGCGTGTTCGTTGGCTATTCTCGTACCAAAAAAGGGTATAGATGTTTTGATCCTGTAAGTAAAAAGTATTATGTGAGTGTTGATGTCACATTTTTTGAATCTATTATGTATTTCTCTCCTACAGGTGACATGTTGTCTAACTCTGACTTTGGTGAAGAGGTTTTTGTTCCACCACCTCCTTTACTTCCGCCACCACCTCCTCAAGTTGAACCACAGTCACCTCCTCAACCACCTCCACCATCGTCTACCTTGAAACAATTTCTACCATGGTTTTACATTCGTAAGCCCTCTACTTGTTCCTCTGCTCATACGCCTTCCCTGTCATCTGGCATGCCTCAGGTATGTACGGAACACATTGTTTTTACTGATGGCACTAGTGACATGCTTTTACCACGGGGTACTGTACAGGAGGAGCCGACACCAGAGAACAAAAAGACCGATGATCTTGATGTACCTATTGCCTTGAGGAAGCCGCGTCGTACCTGTGCCACTTATCTCTTAGCTGCTCATGTTTCCTTGGATCATCTTTTAGAAGAGTACACGAGGTTTGTAATAGAATTCTCTGTTGTCACTATCCCACGAACATACCAGGAGGCAGTACATGACAGTAGATGGTGACTTGCCACGGAAGAAGAGATGGCATCTTTGTAGTCCAGTGGTACTTGGAGTATTGTTTCAACTCCACCAGGTGCCTCTGTTGTGGGGTGCAAATAGATCTTTACGGTGCTCCACCAGGTGCCTCTGTTATGGGGTGCAAATGGATCTTTACGGTGAAGCCAAGGGCATATGGTGGTATAGATTGCTACAAGGCAAGGCTAGTAGCGCGAGGTTTTACCCAGATATATGGGTTGGACTACCAGGATATCTTCTCACTAGTGGCTAGACATTCGACATTACACATTCTTCTATCGGTTGCTGTGAGTCGAGACTGGCCTCTTTACCAACTTGATGTGAAGAATGTGTTTCTATATGGAGATCTACAGGAGGAGGTATACATGCAGCAACCACTAGGTTTTGCTGCTGAGGGAGAGTCTCAGAAGGTGTGCAGACTCTACAAGGCTATTTATGGCCTGAAGCCGAGTCCGAGAGCTTGGTGCTAGAAGCTCTCAGAGTTGATATAGCATCAGGGGTTCGCCTGTGGATCATTCACTTTTTGTTCAGAGGACACATCGAAGTACCGTTGCCATTCTGGTTTAGTTGACGATATTATTGTCATGGGTAATTATGAGCAGGGTATTCAGGTTGCTAAGGAGTTCCTAGGTCAACAGTTTGTGACTAAGGATCTTGGCAGTCTACGCTACTTCCTTGGATTAGAGTTCGCCAAGAACCGACGTGGTCTTGTGATGTCCTAGAGGAAGTTTGTGACTGATCTTCTACTAGAGACAGTTATGTCATGGTGCAAGCCTGCTACTACCCATATGGATCCGAGCATGAGATTATATGATCATGACACTGAGGAGGTAAATAAGAGGAGATACTGGGAGCTTGTTGGAAAGCTCCTCTATGCTACTATCACCAGACCAGACGTATCCTTTGTTGTGAGCAAGGTGAGCCAGTTCATGGAGCAGCCCAGGAAGGTACATATGGATGCTATCCATATGATTTTAAGATATTTGAAGACTTCACCAGGTACTGGCCTTATATTCAGCAGAGGTACATCCCCTGATGTGACAGCTTGCGTATATGCAGATTATGCAGGATGTCCTAGAGATAGGAAGTCTACGTCTGGCTTTATCGTTTTTGTTGGGAGCTTACTCGTGTCATGGAAAAGCAAGAAGTAGACAGTGGTTGCTAGGTCCAGTGCAGAGTCTGAATATAGAGCCATGGCTCAGAGGAGCACGGAGATGATGTGTGTTAGATCAGTTTTGACTGATCTTGTAGTTGAGGTACCTCTTCCCATGTAGCTTCTATGCGACAATCAAACAGCTCTTTTTGTTGCTAATAATCCTGCATTCCATGAACAGACCAAGCATATAGAGGTGGATTGCCACTATACCAGAGACATGATCCAGAAGGGACTCATATCCACCTCCCATGTCGCTATTGGAGATCAGACTGTCGATCTATTCACCAAAGCACTTGCTAAAGGTCCATTTTAGAGGTGTTGTTCTAAGTTGAGCCTGATAGACATATATACTCCAACTTGAGGGGGCGTGTTGAGATATTTATATCTCATTTTATATGTTTCTTATTTCTATATCTTTCATGTACCTCTTATGTAATTTACTCAGGGCTTTTCTCTTATATAAGAGAGCCCTAGGGTCTCTTTGTTATGTATGCAATTCTATTTTTTCCTCATTCTTTTGCATCTCTCTTGAACCTACGATCTTTTGAGCCAATCTCTGAGTCTCTGAACCCTCCACTTGCATAGAACACTAAAAGGATGCAACCAACTCCCTGAAACCTTCATCTAGTAGCCATTCCCTCTCAAACTTGAACATGGATCGAGGGAGCATCCCCTTACCTGACTCCCAACACAATACATATAGTCCGATCTCGACCTCGAGAGGACTCGAGCCGAGGAAAGCATGAATAACTATAGTAGCCCCGTTGATTCCAAAATATTGTTCCAAACATGAATTTGATAAATTGTTGCGCCACGTGAACCACCCATTCCTCGCATCCACCACCTCCAGCGCCAACTCTTCAACAAAGTCCAGGAACCCACCAAGCTTTAGTCCTGGCCTCTCATGTCACAAGGAGGATCCACGTTGAACCAAGTAACATTGAAATCCCACCAATGAGCCAAGGTATGTGCGAGAAGTCCTTCCTGATGGATCGCAACTCTTCGCAAAAAAGTCGAACCCTATAAACCTCATGACGGCTCGTACATCGAACTGAGGAGCATCCGACCGACTCAAGCTCGATACTCTAGCACTGCAGACACAGATCTATGACCCACCCTCTCATCCAAAAGCGTCATATCTTTGTCACACAAAAACACCACACCGCCACCACTTCCAACAGTTAGAACTACCCTAAAACCCGAAAGCCGATCACCACTAATCGATCTCCACAATCCCAGATCTCACTTTGCAGCCTTCGACTCCTGCAACAACACCACATCATCACACCACAAAACTAAGTGATCTCCAACAATCTTCCTCTTCTCCGAATCCCCCAGCCCTCGCACACTCCTATTGATGATCTTCATGACCCACTCGAAGGGTTAGCAACGGGTACAATGACCCCAAGATACTCAACAACTCTCATGTAAATGTCCATCAAATCTACCTCTCCACCTTCACATAGCATATCCATGCCTTGTAGCCCTTCCCAACCAGGTCCATCTCCTGACTCCCACCTTCACCATCAACTTCATGCAGACGTGGAGAATCCTCCACCTAGTCTTCCAATTCACGCTCTAGTAACATCGAGCTTCTGGTTTTCTCCTCTTCTCAGAGAAAGACAACAATGGATCCGACCTTGCTTTAGGCACCCTACCCCCCAACATTAACCTCCACCTGCTCGCAACATCCTTCTCTCCTTCCTGCTCTGCCTCGAATCGACAAAGTTCGAACCCACCTTACCTCGCTTTAAATTGACCCCTTCATACTTCCCCAAACTAACCATCCCCAACCCATCATCCGAGTTGAAGATCTCCTCAAACCTATTCGACACTCGCTCCTTCTGCAACCCTGCATCCGGGACCACGACCCCCTAACTCCTCCATCGCTGTTCAGGGCCATCCCATTGACACCCACACCTCTAATCCCTTCAAGACCCTCTCCATCTTGAGAGCACATAGAAGAGTTCCCCATCGCCTCCTGAGCAGAAGCCTTAATGGCCCAAAACCGTAAGGCCCTTGCCCAACAAATTGCCCGAACCTGAGAATCCCCCAAAGTCTGCCTTTCGATCCCCCTCATCCGAATAAGAGCCCCTCCGGATCCCCCTCCTCTACCGGTCCAGGTCTGCGAGATCCAAGAACACCCCACCGCATGCCCCACCCAATGTGCTCTCAAACAACACCCCTCCCTCTCCCCCCCAACCGAATAGGGCTTCAGATCTAGAAACTTCACCCGAGTATATCACGCAATGCCAACGCCATCCCCTCCCGTGAACCACGGAGCTACATCACTCTTCTCTCGACTCCTTTGCCGCAACCACCTGCGCTCACTTGCTCACCGATTCCAGCCATTCCGACGCCCCCACCATGCCTCATTCTCCATGACCACACCATGTACCTTCTTTGTCTCTGAGATCTCATTTTCTCCCACCATATGGATGTCCAGCAAGAAACGAACTTTTCCCACAACATAAACAACCGATGGTGACGTCACCTCGGGACGACCCACAGAGCAACCACCATCACGTCTTCCTCCCCGACCGCAAATCAGAGGACAACACGTCCTCAACCTCTCCCACTGACCTGATCGCTTCCCCGACCGCACTAACATCACGACACCTAATCAAGAGGCCCCTTGCCTTCACCACTAACCTAGGACTGATCTCGGTCGCCCCATGTTGCTGCAACGATCTTCTCTGCCACACCTCCGAGGGGAACAAACCCCTGCTACCTGACAAGAATGACAAGAGCTCACCGGTTTCAATCCCATGCATGGACAATGCCGTTTCCGATAGCCAAATTGTGTCCACACTTCCCACAATATGCCCTTTCTCCAAGACCTCCAATAAAGCCAACATGGCCCCTCTACTTCCTTCCGCGATCAGCACCCCACCCACTGGATTTCCACGCTTATCGCTATGAACACCAATTGGCCTTTCCTTGGAATGCAAGTCCTTCTCACATGTCCATGCTTGCGACAAGCAAAGCAGACCTTTTCCCTGAAAGGGCAATTCCTGGCCCAGTGGTCCCAAGATTGACATCTGACCAACCATGGCCTGATCCTTCACCAAGAGAAAATGCAAACCATGCCCCCCGATTGCCTTTCTTGCCGCTTTCCATAAAGATTAGCTTATGCCTTCACATCACTTGTGGATCATAAATTTTGAAATGAACTATAAAGGGATATATATCTCCTTATATCGATTTAGGATTGCAAGAAGGCTTTCCATCATAATATTTAGTATAAAAAATTGTTTTTGTTTTTTCAATTGGGCATGCATAATATATGCATGCCTTTAAATTGTGAAAAAATGGTTGAAAACTTGAAATATCATGATTACACAAGTATGGCTAACTCACTGTTTCTAACACGTTGCTTGACATTCTTTTGTTTATCATGTATTTTTTGTATGGGTAAAATGGGACTGCCTCCTAGGGGGAACTAACTTGGTTCAACCACATCATTTTTCCCATTTTTTAGTTTTTGAAAAATGAAACCGTGGAAATTCATCACTATATCCCTATATTATGCCATTCAAGTTTCGTGCGAAATAGAGACTCCAACGACCTCCATCCAGACAGTCTTTTTTTAACGGTCGTAGAATTGTTGAAATCGACCATGTCTGGATGGCTCTGTTTCACACGAAACTTGAATGACGTAATATAGGGATATAGTGATGAATTTCCACGGTTTCATTTCAAAATAAAAATAAAAATGGAAAAAGTGGGGCGTGGGGAGCCATGTTCGCTCCCCCAAAGCAGCATTTTACTATTTTTGTACTGTATGATAGTTCTGTTACAGTTGCGAATTTATGGACTGGAATTGATTTCTGATGTGATTACTAGGTTGATTGTCTCATCTACGTCCTCTTTTTATAGGATGAAAAACAATGGAATTTGATGCCGCCGCTGCCGTCGTATGGGTATGGACGAGAACATCGAGGACCTCGTTATGGGAGTCTAATCCATGGTCAACATCTCAGGGATATTGTCATCACAGGCAGGTTTAGTAGTTTTTCATTAAGATTTATACTGTTCAGTACATGTTTTTGGTTTCGTGCAATTTTTGAGAAAAGCGATTCAGAAAGAATCGTTATAACTGTAATATGCCCAGTGTGGATTGTTAATGGTAGCAGTGCCGAACGCTTCGAAGAATTATTAAATGTATGCCTTTTTCTCCTGAATTAAGATGAGTTTATTGGCCTCTTTTGTTCAAAATCAAATGTTGGTGAATTCATGTGCCTACTGTTCTTTCACATAAGAATTACACAAAAAAGCATTTGAAATGAGCATACATGATGAGTTCTTTGGCTTAGATTACATTGTTAATTAGTATCGATTTAGTTCTATCCAGAGTGCCCGCCGAACTGTCCACTGAAATTAGTTAACTATCAAGTGAAAATTTCTGTTATACTTTCTTGTATTTGGTGACTGCTATTCTCAACTTTCAAGTTGGTTCATTATGAGATGGTTGAAATGACATTGTATATGAAGCAGTATTCTTAGTGACCATAGTTTTTAGTGCCGGTGCCGATGCCATTTTGACAAGTCTGAAAAGCATGCAGACGAAATCCCGTAATGTTTTGGAAACAGTTAAAAATTTTAAAGAAATTAAATTTCTTATTGTTCCTATGTGCATAAAACATCTCAAAGTTATTATTTCATATTTTATGTTGTAGGAGCTTGAAAACATAATAATGCAAGCATTTCAGAAGACCTTAATGTATTTTAAATGAAATATCATTGACTTATAAATTATTGGTCTAATAATTGGTTAACATGCATTAAAATGGTATACATAAATAATATATATAATCTATCTAAGTTCTACTATACAATTAAAGTGAATATCATGCATCTAGATTGTATGAAGTCATAGTGATTGTTACGGATTGATCATAAGCAGTTTTTAAGAATTAAGACGACTAACAATAGATGAGGATCAAACATTATCCATTTCTTATAATGAAAACCAAATCATCCAACGTCTTCAACATCAATCTTCAATCTAAAACAGATGATACATGTTTCTAAATTGTTATCTTACTTTAAAAAATCATGCATACAATAAATGAAGAATAGAATTTAGGTAGCATTGCTAATTTAAATATCCAAGAGTTTAAACACTTCCGTTTTCACTAATCAAACTAGATGACTACCGGCTATACAAATATGAAAAAATAACATCTTGCAAATTAAAACATTTAGTGTTAGATCTTAAACAATTATAATATATATATATATATAGGGAAAAGGGAAGCTACACCGGGTGGTGCAGCTAACTAGCTACATCCGGGTATTTTTCTCATTGGTTTTTTTTTTATGAAGAAAACCTATGGGGATTTACTTAGTTTATTGAGTGGAATATGTGTTTCAAATTTCATGCAAAACAAACATTCCTAACATGCCCATCTAGATAGGGTCAATTTCAATAATTCTGAGACCGTTAAAATGTGATAGTCTTGATGAAGATGATAGAAGTGTCGAATTTAGTTGAAATTGGTATGATATCATGATGATATGTGGTGATTTAAATCCCCCTAGGTTTCATTTCAAAAACACAAAAAACCAATGAAAAAAAGGGTCGGGTGCAACTAGTTAGCTACACCCCCGGGTGCAGCTTCTCCAGCCCCATATAGGGAAAAGGGAAGCTACACCGGGTGGTGCAGCTAATTAGCTACACCCGGGTATTTTTCTCATTGATTTTTTATTTTTTATGAAGAAAACCTATGGGGATTTACTTAGTTTATTGAGTGGAATATGTGTTTCAAATTTCATGCAAAACAAACATTCCTAACATGCCCATCTAGATAGGGTCAATTTCAATAATTCTGAGACCGTTAAAATGTGATGGTTTTGATGAAGATGATAGAAGTGTCGAATTTAGTTGAAATTGGTATGATATCATGATGATATGTGGTGATTTAAATCCCCCTAGGTTTCATTTCAAAAACACAAAAAACCAATGAAAAAAGGGTTGGGTGCAGCTAGTTAGCTACACCCCCGGGTGCAGCTTCTCCAGCCCCATATATATATATTAGGGTTGATCCTGTGAGAGTCAAAATCTGTGAGAGCATGAGAGCAATGATTCTGGACCACTAAATTCTGTCATCTCTCTCATTGATTGCAGGAGGAGAGAGAAGAATAGAATCTAGTGGTCCAGATTCACTGCTCTCATGTTCTCATAGATTTTGGCTCTCACAGGATCAACCCTCTCTCTATATATAAATGCACACTATTGTCATAAAGGATTAAATATAATACATTTAAACTTATAATTTATTTAAGTAAATAACATATATATGATTAAAAGGGGCAAATGGGTGATATGAAGTGGCATGTCCCCTGTGTTAAGTGATATTTGTGAATATAGCAGTGGCATGGCGCGATATGGGGGCATGCCACCAGCATTCTGGGACACCTGAAACTATGTTAGTGACTCCTTTCTCTTGTGGCAAGTGTCTGATAATAATAGCTTGTAATGGTACAGCTTGTGATCCCAGTCTTTGTTTATCACACTTACCGGTGCCTTCATCGAGCGTCACACATATATGTTTTGTGCACTTCCTGTAGAGGTACTATCTGTAGGTTGTATGCCATAATTGTTTCACGTGTGATTTTTGCTTGGTTTATCATTCTTGAGTGTTATTATATTTTGTTACATGGTTTAGGTTGGTTGGTTTTAGGATTTATTTGTATTTTCCTTTTTCAGGTCATAATGGCACTATTAACGGTCAAGGTAAAGCTTGGTGGACTAAGTTCCGCCAGAAACGCTTAAGTTACACAAGAGGTCCTCTTGTTCAAATTATGTGGTCAAAAAACATTTTAATTTCCAACATAACTCTGCGTGATTCTCCATTTTGGACTCTTCACCCCTATGACTGCAAGAATGTAACTATATCAAATGTCACCATTTTAGCTCCTATCTACGAGGCTCCTAACACAGATGGAGTAGATCCAGGTTAGAGTCTCGATGTTTTTTCGTCCTTGCATATTTTCCTTTTTTTCTTGTGTTATCTTCTCTATATTATTTTCTTTCTGTGGCATCCCCATCCTCTCTCTTTTACTGGCATCACATACTTGATTTTGCCTTGCATGTTTGGTTTCTCTATTTGAGAGGTGTGGGATTGGGTATCTTGGGATTGAAGTGTGGATTTTTTTCATTGTTAGTACCATCCTGAATAACCATGTGACCCTGTGGGAACGAAAATGTTGCTAGTTATTTTTTTTTGTAGGAGAATGAAATCAGTAGATTAAGAGCACCTTGCATTCAAGAGGTATGATATAATATACACATTCAGTTGAGAACTTTCAATGATGAGAGTCCTTCGGTCAAAAAAGCCATTGGTTTTCCGTATAAACATTCTTTTCTAAGCAGAAAGGAAATTATATTCTGTTGTTTATCTTGGAAAGTTACTCACTCGTAATTAATCTTTTTTTAAGGTGGGATAGTTTCCAATGAGGTTTAACCTTGAAAGAGATATGCCACTTTGGAAGAGTTTTCTTGAGTCATATAAAACCAATAAAAGTCTTCAACTCACATGTAGGATTGGACTTGCTACAAGTGTGCATTAATATTGGCATTAGAAGGCAGTAATGTGTTCTGGAGATGGAAGACAATGGTGTATTTTGGTTTGAAGGTGGTGGTGTGGTTGGACAGAGGACAAGAAAAAAAATGAAGGGTGAGCGGTAGGCTAACAGAGGCAGATATGGTCTGTTTGCAGTGGATGCACGAACTTGAGTGCATATCCGATCATCGAATAGAGATGTCCCCATCGGAGGGATGGAGAATTTCACATACATTGTTGGTACAAGCTGGTGTTGCAAAAATTGTCATTGAGATGCAAAGAGCTTGGCCTGGTGACCTCGACCTTTGCACCACTTGGGTCGGCGGTGGATGCGATTTCAAATTGGATGGTACTAGAGGACATGTCCTATGTTATAGTGGGCATCGATATGAACCTGATAGCGTTGCTTCTGATAACAATGTGCTATAGCATGCAAGGTAGGCCGAGTTGAAGAGGAGACACCGGTCTTTGTGAAAAACATCGATGCTTGGATCAACGTTATGTGGAGGGGATAGTTTTGTTCACTTAGTTTGGGATTTTGGCGTCGATGCACACCTGAAATTAGAGTTAGCATTGCCTTTTGAGGTGATTGTTGTCATTTTCAATTTTCAACGAGATGGTGGTAAAAATTAAGGAGTTTCTATTGAAGTAACTTCGAGAGTGTAACATCATGTGTCGTCACTAGTTTGTGCATGATGGGAGGTTGTTGCTCTGGGAGAGGTGTATGGTGGGCTAGCTAGCCTCGCTGCCACTGGTGGCTTATGTGGACTCTTGATATAGAG
The DNA here is from genome assembly GCA_037367405.1 of Ottelia alismoides. Lineage (NCBI taxonomy): Eukaryota > Viridiplantae > Streptophyta > Magnoliopsida > Alismatales > Hydrocharitaceae > Ottelia > Ottelia alismoides. Next base: position 382,973 of record JAZKJV010006971.1, on the reverse strand, counting down.
GTGTGGTGGATCCAATCTTCGAATTTCATTTAGCTTGAATCCAATTATCTAGATTGCTGATTGGAATGGGGAGCTCTTATAGTGGGACTAAGTTAAGGTTCTGGCAAGATTTGGCTTTAATCCTAAGGGGAGAAATGGGTTAGGGGCCGAAGTGATGATTGTAGTGTTTACGAGCAAGACCATTCTTGCAACGTAATGGGGGTGGAGGACCTTGCGAGCAAAAGAATGCATGTTATAGTCATGCCTATACCTGCCCAAATTGTGGACAGGCTTGGCCATGGGCCGAGATGGATGAGCCCATATTCCGAAACCCCCTGTCCAAGGTTCGGGCCAGGCTGACCCACGAGCCATACTTTAAGTCCCAAACTCGGCTTAGGTTTGGGTCGAGATGGCTGTGGAACAACTTTGATTTTTTATATTATGTGATAAATATAGTATTTTTTTACAACTATTTTGAACTTTGTAAAACTAATGCATTTACCTTATTATTATTTAAAATGCAAACTATTTAATAAAATGTAACATTAATCCAAACGAAAATTTTAATGTATATTTTTTCGCGAACGGGACAATGCATACTACTCAGTATAACATAACATTAATGGCACTATTATTTATGCACAATGAGGTTCTCATATCAGATATGGGATCCTCTTGTGGTGCATATAGACTTTTTTGCACCGATTTTTGTGGCAGGTTAGCTGTTTGTGATGTGGAAATGGGTCATTGGAAGCTGATATCAGGAAAAGCAAAGAAACCTATATGGGTGGGAAATATTAGGGTGTGCATTTTCAACAAAAAATATTTCTAGCATTGAAGTTGGGTCCTAAATATGCAACCCATTAGATTGGTGAGTCAGTGACGAGTGGGAAAATGTGTTTTTTGTGACTTAATAATTTTAACTTCCTTTACTTCTTGTTAATTTGATGCCATGATGAAGTCTTTATTTGCAGAATCTTTGCCACTGATAATCAATCTCCTATAGAAATTAAACGGCTGATCTCAAAGTCCTTAAAATTTGGAGTTAACTATATTGACAACAAAGACCAGAAAAGTCACGGTCCTTGGGACAACTTTGTAGGTCAAGATTTAGTTTTTTTATGTGGTCGGGTAACCACTTCCATTTAAATTCAAAATTTTGCTTGAATACTAAGAGACATGGCCTTTACAAGTAGAGTTTGGCCAACATGGCCTTGAACAAATAAGAGTTAAATATATGGCCAAAAAATGACCTTGAAGGAAAAAGTATAATTATGCTAGGGCCATATTGGCTTTGAAAGAAAGAAATCTTGCAAATCTGTGAATCTAAAACTAGTCCAGCTTATGAGGAGAAGAACTTGAAGTGATTACATCATTTCGAATCTTTATTGAGCCTTCTAGTCCTCACTCCTCAAAGATTTGTAATAATATTCCAAAGCAAACTCATTTTGTTTAAGAATTGACTTCTAGTTCTATCTCTGTCTCCTTGAATAGTTCTTGTGCTCCTCATTTGCCCAACTTTTATATTTGATCTCCTTTTCTTTTGAAGTACCATCCATCAAATTATCTTTCAACCATCTAATCTTCCAATCATCTACTATCCAAAATTCATCTTTTTGTCTTGATAGGAAATTCCTCCTTAAGTCCGTGTGCATTGTACTCCCACTGTTTCCTTTTAATGGACCAACTTCACAATTAGAAAATAATGTATCATTATCAACCACATCGAACTCTTCTTCTTTATCTTCATTCTTCTTGAGCATAAAAAATCCACCTTCCCATTCATTAACTTCTTTAGGTAGATCTATGATCAGCCATTCATTCACTATTTAATCACAAACCATTTTGTATTTCAGGTCCTATGCAACCAATTGGGGGTGACTTCATTCGTTTCCTCTCATCAGAAGGAAGCCTGAGCATTAAGTTTCACACAAATCTGTGTTTTCTTTGAAATGTTGTAGGGCTTCAAAACCTTCACCCCAGCTTTTCTCTAGTGTTTACCATAGCTTTTCTCTATTTTTTACCAATCTTTGTTCAACCCCTATCTCCATAAGAGAAGATTATCTTTGTCCTTCGCCTTTCTCCTTTGCTTTACTTCCCACACTATTTGTTGCCTCATGATGTCATCAACCTCATGATTTTTGTTGGTTTTGTTTGCTCTATTGCCCTCGAGTATGCTCTTTTATCTTTGACCTTAAGTGGTGCCTTTGAACTGATTTTGTAGATTTTTAGCTAGTAGTGCCTCATCGCAAGCATTTGATGTAGGGGGAACACAACTCTTAACTTAAAAGATTATTGTACTATGATAATAAACCTTAACTCTTTATAAATAATGGCCAGGGTTTGGAAAAAAATTACATGAAAGAGGAAGCATACAAAACTATGGTTAGAGGGGTTACAACTTTTCACAACTCTTCTCCACACTACAATGTCGCTTAAAAGAAGCCATATCGAGTACCTTGGTCAACATATTTACGATTTAGTTTGTAAAAATAAACTGGATTTGGGAGAAGTCCTTACTAGATGAGTTCCCCTGTAAAGTACCAGTCAACCTCTACATACTTAGTTCTTTCATGAAAGATGGTGTTGTTTGTTATACATACAACAATAGAGTTTGGTTCGCAACTCTTCCTTTGTCCGGTGGAAAATGAAAACTCAATAAGCACAATTGAATCATGTGTTGCTGCCTAAGCCACTTCCATATATTCTCTCTTGACACTTGAACGAGATACTATTACATGTTTCTTGCTCGTCCATGGGACCATATTACCCTATGATAAATGTAGAAGCATGTAGTGGTACTTCCTATTTGCATGACACTCAATTTGCATCAAAATGTATCGTAATATTTAATGGCATCCCTGTTGTGAAGAACAATTCTTTTCCAATGGCGGTTTGATGTACGTCAAGATCATCTTCCTGGTGGACCCTCGTAGGCCGACTTATAAAACTGACTAAGCTTCCCCACTACAAGGTAGATGTTAAGTCGGGTAAAAATGTAATACGAGGCTTTCCCACCAGTCAACAATATTCTCCCTCATTTATCGACTTGTCTTCCTCGTAAAATGAGCATTGGAATCTACATGAATTTGAGTTGATTTGGTACATGTCATGACTGTCTTTTACTAACGATAACCACATATTTCCTCTATGACGGAATTACTCATTTATAGCTACATGCTTCCCCTAACCATCTCAAAGGACGTATATCCTTGATATGAAAATGATGGCATTGTCTTATTTACTTCTAAATCACATGCTTGTCAGCAATAGTTAGTATTATATCATCAACATATATCAATATCTACCATCCTTCTATTTATTCTCTTTGTAAATAATGAAGGATTTGACTATGATCTAACACAATATTCACTCTCTAGCACCTCTGAAATATTATGGAGTCATGCTTTGAGACTCTGTTTGAGGTCGTAGATGACATTCTCGGCAAACAAGCCATTTGGCCTAATCACTCCCACGTGGCAAAAAAACTAACCAAGCGATCAACTTTAGAGTGTACAAAATAAAATGAGGCATACATCAACTAACCAATAGATTGTCCATTCGTGAGCCAATCCTCCGGTGAGCGTCCATCGCCAGCTCGTTTCAGGAGGTTCCGCGGCTCCATCTCCCCGTGAACTCCATCGCTAAGCTCCTAGGACCGCTCCTCGATCTTCAGGACACACACAAGGGCGAGGCAGAGCTCATGCCTCCTCGCTGGAGCACATCCAAGACCACTACAAGAGGTCGTGCAACAAGAGAGGAGAAGAGCTACATGCACCTCCGATCATCTGAATAATCGGACGGCTCAGATGATCCTCGAACCTTCGTACCGACCCTCCAGACTCGGGCGAGACCTGGCCACCCATCGAAGCACCAAAACCTGCCACGCGGCCTGAGCTTCCGCCCACCTCTGAGCCTAGCCCGCGCACGTGCCAGGCGCGTGCGGTCTGGATAATTTGCAGATATACCCTGGACGTTCCCAAAATTGCATACAGGTCGAGACGCGTGCCTCACGTGCGTGCCTGGTGTATTTTACAGGGAGGCCCCTACGGGTTTTCATTATTGCAAATATGCCCAACATGGGAAAATTTGTAATTATTTATCAATTTATTTCCATGTTTTTCTACATTAATGCCCTTGCACTGTTTTATTCACATCTTGAGCATATGAACAATTTGATTGATTTCAGTTTCATTGGGTTCCTAATTTCATCCTCTATCTAATGGCATCATTTATTTTATTTTTTGACACTTATTTAAATATGCTAATTTTTGAAATATAAAGTGTCTATATTGCTCTCAATTCCTTGATGCCATTATTTCATTTTAATGCTCAATTTGTCTCTGAAACCAACTGACCTTTTATTGCTCATTGACTTGATTATTTTTGGGCATATTTGTACATACCTATCTGTTCGCATATCATCGCATACTGCTGTTCATTAATTGCACTTGCATCTCATTTTAATTGCATAAAAAGAAAATAAAAATGCATGCATCATATTAGTCTATCTTTGCATTATTTTTTATGGATAATGTGTCTGCATATCATTCTTTATTGTACATTATCTCTGCATATGAAGACTTAAGTTTAGAATTTAATCACTTAATTTTTTTAATCAATAATTTTCAATGAATAGACGAGAAGGCTCGTGTCCTAATTTTCGATCTTGGTATCTTGCCAAGTAAAATAATTGCCACATATTGAAGGTGCAGTCTTTGCATGAATCAATTTCACCACCTATACTGCAATGAAATACGCCTGTTAAAGCGGTGAAAATTTGGCTCATTAGCCTTCAAGGGCCCAGTCCCATTGTTAAGATTGATAGGACCAATTATGAGTTATGATCGATGTTGTTTTTGACCATGATGCAATGCAATAACAAGGAGCACATTCTGACACAGCCGGAGCCGGCAAATAAGACTGGGAAAAATGCTTCGTGGAAAGAGGATGACACGTACGTACGCATTTGGCTCTCCAGGAGTCTCGTCACGGAGATAGCTAACGATGTTGTGAATCAACTCACTACCAAGGCGATGTGGGATATTCTGCCAGCGACATATGGTTAGGCGAAGAATGAGACCAAGATACTTCAGTTGCAATTTGATATCTTGACATCCGAATAGAATGTTCGTCCTTTACACAGCTTTACTCTTCGCTTGATGGCATGTTTGAGAAGCTTCAAGCTTCATGCCAGTGACTACATCTACTGAGCAACATATGGTGTACATGAATCTCACGATGGTTGGAATCTTTCTGGCTGCTCTAGATCTGGAGTTTGAGACAACACACACCCAACATCTCACAGATGCCGTAATTCCTCTCATGGAGTAGGCGTACAATCGCCTTAGCAGGATCATAGTCCCATCTTCTGCTACTACACATACCTCAGCGATGGTTGAATCTTGGGGCACGGGAGTTACTTCTCAGTTCAGAGGATGTGGTGCCTATAGTAGAGGAGAACGTCATCGTGGTCCATGCATCTATTGCCATCATCTTGGTTATGTGGAGGAGACATGCTATCAGAAGCATGCATATCATGCATCTTCTCGTGTAGCCGAGCAGGTTGAGCCCAATGCCACTCCGACCCCTACTACAGATCAAACGTTATATGATATTGTCTCCCATTCGAGGGAGATAACGACTCCTGCGGTCGACACTACTAGTGTACCTATAGGTCCTTCAAAACTTGTAGCTCCTCTGGTATATCGTATGTACTTACCAATTGGCGCAGGGCAAATATGTCAGAGTGGATCATGGACTCTGGTGCATCCCACCATTTTTGTGGAGACATGGCTCAATTTACTTCTTAAAAATCTGTTCCCCTTGACCGATTTGTTGTTATTGCAGATGTGACTCATTCTCCTATTACAGGACATGGGGAGGTCCATTCGACACTGTCCATAGGATTATAAAATGTGTAACATGCACCAAAATTTTAGATGAATTTACTTTCTATTAGTCAAATCACTAAGGATGCATTGCCGTATCATTTTTGACCCATCTTCTCTTGTATTTCGGGACATACTCACGAGCATGGTGATTTAATGTGGCCGCGAGCAAGGGGGTTGTACATACTGGTCCAATCTCCATATGCTAGTGCTTCTTTTATTCCTACTTGATCGGTCTCACCTTACATGTGGCATTTACGATTTGCTCACCTTCCTCTACAGAAGCTGTCTCATGTCCTCCCACATATATCCACACGGTCCACCTTCAATGCGAGGCTTGCCGGCTTTGGAAGTATCATCAGTCTTCTTTCATTAGTCGTCAGAGTCATATTAACAATCATCTATTTGAATTAGTCTATGTTGACATTTGGGGTCCCTGTCGTGTTCTTGATCACCAGGGACACATGTTTTATCTTGTAGATGTGGATGGTTTTTCTAGACTATCTTGATTTTTTTTCTGAAAAACAAGTCTGCGGCTGGGTCAGTTATTCAATCTTTTATTATTGAAACAAAGAATATTTTTCTGCAATTTTTAAATATGTAGAGTTATGCACTTAACAACTTTCTTAGTTCTTCAGGTCTCTTGGCATCATACACCAGACCTCGTGTGAGGCGTACACGTTTCGATAGAATGGTGTTGCTGAATGCAAATACCATCGCACACTTGATGTGAGCAGGACCCTCTTGATTCAGATTCGTGCTCCCATTCTTTCTGGGGTGATGTAGTTCTCACTGCATGTTACTTAGTGCACTGCATGCCGTCCTCGATTTTAGGAGACAACGTTCCTTGCTCCATTGCATTTCTCGAGAAGGACATGTTCTCCCTAACACCCCATGTTTTTGGCTCTATGATTTTTGTGCACCACCTGACTCCTGGTCATGACAAGCTCCCCCTTAAAGCTGTCAAGTGTCTTTGTAGGCTACTCTCGGACCTAGAAGGGTGCTGTTGCTTCAACCTTGTTAGACGAAAGTATTACGTCAGTGCTGATGTCTCCTTTTTTGAGTTTGTCATGTTTTTCTCTCCTACATGTAACATGTTGATTTCATCTGACTATGGAGAGGAGGTTTATATGCCTCCTCCTGTGCGACCCCTACGTACAACTCCACCAGCAGCACCACCACTGTTACCACCTCAATCGGCTTCACCAACACCACCAACACCACCTCCTCCAATAGGTCTTGTTGCTCTCCCACCACTAACACCTAGTACATTGGATCAGTTATTGCCTCGTTTTACATTCGTAGGCCACCTACTACTCCCCCCTACTCATGGACCTTCCCCATCTTCCAATGCACTCCAGGTATCTGAGCGCATTATTTCTACTGATGGCAATAGTGATTTGTCCATGCAGCAAGTTACTTTATAAGATGAGCAAGTGCTTTCTCAGGAGGCTAGTTTATAGGTTGAGGAGGATGCATGTGATCTTGTTGCTCTGCGAAAGTGGAGGGATACATGTGCTACGTATCCTCTCACAACCCATATCTCTTTAGGGTATTTTTCAAAGGATTTTAGGAGGTTTGTCATAGGTCTATTAGCCGTAGATATAGTGAGATACCACATATCAAGCGGCAATACATGACAATTAGTGGCATCTTGCTATGGAGGAGGAGATGGTCGCGTTAATGTCACGTATCACGTGGAGCCTTGTTACAACTCCTACAAGGGCATCTGTGGTGAGATGCAAGTAGGTGTTCACAATGAAGCACAAAGCAGTGGCAGTGTTGACTGCTACAAGGCAAGGCTTGTGGCTTGTGGGTTTACCCAGATGTATAAGGCGGACTATCATGATACTTTCTCTCCCATGTTTCGACATTCTATACTGTTGATCCTTCTTTCAGTTGCAATGAAACATGACTGGTCCTTATCCCAATTTGATATGAAGAATGCATTTCTTTATGGTAACATGCAGTAGCCACTAGGGTTTGCTGCTGAGTGGGAGTGTCAGATGGTTTATAGACGTCATAAGGCTATCTATATTGTGGAGAGAAAATGATAAGTTGCTTATTCATGAGGCCATAGGGTTCTCTTATACAGAGGAGAAACCTGGGCAAATTACATAAGATAGATGGAAATAAAATTGAATACATAAACGTGATAAAAGATAACTAATATCTCAACACTCCACCTCGGGTTGTAGCGTAGATTTTCTATCATGCTCAGCTTGGATCAACATCTCTGGAAGGGCCCTCTGTCTAGGGCCTTGGTGAACACGTCTGCTGTTTGATCTCCTGAGCTGACATGAGAGTTGGAGATAAAATCCTTCTGAATCATGTCTCGAGTGTAGTGGAAGTTTACCTTGATATGCTTGGTCCTCTCGTGGAAGTCTGGGTTATTGACAATGACAGGAGCAACCTGGTTGTCACACTGGAGGTCCATAGGAAGGGGCACCTTAATCAGTACGAATAGATCTGACCCACATCATCTCTACACTCCCTTCTGTCATAGCTCTGTACTCTAATTTTGCACTAGATCTGACTGCCACATGCTGCTTCTTGCTCTTTCATGACACCAAAGAACACCCTATGAATACTGCAAAGGCAGAGGTAGACTTCTTGTCCTTGGGCATCCTGCATAATCTGCATCTGCGCAAGATGTGTTGGGTAAAATGTGACAAGGTACCCTAGGATCTCTTATATAGAGGAGAGACCTATGGGAAAATTACATAAGACTGAAGGAAGAAAAGAAGAATAGAAAACTAAATATAAAACATAAGCATATCTCTACACTTCCCTCAAGATGGAGCATGGATATCAATCATTCTCAGCTTGGATGAACACTTCTAGAATGGTTCTCTGAGCAATGCCTTGGTGAAAATATCTGTCATTTGATCTGCAGAGCTGACATGCTAGTGGCAGTCAGCTTTAACATGTTTCGTTCTTTCATGGAATGCATGATTATTTGCTATAAATAGGGCAACCTGATTATCACATTTTAGTGACATGGGAAGATGCACATCTATGTGTAGATCTGCAAGTACTGGTTGAACCCGCATCATTTCTGTACTTGCTTGTGCCATAGCTCTATACTCGGATCCAACACTAGATCTGGGCACCACAATCTATTTCTTACTTTTCTAAGAAATAATTGAATCTCCAACAAATATAGCGAAGATTGACGTGGACTTTCTATCCTTAAGGCATCCTGCATAGTCTGTATCTGCGCAAGCTGAAATAGTAATATCTCTACATTTCTGAATAGCAGCCCTGCACCTGGAGATGATTTTAGATACCTTAATAGCAGATGTATAGCATCCATATATACCTGACACGATTGCTCCATGAACTAAATAACCCGACTGACTGCAAAGGAGATGCCGGGTCTAGTAATGATCACATAGAGAAGCTTTCCCACCAGCTCTCTATATCTCCTCTTGTCTACCTCACAGTCTCATGCTTGGATCCATAGGTGTAGTAGTAGGTCGACATCCAAGCATGCCTGTCTCACTTAGCATGTCCGTGACATACTTTCTTTGGGTCATTACAAGACCCTCCTTCTCTGGGAATACAATTGATAACTTTTTCTCCCAAGACAGAATACGACATTCCCGTACCATGAGACGAGAAGTACTGAGTAAGATCATGAGCACAAAATTCTAGAGCATTGTCAGTTCTCACAATCTTGACATTGAAAGAAAAAAACATTACGAACTTCATTTAGAAAGATTATAATCAAGTACCCAACCTCAGCTTTGTTTTTCATCAAAAACACCCATGACAAACGAGAAAAATCATCCACAACAACTAAATAAAAACAATGTCCCTGATGATCAGGAACCCGACTTGGACCCCAAATGTCAACATTGAACAACTCAAAAGGAGAATGACTGCTCCGACTCTAACGACTAGGAAAGACGGATCGATAATGCTTTCCCAACTGACATGCCTCACAATCAAATGATGCTCGAGGTGAAATCTGAGGAAGGACATGACGTAACTTCTGGAGGGGAAGTTGACCAAAACACAGATGTCATGTGACCGGAGATGCATGAGTAGTAGACTGAGTTTATAATCCGGCGCAAGAAGTTTGAACTAACCTGTAGAGGCCTCCCTGCTCACAGCCACACCCAATCAACCTGCCAGTCAGATTGTCCTGAAAAATAAGAGACGATGGGTCAAATATAGCATGGCAATTCAAATCTCTAATAATTTGACTAATAGACAACAAGTTCATAGAGAATATGGGGCATGTAACACATTCTGCAGACGTATGGATGGTGTTAAACCACTCTCCCCTTGTCCTGTGATTGAGGAATGAGTCCCATCAGCTATGATAACAGTTCGTCCAGGAGGAATTTGCTTATATGCAGTAAGCATATCTCTGTTGCCACACAAGTGATGTGTTGCCCCAGAATCTATAATCCAGTCTGTAATATCAGGGCCATGACAAGAAGTAGATGCAATAATGCTACCTGAGGTGCTGGCTCCAGCGGAGGATACTACACCGTGACTTGATGTATCACCAGAACTGACAGGTGGCATAATATCCCTCAGACGGGAAACAAGATCATCATATCGTTGCTCAGAGGAAGACACAGATGCTGGAGTTGAACCCTGTTCTGCAACACATGCAAAGATTGGAAATCCATGTCTGGAATAGCATGTGTCCTCTTTATATCGAGACCAATGACAGAAGGTGCAATATAACGGGTGACCATGGCCTCCTCTACCACGTGGTCTATGACCTCGGAACTGAGAAGCACCTCCCCTTCCACGGGAGGCAGCCATAGCATAACAATTCATTATTGGAGCAGGGGATGATGCATTAATCTGACTCAATCTGCGAAAGACTTCCTCCATGGGAGGAATAGTAGCATTTGCCAAGATCTGTGAAGATGCTGCCTCGTATTGTGAATCTAAAGATGCCAAGAAAACACCAACGATTATTGCATTCTGATATGTCTTATGTTGTTCAGGAGTCGCTGTGAGAGGCATAAAACTGTGAAGCTTTTCAAATATCCCTCGTGGGGCCGTGTAATGTGCATGAAGGGGCCGCCCATTCTGATTTTTGATACAAATGTCATGCTGAAGTTATAGGATCTTCGTCTCATTCTTTGCCTGTGAATAGGTTGCGGTAAGAATATCTCACATTGACTTCATAGTGGGGTGATATAGAACATCATTGGCTATCTCTGGTGTCAATGTACCAGATAGCCAGACCTGTGCATAAGCATCGTCTGCCTCCCAGGATGCATGTGTCCCTGTCTTCTCCACCGGCTCTTCTTCGACAAGAATGTGCTTCTTACCCATGGACTTCATAAGGCTCATGAACTGCATGACCCATAGCTCGGAATTTGACCCGTCCATCTTGACTATCGGCATTGGACCACAGAAGGCACCTGTGGCGGGGATATCAATTTTACTTTCTGACATGTTGGCTAGAGAAGACAGGGATGTAGACTAGGAAAGCTTTTGTCTACATATACATAATGGGATTTGGTTGCATGTGTAGACGCAAGCAACCAATCCCATCAACCACGAGTCGAAGGCTGCGGTAGATAGAGAGGTGCGGCAAGGCACCCTAAGAAGAAAGGTGCGGCGACAACACCCTAAGGAGAGGGGTGCGTCGGCGGCACCCTAAAGGAGAGGGGTGCGACTGTACCCTAAGGAGGGAGGTGCGGCGACACAACTTAGAGAGAGAAGGGACGGCTGCCCCCTAGAGGAGAGAGATGAGGCGGCATCCCAAGGAGGTAGGTGCGGTGGTGCACCTTAGAGAGAGAAGGGGCAACGGCGCGATGTGTTGAGAAACAAAGAGAGAGGGCGACATCGGTGTGGTGGGGTTAGGGTTTGTGGGTATGAGAGCTCCGGTCTAGGACCACCACTATGATACCATGTTGGGAAAAATGAGAGTTATTATTCCAAGGAATCCTATGCTCTTTTATATAGAGGAGAGACCTATGGGTAAATTACATAAGATCGATGGAAGAAAAGAAGAATAGAAAAATAAACATAAAACATAAACATATCTCTACAAGATGTAAAGGCAAGGGATGTGCCTTTGTTAAATAAGAGACCAATGCCAAGTGAGGTCTTTAGATACCTCAAAATCATATGGACTGCATCCATATGTGCCTGTCTATGCTTCTCCATGAACTGACTCACTCTGCTCACGATAATGGATATATCTGGCTTGGTGATGGGCACGTATAGGAGCTTCCCAATGAGCTCCATTTACCTCCTCTTGTCCATCTCCTGAGTGTCATCATCATACATCTCCTCAGTGTCATCATCATATATCTTCAGGCTCAGGTGTATGGAAGCAGTGGTAGACCTATAATCTACCATGCCCGTCTCAGAGAGAAGATTTATAATGTACTTCCTTTAGGTCATCACAAAACCTCAATGGTTCCTAGCAAACTCCAATCCAAGAAAGTAACATAGACTGCCAAGGTCCTTGGTTACAAACTGCTGACCAAGGAAAATATTAGATGCTTGGATGCCCTGCACATCATCCCTTGTAACAATAATATAATTAGCATAAACTAGTATGACAATTATACCTTTCTAAGACCTCTGAACAAACAGTAAATGATCTGCAATCGATCTCATGAACTCCTGTGGCTATATCAAATCTGAGAGCTTCTGAAACCATGCTCTTAGACGTTGCTTGAGACCATAGAGAGCCTTATGAAGTCCGCATACCTTCTAACACTCCCCCTCAGTAGCAATCCCAGGTGGATGCTACATGTAAACTTTCTCATGTAGGTCACTATAGAGAAATACATTCTTCACATTAAGTTGAATGGAGTCAGAATAGACATCAGTTTTGGTCTATATAGAAGCCAGTCCCTTGTCACTACAATAAAGAGTAGGATCCACAGTATAGAATGCCGAGCCACTAGAGAGAATGTATCCTGATAGTCCACGTATATGTCTGGATGAACCAACGAGCCCGATGCTTCATCGTGAACACCCACTTGCATCCCACAACAGATGCTCCTGTAGGAGCTATACTAATGCATGTGCAACGTGACTGTAACGCGACCATCTTGTAGCGATCCATGCTGCCATCTGCTCGGTGCTTCACTGTGAATACCCACTTGCATCCCACAATAGATGCTCCTGTAGGAGCTATAATAATGCTCCATGTGCCACACACTGTAAAGCGACCATCTCCCCCTCCACGGCAAGACGCGTGTGACTGTCATGTATCACCTCCTTATTTATCCGTGGTTATCACCACGGTAACAGTCCTACGACAAACCTCTTGAAATCCTCTAAGAGTAGCCCCAAAGCAACATGAGCTGCAAGAGGATAGGTAACACAATTACATTTGTGCTTCCGTAGGGCAATAGACACATCAATATCACTTGCCTCCTCCTCAACCTGTAAACCACCCTCCTGAGAGGGCACCTACTCATCATGTAAAGAATCATGCTGCATGGATAAATCACTAGTGCCATCAGTAGAAACAATGTGCTCAATACACACCTAAGGTCGTGCTGGATGATAAGGAAGGCCCATGAGCATGGGGAACTTTGTGAGTCCTTCGAACATAGAAATGTAGCAACATATGGGCCAAAGTACTAGGTGGTGGTCCATGGGTAGCCACAAGAGCAGGTATAACTATATAAGTACTTGAGGTGGTGGTGGTGGAGGTGGTGGAGCTGTAGGTGGAGAGGCACATATACCTCCTCTTCAAAGTCAGACAGAGTCATCCTGTGACATGTAGGAGAGATATATAATAAACTCAAAGAATGCGACATTAGAACTAACGTAGTACTTCCGTCAAACCGGATCAAAGCAGCAATACCCCTTTTGGGTATGAGAGTAGCCTACAAAGATACATTTGATAGCTCTAGGGGAGAGCTTGTCTCGACCAAGTATCATACGATGAACAAAGGCAATAGAGCCAAACACACTAGGTGTAAGGGAGAATATACCCTTCTCGGGAAACGCAATCGAGAACAAGACCTTCTCTCCTAAGACAGAAAATGGCATGTAATTCACCAAGTAGCAAGCAATGAGGACCGTATCACCCCAGAAAGAGTGAGGAGCACGACTCTGGATCAAAAGTGTCTTGGTCACATGCAAGGTTCAGAAATTCGGCCTAGGCGGTCGCATACCATATAGCGCACTGCATATGCTATGTGCGCATGTTATGCGTTAATATCGCATACTCGGCCCGGATAATCCGCATATGCGGCCGCATATGTGATAGAAATTGCATCCGATCGACCCGATATGAACCCGATAACTCTCCATCCCTGTTCGATATTTTGGCATCCGATTCCTCAAAGAAACCCTCGCCAACCTCGAAGACATCCCTAAACCCTACTGCGCCCCTCCGTCTCCGCCTCCGGTGTTCTCCAACCGCAGTAGCTTCTCCTCCGCCTCCGCTTTCACCTCCGGTGTTCTCCAACAGCAGCAGCTTCTCCTCCGCCTCCGGTGTTCTCCACCAGCAGCCGCTCCTCCGCCTCCGATTTTCTTCGTCTAATGGTCTTCCGCCTCCTGCGTGCTCCTCCGCCTCTGGCCTTGGGTGTGCACATCCACTAATTAGCATGTTAGAACTTGAAGTTATGGAAATGCTTTCTCTTATTATATGTTTTCTTTTTGTTATTATGGAAATGCTTTCTCTTATGGTTTATTATTATGCTCCATTGTTACTAATTACTATTGATATATATATATATATTATTTTGTAAACAAATTTATTTCAATTGTAAAGTTTAATTCAAGCATTTACATATGTAGTTCCTAGAGTTGGTCATAAATCGTCTTTATGAAATTGAAGCTCAAATCCAAAGGGGTGCTATTAGGAAGGATGTATGGGCAGCAACATCCGAACATACCCAAGATGCATGAATATTAAGGGCTAGTTTTCAAATTAATGATAATGCTTTAATTCTTTAATACATATTTTATTGTCAGTACTCTTGTTATAATAGTTTGATAATGTTTTAATTCTTTGACAAAGCTTTTATTATAGTTTTTGAGGTTACTGATAACAATAAATTTTGCCGAAGGTTAAAAATTGCATAGCAAAGGCCAGAACACTCACTATTTTCATCTACAGCCATGCTCAGACGCTCAGCTTGTTGCGACATTTTACCTAAAAGGGAGAGATAGTCAGATTAGGGCAAACAAGATTTGCCACGTGTTTTCTCACGCTACAAATTGTCTTCGAAAAGAAAGAAAAGCTGAGATTGATGTTTTCTTCTGATGAATGGAGACAATGCAAGTGGTCCAAGACAAGGAAAGGTGAAATGGTTGGATCACTTGTTCTTAGTACATCTTTTTGGAGCCAAGTTTCCTTGACCTTGAAGGTCTTTTCCCCACTCGTCCGTCTCTTGCGTATTGTTGATGGGGATCGGAGACCATCATTGAGCTTTGTTTATGGAGGGCTTGAAGATGCGAAGAAGGAGATAAAGAGTCTTTTTAAAGACAATGAGCATTTATATAAGCCCTACATTGATGCCGTTGATTCGAAGTCAAAAGGGAGGTTAGATAGTTCTCTTCACCTTGCAGCTTACTATCTCAACCCCTATTATTTTTATAAGGATGATAAAGCCATCTCAGAAGATAGCTTTGTCATAAATGGTTTTTTGTACTGCTTGGAGATATTTTACCCTGATTTGGATGTTCAAGATGTCATCACAACAAATGGTCTTATATTAAAATGGAGATGGTACATTCGGAAAACCATTAGCAATCAAGCAGAGATCCG
Source organism: Ottelia alismoides (assembly GCA_037367405.1). Lineage (NCBI taxonomy): Eukaryota > Viridiplantae > Streptophyta > Magnoliopsida > Alismatales > Hydrocharitaceae > Ottelia > Ottelia alismoides. The sequence continues at coordinate 367,379 of JAZKJV010006971.1, read as the reverse complement.
TCGAGGATGCGTTCGATCCAGGTAGTTACATTATATACATATTTTAAGAATGTAAGGATTAAGGAGTTGACTTCCTAAGTTTTCTTGTAGCTAATTGGTGGTCGTTATATGGTGGTGAAACACCATACATGAAGGCAACATCGATGAAGATATTAAAGCTAACATCCTCTTCTTCTGGATGTGAGAGGAATTGGAGCTCTTTCGCAGCGGTACACCCACATTTGTGATTTATGATTATTGATTAGACTAAAATTGGATGACTAACATTTTGAGTAAATACTTTCGTTGCAGATCCACACTAAAAAGAGGAATAAACTTGAAACCAAGAGACTGAATGACTTGGTTTTTGTGAAATTCAACTCAAAGCTGAAAGAGCGACAATCGCAACAAGGAAGAGACCCATTTATTTCCAAGGATAGGACACATGTGGGCGAGTGGATCGGACCAGAGGAAGGTGAAGAAGAGGTGTTCCAAGGCTCATGACTAACTTGGAGCTTGGTGGCCGAGGCAAGTGGAGCAGATGAATTGCTGGAGTATAGGAGAGGCCAAAGGAATGTGGGTGCCTTACCAAGTGTGGAGGAAGAAGAATTTATCATGGATTCCAACAGTGACAGTGATGAAGAAGAAGAAGTTCCTCTTGTTATTTTTGACGACTTGGAATAGGAGTTTAGTTATTTGTGTGTGAACATTTGTCTGAGCCGACATCTTTACATATTTTGTATGAATATTATCATCTTCGCTTTTAAATGGATGAGTTTGGAAATGCTTTCGTTGAAATTACATTGTACAAAAAAGTCTTCACTTCATATTTCTTCCATGTTATAAGTTTTTGAAACATAAATATCTAATGGTTGAATTCATTATTATATTTTAAACTATTTTTATATTAAAATAATAGAAACCACATAATCCGCATATACTTCCGCCTGCCCGCTTACTCGCTTCAGACCGCCTGACCGAACGAATACCGCATACCGACTTTCTGAACCTTGGTTACATGAAGTAAGTGACGATGATTGCATTCCATAATACCGTTCTGCTGAGAAGTGTAAGCACACGAGGTCTGGTGTACGATATCAAGAGACTTGCAGAACTCAGATAGCTGTAACATGCAGAACTCTAAGGCATTGTCAGTGCAAATAAACTTGACTGTAGTAGAGAAAATATTATTTATTTCATTAATAAAAGATTTAATGACAGACCCAGCTTCGAATTTGTTTTTCAAAAGAAAAATCCAAGAAAGTCTAGAATGATGATCCACATCAACTAGATAAAAACAATGTCCTTGGTGATTAGGAACACGACTAAGACCCCAAATATCAAGATGAACAAGTTCCAATAAATGACTACTGCTATGACTCTAACATCCATGAAAAGAGGAGCGGTGATGCTTCCGAAGTGGCAAGCCTCAAATTGGAAGGTAGAACGCCTGGAAATCTGTGGTAGGGCATGACACAATTTCTGCAGTAAAAGGTGACCAAAACGAAGATGTTATAAGTATGGTGAGACCGATCCCTTGGGAACTGTAGAGGCACCGACACTAGGAGACTGGATCTGTCTGGAGAGTCCTCGCTGCTCACGACCACATCCAATCACCCTGCCCGTGAGTATGTCCTTAAACACAAGAGATGAGGGGTAAAAAATGACATGACTATGTAGAACCTTAGTGATATTACTAAGGGAATGTAAATTCATCTGAAAATAAGGTGCATATAACACATTCTGTAGGCACTTGGAGGACCTCAAATGAACCTCCCCCTATTCTCTAATGGGTAAATGGACCCTGTTCCAGATGACGATCCATCTACCAAGGGGTATAGATCTGTATGAACTGAACTGTGCTCTGTCTCCACACAGATGGTGGGAGGCACTAGTGTCCATGATCTACTCTGTCATATTTGCTCTGCAGACTGCTACAACTAGTAAAAGCATAGGCTATACATGTGGATCTTAAAGAGGCTCTAGCAGTGACTGCAAACCTTTAGTGGTGCTGGTAGCAGAGGTCATTATCTCCCTCAGATGGGAGGTAATGTCATCAAGACATGAATTTGAGTGAGGAGCCGAACTATCAGGAGGCTCAATTTACTCAGCCACAGGAGCATACACGAGGTATCCATGCTTCTAATAGCATGTATCCTCATGATAACTTGGTGACGACAATAGGTGCAAGGGCCATCTGACATCCACCTTCTCTTCCACAGGAACCATGCCCTCTAAACTGAGTAGAACCTCCCCTGGCACGAGATGCATCCATGTCTAAAGAGGTTGTATAGTTGCAGGTGGTGGGACACGTAGCCTGTTGAGGCAACTATATGCCTCCTCTATGGGAGGTATAGTTACACCTGTAAGAAGTTGTACGCGTGTTGCCTCGTACTCAGGGTCCAAAGCCGTCAAGAAAACTCCAACCATCATGGAGTTCCTATATGCCATCCGCTACTTAGTAGATGTGGTAACTAACTTGAAGCTGTGAATCTTCTCTAACATGCCACAGAGCGAAGAGTATAATGTGTGCAGGGGACGATCATTCTCCTTGGTCATGTAGATATCGAACCATAGTTGAGGAATCCTGTCCTCATTATTCGCATGGGCATACATGGCTGTCAGGATATCCCACATCGCTTTGGCGGTGGGATGGTTTACAATGTCATTGACGATTTATATGGTAAGAGTACCAGAGGGGAAAACACACACGTACGTGTCATCATGCTTCCACGAAGCATTCTCCCAAGTCTTAGCCATTGGCTCTGGCTGTGTCAGAATGAGGGTCATGAACTACATGAACCAAAAATCATAGTTGGTCCTGTCCATCTTCACGATGGATGTCGGACCCCATCGTGAAGAAATAAAGGCCTTGAAAGCCTCGCCTTACTTTCTGGCATGATGTAGAAATAAAGGATGAAATAGAACTTGACTGGGGCAGTAGACCGATCCGAGTTAGTTTACACGATCATATAGAGGATTGGTTGTACGTATAGACTCATACAACCATCCTCTTCAATTCTTGATTTGCATTAGGGTTAGAAAATTTGATTACAGGTCTGAAATCACTTTTTCTAGTCTACATCAGACCATTCAGGAAGGTTGTGTGACATCACAAAGAAATAGAAGGCTCCTAGGGGGTCTGAAGGTGGCTGATAAGGGCCCTACTAGGTGGTCGGATGACCACAATAGTACTGGGTGACACCTATCAGGTCTGGACGGTGACTCGAGGTGCCACGGTCGGTTGGGTGGCAACGCTAGGGCTCGCCGACGGCCTGGCCTGCTGCCTGTGCAACTCACGCAAGCCCTACGAGGGCTGGGAGGCACCACAAGGGCCAAGGAAGGGGTTGTGGCGGTACAAACTCCAAAAGAGACCACCGACGACAGTGGCGTAGTGTGGGCGAGGCCCCAAGTGGCGGCGCTCGACATGGGAATTTCTGCTGACCACATGTGGGGCGAAGGGGACGTCGGGTAGAGTTAGGGTGCGGTGTACGAGAACTCCGATCTAAGAACATCGCTATGTGGAGAGAAAATAATAAGTTGCTTATTCATGAGGCCCTAGGGTTCTCTTATATAGGGGACAAACCTGTTGGGAGATTCCTAAACTAGATGGAAAGAAAAGAGAATACATAAAAGTGATATGTAGAGTTATATTTATGTTTCTGTACTTTTTTCAGATTTTTTAGTTCTCTTGTCTATTTTATGTAATTTATCCATAGGTCTCTCCTCTATATAGGAGAACCTCGGGTTCAAGGAATAAACAATGATTCATTTTTTCCGAACATGGTATCAAAGCGGCAATCCTAGGCCGGAGCTCTCGTACCCTAACCCTAGCCACACCCTCCACCCTCTCCCCTCCTCTTCATCAGGTGGCGTTGCCGCGCTCTCTCTGTAGATCAGGCGTCGTCGCTACCGTCGCCGCCCCCACTCTACCTTGGGTTCCACTGCCTGTCGACCCATCCGGCTGTTGCCGCTGCTAGTAGGCCCGACCATTGTTGGTCTCACCTCCGGCTGCTGCCGCTGAATTCTCCAACAACGGCCATCTTTCTTGTTGCCGTGGTTAGCCGTTGTCGGCGATAAGTCGCGGGCTACGAGCCCTTCTGTCCGTGCATCGACTTCCGTTGCGGATTGATGGATTTGTTTGCATAAGTCTATGTATGCATTCAAATACTCATATGTCTGTGTAGACACTCATCTCTTGATCTACAAAACCCTAAGTTTTCCTTCATTCAACAATATGTCGGATAACAAAGTCGATGTTCTCGCCACTTGCTTTCAGAGGTCCAATGCCGATTGTTAAGATGGACGGGATGAACTATGAGCTCTGGGCTATGAAGTTCATGAGCCTTATAAAGTCTATGGGTAAGAAACATATTCTTACCGAGGAGAAGCCGGTTGAAAAACTAGGGTTAACGCCTCATGGGAGGCGGATGATGCATATGCCAAGGTTTGGCTTTCCGGTACATTGACGATAGAGATCGCCAATGATGTGTTACATCAACCCGCCGCTAAGGCAATGTGGGATATCTTCGCAGCCACCTATTCACAGGCGAGGAATGAGACTAAGATTTTGCAACTCGAGCATGATATTTTTACTATAAAGCCGAACAGACGACCCCTTCATTCGTATATACATCCTTACGTGGGATGTTCGAGAAGCTCTACAGCTTCATGCCCCTCACATCCACTCTTGAGCAATAAAAGAGAATGCCACCATAGTTGGTGTATTCCTGGCAGCCCTTGATCTTGAGTATGAGGCTGCTCGTTCCCAGATTCTTGCAGATGCCACTATTCCTCTCATGGAGGAAGCCTTTCGCAGGCTCAGTAGGATCGGAGTTTCGTCCACTGGTACCAGTCAACCCTCTTCAGCGATGGATGCCTCTCGAGGTCGAGGAGGCTCTTCCCAGTTTTGATGACGTAGACCTCGTGACAGAGGAGGTCGTATTTGTCAGCCCTGTACTTACTACCATTGTACTGGACATACAGAGGACACATGCTATTCCAAGCATGGATTTTTTGCTTTTGCCCGAGTAGCTGAGCAAGTTGAGACCCCGATTGCCTCCTCTTCAGATCAGAGATTTGGCGAACTTGTAGCATGATTGAGGGACATTATGCCTCCTACCAGTGCCAATGCCTCTTCATCGGCCCTGGGAAGTCACTCAGATGTAGCTGCTTTGGCATCTTCTAGTACCTCAAGTAGTACTTATGCACTTACCAGCTGTAGTGGTTCTGACATTATAGAATGGATAATGGACTCCGGTGCTAGACATTACTTGTGTGGTGACAGAGGTCAACTTACATCATACAGAAAGGTTCCTCCAGGACGTACTGTGGTTATAGCGGATGTAACTCATTCTCCGATCACTGGACATGGGGAGATTAGCTTGACACCCTCTATGCGTATGCAGAATGTGTTACATGCGCCTGATTTCTCTATGAACTTGTTATCTATTAGTCATATTACGAAGGATCTACATTGTCGAGCTATATTTGACCTATCTTCGCTTGTATTTCAGGACATCCTTACGCGCAAGGTGATTGGGTGTGGCCATGAGTGGGGAGGTCTCTATCGCTTGGTTGGAACACCTTATGCTGGTATTTCCTATCATTCTGATGGTCGTTTCTCACCCTTTACGTGATACCTGCGCTTTGGTCATCTCCCGCTCCAGAAGATGTGTCGTGTTCTAACTCAGATTTCTCATCACTCGTCCTTTCAATGTGAGGCATGTCAGTTGGGAAATCATAATCGGTCTGCCTTCCCCAGTCGTCAGAGTTGAGCAGTAGCTCCATTTTTGAGTTATTTCATATTGATATTTGGGGTACAAGTCGTGTTCCCGATCATTAGGGACACATGTTTCATCACTTCTCTCATATGTTATGGGTCTTTTTATTAAAGAATAAATCTGAAGCTAGAGATGTTATCTTAATTTTTATCAATGAAGTGCAGAATGTGTTTTCTTCTTCTGTGAAATTTGTGAGAACTGATAATGCTTTGGAACCCTGCACTCGTGCTCTCTTCAATTATTTAATTCGAGGTATTATTCACTAAACATCGTGTACCTATACCTCCCAACAAAACGGTGTTGCAGAGAGGGAGCATCACCATTTACTTGATGTTACCAGAACTCTTTTCATTCAGAGTCGTGCTCTGCATTCCTTTTGGGGTGATGTTGTTCTTACGACATGCTATCTTGTGCACATGCCCTCGTCTGTCTTGGGTAAGAAAATTCCTTTTTCACTTGCATTTCCTGATAAAGAATTGTTCTCTCTTACTCATCGTGTTTTCTGGCTCGATCGCCTTTGTTCACCAGTTGTCTCCAGGTCTTGACATGCTCTCTCCTAGAGAAGTCGAGTGTGTCTTTGTTGGGTACTCTAGGACATAAAAAGGGTATAGATGCTATAATCCACTACGCAGGTAATATTATGTTAGTTCTGATGTCACCTTTTTCATGTCGGTGATGTACTTCTCCTACAAGGGATCGGTTGACTTCCTCTGACTTCGATGATCAAATCTACATGCCATCGGCACCACCTTCACCATCATCTCCACCTCTACCTCCTCATATGACCTCAACTCCTCTTGTCCCTGTCCCACCATTGCCGCATTACTATACACACCAACCTGCTTCTGCTCATGGTTACCGCTCGTATCTAGCACACATCAGGTATGTTCTGAATACATAGTTTCTAACAATTGGTCTGATGATTTTCCTGAAATAGGTACTTTACAGGGAACAAACACACATGCTGATGATATGGATTTACTTATTACGCTTCGGAAGAAGAAGCGTAGCTGTGCCTCATATCCTTTAACATCTATGGTCTCCTTTTCTCGCTTGACTGGGGAATTCAGGGAATTTGTTATTGCATTGTTTTTGTGGAAAATCCACATAATTATCAGGAGGCTTTGAAGGGTAGTCGATGGTGACTAGCTATGGAAGAAGAGATTGACACTTACAGTCGTGCGATGCTTGTCAGTTGCAAGTGGGTGTTTCCTGTTAAACACCATGCTGATGGGAGTCTGGATAGGTATAAAGACAGTCTGGTTACTTGTGGCTTCATGTAGATATATGGAGTGGATTATCTAGACTCATTCTCTCCAATGGCTCGTCATTTTACTCTACGTATTCTTCTTTCTGTTGATGTGGTATGTGACTGGCCTCTCTTTCAGCTTGATGTTGAAAATGCCTCTATGTATGGTGACCTATAGGAAGAAGTCTACATGTAGTAGCTTCCTTGGTTTGCTACTGAGGGGGAGTATCCGCAGGTTTGCAGACTTCTTAAGGCAATATATGGCCTTAAACAATGTCCAAAGGCATGGTTTCAGAAGCTCTCAGATTTAATTGAGAAGTAGTGATTTCAAAGGTCGAGTGCGGATCATTCATTGTTTGTACAGAGAACTCCTAGAGGTACGGTGGTTATTATGGTGTACGTTGACGACATACTTCTTACATGTGATGACATGCATGGGCTAAAAATGACTAAGGAATTTCTAGGCCGACAGTTTGTTACCAAGGATCTTGACACCTTACGGTATATCTTAGGGTTAGAATTTGCCAGAAATCAGCTAGGTCTTGTAATGACCCAACGGGAGTATGTGACAGATATGCAGGTTGAGACGGGAATGATTGGACGTCGACCTGCTACCACTCCTATGGACCCTAGTACGTGGTTATATTATGATGATGATACAGAGGAGGTGGACATGAGAAGATACAGAGAAATAGTGGGGAAACTTCTTTATGTTACTGTAACCAGGCCGGATATCTCATTTGCAGTTAGCTGGTTGAGTCAATTCATGGATCAACCCAGACATGTACACATGGATGCTGTATATATGATTTTGAGGTTCCTAAAGTCTTCTCCATTTGCGGGATTATTATTCCGAAAAAGTACTATACTTATGATGTCTGCATGCATTGATGCTGACTATGCAGGATGTCTAAAGGATAGAATGTCCACTTCGGGCGTTGCAGTTTTTGTTGGTAGCTCTCTCATCTCCTGGAAGAGTAAGAAGCAAATTGTGGTTGCTAGGTCCAACGCTGAGTCTGAACATAGGGCTATGGCACAAGCTAACACAGAAATGATGTGGGCTCGAGTAGTACTAGCAGATTTACATATAGATGTACCTATTCCTATGAAACTATAACGTGATATTCACGACTCCCTATTCATTGCAAACAATCCTACATTTCATGAGAGAACCAAGCATATTGAAGTGGACTGCCACTATACAGGGGATATGATTCAGAAAGATTTTATCTCTACCCCTTATGTCAGCTTTGGGGATCAAACTGCAGATATCTTCACTAAGGCTTTGCTCAAAGGGCCTTTTCAGAAGTGCTCATCTAAGCTGAGCATGATTGACATCTATGCTCCATCTTGAGGGGTAGTGTAGAGTTGTATTTATGTTTCTGTACTTCTTTCTATTTTTGTTGTTCTCTTGTCTATCTTATGCAAGTTACTCGTAGGTCTCTCCTTTATATAAGAGAACCTAGGGTTCAAGGAATAAACAACGATTCATTTTTTCCCAACGTGATAAAAGATAACTAATATCTCAACATATAGCCTTAGGCAGAGTCACAGAGCATGGTTTTAGAAACTCTCGGACTTGATAGAGCAACATGGGTTCTTGAGATGGACTGCAGATTATTCACTGTTCGTTCAGAGGATTCAGAGAGGTACAATTGCTACACAATCTATGTTGATGATATCATTGTTATAGGAGATGATGTGTTGGGTATCCGTACAGTTGTGGATTTCCTTGGTCAGTAGTTTGTCACCAAGTACCTTGGCGATTTACGCTACTTCCTTGGACTTGGGTTTGGTAGGAACCAACGGGGTCTTGTTATGAACCAAAGGAAGTATCTTATAGATCTTCTCTTTGAGACTGGCATGACAGATTGTAGGCCTGCTACTACTCCCTTTGACCCGAGCATGAAGTTATATGATGATGATACAAAGGAGGTAGACAAGAGGCAGTGCATGGAGCTCATTGGGAAGATCCTATATGTGATCATCACCAGACCAGACATATTCTTTTGCAATGAGCATAATTAACAATTTATAGAGTAGCCTAAACGGGCACATGTGGATGCAATTCATATGATTCTGAGGTACATGAAGACCTCTCCTTGTATTGGACTTTTCTTTAGCAAAGGAACATCCCTTGTTATTAAAGCATGCACATATCATATTATGCAGGATGTCCCAAGGACTAGAAGTCTACCTCAGGTTTTGCAGTGTTCATATGGAGCTCTTTGGTGTCATGGAAGAGCAAGAAGCAGACAATGGTTGCCAGATCTAGTTCAACCCTGGCACATGGGGGTATTGAGATGATGTGGATGGGATCAATTCTAACTGACCTAGCTATTGACGTGCGTCTTCCCATGCATCTCCAATGCGACAACCAGGCTGCTTTCTTCATCGCCAGCAATCCCGCCTTCCATGAGAGGATCAAGCATATCTAGTCAATTGTTACTACATTCGTGACATGATTCTGAATGACTTTATCTCTACTTGCTACGTCAACTCAAAAGAATAAACAACATATGTGTTCACCAAGGCCTAGCCAAAGAGTCCATCAAGAGATGTTTCAAGCTGAGTGAGCTTGAGCGTGATTGATATCTATTCTCCACATTAAGGGGAGTGTTGAGATGTTATTTATCTTTTGTGTTTTTTGTACTTTTCTTTCAGTTTCTATTATGTAATTTGCTCAGTGGGTGTCTTCTTATGTAAGAGAACGCTATAACCTCATTATCAATTCAATTCATACTTTTCTCTCCACATGAACTCCAGACATCTTCTATGCGAGAAATTCAACAAACAATCAAATTTTTTTTGACAAAAAATTTTAGATCATGGGTTAATCTCTATTTTTTGTACTATGTGGAGTCTACTGGTAGTAGTTGGGAACCGACAACATAAAGATGTAATACAAGCAGTTATACGACAACAATAATGGCATATAAACATGGTTTCAACCATACAGAATAAATCGAAATACCGGCTGTTCGTAGAATATTATATTCTAGTAATATGTCTTTATGTTTATGGTGATATATTTCAGTAGCATGTCTTAATGCAGGGAAGCAGTAAGGAATAAAAACATGGTGATATATAAATTTATCTTCGAGCATCAACGTGGAGGGCAACAAGCGATGATGATACCAAGTAGACGAGATACTGATATATATATATATATATATGTTGGGAAAAATAGAAGAGAGGATTTATTCCAAGAACCCTAGGCTCTTTTATATAGAGGAGAGATCTATGGGCAAATTACATAAGATAGACGTAAAGAAATAAAATAACTGAAGAGGTACATAGACCATGGAAATATCTGTACACTCCCCCTCAAGATGGAGCATAGATGTCAATCATGCTCAGCTTGGACGAACACTTTTAAATGCCCCTTGAGTAATGCCTTGGTAAAGATATCTGCTGTTTGCTCTCTTGAACTAACATGAGAGATAGAAATCAACCCCTTCTGGATCATATCTCTTGTATAGTGGCAGTCTACCCCAATATGTCTCGTTCTCTCATGGAATGCAGGGTTGTTTGCAGTGAATACAATAGCTTGATTATCACATAGTAACCGCATGGGTAGAGGAACGTCTACGTGCAGATCTGCTAACACTGCTCGAACCCACATCATTTCTGTACTCGCTTGTGCCATCGCCTTATACTCAGATTCGACACTTGATCTGGCCATAACAGTTTGTTTCTTGCTTTTCCAAGATACAAGGGAACTGCCAACAAATATTGCAAAGCCCAAAGTGGACTTCCTATCCTTAGGGCATCCTGCATAGTCAACGTTAGCACACACAGATACAGAGAGAGTTGCACTTGGAGACGATTTTAGATATCTCAATATCATGTATATCACATCCATATGCACTTGCCGAGGTTGCTCCATGAACTGACTCACTACAAATGAGATATCCGGTATGGTAAAGTAACATACATGAGCTTTCCCACCATCTCTCTATATCTCCTCTTATCCACTTCATCTGTATCATCATTGTATAATTTCATGCTAGGATCCATAGGAGTAGAGGGCTGGATGGAGTGCTGGTGGCGAGTGAAGGGCAGTGGGGTGGCGGGCTCGTCGCGGTCGGAGGTGGCTGGGAAGCAACAAGACAGCCGACGGGTTGGTGCTGGGCCTTTTTCGTGTGGTGAGGGTGCTGAGAAATGAGGTGAAGCGTCAGAAGAGAAGCGGGCGATCGAGGAGGGGGAGTGGGTCAAGGTTACGCATGCAAAGCCCGGGAAGAGGTGCTTCCGTTGCGGGGTGCGTGGCCACCTTGCTTCCGCTTGCCGCCTTCCACCTCGTTGCTTTGCATGCGGAAAGGTGGGGCATCGCATGTCGTCGTGCTGGGCCGGTAGTGTTGCCCGTGGTATCGACGGCACCAGGGACCCCTCGGGGTCGCTTGGGCCGGGTCTGCGGGGTCGTCTTGATGGCTCTTCGGGTGTCAGGGGTTCCCGCTCTTTTGCGCAGGTGGTGACTGGAGGCGACGTGATGGCGGTGGGTCTCGATGCTGGTCTTGCACCTGTGGGGGGGGGGGGGGGGTCACCGCTCTTTTTCGTGGTGGTCCCGCGGCGGGGTGCGGTTCGGGGGGTGATGCGACTTCAGCGTTGGCTTTGCATGGGGAGCTGGTGGATGGGGAGGCGCAGCGTGGGGAGCCTTTGCTTGGGTTGGCGGTTCAGGAGGGGAGGCAACGTGCACGTGCGGAGCTCCTGGCGGCAGTGGGGCTCCTGCAAAGGCCTGGCGCGGGTTGGGAGACGGTACGCTCAATCACCCTGGAGCTCTTGGGTCCTCATTTCTGTGGGGACTTCATCGTTTTGGACTCTTCTCGATGCTGCGTTCGTGGGCTTTCCCCGGAGCAACGGGAAAGACTTCTTTGTAATCTTCATGCCGACATCGTGGCGTGGCGGCGTCTGAGGGTCGCGGATGGTGCCTACTCCGACTCGGAGGTCTGTGTGGCGGAGGTGCGGGGAGTGCCCTTTCTTTCCCGCACGGTTCCCGCCATTTCCAAGGTGGTGCGTGGCTGGGGGGAGGTCCTGGCTGTCTCGACGATGGCCTTGCGCCGGGTGCGGATTGGAAGTGCGCTCGTCTTCTGCTCGAGTGCTCCCGGTCATTTCTCGACAATGCTGCTGACAAGGTTTTATTTGAAAGCATGAAGATTGGTCGATGGACGTTCAAGCTGGAGTTCTCTATTCTATCGCCGGCGGCGGCGGCGGCGGGAGGTCGGCAGCCCTCTCCGGGCATGCGCGGTGGTGCCACTGTCCTGGGAGTTGGGGTCGACGCTTCAACTTCTTCTTGCCACGTGTCCACTTTTGGGGGTGTTTCCAAAGTGACGCATGGGGAGCGTATCTTCTCTGGCCCGCTCTTTCGGCCTTCTCGGGAGACATGCGCGGATCATGACAGCCGCGGTTTGGTGGCTCTGGGCTCCTTCGAGGTCGATCCGCATTCTCTTCATTCCTCTGGGTTGTCGATTGACTCCTTGCGTTTGTCGATCTCGGGGCACGTGACAAGTCTTCCATTGCGTCCTATTATCGGATCTGTACATTTCGGATCGTGGCCGCCCATGCCGGCTTCTTCTGACCCGGTGCTATGGTCGGACCCTCTTACTTTGTCATCCGATTATTCCCTTACGAAGCCCGATGTTTCGCGGATCCATCTGGAGGAAATTGACTCAATTGCTGGCATGGCTCCGGTTCTCTCACCTTTGTCTCCTGCTACTCCTTCGGCTATTTCTCCGTCAGATGTGGGAGGGCTTGCTCACGATTGTGGTGATTTGGTTGGATCCTCGGGGTTGGCTGACGCTACCCTTGTGATGGGGAGCTCATCCGCCTCACGCTTTGGTAAGAGCTACTGTAGGCGTTTCCATTCCCGCCTAGGAGACCCCATGGTTTCTACTTGCCAGACGTTGCGCGATTCGGTGGCGGAGGTGGCAGGCCTGTCTCTAATCGGGGGACGTTCACTTGTTTTTTAATGAACATTTTATCCTGGAATGTTCGAGGGCTCGGGGACTCTGACAGGCGGCGCGCTTTGGGGATGCGTCTCTCGGAGTGGGAATGCGACATTGCATTTATCCAAGAATCGAAACTGACGGGGGTGGATGCTCCCCTTTGGAGGTCGTTCGGTGCTGGTGCTATGGATGACTTTCGTTCGTTGGATGCGGTTGGCGCGTCGGGTGGCATTATATTGGCTTGGCGCTCGGCGAGGTTTTCTTTCTCCTCTATGCGCGTTGGGAGACACTCTTTGTCTGTGGTCTTGTCTCGGGTCGACTCTAATGCTCCTATTGCCCTCACTTGTATTAACGCGCCTACTTGCCTTGGGCTCCGGAGGGAGCTGTGGGTAGATTTACGTGAGGAGGCCTCTGACTATGCGGCCATTCCTTGGCTGCAGGGGGGAGACTTTAACGTCACTGTGCTATCTGATGATCGTCCTCGGGGCCGTGGGGGCCAAGACCCGGGTTCCAATGAGTTTATTGATTTCATTCGTGATTTGGCCTTGGAGGGGATGGTGCCACATGACATTTCTTACACTTGGAGGAACAATGCTTCTAGATCGAGGATTGATAGATTTTTGGCGAATATCAAGCTTATGGAGGCTTTTCCTCTTTGCGCGGTGTCATCTCGACCGCGCTCTTTCTCCGATCATAGCCCTATTATGTGGAATTCTGGGGAACACATCCGTCCTCGGGGTTTCTTCCGGTACGAAAGGTGTTGGCTTTTGGAGCCAAACTTCAAAGATTTGGTGAAGAATCACTGGGTTCAGACCACGTATGTGGGCTCCGCTGCCCGTCGTTTCGATCACAAGCTTGCGTCATTGAGGAGATTTCTGGCGTCGTTTAAGAAGGATTCGCGTCTGGCCCGTGTGGCGGCGCGGAAGGCAGCGGATGATGTTATAATGCGGCTGGATCGTTTGGAGAACGTTAGAGATCTGATTTCGGAGGAGCTGGTGGAGCGTGTTGCTGCCCATGATCTGGTCAAGGCGGAAGACAAGAAGAGGAGCATTGAATGGCGTCAGCGGTCGCGTTTGCGGTGGATCAACGAGGGTGATGCGAATACTTCGTTCTTTCACCGGGTGGCCAGCGGTAGAATACTCTCAAACTCTATCCATTCTCTCATGGTCAACGGTTCCCTCATCCGTGGGGACAAGGATTTGGGCGAGGCATTGGGGTCCCATTTCAAGAATGCATTCGGGTGTCGGTCGCGGCGTATCTGGCGTTGGTCGGGCCGGGGGGCTCCCACAATCTTATCGTCGGATGCGGTGGCTTTGATTAGGCCGATCTCTTTGGCTGAACTCAAGGAGGCTGTTTGGGACCTAAACGCGGACGCTTCCCCGGGGCCGGATGGGTTCCCGGTGGCCTTCTATCGTGATTTCTGGGATGTGGTTGCTGAGGACGTTCTGGAGGTTGCTCGTGAATTTTGTAATGGTAACCGTGGGTTTGACAAAATTTATAGGGCCCTTATTGTTTTGATTCCAAAGTGTGTAGCGGCCAATCGCATCGTGGACTATCGCCCAATCTCTATCTCCAATGGGATATATTTAATCATTGCTAAGGTCTTGGTCAAGAGGCTGGCTCCCCTACTTGATTCGCTGATATCGCCATCGCAGGCCGCCTTTATTCGTGGGCAGCAAATTTCCGATTGCTTTGCGGTTGCCTCCGAGATGGTGGAGGCTTGGAGGAAGTCTTCTACTAAGGGGATTCTTTGGAAGATCGATTTCGCTAAGGCCTATGACTGCCTTGATTGGCGTTTCCTGTGGTCGGTACTGAGGCGGAGGGGCTTCCCGGAGGCTTGGATCTCGTGGGTGCGACGCTCTGTGTCCACAGCCTCCCTTTCCGTTCTTCTTAATGGTTGCACGGTCGGGGGATTCTTCCAACCAAGGAGGGGGGTGCGTCAGGGGTGTCCTCTCGCTCCCCTCCTTTTTGTTTTGGCTGCTGACGTGCTGCCACGTATGATTGATGGCGTGGTTGCGGCGGGTCTTACTCGTGGTTGCTCTATTGGGGACTTTCATGTCCCTCTTCTTCAGTTCGCCGATGACACTATTTGCTTTATCGAGGGTGGTCCCTCTGAGGTATCCGATATGGCTACTACTCTTCAGCTTTTCAGCGAGGCTTCGGGCCTCTTGATTAATGGGACAAAGTCTAAGGTGGTCCCATTCGGTATGTCGTAGGAGGATGTCTTGGAGTGTGGCCGGTTGCTGGGCTCCTCCCCCGGTGGGCTCCCCTTTGATTATCTTGGCATGCCCTTGGCTGTGGGTCGCGTTCGGCTTCGTGATTGGAAGGTGGTGGTGGAGAAGATGGAGGCTAGCCTGGCCGGGTGGCGAGCGGCTATTTTATCCAGGAGCGGTACTGGTTCTTCTAAAAGCGGTGCTATCCTCTATCCCAATGTACTTCTTCTCGGTTCGTGGATTGCCGAAGGGGATTCGGGTGCGTATGGAGAAGTGTATGCAGGGGTTCTTGTGGGGAAGGAAGGGTGAGGGGAAAAGGGGGGTGCATTTGGTGGGGTGGGGTGATGTTACGAGGCCCAAGCGGGTGGGGGGCTTGGGAGTGAGGCGGATGGATGTGGTTAATGACGCCCTTTTGCTTAAGTGGGCTTCGCGGGTTTGGGGATCTGAGGAGAACTTCGTGTTGAATATTCTGCGGGAGACGTTGGGAGTAGAGATGTTGGCCGGTATTCGGGGGAGCCCTTCCGGTCACCTTTCTACCTTTTGGCATGGGGCGCTGAATGTTTTTAATCGTAATCGCTCCCTTTTTAAACCTATGTTGGGCAAGGGGAGCGCTTTAGGACCGATGATTGGTCTGGAAGGGGTGCATTAAAGGATGTGTTCCCTCGCTTGTATGCTTTGGTGGAAGACAAAGAGGCTTCGGTGGCCTCCTGTTGGGATGATGGCTGCTGGTGCCCTACGATTGCTGCGAACCTATCGGATCAACGATTGGACGATTTCCTCTCGCTGATGGGTCTGCTTGCGGATGTTATTAAGCCTACCGACGGCCGGGACCACTGGGCGTGGAAGGATGGATCTTTCTCTACGAGAAAGGCGTACTCTGCCCTCGTTACTATTTCCTGGGGACGACGCTGTTCTTGTGCGCGACTGCAGATTCTTGTGGGGGCTCATGCTTCCTGAGCGCATTGGCATATTTCTTTGGCTTCTTCGCAGTGGGAGACTCTTAACTCGTGATCGGTGTGCAATTATGTTCCCCAATGTTGGGCCGTTCTGCGGGCTGTGCGGCACGGAGCGCGAAACCATCAATCACCTATTCTTCGAGTGCGGGCGTGTTCGTGATCTTTGGGCTGACCTTGGCTGGATCAATACTGTCACCGCTGCTACTTTCTGGAAGAGTTTGGCGACTTCCAGGGGCAGGGCTAGGAGGGAGCTGCTGGATCCGATTGCGCGCTTATGGAGCATTTGGTTGGGGAGGAATGAGGCCCTCTTTGCGGGCCAGCGTTTCTACA
This sequence comes from Ottelia alismoides, assembly GCA_037367405.1. Taxonomy (NCBI): domain Eukaryota; kingdom Viridiplantae; phylum Streptophyta; class Magnoliopsida; order Alismatales; family Hydrocharitaceae; genus Ottelia; species Ottelia alismoides. The sequence goes on along the minus strand of JAZKJV010006971.1, from coordinate 350,927 downwards.
GGGAAACTATATCCATCAGTGCTATGCGTCTTGTGCTTGATTGGTCATCTGGGTAGACAAGGATTACGATCTTGCGGGGGGTGTTTGATTTCGGTTACCCTTAAAGGGTCTTTTTTGTTGGTTTGAGCTTTTCTTTCCTTTTGTAAAATCTCTTTACATTCTCTTTTAATATATTGGGGTGAACACCTACGAGTGTATCCCCCTTTTTTGAGCGTAAAAAAATGGATCCATAGGAGTAGTAGAGGGTCGACTCCCAATCATGCCTGTCTCAACAAGCATGTCTGTAACATATTTTTCCTTGGGTCATTACAAGATCTAACAAATTCTAACCCTAGGAAATACCTTAGAGTGCCTAGATCCTTGGTAACAAACTGACAACTTAGAAACTCTTTTGCCATTTTATCCCCTGCATATCATCTCCTGTAACGATAATATCATCAACATAGGCCATTATGACAACACTACCTCCAGGTGTCCTCTGTACAAAAAGCGAATGGTCTGCATTAAACCTCTTGAACCCCTGTTTCGCAATCAAATCTGAGAGCTTCTGAAACCACGCCCTTGGACTTTGCTTAAGGCTATATATCGCCTTATGGAGTCTACAGACCTGCTGACACTCCCCCTCAGCAACAAATCCCAGAGGCTGCTGCATGTAAACTTCTTGTAGATCTCCATACAGAAATGCATTTTTTACATCCAACTGAAATAAAGGCCAATCACATACCACTACTACTGAAAATAGGATACGTAGTGTAGAGTGACAAGCCACTGGAGAAAAAGTGTCCAACTAGTCCACTCCGCAGGTCTGAGTAAAACCACGTGCCACAAACCTTGCCTTCTAGCGATCAAGGCTGCCATCTGCATGATGTTTAACAGTAAACACCCATTTGCAACTGAAGACAAACGTCCTAGGAGGAGAAGACACCAAGCTCCATATTCCACGGGACTGCAGTGAAACCATCTCTTCCTCCATAGCCAAGCGCCAACAGCTATCCTTCAATGCTTCCTGATAATTTCGTGGAATTTCTACGGCAGAAAAATCCACTGTAAATCTCTGAAAGTCCCTTGTAAGACGATGAAAAGAAACCTGAGAAGGAAGGGGGTAAGAAGCATGTTGGAGTATTTGGTTATGTGCAACTTGAGTTGTAGATGGGTAAATGGATACCTCTCGGATCCATTTACCCCATCCATGTGTTTAGTCCCACATCTACCAGTGGTGGGACTTGGAGGCTCTGTGGAGGCTATATAAGGAGCCCCAGACCTCTTGTATCCATTGAGAAAAAGGAATGAAACATATGACCCTTTGAGGCCTTCTCCCGTGGTTTCATCCCGCTCCTTAGGGAGTAGTAGGGTTCCACGTAAAATCTTTAAGTTGATGTTTTATCTTTCTAGTTCATGCTCTGTTTATCATTATGTTTCCACATTCCTATTTTCTAACATGGTATCAGAGCGGGTTCGATTCTCGAGGGATTTATGATTTTTTCCTAGACTCGAGATTCAGATCTAGATCTGGGTTTGTATTGAAATCCTAATTATGTTCTTCAAGTTTAATTTTTTAAGATTTGTTGAAGTTCATGTATGAAGATAGTCGATTCCACAGTTTTGCTGAAAAAATAGCAATCTGCACGAAGTTTTACGCGGGAGAGCAAAGTTTGAGGCCCAGGTTCTAGGGCTGTATCACATCCAGCTCCAGGCGGAGCCTTCACGTCCAGCAGGCGGCACACGAGTCCAGGCACCTACCTCGCGCGCTCCCCCTCTCCTGATCAACTTCGCACCTTGAAGCCCCTTTCACACATGCCAGCAACCGCACTAGTCGACTCTTCGCTGCAACAGGCGGTGCGAGGCAACCCTAGCCCGTCGCGCAGCAGACCTAGCGCGCTGCTCCATCAGGCGATGCGACCCGCGCTCCCTCCAGACCTCGCAGGAGCCCTAGGTGTTCTCCAGGCGGCGCTCCCAACGCGCACACCTCCTCCACTTCATCGATGCTGGTGCCTCTCCGCCTTCTCCCTCCTCGCGTACTCACCTAGGTGTCGAGCTCCGTGCACGAAGCTCCAGGCGGAGCACGCAGGCCCCGACCCTCCAGGCCAAAGCCCTCCGCTGCGTACTCTCCCTCCAGGCGGAGGCTCGATGCCTCACCACCTTCGCTTCAGCCTCCGCGGGACCATTCCTGGCAGAGCGGCGAGCTCCTTCGGTGGTCGCATCTCTCCAACAACGGAATCATCTCCCTCAGATCGCCCTCGTGGGCGATGGTGCATCCCCGATAGAAGAGGCGACGACCCCAAATAGGGAGACATCCTGTTAGTGCATAGAGTTCCCAAATGGAATCCTAAACAGACGCGTGGGCCGATTTTTTTAAACGTTTTTTGTGGGTCGCAGCAAAGGAAAATAATAAGTGTGCTGAGATATTTAAAAAAATGGAATGGGAGTGAAGAAGCCCAGCCGTGTATTAAAAAAAGGGGGAAAGAGAGAGGTTTTTGGCCTTTGGGCCGAAAATCATTTGTTAAAAAAAAGAAAGGACGCGTACAAGAAAAAACCGTATGCAAGAATTATAAATTGTTTTTTGAAAAGCCGGGAAAAAAAAATGTGAACGGCTTATTTTGTAAAAAAATGTGATGGCTATTAGAGAAAAGGGGAATGAAATAGTCGAAAAATGATGAGAAAAATTTTAATTGAGAAAAGCCGAGAAAAAAATTGACAGCTTTTGTGATGTTTTGTTTAATCCCATTCTTATTGCCTTCTCCCAATGTTGTCGATGCCATTGATTTCCGACAAGTATGGGAGAAAGGGGGAGTATTGTGTAGAGTCACAGGTTGGTTTCAGATCCGGTTTCAAATTCTTCAGACCATTCAGATTCCAGACTTTACAGTTCAGACTCGACGTCAGTTTTCGAGTCTGAAGTTCAAGACGCACGAGTATCTTTAGTTTCGTGGTCCCCATCATTCTTGTTGTGTCGGTCAGAGTTTTCATGTGAGCCATAGGGACTCCAGAGTAGAAGACCATTCCTTTTGCCATGTGGGCAAGGGTTTTCATGTGGTATCTGTTAGAAAATAGGAAGCGGAAGCGGAATTAGAAATAAAGATAAATAACTTGAAGAACACAAATATTTAACGTAGAACCCTACTCCCTAAGGAGCGGGATGAAACCACGGGAGAAGGCCTCAAAGGGCCAGGTTATGCATTGCACTTTCTCAATGGATACAGGAGGTCTGGGCCTCCTTATATAACCTCCACAGAGCCTCCAAGTCCCACCACTGGTAGATGTGGGACTAAACTCTTGGATGGGGTAAATGGATCCTGAAGAGATCCATTTACCCATCTCACATACATAAGGCGCACAACCAAATACTCCAACAATATCAAAGGGACTCCATAATAGAGTACCATTCTCTGAGCCAGATGGGAGAGACCCAGTTCTCTGACGAGGAGACTTTTCCATACTCACACTCCAGCCCGTTCGTCCTCCTCACATGCACGTCATGACAAGCAATATCCTCGACATCAGCCGACATTTGTGCGGATTGAGTTGATATTGTCTGTAGTGTCATGTATTGTGAGTTGAGTTTCTTTCTATTTGTCCAAGCTGAGTATTGCATGATATAGCTTGAGGGGGAGTGTTGGAGTATTTGGTTGTACGTAACTTGAGTTGTAGATGGGTAAATGGATACCTATAGGATCTATTTACCCCATCCATGTGTTTAGTCCCACATCTACCAGTGGTAGGACTTGGAGGTTCTATGGAGGCTATATAAGGAGCCCCAGACCTCCTGTATCTATTGAGAAAAATGAATGACATATATGGCCCTTTGAGGCCTTCTCCTGTGGTTTCTTCCCTCTCCTTAGGGAGTAGGGTTCCACGTAAAATCTTTGAGTTCATGTTTTATCTTTCTAGTTCATGCTCTGTTTATCATTCTGCTTCCACATTCCTATTTTCTAACAAAGCACAAGACTGCTTCTGCTTGCGAACTGCAATAGGAATATTCAGGTCATTGGGAACCATGGCCTCAAATTTCAGCAAAATTCAATCGAATTTCTGTCGAATATTGATATCCATTGCTGTAGAAATCCCCCGACTGGCCCGACTAGTAGGTCCGACTAGTCTAGTCGGTGGGGTGGCCGACCGAGTACTGACTAATTCTGACTAAGGTCAACTAGTTGATCGATTTTTGCTTGTAGATACCATTTATTTTTTATTTTTTAAAGCAAACTTATTCTAATATGCTTAATATTTTATTTAAGTTCAATTTCTTCTTTTGTTTCATTATGATAATATAAAAAATGTACAAATCTATATAAATATTTAAGAATATACATATAAAAATGATTTATATATTTAAAATAATTAAAAAATTCACAACCGATTAAAGTTCGACTAAGTCCGATTAGTCGTCCGACTGCCGATTAATCCTTAGTCAGTGACCCAACCGACCGAGTACCGACTACCGATTTTTGCAACCTTGTCGATATCCAGTCGAAATCGAAATTCGACCGAAATGGCCGAAATGACCGAAATATGGGGGCCCTAGTACAAAAAATGACCGAAATGACTGAAATTTCAATTGAAATTCGATCGAAATTCCGTTTTGGTGGGTCACCGAAATGGTGACCGAAACCGACATTTAGGGCCTTGTTGGGAACCTCCTCCATCTGTCGGCCATTCTTCTGCAAAGATTCCTGAACAAACATATCTCCAGACCTATCATTAGAAATCATGTTATCAGAGCAAACCTGAGGCATACTGGATGATGGGCAATGACCAGGAGCAGTAGTCCGACGGGTATAGAACTTAGGTAATGGTGGAACAATAGCCATATGCGACTGGGTAGGAGGGGGGTGGAGGAGGAGGTGGTGGGACCACAAACACAGGAGGAGGAGATGTCTCACTTGTAGGAGGAGGCGGCATGTAAATCTCATCATCAGAATCTGATGAAGTCAATCTGTCTCCTGTAGGAGAGAAAAACATCACAAACTCAAAAAATGTGACATAAACACTGATATAATATTTCCCGCGCAAAGGATCATAACACCGATATTCCTTCTGGGTCATGGAGTACCCAACAAATACGCATTTGACAACCCTAGGAGAGAACTTGTCAAGACCTGGAGCCAACTGGTGTACGGATGCAACAGAACTAAAGACACGAGGACAGAACTAAAGACACGAGGAGTAAGTGAGAATAACTCCTTGTCAGGAAAAACAATGGAGAAAGGAGTTTTCTCACCCAAAACAGACGAAGGCATACGATTCACCAGGTAACACGCCGTAAGGACAACATTACCCCAAAACGAATGTGGAGCACGACTTTGAATAAGAAGTGTCCGAGTGATATCAAGTTTCGTTCTGCAATACCATTTTGCTGAGAAGTGTAAGGACATGTTGTTTGATGAATAATGCCATGGGATGGAAAGAAATGGGATAGAGTACGTGTACAGAATTCCGAAGCATTATCTATTTTCACAAATTTCACAGAAGAAGAGAAAACATTATGCACTTCATTGATAAAGATTTTGATCATATCCCCTGCTTCAGACTTATTTTTCAATAAGAAAACCCATGACAAACGAGAGTAATCATCAACTGCAACAAGATAAAACTTGTGTCCCTGATGATCAGGAACACGACTCGGACTCCAAATGTTAATATGAAATAATTCAAAAGGGGAGCTACTGTTATGATTCTGACGACTAGGGAAAGTCGACCGATGATGCTTCCCCAACTGACAAGCTTCGCATTAGAAGGAAGAACCTGGTGAGATCTGCGGCAAGATATGACACATCTTCTGGAGAGGGAAATGACCAAAACGTAGATGCCAAGTGAAGGGAGAGTCTGGTCCTGTTGAAATAGAGGACGTGCCTGCATAGGGAGTTCGGACCAGTCGATAAAGACCACCCTACTCACGGCCACACCCAATCACCCTGTTTGTGAGAATGTCCTGAAAAACGAGAGACGATGGGTCAAAGAGAGCTCGACAATGCAAATCCTTCGTAATATGATTGATAGATAACAAATTCATAAAAAAATCAGGAGCATGTAACACGTTCTGCAGACGCATTAAAGGCGCCAAAGAATCTCCCCCTGTCCTCTAATTGCGGAATGAGTCCCAACGGCTATCACCACAGTTCTTCGTCGGGGAACATGCCTGTATGTTGTAAGCTGACCTTTGTCTCCGCATAAATCGTGCGTCACCGCGGAGTCCTTATTCACTCTGTAATATCAGATCCATAACATGATGTAAAGGCATAAGTACTACATGAGGTGGTGGCCGTAGCATAAGCACTAGCGAAGGCGGAAGTTGCGAGATCGGAATGGCCTCCTGGAGATGGTGAAGGAGGCATGATATCCCGCAGTCTGGCTATGAGGTCATCAAACCTTTGATCTGAAGTAGAAGCAGCGGGAGACTCGACTTGCTCCGCTACACGGGCTGATGCTAGGAAACCATGCTTGGAGTAACATGTCTCCTCAGTATGACCTGGGCGATGGCAAAACGTGCAGAGCCGACGAATGCGGCTTCCTCTACCATGAGGTCTGCAACCACGAAAAAATGAAGAGCCTCCCCTACCTCCGGAGGCTGCCGTCGCCGAAGAGGTCTGACGAGTGGCAATTGACGGAACAGTGATCCTGTTGAGCTGGCAAAAAGCTTCCTCCATAGGAGGAATAGTTGCATCTGCAAGGATCTGGGAGCGAGCAGCATCATATTCAGGATCTAGGGTTGCTAGGAATACACCAACCATGGTAGCATTCCTATATGTCTTCTGTTGCTCCGGGGTAGCCGTGAGTGGCATGAAGCTGTGGAGCTTCTCAAACATCCCGCACAAGGATGCATACAACGAATGGAGAGGCCGTCCGTTCTGCTTGATAGTGAATATGTCGTGCTGAAGTTGAAGGATCTTCGTTTCGTTCCTCGCCTGTGAGTAAGTTACTACAAGGATATCCCACATAGCTTTAGCAGTGGACTGATGTAATACATCATTGGCGTCTCTATCGTCAATGTCCCTGAAAGCCAGACTTCAGCATATGCATCATCCACCTCCCACGAGTCGTTCACCCCAGTCTTCTCCACCGGTTCCTCCTCAATAAGAATATGCTTCTTACCATTCGACTTTATGAGGTTCATGAACTGCATAGCCCAGAGCTCATAGTTCATCCCGTCCATCTTAACAATAGGCGCTGGACCTCGAAAAGCGCCTGTGGCGGGCACATCAACCTTGTTTTATGACATATTGCCGGTGGAAGATTACTAGGGTTATGCAGACCAATGAATAAGTGTCTACACAGACATGCGTGTATTTGAATGCATATATAGACTTATGCACTCAAATCCATTATCCTAGCCGAAACCCTACGACGAGGCGAAAGAGGGGTAGCTGGCGGCTACAAATGCCAACGACCGAGGAGGATGGCAAGGCCACAAGTGCGACAATGGGTGGCAGGGCCGCTAGGGCAACAACAGGTGGCTGGGTGGTAGGGCCGCTAGGGCTGCAACGGGCGTCGGTGGCGAAGGTTGGAGCCGTGGAGAGGTTGGGGCTGGCTGCGGGCAGCGGAGAGGGCTGGTGCCGGGTGCGATCTTGGAAGGAGAGAGAGACGCCGATGAGAGGTGGAAGGGTTAGGGTAAGGAGCACCGGTCTAGGACCGTGGCTCTGATACCATGTTGGGAAAAATAGAAGAGATGATTTATTCCAAGAACACTAGGCTCTTTTATATAGAGGAGAGACCTATGGATAAATTACACAAGATAGGCATAAAGAAAAAAATAACTGAAGAGGTACATAGAATCACGGGAATATCTCTACAATATATATGGTTAATGAGGCTTCCCCTTAAGGGAAGCTAACTTGGCTCCCCTCACCCATTTTTCCTATTTTTTTATTTTTTTTTGAAAAATGCTTCCATGGATTTTCATAACTATATCCCTATATTATGTCATTCAAGTTAATGTGAAATAGAGACTCATACGACCTCCATCCAAATGGGTTCGATTTCAACAAATTTTTTTGATTGCAAGGAGGGTGATCCCCTATTGTGTGGGTCACCGCCGAATATGTTTCATTAAAAAGAGTTTAGAGTACATTACTGTGAGATCCAGAAATTGTAAAGCACATTTCAATGAGAAGCTACATTCTCATAATAAAACCTCTGGTTGTTGAAAATCAAATCATTACGTCCAAGCCAAATTGCCCATAGGACTACAAATGGCTTCGAGCAATCATCGGTTGAGTTGGTGCCGGTCGCTCGTATTGATCTCCAGAACTCCGCTGTCCCCTCGCTGTCGACCCAAGGTATCCCAACCTCCCTCCAGACCCGTTCAGATGCCGGGCACTTGAAGAGAAAGTAATCAGAGTCCTCCATCCCCTCACACCTATCGTACTGTGTGTTTGCCAGCCGTAAAAATCCCCTCCTCCTTGCTTTATCACATAAGCAGCCCCTTTTCAAGCACCAAAGAAATATTTGACTCTGCACGGGATCTTCAACCCCCAAACTATTTTCATGTCCTGACACAATTCACCATCTTGCTCCTCCGTCCTCCATCTCAACTCCTTGTAAGCTTTCGTTACTGAGAACTTCGTACCCTTACACTCAAAGTAGTCTCTGTCCACCCAGATGGGGTCGATTTCAACAATTCTGCGACCGTTGAAAAATGACTGTCTTGATGGAGGCCGTATGAGTCTCTGTTTTGCACGAAACTTGAATGACAAAATATCGGGATGTAATGATGAAAACCCACAGATTCATTAAACCCACAGATTCATTTTTTTTTAAAAAAATTAGAAAAATGGGGCGGGAGGAGCCAAGTTAGTTCCCCCAAGGGGGTAGCCCCATTTTCACCTCATATATATGGCATTATCCCCAAGGCTAAGTTAGCTTCTCCCGTCTATTTTTTAAAACATTTTATGGTATTTTTTCAAAACACGTGGGGGGTTTTCAGCTAATATCAGTCTGTTCTCATTAAAATTTCAACTCATTTCGAGATTCGTATCCCATCCATCAAGCCTATCAATTTTTAACTTCCCAAAATTGCTAAAATCGACCCTTCCAGGGTTAGAAATGTCTGTCACATATCCCTCTTATTAATCTAAGTTAATCCCCCCATGTGTTTTAAAAATAACATAAAAACGTTTAAAAAAATAGACAGGGGAAGCTAACTTGGCTCCCCCTAGGGCTAGCTACATTTTACCCATATATATACGAGACAAATGGGGTTGCTCCATGAGGTAGCCAACGGGCTGTTCCCACCCCATTTTTCGTATTTTTTTTCGTTTTTTTGGAAAATGACAATGTATTTTCATCACTATATCCCTATAGTATATCATTTCAATTTTGTTTGAAACAGAGACATCTATGCTCTTCATCCAGAACAAGTCGATTGCAGTAACTCTGAGATCGTTAACATTCGACGGTTTGGATGAAGAGCATAGGAGTCTCTGTTTTAGATGAAATCGGAGTGACATTATTTGATATAGTGATGAAAATACATGGTGGTATTTTTTCAGAAAAAATAAAAACATTTGCCAAAAAATGTGGTGGGAGTAGCACGTTGGTTGCCCCCAGGGAGCAGCCCCATTTCTCTCTATTTATGTATATGACCTTTTTGATGATTATTCTGATGGTGATGATGGAAATCCTCTAGATTCTCGGGCAAATACGATAGCAATCCTTTAGGCCTGGTGATGAAGATTCTTCAGGTGTTGGGCAATGTGACGAGGGATACCAAATGAGATGCTGGTACTAGATTAGCTCCAGGTGATGGCACCTTTGATGGGGCGATAAGGTTGTTGATGAGGCGATGATTCTGATGGTGATGTCGATGTTGATGCTCTAGACGATCCAAAGTGGTTGGTGATGGGGAGCATCGATGGTTGGTGATGTCGTTGACAGTGGCATTGGTTGGAGATGTCATTGTAGTTGATGTTATTGTAGGTGGTGATGGGAGTTGGGTAGCAACAATTGATGACAAGCATTCCTACGAAGTTTACAGTGGTAGAATGAAGAATTAGGTTGTTTTAATGCCATCTTAACTTGAGCGATTATTATATTATGATAACACACCCTTGCTCTTTATAAATAGAGAAGAGACACGATTAGGAAGAGTTACATGAAATAAGTACCGTTGCTCTTTTAATAGAGAAGAGACCGGGTTAAAAAGAGTTACATGAAAGAAGAAAACACAAAATTACCCCTAAACGGCTACAACTTTTGTACAATACCCTAACAATGACATTTGCAATTTTGCAAATAGGGTCAAATCCTAGCCTAACTGAGTCAGAAAAAAAGGGGGAGTTTTGCGCCACTACCTGGTGGGAGAGATCGAAGGCCGCCACTCGATGGGGCTTCTTCATCTGTGCGAGAACTGCGCTGCTTTTGCTCTCCGTAGAGAAGATACCAGGCGGTGATGCACTGCATGGGACTGGCTTCGGGAGAACTGGAGGGTGCAGCCTGGAGGGGAGGCACCGCTTGGAGAGGAGGTGCGGCATCGCGCCGCCTGGAGATTACTGTAAGGCTAGGCTGCGCGAAGGGCTTGCACCTCCTGAAACTGGGAAGAGGGTGACGAGTCCCCTCTTCTTTCTGCATGAGGTCGCCTAGAACTGGGAACTGCATGACTTGCAGGTGCGGCTGTAGATCGATATTCGCCACCCTGCCTGGAGATGAAGAACATGCCCACGATGGGGCATGGAATTTGGAGAACCAACTTCACCGTTGAGATTAGGTTCCTGTTCGGGAACCCCAGTCTGCACGATCTCAAAGAAAAAAAGCAATCTTCAATGCAGAAATTCCAAGAACACTTCTCTCATAACATAAACAATAATTTTCGAGAATACAACATCAAAAAATCGAATCTCAGAAAAAAATAAACCCTCGAGAATCGAACCCGCTCTGATACCATCTTAGAAAATATAATGTGGAAGCATATCAGAAATAGAAGATAAAGAACACAGAGGAACACGGGATTTTACGTGGAACCCTACTCCCTAAGGTGTAGATGAAACCACAGGAGAAGGCCTCAAGGGAGGATTTGTTCATTGAATTTTCTCATCTGATACATGAGGTCTGGGGCTTCTTATATAGCCTCCGTAGAACCTCCAAATCCCATCTTTGGTAGATGTGGGACTAAACACTGGGATGTGGTAAATGGATCCTGGAATGATCCATTTACCCATCTACATGACGCATATACTCCAACAATATATATTAGGAAAATGAGTTAAATGATTTAAGATGGGGAATCCTAAGGGAATTAAGCTCCGAATACTAATGATATTAACGTTGTATTCCATGTCAAAGACCTTATTTAAAGAATCACAGGCCTTATACTTGGGCCATATATAGAAGGATGGAGGCAAGACCTCCATACTACAACATAAAACAATAATAGAGGGAACGATAAAATGAAGAGAGTGAGAGAATGTAGTGAGTTGTACTTGTTCTTCTTAGTGTATTTTCTTATTCGATAGTCATAAGAGGTGTCTGATTACCATTGTATTGTATTTTCTTTTCATGTGCTTATACGATGGGTAATTGCACATTCGTTTTACCCGCCAATTGGTATTTGTAGAGGTTTACGTTATGTCATGATGTATCGTTATGTATTTTTTATTTTCCCTTGTCTATCTATGTAATTTACCCAAGGGTTATCTCTCTATACAAGAGACCCTAGGGCTATATGGAATAACATCGAAGTATTTTGCTCTAACATGGTATCAGAGCCAAAACCCTAATCTAGGGTTTCTTCTCCACCGCCCCCCCGCTGCCGCCGCCTTTCGCCCACCTCCCTACCGCCGTCAGCCGAGGCATCCGCCTCCCTCTCCCGCCGCCGCTAGCCGCTACCCGCGGTCCTTCCGCCTTCTTCTCTCCCGCCGCCGCCGATAAAACCCTTCCTCCCGGCTTCTCCTTCTTCGGTCAGCGCCTATTCATACATGGGTTCAAGTGCATAAAGTCTACATATGTACTTGAATCCAAACAGGTCTTGTAGACACTAGTTCTTTTGTCTACCATCCCTAAATCTTCTTCTCCGGCGACATGTCAGAACAAAAGGTTGATATGTCCTCCATAGGTGCCTTTAAGGGTTCGGCGCCAATAGTCAAAATGGACGGGACAAACTATGAGCTCTGGTCGATGCAGTTCATGAGCTTAATGAAGTCAGGTGGTAAGAAGCACATTCTTACCGAAGATGAACCGACAGAGAAGACGGTGATATATGCCTCCTGGGAGGCTGATGATGCGTATGCCAAGGTCTGGCTAACAGGGACGCTTTCGATGGAGATTGCCAATGACGTCCTCCATCAGCCAACCGCCAAGGCGATGTGGGATATTCTTGCTACTGCATATTCTCAGGTGCGGAACGAGACTAAGATGCTGCAGTTGCAACATGATATTTTCACGATGAAACAAAATGGACGGCCACTTCACTCTCTGTACACGTCACTGCGAGGGATGTTTGAGAAATTATACAGTACCATCCCGCACACAGCCACTCCTGAGCAACAGAAGACTTTTCGCAATGCCACCATGGTGGGAGTATTACTTGCAGCTCTTGATCCTGAGTACGAGGCAACCCGCTCTCAGATCCTTGCCGATGCTACTATTCCTCCTATGGAGAAAGTCTACAGGAGGCTCAGTCGTATCCCTGTTTCCTCCAGCACAGCTACTCCACCTCCTTCGGCAATGGCAGTATCACGTGGGAGAGGTGGTTCGTCCTCTTTTCGTAGCCGTGGTACACGTGGCTGTGGATGTCGTATTCCAAGGACGTGCTCGTTTTGTCATCGCACTGGTCACTCCGAGGACACATGCTATTCCAAGCATGGGTTTCCAGCTTTGGCACGTGTAGCTGAACATGTTCAGTCTCCTTCAGCATCTACTCCAGATCACTGGTTCAAGGAGCTTGTGGCACGGCTTCGCGACATTATGCCACAATCACCATCGGATGCTGCGAGTACCTCAGATGTTGCAGCATCTGCATCGGCCAGTACCTCTGCTGCTGCCAGTACCTCAGGTAGTACTACTGTCTTTTGTCCGTCCCATGATCTATCTGGTTGGATTGTCGATTCTGGAGCCACCCATCATCTTTGCCGTGACAGAGTCAAACTTGAGTCCTACAGGGATATTTCTTCGGGTCGCTCTGTGCTCATAGCTGATGGCACTCATTCTCCTATTGTTGGACAGGGGGAGATCTCTTTAACACCCTCAATGCACTTACAGAATGTTCTACATGCACCTGAGTTTTCCATGAATTTATTATCAATTAGTCAGATTACGAAAGACTTGCTTTGTCGTGCTATATTTGACCCATCATCTCTCATTTTTCAGGACATACTAACAGGCAGGGTGATTGGCTGTGGCTTTGAGCATAATGGCTTATATCGTCTGGTCCGGAATTCCTATGCCGACGTCTCCCTTCACTCACAGGGATCGGTTTCTCCGTATACGTGGCACCTTCGATTTGGTCACCTTTCTCTCCAGAAAATGCGTCACCTCCTGCCTCAAATCCCTTCGAATTCATCATTTCGTTGCGAAGCTTGTTAGTTAGGGAAGCACCATCGTTCTAGCTTCCCAAGTTGTCAGAGTCGGAGCAGTAGCTCCCCGTTTGAGTTGTTTCATATAGACATTTGGGGTCCTAGTCGTGTCCCTGATCATCGGGGACACAGGTTTTATCTGGTCGTGGTTGATGATTTTTCTCGTGTCTCTTTGACTTTTCTTCTCAAGAATAAATCTGAAGCAGGAAGTGTTATCAAGAATCTTATCAATGAAGTGCAGAATGTTTTTTCTTCTAATGTTAAATATGTGCGCACGGATAATGCATTGGAATTCTGTACTCGTTCTCTTTCTCGGTTTCTTTCCTCTAAAGGCATTATTCACCAAACTTCCTGTGCTTACACATCACAACAGAATGGTGTCGCGGAAAGGAAACATCGTCATTTTCTTGATATTGCTCGAACGTTACTTATTCAGAGTTGTGCGCCATTAGCTTTTTGGGGAGATGCTATACTTACAGCATGCTATCTGGTCAATCGTATGCCTTCTTCGGTTCTTGAGGAGAAACCTCCAATTTCTGTTCTCTTTCCTGATAAGGACTTATTTTCACTTACACCTCGTCTCTTTGGTACAGTTGCCTTTGTTCACCGCTTGTCTCCAGGACTTGACAAGCTCTCTCCTAGAGCTATTAAGTGTGTCTTTGTAGGTTACTCTCGGACACAGAAGAGTTATCGATGTTATGATCCTATCAACGACAAGTACTATGTTAGTGCAGACGTTACTGTTAGAAAATCGGAAGCGGAAGCGAAAACATGGAAAAGATAATAAAATATGAACACAGCGGGATTTTACGTGGAACCCTACTCCGTGAGGAGCGGAATGAAACCACGGGAAAAGCCCTCTAAGGGGCGGATATTCTATTGAACTTTCTCAATGGATACAGGAGGTCTGGGGCTCCTTATATAGCTCCTCCAGAGCCTCCAAGTCCCAACACTGGACGATGTGGGACTAAACACTGGTTGGGGTAAATAGATCTCCTCCAGGATCCATTTACCCTGCTACAACACAATAGGCGCATACAACTTTATACTCCAACACTCCCCCTCAAGCTGGAGCATGAAATGCCCAGCTTGGACAAACAGAAGGATACTCAACTCAACGCTACAAGACACTACGGACAATATCAACCCAACGCGCACATGCTGCAGTCGAGGACGTTGCTTCTCATGCCGTGCAGGTGAGGAGGACGAACGGGCTGGAGTGTGAGTCAACTGAAGACCCGGAATCTGACAATCGAGTCTGAAACTGCGCCTGAAGTCTCCTCGTCGGAGAACTGGGTCTCTCCCATCTGGCTCAGAGAATGGTGCACTGCTCTGGTGTACCTATGATACCACATGAAAACCCTTGCCCTCAATGGCATAAGGAATGATCCTCTGCTCTGGAGTCCCTATGGCTCACATGAAAACTCTGGCCTGACAACTAAAAGAATGATGGGGACCTCTGACAATGATGGGAACATATGCTCATCTGAAAATGACCGCACACTCGCGCGTGTATGAAATTGGAGACTCGGAAACAATGATCGTCGAGTCTGAAACCGAATTGTAGAGTTTGATCAACTGACTGATCTGGAGACTGGCATCTGAATCTGGAATACAAGACCTGTGACTCTACATATATACTCCCCCTTTCTCCCATACTTGTCGGAAAAATGACATCGATAAAGTAGGGAGAAGACAAGATAAATAGGGGTAAACATGAATATCCACAGAAATTTCTTGCGACTTTTCAATTTTTTTATAAGCCGCCATTTTTTTTGACATTTTTTTAAGCCGTCCCGACCATTTTTTTTACGGCTTTTCTTTTTTTTCTTTTTTTTTGCAAAATATTTGCGTACGGTTTTTTTATTGTACGTGAATTTTTCTTTCATATATATATATATAACAAAAGCTCTTGACCCAACTGGCCCAACTCCCCTTTTTTTTCTCTTTTTTTAATGAGGCATCTTTTTTTTTCCGACCTCGCTTCTGTTTTCTTTTCACAACGCACAATACAATTTTTTTAAAAAAATACCGCAGGACCACCTTGGGTAATTAGCCAGCAACCATTTTTTTAAATACCACACGGCACCATTTTGGGGGCAAACCCCATTTAGGGTTTCCAAAGGCCCGCCGCCCCGATGGCACCTTCTCGATTTGGCACCGCCGCTTGTTGCTGGAGATGCCTCGATTGGAGAGCGCCTGGGATGCTGCTCGTCGCGCGCCTGGGATGCTGCTCGTCGCGCGCTGCTTGCACGATAGGGACTGATGCCGCCTAGGGCTGGATGCGCGCCGCCTTGGGCGCTGGAGATCCTTCTGTTGTGCCGCCAGGAGATCTCATGAGGGACGAAGGGAGGTGCGGCCTGGAGAAGACGATGGGGCGGCGACGCCTGGAGCACAAGGCCAGCCTGGGCTGGGCGAAGAGAGACACCCGAGAAGGTGCCTGACCTGGCGATAGGGCATGGGGCCCTTTCCCAATAGGAGATCGAGCACCGCAGGAGCTCTTGACAGCAGTCTGTGCGCACGGAGATGGTGGCGGCTTCGCCGCCGGATGTTCTTGGGAGCGCCGCCGGATCCTACAGGCGGTCTGTGTTGCTTTTTCAAGGGGAGGAAGTAGGTCGCCTCCAGGAAGATGCCTTGATATAGAGGATTTCTTGACAGCATATCTAGGGTTTCAATAATAAAAACCTAGCAATAATAGTATGTTACCGGATGATCTCGTGCAACAGATCTTGAACAAACATGATTAGGGTTTCCCACGAAACCCTAGAAAATATCCTGGAGAACCTCCTTGATGAATCACAACTCAAACAATTTTCGAATCTCGAATAACAATAAAGAACTTAAAAAAAACCTCGAGAAGCGACCCGCTCTGATACCATGTTAGAAAATCGGAAGCGGAAGCGAAAACATGGAAAAGATAATAAAATATGAACACAGCGGGATTTTACGTGGAACCCTACTCCGTGAGGAGCGGAATGAAACCACGGGAGAAGCCCTCTAAGGGGCGGATATTCTATTGAACTTTCTCAATGGATACAGGAGGTCTGGGGCTCCTTATATAGCCTCTCCAGAGCCTCCAAGTCCCACCACTGGACGATGTGGGACTAAACACTGGTTGGGGTAAATGGATCTCCTCCAGGATCCATTTACCCTGCTACAACACAATAGGCGCATACAACTTTATACTCCAACAGTTACATTTTTTGAGCCTGTTATGTACTTCTCCCCAGCAGGTGACAGATTGGTTTCTTCGTCCACATCCTCAGATAATCAGTGTTCCTCTACCTCCAAGTCTGGGTCAACCTGAATCCACTCCGCCATCACCACCACCACCACCACCACCACCTCAATATCACCCCATTCCATCATTCCCTAAGCTCTACACACGACGACCGTGGCCTGCTCAAGCTACAAGACAACCATCCACCACGCCTCAGGTATGCTCCGATGCGGCTACTAATGATGGGTTAGATAATGTACCGGTGCAGGAATCTTTGCTATAGGAGGTTGATCCGCCAGTCAGTACCGTGGATAATGATATTGATTTTCCTATTGCATTTCGAAGGCCGAAGAGGAAATGTATGTCCTATCCTCTTGCGTCTCAGGTATCCTTTCATCGTCTTACTGGTGATTTCCAGATGTTTGCAGCAGTTGTGTCTTCAGTAGAGATACCACGGACCTATCAGGAGGCTATAAAGATTGAGTGCTGGAAGTTGGCTATGGAGGAAGAGATGCGTGCTTTACAGTCTAGAGGGACTTGGACCCTGGTTCCTATTCCATCAGGCAAGGCTTTAAATGTCGGTTTCGGTCACCATTTCGGTATCGTCAAAACAGAATTTCGATGGAATTTCGGTGGAATTTCGACCGAAATTTCGGTCATTTCGGTCATTTTTTGTACTAGGACCCCCATATTTCGGTCATTTCGGTCGAATTTCGATTTCGACTGGATATCGATATTCGACAGAAATTCGACCGAATTTCGCTGAAATTTGAGGCCATGCCATCAGGTGCGTCTGTGGTTAGTTGCAAATGGTTGTTCACAGTTAAATATCATGCAGATGGCCGTCTTGATCGGTACAAGGCAAGACTTGTTGCACGCGGTTTTACCCAAACATATGGCGTCGACTACTTGGATACATTCTCACCAGTGGCTCGACACTCGACGCTTCGCATCCTTTTATCCGTAGCTGTGGTACGTGACTGGCTCATTTTTCAACTTGATGTCAAGAATGCATTTCTGTATGGAGATCTACTGGAGGAAGTCTACATGTAGCAACCACCAGGTTTTATTGCTGAGGGGGAGACTCACATGGTGTGTAGACTTCATAAGGCGATTTATGGCCTTAAACAGAGTCCAAAGGCATGGTTCCAAAAGCTCTCTCAGCTAATCGAACGATAGGGGTTCAAGAGATCTAATGAGGACCATTCGTTGTTTATTCAGAAGACTCTCAGAGGTACAGTTGTTGTCATGATATATGTTGATGATATTCTGGTTACAGGCAGGGAGTCGAGATGACCAAAGCCCTCTTGGGCAGTCAGTTTGTTACGAAGGATCTGGGTACCATACGATACTTTCTGGGGATAGAATTTGTGAGAAATGCACAAGGTATGGTGATGACCCAAAGGAAATATGTTACAGACTTGCTTGTTGAAACATGAATGATTGGATGCAGACCATCGAGCACTCCTATGGACCCAAGTATGAAACTGTATGACAATGATACTGAAGAGGTGGACAAAAGAAGATATAGAGAGATGATGGTTAAGCTTCTGTACATCACCATAACTAGACCTGATATTGCTTTTGCTGTAAGCCGTGTGAGTCAATCTATGGAGCAGCCTAGGCAAGTCCATATGGAAGCATTGTACATGATACTGAGATACCTAAAATCTTCTCCAGGCTCAGGTTTGCTATTTAGAAAGAACACAGATTTGTCCATTTCCGCTTGTGCAAACGCAGACTATGCAGGGTGCCCAAAGGATCGTAAGTCTACTTCAGGGTTTGCTATCTTTATAGGAAGCTCTCTGGTTTCTTGGAAAAGCAAGAAACAAACTGTTGTGGCAAGATCTAGTGCTGAATCCGAATATAGGGCCATGGCACAAGAAAGCATAGAAATGATGTGGGTTCAAGCAGTCCTGGAAGACTTGAATGTGAATGTCTCTTTACCCATGCAGCTTCAGTGTGACAATCAAGCAGCGTTGTTCATTGCCAATAATCCAGCATTTCACGAAAGAACGAAGCATATCGAGGTAGATTGTCACTACACTAGAGACATGATCCAGAAGGGCTTCATTTCCACTTCACATGTCAATTCAGAGGACCATACTGCTGATATATTTACCAAGCCATTGCTCAGAGGACCTTTCCATAGATGTTCTTCCAAGCTGAGCATGATAGATATCTGTTGGGAAACGTGAATGAGATACTCTATTCCATAGCCCTAGGCTCTCTTATATAGGAGAGTAGCCTATGGGTAAATTATATAAAGAGAATAATAAGAAAATAAAATAACAAAGAGATACAGTTATTCAATATGCGTCAACACTCCCCCTCAAGATGGAGCATAGATGTCAATCATGCTCAGCTTGGAAGCACACTTCTGAAATGGACCTCGTAACAATGCCTTGGTGAATATGTCTGCAGTCTGGTTCTCTGAAGTAACATGAGATGTGGCAATGAATCCTTTCTGAATCATATCACGTATGAAGTGACAATCCACCTCGATATGCTTGGTCCGCTCATGGAATGCAGGGTTGTTTGCAATAAATAAAGCAGCCTGATTATCACACTCCAAGTTCATAGGAAGTGGTACATCTAGGCATAAGTCTGTCAGCACCGCTTTCACCCACATCATCTCTGTAGTAGCCTGGGCCATAGCCCTATATTCGGATTCAGCACTAGATCTAGCTACCACAGTTTGTTTCTTGCTCCTCAATGAGACTAGGGCATCTCCAACATAGACAGCATACCCTGAGGTGGACTTCCTATCCTTGGGACATCCTGCATAGTCTGCATCTGCGCATGCTGAGATAGAAATCTTCTTTCCTTTCTTGAATAGCAGACCTGCACCTGGAGAAGATTTGAGATATCTAAGTATCATATGTATTGCATCCATATGCACCTGGCGTGGTTGCTCCATGAACTGGCTCACACGGCTCACTGCAAATGATATATCTGGCCTAGTGATCGTGACATATAACAGTTTGCCTACCAGTTCTCTATATCTTCTCCTGTCCACCTCCTCTGTGTCATCATCATACAGCTTCATGCTAGGATCCATTGGTGTCGTAGCCGGTCGACACCCTAGCATACCCGTCTCACTCAGTAGATCTGTAACATACTTCCTCTGTGACATGACTAATCCATACGGATTTCTAGCAAATTCCAGCCCCAGAAAATATCTAAGGACTCCCAGGTCCTTGGTGACAAACTCGGTCCCCAGCCTTTCCTTTGCCTGCTTGATGCCCTGGTCATCATCACCTGTAATCAAGATATCATCAACATAAACCATGATTACAATGATACCTCTCGCCGTCTTCTGTACAAACAAGGAATGATCAGCATTGGAGCGTTTATATCCTTGTTTCTCAAAGAGGTCTGACAGCTTCTGGAACCATGCTCTGGGGCTCTGCTTAAGGCCATAGATGGCCTTATGTAACCTGCAAACCTTGGAACACTCCCCCTCAACAGCAAAACCTGGTGGCTGTTGCATATAGACTTCCTCCTGCAAGTCTCCATACAGAAATGCATTCTTCACGTCCAGTTGATAGAGTGGCCAGTCTCTAGTAACTGCAACTGATAACAGGATCCGTAGAGTGGAATGACGCGCCACAGGGGAGAACGTGTCAAGGTAATCTACCCCATATGTCTGTGTGAATCCCCGTGCAACTAGGCGTGCCTTGTACCTGTCAATGGAGCCATCTGCATTGTGTTTAACTGTAAACACCCATTTGCAACTCACCGGGCTGACATCTGGAGGTATAGGAACCAAACTCCAGGTTCCTCTAGACTGAAGTGCCGCCATCTCTTCCTCCATTGCTAGCCGCCATCTGGAATCCTGCAAAGCATCATGGTGGTTCCGTGGAATGTCTGTAGCTGAAAGTGCCAATGCAAACGTCCTGAAGTGTCCAGATAGCCTCTCAAAAGACACAGCTGCTGATACTGGATATTTGGCACAGCTTCTCTTCGGCTTGCGTAGAGCGATTGGAACATCCAGATCCTCTGTGTTATCACCATGCTCCTGTAATGCATCCTGCTGAGAAATGTCGTCAGATCCATCAACATTAATATTTTCATTACATACCATAGGCGAGCTAGTTGACTGGTCAGGACCATGAGCTGGAGGAAGCCTGCGGGTGTAATGGAATGGTAGCGGGGATACTGTTGATGGTGGTGGCGGTGGTGGTGGCGGTGGTGGTGGCGGTGGTGATGGTGGTGACGGTGGTGTTGTTGGTGGTGCCATGAAAACGGTATCAGGAGATATAGGTGGTGGCTGCATGTTCCCGGATTCTGAAAAATACATAATAGATTCAAAAAATGTAACATCTGCACTGATCATATACCGCCGACGCACAAGATCAAAACACTTGTACCCCTTTTGAGTTCTGGAGTACCCCACAAAGACGCACTTGACAGCCCTAGGAGAGAGCTTGTCAGTACCAGGCGACAACTGATGGACAAATGCGACTGACCCAAACACACGAGGGGTAAGCATGAACAAATCCTTGTCAGGATAAATGAGTGAAAAAGGAATCTGTTCATTCAAGACAGACGAAGGCATGCGGTTGATAAGGTAACATGCAATAAGGACTGCATCACCCCAGTAGGAGTACGGAACATGACTCTGAATAAGAAGAGACCTTGTGACATCAAGAAGGTGACGGTGTTTTCTTTCAGCAACCCCATTCTGTTGAGATGTATGAGCACAAGATGTTTGGTGAATAATCCCTTTTGAAGAGTAGTAATTGGCTAGAATGTTGGTGCACAACTCTAAAGCATTATCGCTTCTCACACTCTTGACAGAAGTGGAAAAAACATTTTGAATTTCATTAAGAAAGTGGATAATAATATTTCCTGCTTCAGATTTATTTTTCATAAGAAAGACCCATGACGCTCTAAAAAAATCGTCCACAAATACAATATAAAACCTGTGTCCCTGATGATCGGGAACACGACTCGGACCCCAGACATCGACATGAAACAACTCAAACTTGGAGTTACTACTCCGACCTTGACTACTGGGAAAAGACGACCTGTGATGCTTTCCCAATTGACATGCCTCACACTGGATAGGTGTGTGAGAAAGACCATAGGGTAGAACTAGACGCAACTTCTGAAGCGGTAAATGACCAAAGCGCAGATGCCACAGGAGAGGAGATACTTGTCCAGCAGGAGAAGATGTGGTTCCAGCAAATGAGGTCTGGTTCAGTCGATAAAGGCCTCCTTGCTCATAGCCATGACCAATCACGTTGCCCGTACGGATGTCCTGAAAAATCAAAGAAGATGGATCAAAAATAGCTCGACAATGGACATCCTTCGTAATCTGACTAATTGACAATAGATTCATAGAAAAATGCGGTGCATGTAGGACATTCTTGAGCTGCATAGAAGATGTCAATCTAATCTCCCCCTGACCCGTGATAGGGGAGTGTGTGCCATTGGCAATCACTACTGTCCGTCCTGGAGGAATCTGAGTGTATCCGTAAGTAGGCTCTGGTCGCCACATAGATGATGTGTAGCGCCAGAGTCCATGATCCACGGCAATGTATCAGACCTACTACTGTGGAGTGCAAGTGTACTACCTGAAGTACTAGTAGAGGCAGAGGCAGAAGCAGCAGCATCAGTATGACTCTCTGTAGTCGGTGCTGGACCTGATGGTGGGATAATGCCCCTGAGGCGGGCAACTAGATCATCAAATCGTTGATCCAGTGTAGCAGCAGATGGGGGCTCTATCTGCTCAGCGGCTCGTGCAGATGCAGGGAATCCATGCTTTGAGTAGCATGTGTCTTCAGTATGTCCGACTCGGTGACAATATGAGCATGTTGGCCTAGTGCGGCCACCCCTTCCACGAGGAGTACGTCCACGGCCCTGGTGATGAAAACCACGGCCTCTGTTGGCCGCCATAGCTGAGGGATTCTGACTCGCGGCTGCTGAAGGTACTGTGATCCTACTCAATCTGTGAAAAGCTTCCTCCATGGGAGGAATAGTCGAGTCTGCCAAAATCTGTGAACGTGCTGTCTCATACTCTGGATCAAGTGCAGCGAGAAACACACTCACCATCGTCGCATTCCTGTATGTCTTCTGCTGTTCTGGCGTGGCGGTAAGAGGCATGAAGCTATAAAGCTTCTCAAACATCCCTCTCAATGATGTATAGAGAGAATGTAAAGGACGGCCGTTCTGCTTTATTGTGAATATATCATGTTGTAGTTGCAGGATCTTCGTCTCGTTCTTCGCCTGAGAATATGTCGCTGCCAGGATATCCCACATGTCTTTGGCTGTGGGTTGATGTAGAATGTCATTGGCGATTTCAATAGCCAATGTGCCAGATAGCCACACCTTGGCATATGCATCATCAGCCTCCCATGAGGCATGAATTCCAGTCTTCTCTGCAGGCTCGGGCTCGGTAAGAATGTGCTTCTTACCTGTAGACTTCATCATACTCATGAACTGCATTGCCCACAGTTCATAGTTCGTACCATCCATCTTGACAATGGGCGCTGGACCACGAAATGCGCCAATAGACGGGATATCTGCCTTGCTGTCTGACATACTGGAGACGGAAGACTGGAGCGACTGAGAGAAGATAATCTTTGTCTACAATGACATAGACGGGATTAGTTGCGTGTGTAGACTTCAAGCAACTAATCCCATGTAGATCAGGATGTGTGCCCTAGGGGTATTGGGGATTAGGGCACGTAGGCACGTGCAAGGAGCACGCGCGCACGCACTTGGAGGATCACGCGCGCACTCGAGCACGCAACTGGAGGATCACGCGCGCACTGGTGCACGCAACAATGCGCGTAATAGTGCGCACAGTCGCACAGGGGCGGTGCGCACGGTGATATGCGAACAAGGGCACCGCAGGCACGGCGATGCGCGCACAGGCGCGAGACGAAGACCAGGTCTCTTTTCACGCGCGCACAGGCACGGCGATGCGCACTGGCGTGAGGCGATGCGCACACAGGCGCCGGCGATGCGCGAGATGCGCGCACAGGCGCGAGACGCTGCGCGCACAGGCGCGAGATGCGATGCGCGCACAGGCACCGACGCGAAAACGGTCGGAGAGGATCGCCGATCGGCTAGGCGGCGCCGATTCGAGAGTGAGGGAGAAGAGAGGCCGGCGGGTGGGGTGTTAGGGTTAGGGTTTCGAGAACTCCGGTCTAGGAACGTCGCTCTGATACCATGTTGGGAAACGTGAATGAGATACTCTATTCCATAGCCCTAGGCTCTCTTATATAGGAGAGTAGCCTATGGGTAAATTACATAAAGAGAATAATAAGAAAATAAAATAACAAAGAGATACAATTATTCAATATGCGTCAACAATATCTATGCTCCATCTTGAAGGGGAGTGTAGAGGTTTACGTTATGTCATGATGTACCGTTATGTATTTCTTATTTTCCCTTGTCTATTTATGTAATTTACCCAAGGGTTATCTCTCTATATACGAGTCCCTAGGGCTATATGGAATAACAACGAAGTGTTTTGCTCTAACAGTATTAAAGCGAAGTTTGACGTTGACTAGAGGATGTGACAACATGTATTTTGTATCATTCTCAGGCTTAGATTCATAATTAAGATCCCTTCGGATAGTCTCCTTTCAACCTTCTTGGTTATTCTTCGTCATCTCTTAACTGACTCAATATCCTAAACCTCACATCTTCTAATTGCACCCACTCCAATGGCAAGCTGGTAGTGCAATGTGTCTACAACCCAAAAAGATCATGGTTCAAATCCCCCCTTGTGGGGGTTACGTTAGGTAGTCGACATCCAACATAAAATATAGTCAGATCTTTCAACATGAATTTGAGCAAGAATCCTTGTAGCTGACCCTACTTGTAGTAGGAAAAGGCTTCACCATTTTTTTCACATCTTATAATTGGTGCATCAACCGACCTCCTTCGCAAATGACCCAACAATCTTAAGCAGTTCTCTCTCATCTTATCCTCTATCAGAGCTAAATTAACTTTCCTTCTGATAAAACATGTTTGTATTCCTCAGAAATCGTAAAGGATTCTTTTAGCGGCGACTACTAGTGAGATTGTGCAAGGAGGCACGCTAGCAAAAATGATGGTTGAAATTCAAATCAAGGGGTGCATCATATTTCATGAAACCCTTCAATGGAGAGAACGACTTCACCTTATGGCAACAGTGGGTGAAGAATATACTTATACGAGA
Source organism: Ottelia alismoides (assembly GCA_037367405.1). Lineage (NCBI taxonomy): Eukaryota > Viridiplantae > Streptophyta > Magnoliopsida > Alismatales > Hydrocharitaceae > Ottelia > Ottelia alismoides. The sequence goes on along the minus strand of JAZKJV010006971.1, from coordinate 326,026 downwards.
AGGGCTTTTGAAAGCTCTCAAGACAGTAGAAACAAAGCCAAAAAAGTTAAAAGAGGAGGAATGGAAGGGGATGAGGGATCTCGAGAACAATAGAATTAACTATTACTTGCAAGCAAGACTCTTCGTGAAGTCATTGGTCTTGCTGATTCAATGGGGGGTCTTCGACCTAGAAAGGTAGTTGCGGGGGTGCCACGGGAGTCACCAAGGATTCACAAGTCTTCGACTTATGGAAGAAGCTCTATGGACGATACTAGTCCAACTCTTTGACTAATTATTAAGAAGAAGTTGTATGGTAATGAGACATAATTAGAGATGCACTTGAATAAGGTCAACAAAATTCCGATGAACGCGATTACACTTGAAGGAAGATTGAGAAAGTAGTATTTCTCTTCAAAGAGGAAGATAATGAACTAATCTTATTGAATTCTCCTTTTTTATGAATATGATGTGATGACACTACTCTATAAAAACCATTACATTGGATACAACAATTACTTTAGTAGTTATGAACAAATCTCGAGGAGATGAGACAACACAAGATGGTTATGTGTCGATGACAGAGAACAAACATTTTAAATCAAGGTAGATGTGCTTTAGAAGTTGAACGAAGTCACACGATCCTATTAGAGCTTATATTATGGTAAGGAGGGTCATAAGAGTGCTTATTGTCCAAGACAAAAGGAGAAAGGTGTGTACCTCACTATTAGGGAACCGAGCGATCTCTTTCTTTCTCAGGAAGAAATCACAAAGAATAGAAGAAAGCACAGACAAGGAGGTCAAACAACTGGCTTGTGCCCGATTTCCGAACTACTGTCTCAAACTCAAACTAAGTGGATTTTACCCAATAAGTGAGGGTATTTACTCTGATGTTCCCGAGAATATTCAGTTTTTGACACGTAGAGGGGGTGGAAGGGGTTTCAGATTCGGGTTGGATGATTGGTTAGAGTAAGGCACTTTATGAGACGAGTTCCCCCGCCTGTTCGCTCTGGCGGTAAATCAACATGCATCTCTAGCAGACACCTGGTTAGACGATTCGTGGACTCCTATGTACTGAGGGAATTTAGTGGATCAGAGGATACAAGACTTAGCGCAGATGACAAATTGTGTTAGCAGGGTTAGTTGTCCAACAGGGGGGAGGGACACATGGATGTGGATGGATGGCCACTTCTAGGTGCGAAAGGCGTATAAGGCCTAATGTTCGACCACAATTTTTGTTCCGAGGATTTATACATGGGATTGAACGTGTATTTGGTCATGGAAGGTGCCCTCTCGAGTTAAGGCTTTCTTATGGCTCATGAGAAGAGGATGTGTTATGACAGGGGCTGGAAGAGCTCTATGATTTCAGGGAGTGGTTGCGAGATACCTGCGATGTGAGAAGATGGTGGAAGAATTTAACCACATTTTTTCTTGTGAGGGTTTGAAGTGGGTCTGGGACGATGTGGGGATCTCCAGACTCTGTCTGGAGCATATGGAGTCATTTTGGGACTCGATTGTTGACGACTGGAGAGGTTCGGATAAAGCAAGGCAAAGGGATTGCTTTGGTCCATATGGCTGGCTAGAAACATGGTTATTTTTATCCATGAGCGTTTTTATATGGAGAATGTATTGGCACATACTAAAATTTTGCATGAAGTTTGGCCCTTGCAACACTTTGTAATTTTTACGTTTGTGAATTAATTTGGAAGTTAGGGTGCACATCTTCACGATGTACACCCCATTTATTTTCTAAAAAAATGTACGGGAGAGTTGTTCGTGTGCTTAAAAGAAACGAAGGGATTCCGGATGGTTTCTGGACTCGACATATTCACATATGTGTGCTCTTAGCGAGCATTTCAATAAATACCGAGCATGGATGAGAAAATAGGATAGCAGATGGAGAGATTTATCACTGTTAAGGAGTTAGATCACTGCATTTAGATGGAACCATATGAACTGTGAAAGGTGTCAGACATATGTCTACAACAAAAAGGAATCTGATTTTGCTGGAAATGATCGAGTTACGAGGATATCGAGATTCTATTGGAGGAGTTCTTAGAGTGAGCAGAGGAGCAAGCGTGATGATGCAAAAACGAGAATGTCGAATATGGTGTACATTCTTGGAAGGTCATGGCATGTGATGTAGTTTTACTTTTTTCCCAGATAAGCAATATGAGAAAAAAGAGCAACATGTTGTTGCATCTTTAATGCGGGAATGCACAAGAAGGAGAAGCGAGGAGATTTGCTTTGTCAGAGGACAATATCATACTCTAGTCATGAGATATATAGCACGGCACTGAATTTTGTAGGTGTGACCAAGATGCGATAAATTGAGGGCACCTAAAGATGGGTGTGACACTCGGAAGCGATGAGTTTTTTGAGAGGAACTTGTAAATGATGTGGATGGATCAGTGCACACTCAAGATATAAAGGTTGTAAATTGTAATGGAAATTAACTCAAGGGGGGAGTGTTAGGACTATGATTTAAATTATCAGGATAGAAAGTTATAAAAAAATTATACTCTTCATTCTTACAAGATTTAAATTTTATTCCATATAAGGTCCTTATATGTCACTGGTGAGGAGATGTAAGTTTTTGGATGTTGAGCCCGTTAAGAAAGGGCGAGGAAGGCTCAAGAAGTGTTGGAATGAGACTATACGAAGGGATCTTAGTTTTTTGGATCTAAGCTCGAGAATGACCCAGGATAGATTTGAAGGCAAAGAATCCATGTAGCCGACCCTACTTAATGTGGAAAAAGGCTTTGTTGTTGTTGTATAAGGTCCTTTTATGATTGCACTATGGGCCTCGTACTTGGGTTATATATAGAAGAATAGATGCATTACCTCCACACCACAACACGAAACAGCACATCTTTATGTTTTTCTCTCCGGTCATTGTGAGTTGATGTACCACTATAATATTGTCTTCGCATGTTTTCATGGTTGTTGAATAGCATCTGCTTTTCTTGACAATGTATCCATCTGGTGATTGTAAATTTGACTATTAGTTTTCAAGGTTATCTTTATATGAAACTACAGTTATGGGAATCGGAAATGTGCAAGATAGTATTAAACTTGCCAGTGATCCCTTTCTAAGATTTTAGGGTAAAAATCTAGATTTATTTTTTTTACCACTTTCTTTTTGTGTATGAACGTTCAAACAAGGAGGGATTTCATCTCAACGAACTCTGATTCACAAACTTTGTACATTATATATGTGATCTTTGCCACAAATGGTTTATATGTATCTTTATGATAAATGCAGATTCTTGTGAAAATATGGTGATCGAAAACTGCTACATTTCTGTTGGGGACGATGGGATTGCAATAAAAAGTGGCTGGGATCAGTATGGTATTGATTATGGCCATCCATCTACCAACATTATTATTCGGAATCTGACTGTTCGTTCAATGGTTAGGTAAGTTGGCTTTTAGAAGGCGCTAATAATTTGGCTCCATTGTTATGGTTGCTTATAGAATAAAAAATAGGTTACTGTGTAGTTGAATGAACATAGTTGTCAATGCTAGCATTTTTACTCGATTTTACAAATTATTTTGAGTGTACATTTTTTCATACTCATTGTGCATATTTTCATTTGTACGGATTCTGGAAGTTGCACTAATCTTAACATGTTTCTTTTGTGGCCTCACATTATACTTTTTTGTGTCCATTTAATCCACTCACGCTAGTGGCCTTCTCTGATGTCTTCATGTCCCTGCAAATTGAGAGGTTAACATGTCATGCAATGTGCTAGGCTCGGTAATTTCGGAGGTCTGGAATGTCTCCCTTGGGATTCGAACCCGGATCCTTTAAGGTGTAGGAACACTGCACTACCACCAGACCACTCCTTGGGTTCTAATGTGATAGGCATTAAATTGTTGTTAACATGATTTTATTTTTTGCATTCAAATATTTTGTAATGATGTTTTTGAGAATCATTCCAATGAGATGTTTAAAATATGCTGTGAGGACTACCTTTTAACCGTACTAAAATAACTGATCGGAAATATGGACGCTTTGTTTACTTATATTTTAACAAAATTTGTATAAGCATATGCACACGTGTGCATCAGACTTGATACATTTGGAAGTACGCTGGAGTTCTTTATGCATTTCATATTGATTTTACAAGGCTTGGTTAGTAATAGGCGTGAAATAATCCTGCATTTGTTTTTATGAAAACTTTAAATGAAGTGGAGATTTTCCTAAATCCTTGAAAGCCAACATTCTTGTCCATTAGTTAATGATCCAAGGGATGCAATGAAATTGCAATATAAGAAAATAAGTTTTTTTGAGGAAAAAGAGGGTGTGATGTTGAGGAGATGCCCACTCCTAAGTTTCTATATATTCACATTTTATATCAAAAAGTAGTTACAAAGACCAAAATATCTTTATACTGCTTGCATGCTCTATAACATTTTCATGTACATTCTCTCTTCACAGAAGTTATTATGATTCCACCACGCAAGCCACATGGATAAAAAAATAGCTGCCACCCATACCTTAGTAGGACAGCTCCCTTTCCACAAAACATCCAACGAATCCCCAAACACAACCCAATCCGCGGTCGATGCCAACTCGATTTATCATGTTGCCCACACCTCCCTTGCAATCATGCAACCGAAAAAAAGGTTCTGAATGTCCTCATCAGCCGCATCACACCTCTGGCACGTGCGGCAACACTTGGGAAGATCTTGGCCCTCTTCAGCAGTCAAAAAGTGATCCCTTCGTAGAAACCAATTAAATATCCTTACCGTAGAAGGACCTTCTACCTCCGGATGTCAGTAAACCTATCCGAAGTGCTCGCTAGATCAAAGACCATCATTGTATACAAGACCTTGTATGCAATCTGAACAGTAAAATGTCCATCAACCTAAAATCAGTGGTTCACAATGTCATGAAAACCGTCGCACATTGGCAGTGCCTTTGGAAGACAAAAAAACTTTGCAATAAGCATGAGGTATCTAAGCTCTCCAAACGACAAACTTGAAACCATGGAACAAATATCGAGGTCTTAAGTTGATGTTGGGCATGGATGAGCTAAATGAAGCAAATTTTTTCTTTCAAAGCACTATTTGCTTGTTATGGATGCTAAGCCATCATCGAAGATCTAATTTTTCCTTGTGCTTATTGACAAGAAAAAAACTATTGAAAGATAAACGTGTTGCGGATCACTTGATACTAACGAGCGATAGCTGTGAACTATCACTTGTTATTGACATGATATATTATCTTTATTGCTAGCATGGTGAGACCATGATTCATTTATCCTCCAAGTATGCCTTTGCTTGTAAAGGATGGGAGATCAATAGTCTTGATTTTATAAATTCTAGGGATTTTTACACCATGAAACCAATTTTTTTTTGTAAATTATCTTCTCAATCATGCATACTTCGTAAGTGTTTTAAAATAAGAAATGCGGAAGCATATCAAAGAAAATAGAATGAGCATTTGAGGAACACCGGGATTTTACGTGGAACCTTACTCCCTAAGAAGTGAGATGAAACTACGGGAGAATGCCTCAAAGGGCTCATCGTTCATTGAACTTTCTCATTGGATACAGGAGGTCTGAGGCTTCTTATATAGCCTCCTTAGACCCTCCAAGTCCCAGCACTGGTAGATGTGGGATTAAACATTGGATGTGGTAAATAGATCCTAGAGTGATCCATTTACCCATCTTACATATGACACATATACTCCAACACTCCCCCTCTTGTACAAACTGAAAGAAATATCAAACTCACGATACAAGACACTACATACAATATCAACTCAACGCGCACAACTGTCAGCTGCTGTCGAGGACGTTGCTTCTCATGTCATGCAGGTGAGGAGGACAAACGGGCTGGGTATGAATCAAACTGAATCTCCTCGTCGGAGAGCATGTGCTTTGTAATGTGCATGTCAGAGTCACTGTAACTGGAAATGAGTCTCCATTTGGAGAACTTTCGCCCGTCACAACATGTGGGCAAATGCTCCATCTCTGGAAGGGATGAACTGAAAAAGCTGTAGAGACATCCTCGTCGAAGTCCACCGTCGTTGTAGAATGGAGTATGAAAAGTTTCCTCATTGGAGAATTGGGTCTCTCCCATGCTGGCTCAGAAAATGGGATCTCTACTTTGGAGTCCCTATGAAACCACATGAAAACCCTAGCCCACATAGTATAGGGAATGTGATCTTTACTCTGGAGTCCCTATGGAACACATGAAAACGCTGAGATCAAAAACAAAGATGGGGACTACAACAAATGATGGTAAACATGTGCACATCAAACTGAAGACTCAGAATCTGAACGCCGAGTCTGAAAAAACTGTAGAGTCTGAAAATCTGGCTGGCCTCTGATATCTGAATCGAGAATATGGAATATCTGACAATGCGGCCTGTAGCTCTACACAATATTCCCCCTTTCTCCTATACTTGTAGAAAACAATGACACCAACAAAGTTGGGAGAAGAAAAGATAATGGGAGAAGAAAATCCAATAAGCCGATCAACTTTTTTTCGGCTTTTCAAATCATTCATCATTTTTTGACACTTTTTTGGGAAAAGTTTTTAGTATGTTTTTTTGTGCGAACGCCTTCTCTTTTTTTAACGGCTATTACCTTTTTTTAAGCCGTCTTTTCCTTCTCATTTTCCGCGTACGGTTTTTTTATCGTACACACCTTCTTTCAAAACAAATTCATTTTTCAGACACATGTCCCCATTGGGCCAAAACATTGCAGCTCTTTTTTTAAATGGTGCTGCAACCCACCTTCTTATTCTTCTTTTCCCTTTTTAAATCACAGCCCCTCTGCTCTCTCTCTCTCTCTCTCCTTTTTTCACATTTTTTCCTTTAAACAGAACACGATCCACTTGCCCCCCTTTTTATTTATGGTTCGCATTTGTGATCCCCTTTTCCTCCTGAAGGACCTCAACCCCCGACAGGGGCTCTTTTCTTGCCGTCGCCCCCGACAGGGCATCTGGTGCTGCACGTCGCCCCGATGATGGTTTCTGCTACTGGGAGCTCGAGGGGCCTCTGCCTGGAGATCTGCAACGAGGTGGGTGGCATCGTTTGTGCGTGAAGAGGTATTCCTCCTCCTAGAGAGTTCTCTGCATGGAGGGTTAGGGCTCGCCGTCGGAAGATCGAGCTTTACTATGGAGCTCTGCCTGGAGCATATAAGGGTAGTGATTCGGCTGGGAGGAGCATGAAGATCGACATTGGAGAGTGCACCGCCTAGACTTCCTGGGGCTGCTTCATCGCGTCTCCTAGACCTGTGGTTAGAGGGGTGAGCGGCGCATGCCTTGGTTCCTCACTTGGGATCACGGTGGCAGTAGGAGCGTGCTGATAAAAGAGGAGTTGTGCCTCCGATCATGAAGAGATGCTCGTAGGGAGGGACACCTATCTGGAGGAGCGCGAAAGGCGGTGCCGCTGTTGCTGTTGCTTTCGAACGCAATGGGAATCGCAGTGGAGGAGGCGCGTGGGATGCGGCTGAGGATTGGGGCTGCCGCCTGGAGGAGCTTAATGGCAATTATGGTTTGGGATCGACAAAGTCATAGCGCCTGGATGCTGTAGGGACTTTGTGGTCAGTGCCGCCAAGGAATCTGCTATGCAAAAACTCGAACGAATCCAGAACCGAATCTTGGAGTTTGCGCAACCAATGAGATAATTGCAGAAACCCTAGAACAATAATTTAATCGAGCAGTAGAAGAACATGAATAATCTTCAAGAATAAGTTAGAATCGAACTTCTTGATAATCGAATCTCGAACCAAAACAAATAACATAATGAAAACCTCGAGAATTGAACTTACTCTGATACCATGTTAGAAAATAAGAAATGCGGAAGCATATCAGAGAAAATAGAATAAACATTTGAGGAACACTGAGATTTTACGTGGAACCATACTCCCTAAGTAGCGGGATGAAACCACAGGAGAATGCCTCAAAGGGCTGATTGTTAATTGAACTTTCTCATTGGATACAGGAGGTCTTGGACTTCTTATATAGCCTCCTTAGACCCTCCAAGTCCCACCACTAGTAGATGTGGGACTAAACATTCGATGTGGTAAATGGATCCTAGAGCGATTCATTTACCCATCTTACATATGACACATATACTCCAACAACAATTATTACTTAAAACATGCAAGCAAACTCGTTAACTCTTATACTATGGACCCTGTTGTTAACTTCCATCTATTTGACCATTAAATGTACCAGATTCCATCAAGAAAATGTCTACATTACACTTCTCCTCATCTTCCTTCCCTCCCAACACTGCTCGACTTTATCCCTCCTCCTCAATGTTGACCCACAATTCCCATCACTACTCCAACCTCCAGCCCCCCTCCTCAGCACCAACTGACATCCATCCCACCCCTCTCAACGTTGCCCCAACCTTCTCTCCCCCCTTGGGGGTTCCCGACGCCGCCCTTAACCCTCCTAGTGGAGTAATCTCCACCTTGTCATTCTTCGAGTCGTCCGCTAGCTCGAATTGAGGCCACGATCTTTTATGTTCTGGTGTGTATTGGATTCCAGGCGAGAAAGCAACCGTCCATTTTCCTCTTCTTCCTTCATTTTCTTATTCTTCCTTTCTTTCTCCGTTATAGATCCTTTCTCTTTTTGTTTCTATCGTAGTGTGATTAAAAACCCCCAAATCCAATCTGACGATCACCCTCACTTCCAGTCCACCTCGCCTTATTCTACCTCATCACAACCTTTCCGCTCCAGCCTATACATGGTTGGAGATCTTTGGCTTTGTTCTACACTTACGACCAGGAGCTCGACCTCCCATTGATTCCCTTGACCCATTGGGCCGAGATGCTATTACTCGAGCGCCTCCTTATTATCTCGTAGTTGTTGTCTTAGGAAGAACGACTTGGAGATTCCTTGTGTTTTCCTGCAGTTGCTTCCTCTGCATCAGTCGAAGAAGGATGAGGAGAACCTTCATTTCACATCCAGGACCATCCCTTTGACATGGCTTGATAGAATCGGTGCATCCTACCATGCATCAACTTCCCTTTCGCCTTCGTGCACCAATAGCAGGCTGTTATTCCTCATCGAGCATCGCTCTTTATCGATCTTCAACGCCTCAGCCACTGGAGCTTAGTCCTTCGTCAAGTTGCACACCGGATCTTCGTCGTCGAGGAATGTGCTTCCACCTCTGTTGGGTTTTACCTGAATGGAAAGGATGAAAAAATATGAAGAGGAGAGAAGGAAGGGGAGAGATGGAAGAAAAATCCATTGTTGATTTTGGTGTGGTTTGATTAACTCAGCTTTAACCCAAACAAGTTGACTCAAGAAGAGTCAGATTAACTGTAGGTTTAGTGGTGTTAAATGGATGAAGTTTGCGGGGTTAGGTGATAATTATGAAGTTTATAGGGCCGAGAATGTAATTTACGAAGTTTTTAGGGTTCGTGGTGTAAAAATCCTTAAATTCTACTATGGAAGAATTTTTGTGATATTTTCTATCTGAAAATTGCGTTATAGAATTTTCTTCTAGTGTTATTTGACGTGACTTTGTAGATTGTAGAGATATTTCTATATTCTCTTTGTACTTCTTTATTTTATTTTTTTTGTATCTATCTTATGTAATTTACCCATAGGTCTCTCCTCTATATAAGAGACCCTAGGGTTATCAATAATAAATATTGTTAGAAAATAGGAAGCGGAAGCGGAATCAGAAATAAAGATAAAGAACATGGAGAACAAAGATTTTTATGTGGAACCCTACTCCCTAAGGAGCGCGACGAAACCACAGGAGAACGCCTTAGAGGGCTGGTGTATCTATTGCACTTTTCTCAGTGGATTACAGGGATGTAGGGCTCTATATATAGCACCCACGGTGTTTCTACATCCCACAGGTGGTAGATGTGGTACTAAACTCTAGATGGGGTAAATGGATGTCTCCAGGATCCATTTACCCATCTCCCATGCATATGGCGCACAACCAAATACTTCAACACTCCTCCTCAAGCTGGAGCATGCGATGCTCAGCTTGGACAATCAGAAAGAAACTCAACTCACGCTACATGGCACTACAGACAATATCAACACAACGCGCACAACTGTCGGCTGCTGTCGAGGACGTTGCTTCTCATGACGTGCAGGTGAGGAGGACGAACGCGCTAAAGTGTGAATCAACTGAATCTCCTCGTCGAAGAGCATGTGCTCTGTACTGCGCCTGTCAGAGTCACTGCAACTGAAATAAGTCTCCTCTTCGGAGTACTCTGGTCGCTAGAGAATGGAGTCTGAAAGAAGTCTCCTCGTCGGAGAACTGGGTCTCTCCCATCTGGCACAAAGAATGGTACACTACTCTGGAGTACCTATGATACCACATGAAAACCCTTGCCAACATGGCATAGGGAATGGTCCTCTACTCTGGAGTCCCTATGGCTCACATGAAAACTCTGGCCTACAAAAACAAGAAAGGACAGGGACCTCTGAATTGATGGCATATGTGTGCTCATTTAAAAAGACCGCATACGCGTGCGAGTCTGAAACTGGAGTCTCGGAATCTGACGTCGAGTCTGAAATCAACTGAACTGTAGAGTCTGAACATCTGGCTGGACTACAATCTCTGAATCTGACATCTAAATCTGAACAAGACATGTGACTCTACACTAATACTCCCCCTTTCTCCCATACTTGTCGGAAAACAAAGACATCGATAAAGTTGGGAGAAGATAAGATAATGGGGAAAATATCACATAGCCGATCACAAAACATTTTTTTCTGGCTTTCAAACATCATTTTATCATTTTTTAAACATTTTTTAAGCTGTTGACATTTTTTATATGGCTCCCCCTTTTTTATACTGCGTACGGCTTTTCTTCTCGTTTTTTTGTATGTGCCCCCTTTTCTTTCATCCATTTTTTTAAAACCAAAATCTCTTGGTCCAATTTTGGCCAAAAAAATATGCATCATCCCTTTTTTTACGGCCGTGCTTCCCCTTTTTTCTTTTTTTTTTCTTTTCTCTTTTTTTAACACAAGGCCTAACATTGCCCCCTTCCCTTTTTCTTAGGTCATGGCCCACTTGGGCTCTAGAGTTCTCACTAAATTTTTTCAATCGGTTTTTTAATCGAAGCCGCCCAAATAGGGTTCCCAGTTGGGAACCCCATCCATGGAAAGCCAACTGCCGCCACCTTGAGGGCCCCCCCGTATGGGGCTCGGTCGCTGCTGGAGAGGAAGGAGAATCGCTGCCTGGAAGTCGCGCGGCTGGGGCTTGCCAAATCTGGAGCATCACGCGCAAGGAGGAGGAGACGAGCGCGCGCGGGGAGCACCTCCCACTCAAGGGTTGCACGTCGGAGGGTTGCGCCGCTCCACCGCTTGGAAGATGAAGGCAAGGGAGGTAGGCCTCCGCCTTGGGATTCACTGCCAACAGGGAGACTCCCAGATCGGGAGCTCATGCCAGCGAGGAGATTCGCCTCCGCCTGGAGGTGTTTGGAGGGAGAAGGCGCGACCGGTCAATGGATGTCGCCTGGGATTAGGGCATCTGCGCTGCCGAGTATTGAGGGAGAACCTCGCGCCGCCTGTGCGAGGGAGGTGAAAGCGGAATCGAGCACCGCCTGCGATGGACTGCTGTGCCATGGCAGGGGTGCACCTGCATTGAAGATGAGGTTGTGGATGGGTGCGCAGTGCCTAGGCGACAGGAGGAAGGAAGGCCTGGAACAACATCGCCCTGAAGAATATAGCCTGGAGGTTGCTGCCGCCTCTGCGAGAGATCACGGTTTTGCGATGATGTGCGACACGGCCTGGATATGCGGCTGCGCCTACGAACACTGTGCCCTGCATCTGCGCGACTCTGATAGAGTCAAAGGGGCTCTATGCCGGAGGAAGGTCTGATGCATGGTTGGCAGGAGCTTGGAAATAACATGCTGGAGATGAACAGAGATTTGGGTTCTAGATTAGAACCCTAGAACTTGGATGTCAACCAGAGGCTTGAAGAATCAAACCCAACAAATTTAGGGTTTCTTTGAAAAACCCTAGAACCTCTCGAATAAGAATTATATCGAATAATGCATGAATAATTTTTAAGAACAATCGAATCTCGAATAAAACAATGAATCATAAAATCCTCGAGAATCGAACCTGCTCTAATACTATGTTAGAAAATAGGAAGCGGAAGCGGAATCGGAAATAAAGATAAAGAACATGGAGAACAAAGATTTTTACGTGGAACCCTACTCCCTAAGGAGCGGGATGAAACCACGGGAGAATGCCTCAGAGGGCTGGTGTGTCTATTGCACTTTTCTCAATGGACTACAGGGGTGTGGGGCTCTATATGTAGCACCCACGGAGTATCCACATCCCACAGGTGATAGATGTGGTACTAAACTCTGGATGGCGTAAATGGATCTCTCTAGGATCCATTTACCCATCTCCCATGCATATGGCGCACAACCAAATACTCCAACAAACCACTTTTATTTTTCGCCCAACATGGTATCAGAGCCATGATCCTAGACCGGAGCTCCATACCGAACTGGGAATGGTATGCAAAATGGGAATGAGATACTGAACTGCCCTTGGGAATGAGATACTGGACTGCTGCGCACGTGCCCTTGGGAATGAGATACTGAACTGCAAAATGGGGAACCTCCGAGGGCTTGCATGCAATTGACCCAGAGGGTCACGTGCGTAACACGTGACCCCTGGGGTGATGACTCTGATGACGTTCCCCCGCCACATGCCTCGCACGTGAGGCGGGGGCCTCGGGCTACGTGCCCGGCGGCGAGGCGGAGGATGGTGGTCCGGCAGAGGAGGGGCTGTAGCTTCGAGTCCCGGCGAGGCGGTCGAGGACCGATGCTTGGTGGAGGAGCACCGGTAGCGAAGACGGTCGGCGGGGTCGAAAGGGTGCTCCTGACGAGCGTGATGAGGGAGGAGGACCTGTGCAGGCTAATGGCGTCGAAGCGGAGGGCCGACGGTAGTGGACGTGTTGCCGAGGCTGATGATCGTGGCGGAGGTGCTCCGATGGAGTTGTCCTGCGGTAGTCGAGGCGTTGTCGAAGTCGAAGATGAGGCGAGCGGCGTTGAACGGCGATGTAGAGGTTGAAGATGATAACTGGGCTCGACGGCGGTCGAAGGGGGCCGGAGCAGAGACGCGCGCGGAGGCGTGACAACGACCAGGGAGGTCGGATCTCGTCGAGGAAGAGGGACCTACGGCCTGTCACCCCGTAGGTCCTCTGTCGCTGTGCAATCGGCGGATGAAAAGCGAGGTGCGGCGGAGAAACTCTTTAAATAGGGTGTCGGATGGTGCCGGAGATGGAAGGAGATCGGGGGCGATTTGGGGGATCGGCGATGGATTTGACGAAGGTTCGGTGATGGAAGGTGGCGATGGGTGAAATCGTCGAGGGGGTGATCGCGGGGCGGCGCGAGATTCGCGGGATCAGTCGAGGGATTCGTGGGGAAGGGGATATGACGAGGCGGCGGCGCGAGATTCGCGACGAAAGCTTGGAGGCGGCGGAGGTACGCGGCGGTGGCGGCGGAGCTCCCAAAGGGGAAAGGAGCTGAGGGGGACGACGCGTGCCGGGCCGTCCGATCGGCCGAGATCGGACGGCCCAGCGAGCGACACGTGGCGAAGTGTGGGTGCAAGGAGGGCGCACGTGCAGAGCACGTGCCTTGAAGGCACGTGCGATGCACGCGCGTCTCTTATTTTTATTTTTTATTTATTTTTTTTTATAAAAACCGATATATGATAAGCCCAAAAAAGGCTGACACGTGGCGGCACCAGGTGCTGCCACGTGTCAGCACCAGAAAATTCAGACATAAAATACCTTGTAAAATCAAGAAGAAATAGTAAATGACCTCGGATCAGAAAAGTTTCTTCATGAAAATTGCTCGTCTCGATGAGATCTACAACTTTCATGAAGACATCAAAACCAAAATCGATCAAATGTAAAAAGTGAATTTTTGGGGTATCCTATGTACATAGAATACCTTGATTTTTTTGGGTTTTATAATTTTTTTGTCAATTTTAAACAAGATAAAAATCCGGAAAAATATGGAAAAATCAAAGATAAATAAAAGACACATTAATCTAATTTTTTTGGATTTTTATTAATTAAGAAAATATATACATAAAATACAAGGTCAAAAACAGCGAAAATATACAATGTACAAAAGAGGCCCAAAACCCAACTTTCACATATGAGCTCCGATTTACTTGAACTTGGTCTTGTTTTGAAGGTAATTGAATGCACATGAGTTCAAAAGTGAGTAGGATTAAACCGGACACTGGATGGGGAAGATATGTGGCTTTTAGTCCGAAAATCCTGAGATTAGGGTTTGGATTTTTGGTCCACTTATTCGGGTTAGTTATTTTTTGTATTTTTCCTTTATTCTTGTTAGTGATATGTACACAGTGGAAGTGGTTTTGAGTTATTCGAAGTTAGCATGAATGAGTTAAAAAATCCGGGAAGTTAGGCTACAGGTCATTTTGGCTTGGATTTTTGGCTTCTTATTTTATGCAGATTTTTGTGCTAAAATGCCATTCTTATGGAAACATGCATGAATGCTAATTATGCAAAATAGATGCAAGAATGCTGTTGATTTTTAGGGTTTTGAGCTTAATAAATGAGATTTAGAGTGATGAATACGAGATTCATCATCCCCCTATACTTAGACCATGCTCGTCCCTGAGCATTAAAAAGAAATGCCATGAGGTGAAATGAGATTGGGTTCCATACCAAGACCATGAGCTGAAGGTGAAAGTGAACCTAAACTCAACCTTTGGATTATTTGTGTGTCGGAACTTCTGTGAGACTTAGAATTTTAAAATCGACAACCCTTAAGTTCTACACATCATTGCTACAGTTTCGGCTCAGAAGTCATCTTAGATCAATCATCTTCCCAAAGAATACCCTATGAATATTGAATAACCGACTCATGTGTGTGAAAGGTTTTAGCTCTTCCCATCCAGAATGCCGGACTACCGCACGAACCTCCTCTCTAGTAACTCGTCCTCGGGGAGTCAGGTATTTCCTTCTAAGGTCTGTCGCGCTGTGTTCACAATCGAATTGGGGGGAGAAGATAAAAGAATGAGAAAAGAATTGGAGGGTGGCCAGTGTAGTCACCTCTCCTTGTGAAGATAGCCAGTGTAGCCGAGTCTTCACCAAGATCTGCAGGTTTCTTGAAGCTTGGACCTTTTTGGTCAGATTTTTATTTGGTAGAATGCTTCTTTGTATTTGGAATTTTTGGTGGTTCTGCTTGGATCTTGTTGTGCCCCTACGGATATAGAATCTTTTTGTTCCGTACATTTTTTAGGGTCTTAGAAAAAATTGTGCCCAGCCGTCCATCCCTTTTCCGAAGCTTTATTTCAACCCGTACTCCGGTCTTTAGATTTCCACGCTACCAGAAAAGAAACTCACAAAGTCTTCCAACATCCCGTCTGAGTTGAGCTAAGTGCATAGTGCGAGAGTACAAATTAATTCCTTATTCCAGAGTTGTACCCAGAATGAAGAGACCAGGTTAGACACTAAGAGTCAAACGCTGTACATTGTCATGTGGAACTCAAAGAATTAAGTCAAAGACCTGAAGACTCTAAAATCCTATTTCTCGGTGAAGTTCCTCTGAAAATTAGGTGGATTAAGGTCAAGTTCAGACCACTCTCGGTTTCGGCTCATAACTCGGTTCGGAACCCAAAGACTTTTCACATATGCAAATGCGATGCTTGGATGAAGTGCAGGTGTGTGAAATGCAGACACATATTTTTTTTTTGAATGATTTTTTTTTATATGCAAAAATGAATAAGAATCCATTTTTTTAATACCCATCCCGTAAATACATATAGACTTATGCACAAGTACGAGGTATGGCAAAAATATATACATAGTATATATACAGACCCCCCTATACTTAGCGAGTGCTGTGTCCTCAGAGCACAAGAAGCGTAAAGAAGACATAGCTCGGGCTAAGCGTAAGAGAGTGAAAAAGAACAAGATTTACAAAATCGCCCCCCTATACTTAGACTGTGAATAGTCTAAGTATAGAAGAAGAGCGGAAAAGAAAAGAGAAAGAAAAAAAATGAAGCGATCGTGGTATGTGAATGAGGAGAGTATATATAGGTGGGTGTCGGTTCCCCCTATACTTAGGCTTTGGTCAGCCTAAGTATAGAAGAAGGGTGGAGGCGAGTCGATCTGGAGGAGTGTGATGGGGGAAATGGAATATACAGATGGCATCGGTCCCCCCTATACTTAGGCCTTGGCCTAAGTAGAGGAAGAAGCTGTACAAGGAGACCGATGTGGTCGGGAGGGAGGGTGGGTAGCCGATGATTAAGGCAGTTTTCGGCTAATCTTCTTGTGAGCCTGCGGTGGGAGATCGTAATGAGTTTGAGATGAAGTATATGATTCCCAACTATTATCAGTGTCATCCTCATAAAAGTCATGATGGATAGTGGACGAAGTGTTTGAGTCAGATGAAAGATATCCATCATTAGAGTTATCCTCAGAGGAATATTATTTGAAAGTGGACACACTCCAGATGTTCATGTCTTTTTTTTTCTTCAATTGTTTCCTCAAGATTCGTTCCTTTTTAAGATCAATCGATTTGTCCTCAGATGAATATTCAGATGCTCCGGTCTCAGTCAGCTCATAAGAAATAATTCCAGTGTACTTGTGGAAGGTAGGAGCATCAGCTTTGGATGAGTAATAATTAGGAACGGGAGTTGTCCAACGAGAATCGAATTTTGGATCCTTGCGAAGATATGGCTTTAGAGCTGCCGAACAGACTTCACTCATGTAGACTACCTTTTCCGGACCTGATGAGGGATCATCAACCGATTCCTCTTCCGAAAGATCAAAGGTGACTTTCTTTTTCTTGTTTCGTGAAGATGTCGGTTCACTTGAGTACCCGGATGAATAGCCATTACAATTCTTCTCCTTGGTCGGTGTTCGGGCTACGTGTTCGTTTTTTGTTTCCTGAATGTTGGTGCACTCTTGATTTGGGAGGATTTGGTCAAGATAATCAGAGTATGTTGCTCCAGGGTGCGACCATGCAAATGTCTCAGGATCGTAGCAGAAGGATTTGTCTATTTTGAAATCTGCGGGAATTGAGATATCGGGGAGAGTCTCTAAACCAATAGTCTCATTAACAAACGCAATCTCAGGTGTAGCAGCGGGGTAGGGCTCTTCTACCATTTCATGGTTGCGGTTGTTGGGGATTTCGTGGGTTACCTCAGAAAATCATGGTTCCTCAAAGACTGTATCAGATCGTAGTGATTCCAATGCCGTAAAATTTATTTCCCGAGTCTCACAATCGATACTCGCCTTGGCCAATGCCAAGAATGGTTTTCCGATAATGATTGGAGACTGGGTGAATTCTCCTTGATGCTCAATATCAATGATCGTGAATTCTACCTTGAGCGGAGCACCTTGGAATTTCATGATGACAGAAATGGTTCCTCTCAGCCTTTTTATTGATTGGTCGGCTAATTATACAATCTCTCGTATCTTCCGAATTGGTCCGAGTTTGAGTTCCTGAAATACAGAGGTCGGGAGGATATTGATCGGTGAATCGTCATCAATACGAGCATGTGTGAAAATTGTGTCTTTGATTTCACAGTAAAATTTGGGCAACCGCTTCACTATGCGGCTCTTGGTTTTTCTCCTCAACACCAAGGAGGAGGCTATTGTCAAGATATGTCTTTCAGTTTTTGTTCTAATCCTTCCTGACTTTTTGATGATTAATCTGTCCATTAGAAATTTCTTAAGGTCAGGGAAGTGTTCGATGGCCTTTATGATGGGAAGTTCAAAAATCAAGTATTTTTCCAGTGCTTCCCGTAAAGCAGGATCCAAATTCCTCAGATCTTCTTCAGATTCAATTTTTATGAGATTTTCTGGATTTTCAAATTAGTTTGTATTTTCTGTGTGGTGTGGCGATGTGGTGTCTTCCTTAGATGAGAAGGGGCCTTGATATTCAGAGTTTGGGTCAGAGGCATAGTCATTCCTAGGGGAATAATAAGCAGAGGTGTTGATATTAGACTCATCCCTAGGTTTCTGAATATCCTCCAAATTTTCATCATGGGATCCAATCATTTCCTCATTTAGTTTTACACCCGATCCACCGTAGAATGAGATTACTCGGTCGGCAAATTTTTGAAATCTATCCTCCATTAATTCAAATCTTGTTTTTATCCTCGAAACATTATCCTCACAATTTTGTTCATGATCAACCACGGGAGCACTCGGATTTTGTTCAATGATTCCGTCTTCCATTTTTCTGTACGTGCGGAGAGGAGATTTTCTTGGAATATCCATTATACGATCATTTCTTGAAAATTTCTCCTCAAAAATTATGGAAGGAGGCTGCTCATATGGTACATGCATGTGTATTTGATCTGAGTATAGTTCAGTCCTTTGATCATGATTGGTCAGCTCTTGATATTGTGGAGTCAACATACAGGGTTTATATGTGTCTAGGAGGTCTGTCCAGTCCTCTGTATGGGTTTCATGTCTGACGAGGGGTCTGTCGTGGTCAATCCAACGCTGATGATCATTAAGTGCATGTCCTTCCATCTGGGTTTGGTTTCTCTGCCAGTCATGGGATTTAAAGGGATTTCGATCTTGAAATGTTTCATTGAAGAGAGATTGAGAATGAGGTGGTTCAGTCCAAGATGATAAGTGGTCATTTCCGGTTGGATGTTTTGAGTAAGGATTCAATGAGGTGGCCGAATTCATTTGCGGTTGAAAGTTTCCCACAAATGTCGGAGGATTATTAAAAGAAGAGGATGTAGTTGATTTGGGCCAAACCGAGATAGATTTGTTTTCATAATGATGTTCGGTTATTTTTAAAGGAGTTGAAAGAAATGATGGGTTGAATCTGAAATTTGGAAAAATTTCCATGATGAGATTAGAATCAAGAGATGAGAGAGATGATTGTATGGGACAGAAAATTTATCAAATGTGCGGCTATTGATCTTCGATATCGGTTCACGCACACCAATACAAACACAAATCAAACCCCTGGTTCACCAACTCACACAATGAAGCCGTAAGATTTTGGCCATTATCTTTTCAATTTTAGTTGGTGATAATTCAAATCTTGCAAGCCGTTTAAACGAGCTGTTAGGTGCCTGTATTTCCCGACCGACTGTCCCGAATTCTTACGACTAGTTACACCTACTTTCAGCCAGTATGGGAGTAAGTAAGGACCGTAGAACGGCTACCCTTTACTTGAGGACGGAGCCTTACGCAGTGTCCTCTAAACCACCCACTCTGCTAAGGAAATCCGAACCGTTTACCGGCTACCCGTAGATCCTCACTGAGAAGTAGCTTATCGCTTTTGGTAGAATCAGTAGTCAGTATGAAAATCCTGGCTTTGGCTCTATCCTAGTGTGCGTTTCTCTCCTCGCTGCAAGATAAAATCAAACAATGTCGGGGTTGTTCTCCCGCAAGAATTCTTGATTTTATGGGTTCTTAAGATCGGCTATATTTAGCAGTCCCAATTTTAATTAGGTGATCACTGAAGAATTAAGTGAGCAGAATAACACGTCTACCGTCCAGTCCCAATTTCCTTTAGAATTATGCGGTAAAACAAGAGGGAGAAAGTCGGGAAAAGCCGATGCACGCGGAAAACTATGATGAATGCTCAGTTAGAAGACTTACAGTGAATCCTCGCAATCTTCATGTGGGATGCTAGACAGAAATTTAAATTTATTCTATATGGAATGCAAGCCGATGAAAACCACACCTAAGCAGAAAGTTCTATTAGCGGGAAAGAATTGAGTTAAATTTGGCTAAGTTGAACGATCTATGTGCGTCTCAATTAACAGTGTGGCTTAATCCTACGAGCACAATCAAAAATTAAATTACTCTGAGAGCCGTATGTGCAGGTCTATCCTATTCGCCACTCAAGTCGGGCCCCACCCTCACCGGAGAGTGAAACAGGCCACGACACACCACAGAATAAAGTCAGAGGTCTTGTTACACACGCAAGCGTCCAAACGGACACCGCTATAAATAAGCAATAATTTTTTTTTAAAATTGCAGGAAATAAAAACCTAGACTCTACGCTCTCTCACGACTCGACTCGATCTTAAATTAATTGCGGATTTTTGCAAAAGTCGGTGAAGTTGCGTCGGTTTTTGAAAAACCGCTCCACGTACAAAGTACCTCGTAAGAAAAATAAGAGAGAAAATGTAAGAGAGTGACTCAAAAATATATGAAAAATAATGCTGAAAATAAATTGCATGAAAAAAAATGGAATTTACAATGAAAAATTCGGGGGTCAGACTACCCGAATGCGGAAAACCGAATAAAAAATTTTTAGACAAAAATCTAAGCCGTTTGCCTCCCCGGCAACGGCGCCATCTGACAAATCCGAGAATGCCGGTTTTAAGAAGTGGTTTTTATCGTCGAGTGTGAAAATAATTAAAGTCGTGCGTTGTAGGCGGCAATCGGAAACGATCAAGAAAATACCACGAATAAGTTATTCAATTTTTAATCTCGTGGTTTTATGTTTATTTTACTTGGGCAAGTCCCAAGGTCGATCACAAGGAGGCAAAGGAACAACCTAGAAAGATGTCTATCAAAGTTTATGTTCGGTTTTCGAGGCGGTCTTTTTTTAGAATTTTCAATGCAATAGAGGGTGCAATATGCAAATCCGGCCTACTTTATGGACTAAAATGTGAATTACATTCAAATGATGTCGGAAAAATACACAAAACTTGGCCGAGATGTTAAATATGATGAAATGTATGCACTGTAATTTTTTTGGAATTTTTGGATGCAATATGAATTTTTTATGGATTTTTAAATGCAAACAGAATAAGTTTCAATATTTAATTATAATAAATATTAAATCTACTTATTTTTAAGAAATAAAATTATTTAAGATCTATCACTAGGTGATGGATCTCAGAAAAATCCTAAACCTCGAAAATGTGGGGTTTAATACCTATTAAAAATTTAATACTAAAAGATGCAAAATGATTTTTACAGGACAAAATATGTATCCAAATGCAAATCTTTTTGGGCACGATGTTAAGAACAATTAACTATACAAGATGTGATTTTTCAGGAATTTTCAGAGCAATGATTAATCAAATATGAATTTAAGAGCAAGAGATGGGCAAAATATGCAAATTTCCACAAAACAATTATTTATTAATTAATCATCAATCATAAAATTACCCACAACATGTCAAAGTATAGAGAATCAATTAACGAACATCATGCTATTTTTAGATTGATAAAATAATGTAGAGAAGATGTTCAAAACTGAGGGGGAACACAGGGGTATTAATGCAATAAATATAAATAAAATAAAATTTCAGAGGACGGAAATGTAAATACCACTAATTCGGGGGTGTTTACTGCAAAATACCCAATAGGCACGTGCTGCGCGCGTGCCCTTGGGAATGAGATACTGAACTGCAAAATGGGGAACCTCCGAGGGCTTGTATGCAATTGACCCAGAGGGTCACGTGCGTAACACGTGACCCCTGGGGTGATGACTCTGATGACGTTCCCCCGCCACGTGCCTCGCACGTGAGGCGGGGGCCTCGGGCTACGTGCCCAGCGGCGAGGCGGAGGATGGTGGTCCGGCAGAGGAGGGGCTGTAGCTTCGAGTCCCGGCGAGGCGGTCGAGGACCGATGCTTGGCGGAGGAGCACCGGTAGCGGAGACGGTCGGCGGGGTCGAAAGGGTCCTCCTGACGAGCGTGATGAGGGATGAGGACATGTGCAGGCTAATGGCGTCGAAGCGGAGGGACGACGGTAGTGGACGTGTTGCCGAGGCTGATGATCGTGGCGGAGGTGCTCCGATGGAGTTGTCCTGCGGTAGTCGAGGCGTTGTCGAAGTCGAAGATGAGGCGAGCGGCGTTGAACGGCGATGTAGAGGTTGAAGATGATAACTGGGCTCGACGGCGGTCGAAGGGGGCCGGAGCAGAGACGCGCGCGGAGGCGTGACAATGACCAGGGAGGTCGGATCTCGTCGAGGAAGAGGGACCTACGGCCTGTCACCCCGTAGGTCCTCTGTCGCTGTGCAATCGGCGGATGAAAAGCGAGGTGCGGCGGAGAAGCTCTTTAAATAGGGTGTCAGATGGTGCCGGAGATGGAAGGAGATCGAGGCGATTTGGGGGATCGGCGATGGATTTGACGAAGATGCGGTGATGGAAGGTGGCGATGGGTGAAATCGTCGAGGGGGTGATCGCGGGGCGGCGCGAGATTCGCGGGATCAGTCGAGGGATTCGTGGGGAAGGGGATATGACGAGGCGGCGGCGCGAGATTCGCGGCGAAAGCTTGGAGGCGGCGGAGTTACGCGGCGGTGGCGGCGGAGCTCCCAAAGGGGAAAGGAGCTGAGGGGGACGACGAGTGCTGGGCCGTCCGATCGGCCGAGATCGGATGGCCCAGCGAGCGACACGTGGCGAAGTGTGGGTGCAAGGAGGGCGCACGTGCAGAGCACGTGCCTTGAAGGCACGTGCGATGCACGTGCGTCTCTTATTTTTATTTATTTTTATAAAAACCGATATATAATAAGCCCAAAAAGGCTGACACGTGGCGGCACCAGGTGCTGCCACGTGTCAGCACCAGAAAATTCAGACATAAAATACCTTGTAAAATCAAGAAGAAATAGTAAATGACCTCGGATCAGAAAAGTTTCTTCATGAAAATTGCTCGTCTCGATGAGATCTACAACTTTCATGAAGACATCAAAACCAAAATCGATCAAATGTAAAAAGTGAATTTTTGGGGTATCCTATGTACGTAGAATACCTTGATTTTTTTGGGTTTTATAATTTTTTTGTCAATTTTAAACAAGATAAAAATCCGGAAAAATATGGAAAAATCAAAGATAAATAAAAGACACATTAATCTAATTTTTTTGGATTTTTATTAATTAAGAAAATATATACATAAAATACAAGGTCAAAAACCGCGAAAATATACAATGTACAAAAGAGGCCCAAAACCCAACTTTCACATATGAGCTCCGATTTACTTGAACTTGGTCTTGTTTTGAAGGTAATTGAATGCACATGAGTTCAAAAGTGAGTAGGATTAAACCGGACACTGGATGGGGAAGATATGTGGCTTTTAGTCCGAAAATCCTGAGATTAGGGTTTGGGTTTTTGGTCCACTTGTTCGGGTTAGTTATTTTTTTGTATTTTTCCTTTATTCTTGTTAGTGATATGTACACAGTGGAAGTGGTTTTGAGTTATTCGGAGTTAGCTTGAATGAGTTAAAAAATCCGGGAAGTTAGGCTATTTACAGGTCATTTTGGCTTGGATTTTTGGCTTCTTATTTTATGCAGATTTTTGTGCTAAAATGCCATTCTTATGGAAACATGCATGAATGCTAATTATGCAAAATAGATGCAAGAATGCTGTTGATTTTTAGGGATTTGAGCTTAATAAATGAGATTTAGAGTGATGAATACGAGATTCATCATAGAGTCGCTACGATATCAAGTCACCGGAACGTATCTCTGTCGTGCCTGCAGGTCACCGGAATATATCTCTGTCGTGCCTGGAGAGAATTGTTATAGAAGAAGTCCAGCGCGGAGTAGTAGTCGGGTCGTAAAAGAAGAAGTATACACACTGACGAAGAAGTCGATGCTCGGTGAAGACAGATGATCTGAGTAGTAGTCTGGAGTGTCGATCTGTCAATCGTGGTAGGGCAGTGGATGTCCTGAAGAATCATATCTGACTCCCCCTTTCTCATGTACTTGATAGAACAAAGAGTATGGAATATCAAGTTGGGAGAAACAAGTCGTGGTGAAGCAGGGGTTGTTGGAGAGGGGGGGCTCCAGGCGAACGGCACAGGATGTGCGGCTGGAGCTGTTGGAGCCTCGGGCGGCGCTTTAGATGCCGCCAGAGGTGCTGGGGACTTGGACTGCCTTGTGCGAAACCATGGAATCAACGAGAGATGCAGGAGGTCCAGCCCTCTCTCCTTGTCGGCGGAGAGAGGGCTGGCGGTGGCGGCGGATTTAAGGTATTAGCCTTCGGTCTAGGACCGTTGCTCTGATACCATGTTGAGAAGAGGAACGGCTGAGATGTTTATTCCATAGAGATAGGGTCTCTTATATAGAGAGAAAACCCTAGAGAGTACAAGAGTTACGGAACCCGAAGGGTCACGAGGGGTTACGGAACTCGAAGGGTCACAGAGGGTTATGGAACCCGAAGGGTGAACGGGTGCTACGGAACCCGAAGGGTTACAAATATAGATGTAAATATAATAACTCGAACAGAAACAAATCTCTCTATCTTTGCATGTGCTGATGCGGATTATGCAGGATGTCCTAGAGATCGGAAATCTACCTAAGGTTTTGCAGCGTTTGTTGGCAGTTCTTTAGTCTCTTGGAAAATCAAGAAACAGACAGTGGTGGCTAGATCTAGTGCTGAATCTGAGTACAGGACCATGGCACAGGCAAGTACGGAGATGATGTGGGTTCGAGCCTTATTAGAAGATCTGTATATAGATGTACCTCTACCCATGCATTTACAATGTGACAATCAAGCAGCATTATTTATTGCTAATAATCCTGCATTTCATGAAAGGACGAAGTATATTGAGGTAGACTGCCATTATACCAGGGATATGATTCAGAAGGGTTTGATTTCTACTTCCCATGTCAGTTCAGGGGAGCAGACTGCAGATATCTTCACTAAGCCGTTGCTCAGAGGGCCGTTTTAGAAATGCTCTTCCAAGCTGAGCATGATTGACATCGATGCTCCATCTTGAGGGGGAGTGTAGAGATATTTCTAGAATTTATGTACTTGTCTGTTATGTTTATTTTCCTTGTTCCACCTTGTGTAATTTACCCATAGGCTTTCTCTATATAAGAGAGCCTAGGGTTCCCTGGAATAAACAAGTTCTCATTCTCATTTCCACCAACAATTATACTAGAGATATGATTCGGAAGGGCTTGATTTCTACCTCCCACGTTAGTTCAGGAGAGCGAACGGCGGATATCTTGACCAAGGCATTGCTCAGTGGATCATTTCAGAAGCGTTCGTCCAAGCTGAGCATGATTGACATCTATGCTCCCTCTTGAGGGGGAGTGTAGAGATATTTCTATATTCTCTATGTACTTCTTTATTTTATTTCTTTGTATCCATCTTATGTAATTTACCCATAGGTCTCTATAGGAGAGCCTAGGATTATCATGAATAAACATCTTTTCTATTTCTCCCAGCATGGATCAACGAAGTCAATTACGAAGTCAATTTCTTCCCTTTCAATTAATTTTAGTACACTACCAATTTAAATAGTCTTAATTTGAAGTATATTATTTTTGTATTTCTAGGTTGATCTATCTGTGCATTGTTAAGTTTCAATATCTTGCATTTAAAAAGGAACATTAGTTGTGATGTATT
Organism: Ottelia alismoides; assembly: GCA_037367405.1. Taxonomy (NCBI): domain Eukaryota; kingdom Viridiplantae; phylum Streptophyta; class Magnoliopsida; order Alismatales; family Hydrocharitaceae; genus Ottelia; species Ottelia alismoides. The sequence continues at coordinate 300,759 of JAZKJV010006971.1, read as the reverse complement.
TACTTTTGTAAACTGGCACTTGTTTCATTTCATGGGTTTCATGTTGTGTAGTGATGGAATTTTGATCTCCTTAACCTGCTTGAACTGCAGTGCTGGGATATCCATTGGCAGTGAAATGTCAGGAGGGGTTTCAAACGTCACGATTGAAAATGTCCATGTGTGGCAGTCAAGGCGCGGAGTGAGAATCAAGACTGCTCCTGGAAGAGGAGGTTATGTACGCAACATTACTTACAGAAATTTGACATTTGACAACCTCCGAGTAGGCATCGTCATCAAGACCGACTACAATGAGCATCCTGATGAAGGATATGACCCCAAGGCTGTGCCCGAGCTGACGGACATAAGCTATAGAGCGATCTATGGCCAAGATGTTAGAGTTCCTGTACGGCTCCAAGGCAGTGACAACATCCCTATAAAAGGCGTCAGCTTCAGAGACATGTCCATAGGACTGTCTGACAAGAAGAAGCATGTATTCCAATGCTCATACGTGCAGGGCCGAGTTATCGGGTCGGTCTTTCCCGTACCTTGCGAGAACCTTGATAGATACGATGAACAGGGGAAGTTGGTGAAGCGGTCTTTATCACCAAACATATCAGACATTGACTATGATTTCTGAGAAAATTCCGGTGTTTTGTCCAATTTTCATTCCTTTGATCGTGGAGAAGGTGCCGGTGGTCACAGGCATTTAAGGTTTTGATCTGCGTTCAAAGTGGCGATGAGTTGTTCATTTACGATGCTAATTTAGACTGAAGTGTTCCAGGGAGTGTGTTTCTTTTCCTTCTATTTTATTCATGCGTTATGTACAATGTACGCCCATTTTGCTTATTGATGTTGGATAATATCTTTAATCAAAAGGAACTGTTTGTACAAGAACAAAGCAGGTAATATATTTGTGTGAACCGGCTGATCTAGATCATAAAAATGGACAAGGCATATATCTAATTCATTCATTCTTTTATCCATCCATCTGAAGTCTTGGAGGATTTTAAGTTGCTTCAATATAATTCAAACTTGTGTTACATGAAATTTCAAGAGGAGTCCAGATGTGAGGATGGATCACGAACCTTTTTTGTATATGGTGTTTTCCGCTACGTCAGATCATTGTTCTTACCCCTTACGACTAGCTAGCCACTTCCTCTACTTACATCACATACATTTTAGAGTATTTTACACAGAAGTCTCGGAACTATGTACCCAAGTTCAATGTCATATCCGAACTTTGATGGTAACAACATGGTACCCGATTCTTGATTTGGTAACAATGAGGATCTTAGCTAACGAGAAAGGTAACCACCATTAACTTCATTAATTGGAAGATGAAAATAAGGAGGTTAGATTGAGGACAAAACACCGATTGACACGTGTGGTCGCTGAGGAGATGATGAGGTAGGGGAAGATATCGACAATCGTGGGCTTGGGATTGAGAGGGAGGAGATTGGAGACAAGATGTTGGGCATTGGTGGCGAGGTGGTGGTGTTAGAGGGGGAGGGGTCAGTTTAGGTGAAAGGGTGCAGAGGAGGGGGGAGAGGGTAGTGGAGGGGATGAACATGCTAAAGTGGTTGTCGTCTACAGCTTCAGCCTTCAGAGATGTAAAACAACTTCTGAAGGATTTGGAAGAAGCAGGTTCTCTCGTTGCTTGCTCATGTGTTAGAAGTTCTCGTGATTTGTCACAAGAAAATGATGGACACGTTACTACGAATTCAGATGTCACTGACGAGGAAGGAGGGTGAAAGGAACCATTCGACTTCGCCGCATTAGCCACCATGTTGAGTGCTGCAATTAGAGCTTCCTCAAATTATGGAAGGAAAGATCGTGATATATCGGCGATATATCGATATCGAGACGAGATCGATATGGGTATCGATATGGTGAAATATCTTCCTTTTCAGACATTCCCTTCACAAAAGTGCGTCAATATGGGCGATATTTCGGCGATGCATCCTCGAAATATCGTATCAATAGGATATCGAAATTGATATGGCCTTCCCTGCCTCAAATGGTAACATCTCTATCTCTATCCCTGATGTTGCCAGGATATTCTCCCTCGATTGACATGCTAATCTTGGTTCCTCGATGCGAGCTCTCAGGCCTGGTCTCGCAAGAGCTGTTTGCATGACACTACCAACTTCTTCAGATATAATTATTACATGGGTATTCGAGAGAAAAATCGATGAGGAAGAGGGAGCATTGCTTGAGAAGGTAGACTATATATCGGTGAAATTCTAGTATCTCCTGCATCGATTGAGATAATCAATTGAGGATACTGTCATTGCACAAGTCCTTTACCGTCTAGGATTTGCGGAAGGGACCAAACGTGGGAAGCAGACCAGCCGCCCTTTCAGCAACAAGTGCCGAAAGGAAGGTGCTTTGACTTGAGGAGAGCAAGGAAGAGCGACGGAGTTCTCCAGCAGATTCTCATCCTTGACAATAACGTAGTGGGAAAGAGTTCGATAATAAACTCCATCTTAGGTGAACAAGTGGTCTCGATAATGCCTTCTAGCCGTCCACCACTCACATGAAAGAGAACACATGCATGGTTATTGGTTCAAGATTCCTTTTTCGACAATAAACTCCATCAATGAGATTTTCTCAGTTAGATATTAGGTATTTATCACTTGTGCCTTCTTAACTTATGCAAATATTAGTTATGCTCCTCTCTTTTTTACGATATCAGTTGTATCTCTATATTCTTACAACATTCACAGTTCCTCCCCTTTTATAATATCAATTATGCCTCTACTTACCTTCACAAAAGGGTAGCACTGTGAATTTTATATTAAGGTAGGGACACAATTAATATTCCATGAGAGAGACATAACTGATATTGTTAAGTAGGGCAAAGTGATAAAAACCTAATATCTAATATCTAACTGAGAAAATCACATTGATGCAATTTCGACACAATTAGGAGAGGTGGTTATTTCTTTAATGAGGATTAGTTGCAAACATTTGGTGAAATATTAGTAAAAAAAATATTTGGTGAAATAAAGGGAGACGTCTCCGCCCATCAATCGTATAAATAACTCCCCCAAGGCGCGCGGGCGCTGTCATTACGCTTCTTTCCTCTCGCGCTCAGTCTGGTGTTTGTTGAGACGGAAGGAAGCCCGCGCGCGCCATTGCTCTCTCGCACTTCTTCATCTGCTGCCTTCTTCTCGCTGTTCCGGATACCGCTGACGATCTCCCCCCCTCTCGCCTGTGCATACTGTTCCTGGTTCGATCGCATTCATTCATTCCTCTTCTTCGTTCCAGGATGACCTAAAGAACGAGATCGATGGGGGATCGGTTCTTGCCGGTGCTGACGGAGCCGATCATAGACTCCACTTGCTGGGATTTTCTTTCCGAGGGGAACATCAACTCCAGCCGTTACCGGAGGGCCCTCGCGGACGCACTCGGGCTCACAAACGCGAGGAGGCTCTCCTACAACCCTAGCGCCCCTCCTCGTCGTATTCCCCTCCCTGTGGATTACCCCTACAGCCCTCACCACTTCGTCTACAAGGGCACCCTCGAGGCCGCAGGCATTCTCAACGACCCGCATCTCACTCTTCTCGACTGGGGACACGACGATGCCATCGCCGTCGCGCTCCCCCAGGTGCTGTTCGTCATCCGCAATTCCTGCGTCAGCTCCCAACTCTTCCAGGTTCCCAGCATGATCGTCTGCGTTTCCTGGACGCCGCATTCTTCGCAAATTGTTGTTGCCCTGTCCGACTCCGAGGTCCAGCATTGGGACGCCCAGGCCAGCCGCCTCTTGCGAACTGTGGACGGCAGGGTGCACACAGATCACGTCTCATCTATGTCCTGGAGAGATCTCCACTGCCTCACCACCGGGGGAGCAGACGGCTTGATCGATGTCAACGATATGCGGGTACACAGCAGAACCGGTTCTCTGGCCATGAGGCTACAGTCTGCGGGTTGAGTTTTGCAGCTGATGGCATACAGGTTAGGTGACAAAGGTTAAATTAATGGAGCGTATTAGGTCTCATATATATATTGAGTTTATTAAGGTCTGATCATATTAGGTGACACAAGGACTTGAGCACCATGTAGGTACATGGCTTATCCAATACTCGATCACATTAGATAATTCACTGAACTCACCACTGCAAAAGTAGATTTTCCTCAATTATTCTTAGGAAATCATCCATGGCCAAGGTTTTAAAGATTTTGACCATATATTGAAAGATACGCCAAATTTGATCACTGTCTAGGTATATCTACCTTTATTTTTTTTCTTAAACATCCAATTTGTTAGGTAACACTTAAAATTTACCCATCTTAAACTCATCAAAATATAGGCCTCTTTTTCTAGCTAAACTTGACCGTATAGCTCAATAGAGGTTTTTTTAATATATACTATATAGCCTGTGGATTGAACTCGCCTTTGCATATATAGAGTTCTAAGGATTTTGGTTATATTGAATAACACATTGTTCTTATCAGTGCATTGCTAAAGGCATCTTATTATACCATTTTTAAATATCTGATCTTATTACATGTCAATTGAACTGACTATTTTATACGTACATTTTAAAATATTTTGTTCTTTTTTTTATGAAAAACCAAGTGATGGTTACTCAAGAGAAGTAGCAATCATTATAATGCCTTCAAAAAACATCAAAGAATAATATTAGGTGATGTAATGACCTACATTGGTGGATTGTATTAGGTCTCCTATTGTCCTAACCACATCAAATATATAGTTGATTAGGATATGCTTATATTAGGTGACATATTGTTTGAGCACAACATAGGTAGATCTTCTGATATTTGTAAAATTAGATAATTCGATGAATTCAGTACTGCATAAATAGTGTTTTTTCCCAAAGATTTTAACATATTGGAGTCACTGTATATCATCTAGGGAAAATGTAGAGCTTTTATATATTGGACAACACACTTTATTAACTACTGCATCAGTAGATGCATCTTTCTTTTAATAAAAGATCGATTTAGCAGGTATCGCTTAAAATTAACCATTGCATAGTTAGAGTTTTTATTATCTTGAATTAACAATTGCATAGCTAAAGTTTTTTCTACAATCGTGTAGCTAGAGTTTTTTCTATCGCACATAGATACTACCTCTGCATAAGTAGATATGATTTTATAATGCTTTATTTGTAGTAGATGATCCATTGATGCAACCGCTGCATACACATAGTTGTTAAGGGTTTTATACATATTCGATGATATAGTGGCATTGCGTAGATAGGTTTTTCCTTTCACCCTAAAGATGTGATCATATCAGGTCGGACATTGACTTAATCATGGTATGTGTATAGGCTTTTTATTGTAAGGATTTGATCATACTAAATGAAGTATTGATTTAAACACTTTGTAAATAAAATTCTTTACAATTTGATCTTATTATGTGTATTGGTTTATGCATTACATTGATAGGGCTTGTGCATAACTGACTATATTGGGTAGTGATTTAACCATTGCATATGTAGATATAATTTGAAGGGTGTTATTATATTAGGTTACACGATGAAATTAACAATTGTAAACATAGGAATTTAAAAATCTTTCGATCATATTGGGGGACATTATGTAACCAATTGGGAGATAGATGCCTCTTTTTAAAAAAATTTAATTATATCAATAACACATTAAAATAAATTTGAATACACAAGTGTTCTACATAGTTCGATGATATTGACATGGTTCGAGACATACTTTCCTTTTTAAATCTATGAGGATAGTCAGTAACTTTATCATTGAATATGTAGATGCATTACTTTTAGGGATTTTTATACTCTTGCCCCTCCAATATTTACCTATAACACTATGGCGCTACCTTTTTTCTAATTACACTTGCACCCCTTACAGAATTACATAATTGCACTTATGCTCATATGCTTAATTGTTGTCCCCATAATGAACATTAAAGGCAGTGGGTGCAAGTAAAATTGAAAAGAAAAAGTATCGGCACAAGTGTTCCTAGGCTCAAGTGGAATTGAAAAAAAAAGCAGCGGCACAAGTGTTCCTCTCTTTCTTCTTCATCATCCTTTTTCTTCTTCCTCCTATCCCTCCCTTTAATCCTCGCGGCCTCCAATAGCAGTGACCACCCTCTCTTCGCCCACAAACTTACTTTACCTGTAACCTCACTTGCTACCCACACAACCCACTTCCTTCCCCTAATGGTCGCTTGCAACTCCTCTCTCCTTCTCAAACTCTGCTTGTAACACCCACCTTAGCAGCGAGGACTACAAAATGAGCTAGTAAGAAGATCTGCTGTAGTGAGGTGTAGTGGGGGATTGTTGCAAGGTGCTGGCATAGTTGTTGATGGTGCTGGAGGATCAAGGCTCAGAGGAAGATGATCGACACAATAATCCTTGTCCAAGGAGGGTGGCTGGGATTATGAAGTCAAAGGTGGGGCTGGGTATGAGAAGGGTTGACTAGGGTTTTGGGATGAGTGATGTGTTCACATGTCTCAATTTTGTCCCCCTAACCTTAGATTTTGTTCTCTAACAGTGTTGGCTAAGAATGGGTTCTTCAGTCTTTGGAGACTTAATGCAGTTTAAGTCATTTTTTTTTCAATTTTGTAAATCAAAATTACAAGGATGCGTCTTTTCATGTAGGCTTGAGGATGGCAGAGCTGAATGGCATTGGGGGTCCGAGGAAGGCCTGGATCTGTCGCGACAGCAAGGAGGGAGGTCCGGGGGGAGGATCTCCCGAAGTGACTTGGAGGAACGACGACGTCGCCAAAGATTGGAGATGTTTGGCTGCTTGGGGATGTTGGATGGTATGGCGGCTCAGCCCAATGGTGGTCTGGGCGTGGACGGTTGGCAGTGTGGGTGCCTGGCGCAGGCGATAAGGCGGCGTTAGAGGTTGGGTTTGTTGGTTGATGCTGGGAGGAGGAGGGCTGACAGGGGAAAGGTGCGGGAAGACAAGGAAGTGCGGGTGGAGGCCCTAGAGGAGGCGATGCTGAAATGCATCGGAGTGGTGTGAGCAAGTAGGACCCTACTAGTTGTTAAATGAATCTACTCTCTTGGAATGTTAGGGGGTTGGGTAGATCGAAGAAGAGGGTGGCTATGTGAAAAATGGTTCTTGAGCACATGGCGGATGATGCTGCATGAAACGAAGATGTTCCTGGAGATTGAGAGAGCGTGGAGGGAGGTTGGGGGGATCGATTGGTTGAGTGTAGATCGTTGGCGGCTGAAGGCACGTTGGGAGGATTTCTTACGGGGTGGGATCCGGATTAGCTCGAGCTGGAGGGAGAGAAGCAACGAGGAAGGCACACCCTCACAGCATTGTTAAGGCAGAGGGCTGACGAGCAGAGGATATTGGCTACAAATGTGTATGGGTCATGCAATGGGATCAGCGTGGATCTTCTTGGGGAGGATTTGTTCTTGGCTAGGCGATGGCACCTGATATAGCATGGATCATCGTTGGGGATCTTAATGTGACACTGCTTTCGGAGGACCGTCCTGGGGGGCGCGGGGGAAGGGACAGTGGCTCGACAGAGCTGAGGGGAATCATGAAGGAACTTTAGCTACATATCATCAATGCAGTAGGGTGTTTGTACACATGGCGGAATGCGAGAGTCAGGTCATGCATTGATCGTTTTTTGATGTCCCCGAAGGCGTTGTTGGCCTTTCCCCTGGCTTGTGCGCGTACTTTGCCAAGGCCACACTCGAATCATACTCCTATTCTTTAGTTTTCGGGCGAGGAGGTGAGACCTTCAGACGTTCTTTCGCTTTGAGCAGGCGTATCTTATGGAGGAGGGCTTTCGGGAGTTGGTTGCGGAGTTCTGGGTGGATTGTAGGGTTGATGGGTCCGCGACTTGTAGGCTGGCCAGCAAGCTGGCTGTGCTGAGGAGGCATTTGATGGAGTTCAAAAGGACCAATCGGGCTCATCGTCGGGATAGGAGGAGCAGGGCTCGGGAGGAGGTGAGCAGGTTGGATATTTTGAAAAATGACAGGGCCTTGACGACAGAAGAGGTGGTGGCGAGGACCGTAGCGGTGGTTGAGGGAAGGAGATGTGGATACTAAGTTTTTCCATGCTGTGGCTAGCGGAAGAAGGCGCAGGAATCCGATACACTCAATCTCGGTTGGGGGGTTGGAGGTTGAGGGAGACATGGAGATTGGGAACGCGCTGTGATCACACATCGAGGCCTTTGGCAGACGAAGAACTCGGTCAGGATGGGGCTGGCATGGGAGGGTGTCTCGCAGGTGTCTGGAGAGGAGGCATGGATGCTGGTCCGGGAGTTCACGGAGGCTGAGGCTAGGTAGGTGTTGTTTTAGCTCAATGCGGATGGGACACCAGGGCCGGATGGTTCCGGATGTGTTTTTACAGAGAGTTTTGGGAGATGGTCAAAGGGGACGTCTTGGAGGTGCTGGTGGAATTTTGGCAGGGGAACAGTGGATTCGAGAGGCTTAATAAGGCGCTCATCTTCTTGTTACGGAAGAAGGGTACATTGGTGAGGGTTGAAGACTACAGGCCCATTGTGTGTCCAATGCTATATATCTTTTGCTCTCAAAGATTTTGGTGAATCGACCGAGGGAGGTGTTACATGGAATCATCTCGCTGGAGCAATCAACTTTCGTACTTAGGAGGGCTATGGCAGATGGATTGGTAATGGCATCGGAGATGGTGACGGTCTGGAAGAGAAGCAAGACCAGATGTGTGATATGGAAGGTTGATTTTTTCAAAGCTTATGACTATGTGGATTGGAGATTCCTGTGGGTCTCATTGGAGAAAAGGGGATTCTCGAGGCAATGGATTGCATGGATCAAGCGATGTATCACGACTGCATCCCATGTGATACTGGTCAACAATAGACCGGAAAGGGGCTTCTTTCAGCCATAGAGGGGAATCAGGCAAGGTTACTCGCTTACGCTGCTTCTCTTTGTGATTGTGGCTGATGCGTTAGCGGTAATGATGAGGTTAGCGGTTGGGGAGGGTTGGTGTTCTGGCTACAGAAAAGACGACATATCGCTACCATTGCTGCAATATGTTGATAACACTGTGATCTTTGTTAGGGTTGAGGCAGAGAAGATTCGGCGGACCTCCATCATCGTGAATATTTTTGGGGACATTTCTGGCCTCAGCGACAATAGGGAGAAGTCGACGGTTCCTGTTTGGGCTTTTAGAGGAGTAAGTGGGGAACATGTCAGAGATTTTGGGATGCTCCACTGCTGCGCTTCCATTTACGTACCTCGGGCTCCATCTGGTGGCTGGGAAGCCGAGGGCTGATGATTTGGTGGGTGTTGTTGGAGAGGCTGGAGGAGAGGATGGCTGGGTGGAAGGCAGCGTTGCTTTCAACGGGACGAAAGTTGGTACTTCTGAAGCATATTCTCTCGGCTATACCTATTTTCTTCTGCTCCAGCTGGTGTATGCTCCAAGATGGAGGTTATCACAATGAGATTTGTTGGGAAAAGAGACTTCGTTATTGATTCAGAAAACCCTAGGCTCTCTTATATAGGGAGAGACCTAAAGGGTAAATTACAGAGAGGTCTATATAAGATAAAGAAATAACAATAAAGTTCATAAAGAGATAATAAAACTACGAACTATCTCTACACTCCCCCTCAAGGTGGAGCATAGATATCTATCATGCTCAGCTTGGATGAACATCTCTGAAACGGTCCTCTGAGCAGTGGCTTGGTGAATATATCTGCTGTCTGATCTCCCGAGCTCACATGTGCAGTAGATATCAATCCTCTCTGGATCAAGTCCCTCGTGTAATGGCAGTCAACTTCAATATGCTTGGTCCTTTCATGGAAAGCTGGATTGTTGGCAATAAACAATGCTGCTTGATTGTCACACTGGAGCTTCATAGGCAGGGACACAGCTACATGTAGATCTTCTAGTACAGAACGAACCCACATCATTTCCGTGCTGGCTTGAGCCATGGCCCTATATTCAGATTCTGCACTGGACCTTGCCACGACAGTTTGTTTCTTGCTTTTCCAAGAAACCAAAGAGCCTCCAACAAACACTGCAAACCATGAGGTTGATTTTCGGTCCTTAGGACATCCTGCATAGTCTGCATCTGCACACGCTGAGACAGATAAGTCTGTGTCCTTCCTGAATAGTAGCCCTGAGCCTGGAGAAGACTTCAGGTATCTCAGTATCATGTGTATAGCATCATGTGAACCTGTCTTGGCTGCTCCATAAATTGACTCACCCTGCTAACAGCAAATGCAATGTCTGGACGAGTAATGGTAATGTAGAGGAGTTTTCCCACCATTTCTCTATATCTCCTCTTATCCACTTCATCTGTATCACCATCATACAGCTTCATGCTGGGGTCCATGGGAATACTAGATGGTTTGCACCCATCCATGCCAGTCTCAATCAGGAAGTCTGTAATATACTTCCGTTGTGTCATCACCAAGCCTTGTGCATTCCTTGCAAATTCCAACCCCAGAAAATATCTTAGGGTTCCAAGATCCTTTGTAACGAACTGACTGCCTAGGAATGCCTTCGCCCTCTTGATGCCCTGAACATCATCTCCTGTAACAAGGATATCATCTACATAGACCATAATGACAACCGTACCTGCCGATGACTTCTGGACAAACAATGAGTGATCGGCATTTGACCTCTTGAATCCCTGTTGCTCAATCAGGTTAGACAACTTCTGGAACCATGCTCTGGGAATCTGTTTGAGGCCATAGATCGCCTTGTGAAGTCTACAGACCATGTGCTTCTCCCCCTCAGTAGTAAACCCAGGTGGTTGCTGCATGTAGACTTCCTCCTGTAGGTCACCGTACAGAAAGGCATTCTTCACATCCAGTTGAGATATGCTCCAATCACGTACCACAGCAACAGATAATAGAATACGAAGTGTAGAGTGCCTCGCCACTGGAGAAAAAGTATCCATGTAATCCACACCATAGGTTTGTGTAAACCCACGGGCAACCAAGCGTGCTTTGTATCTATCCAACGTGCCATCTGCATGATATTTGACTGTGAAGACCCATTTACAGCTCACAATGGATGCATCAGAAGGTGCAGGGACCAAAGACCAAGTGCCACGAGACTGTAGGGCCCTCATTTCGTCCTCCATTGCTAATCTCCAGCATTCATTCTGTAAGGCTTCCTGGTATGTCCATGGTATATCCACGGAAGACAAGGCTGTGGCAAATCTCTGAAAATCCCCAGTGAGACGGTGATAGGAAACCTGTGAAGCGAATGGATACGAGGCACATTGCCTCCTCTGCTTCCGAATAGCAATCGGAAGATCAAGATCATCATCTGCCGTGCTGGATGGGCTAGTGTCTGCCTGTACTGAAGGATCCTGCACATGTACCAAATCTGACCCGTCAGTAGTAGTGCCATCTGAACATACTGAGGCGTGATGATCGGCTGCTGCGTAGTCTGAGAAGGACCGGCGTGTATAGAACATAGGTAATGGTGATATGATAGGCCATGGAAGGGGTGGAGGTGGAGGAGGTGGTGGAGGCGGTGGAGGTGGTGCTGGCGTGGAGACAGACCCAGGGGACGACTCAGGTGCTGGCGTGGACTCGGGTGTACTCAATGTAGGTGGTGGAGGAACATAGATATCATCAGTGGTAGTGGATGATACCATTCTGTCACCTGCAGGAGAGAAATACATGACAGACTCAAAGAAAGTGACATCAGCACTCACGAAATACCTCTTATTTGCAGGATCATAACACCGGTAGCCCTTCTGAGTTCTGGAATAACCAACAAAGACGCACTTGACTGCTCTAGGAGAGAGTTTGTCAAGTCCGGGAGATAGACGATGCACAAAAGCCACAGTACCAAAAACACGTGGTGTCAGAGAAAATAACTCCTTATCTGGAAAAATAATGGACATAGGTATCTGTTCACCAAGGACTGAGGATGGCATTCGGTTGACCAGAGAACAAGCAGTAATAACAGCATCGCCCCAGAAAGAAATCGGGGCACAACTCTGAATCAACAGTGTACGAGTAATATCTAAGAGATGGCGATGCTTTCTTTCCGCGACACCATTTTGTTGTGAGGTATATGCACAAGTGGTTTGGTGAATAATACCCTTTGATGAAAGGAATTGTGAAAGTGAGCGTGTACAAAATTCAAGGGCATTATCGGTCCGAACATATTTGACATTTGCAAAAAAGACATTGAGCACTTCATTAATCAAGTTCTTGATCACATTTCCTGCTTCAGATTTATTTTTCAAAAGAAAGACCCATGACACACGAGAAAAATCATCCACTACCACAAGATAAAACCTGCGTCCCTGATGATCGGGAACACGACTTGGACCCCATATATCTATATGTAACAACTCAAAAGGGGAGCTACTGCTCCGACTCAGACGACGTGGGAAGCTCGACCTGTGATGCTTTCCCAACTGACACGCTTCACATCGAAACGAAGAACTAGGAGAGATCTGAGGCAGAAGATGACGCATTTTCTGAAGTGGAAGGTGACCAAATCGGAGGTGCCAAATGTACGGAGAGACTGATCCAGCAGACTGAGAGGAGACGCCAGCATATGAATCCCGGACCAGTCGATACAAACCATTCTGCTCAGAGCCACAACCAATCACCTTGCCCGTGAGTATGTCCTGAAAAATGAGAGAAGACGGGTCAAATTTAGCACGACAATTCAAATCCTTCGTAATCTGACTAATGGATAGCAAATTCATTGAGAACTCAGGAGCATGCAGAACGTTCTGTAATTGCAAAGTGGAGGATAGGAAAACCTCCCCCTGTCCAACAAGGGGCGAATGGGTACCATCTGCTATCTGCACTGAACGACCGGGAGGAATGTCCCTGTAGGCCACTAATCTACCTCTATCTCGGCAGAGATGATGTGTGGCTCCAGAATCAATAATCCAGTCAGATATATCATGACGTGTAGTAGATCTACCTGAGGAGCTTGCGGCTGCGGATGAACTTGCAGAGGCAGTGGCAGCAATATCTGAGGAGCCACCAGACGACTCACCAGAAGCATGTGGCATAATATCTCGGAGACGGGCCACAAGTTTGTCAAATCGACTATCTGCAGTAGAAGGCAGTGGAGACTGGGAGTGCTCTGCAACACGTGCCGATGCTGGGAATCCATGCTTCGAATAGCATGTCTCCTCCGAGTGTCCTGTGCGGTGACAATAGGAGCATGTCTGACTGAAGCGACCACCCCTCCCCTGGGGTCCACGGCCCCTTCCACGACCACGGCCAGATGGTGGTCCACCTCTCCCACGCGAGACTGCCATCGCTGAAGGAGGTGGAGTAGAAGAGATGGAGGAAACTGGAATGCGACTAAGCCTTCTGTAAACATCTTCAACTGGAGGAATAACTGCATCAGCGAGAATCTGAGATCGAGCTGCATCATACTCAGGGTCAAGAGCCCAAGTAGAACACCAACCATGGTGGCGTTTCGAAACGCCTTCTGCTGCTCAGGAGTTGCAGTGAGAGGAATGATGCTGTATAACTTCTCAAACATCCCTCTTAGGGATGTGTAGAGAGAATGAAGAGGTCTGCTGTTCTGCTTCATTGTGAATATGTCGTGCTGAAGCTGCAACATCTTCGTTTCATTTCACACCTGCGAATATGTGGCGGCAAGAATGTCCCACATTGCCTTAGCAGTGGGCTGATGGAGGACGTCATTAGCAATCTCCATTGTCAAGGTACCGGACAACCAGACCTTCGCATAGGAATCATCGGCCTCCCATGAGGCATAGATCCCAGTCTTCTCTGCGGGCTCATCCTCGGTAAGAATGTGCTTCTTACCATTCGACTTCATGAGGCTCATGAACTGCATAGCCCAGAGCTCATAGTTAGACCCGTCCATCTTGACTATTGGCGCAGGACCTTTGAATGCGCCGGTGGAGGGCATATCAACTTTTGATTCTGACATACTGCCGCTTGGAGAAGAACTAGGATATGTAGACGTGATGCTGAATGTCTACAAAAACTGCATCGGATTTGAGTACGTATGTAGACGTTACGCACTCAAATCCATAGAACAGACGAGGAAGGAACTAGGGCACGCCTAACAAGGGGCTGACAGCCCTTTCAGCGGCTGGGAGCCGCTAGAAGACCTTGCGCGGATGGCTGTTCACGCACCCGGAGGCCTTGCGCGGGCGGCAGATGGTGATGCCGCCAATTGGCTGAGGCCGCTGGGGGCTGGGATCCCCTTCGGCGGCTGGCTGGGGGCTGGGATCCAACCGGATGGAGGGCTGGAGCAACCGGATGGAGGGCTGGAACCAACCGGATGGAGGGCTGGATCCAACCGGACGGCGGCGATGGAGGGCTGCCGCTGGAGAGAGAGGCGGCGGCGTGTGCTAGAGAGAGAGAGAGGCGGCGGTGGTGATTCCGAGAAGAGGGAGGCGGGTGGGGAAGGGGCGGCAGGAGGGGGAGAGCCCTAGGGTGGCTCTGATACCATGTTGGGAAAAAAGACTTCGTTATTGATTCAGAAAACCCTAGGCTCTCTTATATAGGGAGAGACCTAAAGGGTAAATTACAGAGAGGTCTATATAAGATAAAGAAATAACAATAAAGTTCATAAAGAGATAATAAAACTACGAACTATCTCTACAAGATTTTTTTGTCAGATGGGCGCCAGAACAGGTTGTGGGGTCCACGTCGTGGATTGGGATTGGGTGACGACGACTAAGAGGAAGGGCGACCTGGGGGTGTTGCAGATGGAGGAGATGAACAAGGCATTCATGGCAAAGTGGGTGGTTAGGATTTAGGAAAATATGAAAATTCGTATGTCGATTGCTAAGGAAGATTAATGGGGTGTCCATGTCGTTGGGGGTCACCCCAGGATGACTGCTCTCGTTTTTGCGAAGGGGGATTACCACGGTTTTACCAGAGATTGCTGTCAGGTTGAGACTGGTGCTGGGTGATGGGGTTGGGCTTCATTTTTAAAGGGACGACTAGTCAAGGGACGATGTGCTGGGTGATCATTACCCGCGTCTCATGAGGCTGGCAGGGACAGAGACATGAGGGTGCAACATGTGTGTGACCATGGCGTGTGGTCTTTGGTATTTATGTCACCGCTATCATATCGGAGTGTGGAAGAGCTATTGGCTTTACAGATGGAGCTGCTTCAGTGTAAGGGTTCAGCTTCAGGCATGGGTCATTGCAACTGGGGTGATGGCAAATTCACGGTGAGGAAGACTTACCGTTCTCTTGTCGAGGAAGGGATGGAGGTTGAGGAGGAGATTAGAGTAGACACAGGGGTGATTTGGCGCTGTAGGGTATCGAGCAGGATTTTTATGGTTGTTTAGGCTTGGACGCGTTTTGACCAAGGCTCGTCGGGAGCAGATAGTGGGGTTGGAGGATGCTGCATGTGATAGGTGCGAGTTGGCGGTGGAAGACATGGATAATTTGTTCTTGTGTCAGTGTTCGACGGAGGTTTGGAGCCGGGCGGATATTACATGGCTTGCGGGTCATGATTGCAGTTCTTTCTGGAGAGATGTCAGAGCGGTGTGCAGTGTTGGGCATGAGGATAGCTCATTCCCATTTGCTTTAACGTGGTCGACCTGGTGTGCCAAGAACAAGGTCAATTTTGGGGGACAGACTTTTAGGGCGGAAAACATGCTTCGACATTGTAGGGCGTTGTGTGTTTCATGGCAAATGTAAGGTGATGTAAAGCATAATAGGTATCACGTGACATGCAACCTCTTTACTTTGTTACTTATATATATACTCATATATATATACACACACATACACACACACACTCATATACATTGTGTGGGTCCCTTATTGGGATCCCACACTCTTTTTCTTCAAAAAAAGATGCTTCCTTTAGTTCAAGAGACATGCCTCTTGATTGGGATTTGCTCTATACAAGACCGCCCAAACTTTTGTAGAGGAATTCATATCGAATGCATGAATTGTGATTTAGCCATTGGATTTATCTCTTTTGATATCATATTTTTTCCACTACCTTTCGATCCCTTTCTTGACCCCTCTTCTCCCCGATTTGTCTTGGTGTGCTACCTCTCTCATCCAGTGCATCTCCTTGCATTCTTACCCAAACACCTGCACAACTGATGTATTTCTCATTCTTTTTCTCACCTCCGCACTTTTCCAACCCATATTATTCCCCTTAAAGAATTTAGATGGTGCCAGTTGGTATCAGAGCATGACGACCGAGTCGTTCTTATGCCTTAATGGTCCAACAATGTATTCAAAGAAGATGATAGAAAGGAAGAATTAAAGTTGCATGTTGTCGTCTTGTTACCATGTATTAAAGGATGTTTATGATTCTGGTTAAAAGATTCAAGGTATGTTATGTCTGTTGTGTGATAGTATTAAAACAATTAAGGAGAGTTTGCAAATCAAAGTGTCATCTTAATCCTCTACTGCTTTTCTTGAGACTCCATCATTCACCTTTTACTCCAACACACCACTTCCTCTCTATTCTTGATCCCCTACTAGCTCTCTTTTTTTCTCATTTACTCTCCTTTTTGTCCTTTTTTCTTGTCCATTTTCCCCTTCATCCTCTCTTTCTCCCTTCAGTACTCAATAACAACCAAAGTCCCTACTCAAACGAAACACCACCGCTATTACCTCCACCAATTCTTACCACAACCCACCTTAGCAGTGCCCGCGTAGCTTCAAGAACAATGTTGCCACCTCACCAATTCCACATGTATTGTTGTGTTCCACATTTACATTCACCACACATGTCGGCACCTTTGTAGGTGCTATCTTCCTCCATAATCCATTATGGCCACTCTGCCTCCACACGATCTCTTTGATATTGGCATTGCTTTACAGCCAGCATTTACTCCCAATATCAACACTGCATCTTTTCCATCATCCTCCAGACTACTACCGAAGCCCCCCTGCCCCCCGCTTCCTACAATTATTATGCCTTCCTTAGCACATGTTGACACCATTATAAAATGGAAAAGTTTCGGGAAAACTCCTAATTAATGTATCCTTGAAGGAAGGCTCCAAAAAGATAGAAGCTTAGAAAAATGACCACATAAATACAAATATTTCAGAAAATTATGTTATAAGTTAACAAGAAGCTCATGTATTTGCAGTCAGGTTCCCATTCTACAACCATAATTATATGCAACTAAGCATGGAGACCAACTCATTCAGAAATGAGTGTTTCTAGCTGGGTAGAATCGATGAAGTACAAGTCATTTCTTTTCCTGCTTTTTGGGACCTTTTAATTTAAAAAATCATGTCTTTTCATGGCGGGCGTCCTTCATTATGATTGGATAATAAAACCACCCATACTTTTGTAAAGGGATATATATTGAATGAGTAAATTATGATTTAGCAATGGGCTTTATTTTCTCGTTGATTTTCTGTCTTCTCTAACCTCCAATTCCTTCTGCAGCCCCCTTTCTTCTCACTCATGAGACTTGACGTGCTTCCTCTCTCATCCCATGTATCTCCCACGCATTCTCACCATAACCTCCCACTATTGGCATGCTGCTCATTCTTCTTCTCATCCTCCACTTGTACAACCCCCATTTCCCCCCTTCAAAAATCTAGGATGTGTGAAGATGGTGCATCATTCTCGAGTTAGTGATGGGTTCTCCTAGCTGTTGGTATTTATGGCTGCTTCCTTTGCAAACACCCCCCCCCCCCCCCCCCAACCCCCAAAAAAACCAACCCAAGAATCTAGGAACATAAATCTAGTTAACATCTTTCTTAATCCAACCCTGGTTTGAATAAACCACGTTGGAGCATGTCTAACTAACATCTTTCTTAATCCCATCTTGGTTTTAATAACCATGTTTTAGTTTTTCTCATAGAAAGTCCACTAAGGGACGGGCTCTACTATCAGTGCTAGAATACATGGCTGTAAGTGTAATTGCACAAAAAAATTAGGGCCACATGTGTTATCGGCAAATCTCAAAGGAAACACATGTTAAAAACCCCCCACTTTTAAAATTTGATCTTATTAGGTGAAATATTGATTTAACTGGTGCATACGTACATCATATTTTTTTTACTATTTGATCTTATTATGTGAAACATTGGGTCGGCCATTGTTTTCAAAAAATTATTTACGAGCATGTAGAGCATTTACAGATTTTGTTATGTTCGGTAACTCACTGATTCAAGCGGTGATGCATATCTAGATGCCTTTTTCCCTTAAAGATTTTATCTTAATAAATATCAGTTAAACTAACTATTGCGTGGGTGCAGTTTTTAAAGATTTGAACTTTTTCTTTAAAGCGATAGGATGGCTAATAGAGAGCAGTCACCATCCTTCAGATATATTCAATAAACATTAAAGGAAGACACGCTACACATGAGACTGGATAACAAATGATAATTCTGAAAAGAGGAAGCATCACCTAGGATAAACCCTCATCAATTTGAACTTTCTGAGTAAAGGGACAACTGGAGAACAAATGGTCAACATACTCCGCAGGCCGCAGCAGAGGCACAAATCACACTGGTAACACTGCTGGTGTCTACTCGGCAGACTACTCGGTTTTCAGCCTCTGCAAAAGCCACGTGAAGAAACTAACGTTCAGCGGCATCATCGCCTCCATGCACCTGTACAGTACTTAGTCAACAACCAGCCTGTTTACTAAGATTTTGAATATTTGGTAACACACTGATTTAATCGCCATCGAAATATAACTTGTTTTCTATCTAAATTTGATTCTATTAGGTGTGACATTGAGTTTATCAATTTTCATCAGAGCTTTTAAAGGTTTTTATCTATTGGATCAAACTATGATTTAGCCACTGCATAATATCTTTTTAAAAAGATTTCATGTTAAATCTGTCACTTGTAAGTTGCACAGGTAAATGTGTTTCCTTTAGAGATTTGATCATGCTAGCTGACAAACTGATATAACCACTACACAAGTAGCATTCTATAAGATTATATCTTATGAGGTGACACTGATTTAGGAACTACATAGGTAGAGCTTTATAATGTTTGATTTCACTGGTTAGCCTGATAGAAGATTTTATCTATATAGAGGAGTATTTTGGCTTCTGCCATTAGCTTGTTGGTGGAAGCTCAAGTGCACATATATGGTGTTCTTGGATGTGAAGTCTGGCTTTGGTTTTGGCAAGAAACTCTGGGAGTGCATATTAAGTCTGATACGACTGCACAAAACCGTCTCCTAGTTCACGTGATTCTGTTCATGAGTTAACTCTACCAACATATGATGCTATGGGGTTTTATTTCGTTACAACTGTTAATTTCAATCAGCATGCCCCTTTGGAGATTGGAATGTGCAAATACGTCTGGGAAGGGTCTCTGGGTGAATTGCCTGCATCAGTCCTGGCGATAAAAATTGAAAAAGCTGAGTTTCTTATCTGAGTTGATTCTGCTCTTGGTTTGTTAGAATCTTTCATTCTCTCGTTCTCTTTCTTCTGTACGATTTTTTGGGACTTAGAAGAAGCCTAGATGGAGCTATGGTAAAACTTTTGGTAGCTGTGCACATCAACTTTGATATGCACGAGCAAACCAAGTTCCTTTACTTGTTTGATCCTTTCTGCATGATTTTGAGCTACCTTTTCTCTTTGGATCTTTTGTTTTGCTGAAATTGACTTGATGTCAGATGGAATGTTGGATGAACATCAATTTTATCTCAAGTCTTTTTAGAACTCCTGGTGGTTTGGGCTTGAGAAAATTGGAGACCAATTAACAAAATATCTGGCTCATGCTTTGGTTATTGTTTCTGGAAGTTGACACATCATATTTATGTGTGGATAGAAGTCAAGTGCTGCTTTCCTGTTTGCGTGGCCTGCTTTTATTGGAAAGGTTTGTTAGTTACAGTAATGATGCTACTTTGTTTACGGTTTCTGGAGGAACTGCTGTAAAAATGAACTCTTGAGCGGTTCTGTGGATTTCTATACTGATGGTTGTTCTCAGCCCTTGCTCGAGGCCATTTTGTTGGAAGAGCCAATGAACTGCATCAGTGGAGCTTCACTTTACTTTTGGTATTTGCTTTTGTGTTACCTGCAAGAATCGGCATCTGCTGAAGAACAAGGACAGTATCTGCTGAAGAGAAGACATTTTTTTATAAATGGATATTTCTTGTAGATTCTTTTCTGTATGGCTGTTCTTAGGTTCCATTTGGTTGTCATGTAAATTCCCCTTAAAGGGCACCTTTGTACTGATCTCTCTTTGTTGTAATAAAAAGGGGTGGCCCCAGCGCATATTGAGGCTTTGTAACATAGATTTCATATTGAAAATTTAGTACTTAGAGTTGGGATTTGCTATAGTATATATGATAATATTGTTTTGAAGAAGGCATGCTTCCTATTGACACATCCACTCTCAGGCCCCTGATATATAATAGTAGTTGAGTGGAAAGTCCGGGACAGAGACGGACCAGATCGGGAGATTCTCACTTTCGGGCCAGGGGGGAAGGAGTCTAAATCAATGGACATGGAGGAACGTAAAGTCATGGCTTTTGTGCAACGTCGAAAGGGTCCTGATGTAGTGGGATCGTTCCTTCAGCAGGGAACAACAGAGGAAGTAGCACCTGAAAGCATCTTCTTCACTGGTGGTGGGGCCTCTCCCGGAACCTTCACCTGCCTGCACCAGTCCCCGGCTTTCTGCATTTTCATGGCTTTTCGATGATCTAGTTAGTTGAACTGTCACAGGCTTATTTGTCTTTTTCCCATTCTATAATGATATTGATTTTCTCGGGAGTTCTCACTTCGACGCCTGGATGTATAGTACGAGTTGGGCCTGGATTCTACCCCCTCGCTTAGTCAACCCTTTCCATCTCGACAACGTGACGGAACAATCGAGAGGTTCAGGAAGCAAGGACTATCAAGCACCCAATGGACCTCCTTACTGTGCACCAGGACTTTCACACCGACCCGAGTCACCTTCGCCCTATAGGATTGGTGCGGACACACCTGTGCGGATTACAGGTGACGGTTACAAGAATGGCGGGGAAGTTAAGCTGAGTCAGATGTACCCGCACAGAACAGGATCCGGGCTGGGATAGCTGCGCCCATTCCTAGCCAGTTCTGAAAAGGTTCGATCATGCTGGCTTATGTGGATCAAAAATGATGAATGGGATTGTGGCACAGGGCTTGCCTAACAGTCAAGAAAGTGATCACACACACCCAACGACCCCAGATATAGATATATAGGACGTCATTATAGGGGACGAAAAAGACCTAGAGAAGGCAGGGCAGGCACCGGGCCGCCCATGCGAATGCAACTTGCGGTCGAACCAAGAGCATTAGACTAGTAAAGGCAGGTTCCTGTCCTATCGGCTTGTCTAATAAAGAAACAAACTCAAATCGCGATATAATTGTTGAGGTCAAATGTCAGAGATGCCTACGTCAGGGGGACTGGAAACCGAGACAGACCCCCATCCTGTGCAATTATATGGTGTCAAGGCAAAGGAGCTTACTAGTCAGCCCAATTCTAGTGAAAAGCTCCTTCCGTCTGTCACCGAAAGCCTACCCACGCATTATTGTTATTCGAATCAAAATCTAGTGTCGAACAAGTGGGTGTTACTGTTGAGTTCTATGTTGTCAGTTCTCCCCCTCTATAGACCAGTAAGGGACAGGGAATACATAGAAGAATTCCTGCCAAGATGACGGATCCAGCCGTAGCTTTCGATAATAACCTTGACATCTCACCTGACGCTTGCTCACTAGTTAGAAAAAACCTATTGCCGGATTTGACTGACATCCCTACTGGATGCCTCCGCTTTGATGTCATATTGAGGGTTATGGGAACACTATGCTGCAGTGTATTGCAGACACAAGAAAGGTATCGGGAGAGAGTAGTTGGACCCCTAGGTCGTCGTCTGGGAGTTTTCTCCATAGATCTCTGCTTGTGCTTGATTCCCAGCGGTTTATACGGCCAACGGAAACGACTCTTCAGACCTACGCGTCGACTGTCGGATGATCTGTACATCTTTCTTGTCCCATTGACCAGTTGACGCTGTGGTTGGTTGTTGACCGACGGAAAGGCCCTCTGAACTCTCTGCCTTGGATCCATATCGCGGTCCGGGCTTGCTTTAGATATTTGATTAAGGTGACTGATCTCAGACATCTTTTCATAGATGCTTTCCTCCCAAGGTCTTCTTGAAAAGAGAGGATGCCGAGGTATGTCCACGAACAAGAGAAGATAGATTGCCGCCTGCCATGAGACCACTAATCCAGACCTAGTCGATGCTGTGGTTGACTATGATTCCAACTCAACAGTGACCAGTCTCACTTGATATAAGAGCTACGTGGAAGGTGAAGAAGCATAAGCGAAAAAGGCGATGCGGTACGAGACAGAGCGGCGGACTTGAGAGCAGTAAAGGTACGAGACAGAGCGGCGGACCCCTAGGAGCTAGGGCCCCCTTTCAGGCTCTATCACCTGTGTGTATAGTCAGTTTAGAGAGTCTTATAAAGAATTTCTCCTCGTCCATCTATATTAATAGGTGTCCTCCCTACTTGCTTGCATAACGCGTCAGTGGTCAAAAAGTAGGTTGAGTGTCCTACATCCATCTCTGACTTTGCAACTTCAGAGTGAGAAAGGAGGGAGAGACGGAACAACTTCTCTTCGCAACTAGAAAAATGGGTATAAACTGCTGAGGGATCCACGACCAACTAGGGCAGTCTTCCTCTATTAAGATTATATAGAAAGAAAGAAGTGAGTGTGCTTCAAATCTGAGCTTCCCCGCGTCGCATCCTCACCATCTAATTGCTACTCGAAACCCAGGAAGGCAGCCCGTGCAACCTGATGCGTAAAGCAGTCCATTAGGTTGAGGACAAGTAGATTGGGGCGAGGGTGGGCTTCTCCTCGCATTTCTTTTTGGAATCGAAAGGTGGGAGTATGCGAAGTAGGGCGTCGAAGAGTAGTTTACACGAAGAAAATGTTATTCCGTGTCTAGCTGCCATCCCGCAACTTCTAGTGGATTGACTCTGGCTTCTGAAGCATGAGGTGCTTTGACAGGGGCCGAGACTCTGACAGCCAAACAACCTGCCACCTCATCTCATCACCATCTTCTTCTTCTTCTTCCAGATGGGAATTTTGCAGCCCCAGTCCTAGCTCGGCGGAGCAAACAGGTTCGCTCAGGCAGTTGCATCAGCGCGCAGGATGGCCCTTAGCCAGGCTTTAGCCAAAGCTGAGGCTTCCCTTTCCCGTCATCACCATAGCGGGTGAACACGCCTGGGTCGTTCCGCACAATGAAGAAGAAAAGAAAGACCTCCGGGGAACTGGCATCAGTCAAAGCGAGCAAGGTCGGCAACGAGCTTTGATCGTATCGATCAAAGTCTCACACCGATCGTAGAATGAGCGGGAAGCAGGTGAGCGGTATGAGCCGGCTGGAGCTGGTTCCTGAGCCTAAGGGGTTTGGAGCAATGATCTTCCAGAGGTAAGCAAGGGAAGGTCAAGCTAGGATGAGAAGGCCCGAGCGAGCCGGGTGAGATGACGGCGGGAGGCTTTTGACCCTGGGGTTCAGACCTGTGCTGATGCCACAACAATGTCTTTGTTTAAGAAGAGTTCCTTCCCAAAGTGGGGCGCCCAAGAGCTTGCATGATCCAGCGAGGGGCTATAAAGACAAGTTCTTCTGTTCTGTGCGGGTACATCTGACTTAGCTTAATTCTTAGCTGCGAAGCTAGACCAAATCATCCCGAGAAGGGAAAGGAAAGGGATGCGAAGCTGTCATGCTGCTTAACTACCCACTCTTTACCACTACAACCTTCCAAGCACGAACTCAAAGGTCCTGGAAAAGCTTGAAGAGGTCTGGAGCGAGCTAAGCGAGCATGGACGAGAACAGACTTGAAACTTTCCAGAAAGCCTCCTGGGTAGAGGCGTGGGAAGCTCACCCGAAGGGTGTCGCTGACGCGACCAAGGAAGTGGGCCCTCTTTCTGCCATCCCCCGCTCCAAAAAAACCCTACTTAGGGGACAATATATCTCGCGTAGCGAGGCCCCGGGACTACCTATTAACAATAACTTTGCCTTTGCTCTCTTCCCTTCCCCTCCTCCCTCTCAGACTGGACTCTCTATGTGGCGCTTGACTCGGTTCGTGACCCTCCTGGCTGGGCCTCGGTGACGAAGGTAGACAGAGAAAGAAAGCCGTGGTGTGGCTGGACTCTCAAGGAGTGTAGTTGAGCCTCAGGATGTAACAGAGTCGAGATCCGAAGCGAAGCCGGTCAGTCCGTCCACCTTTGATGATCATAGAAGTAGGCCTTCGTCGAATCATGCGAAGGATCAGACATCTACGGAGTCAGGTACTTTCCCATCTCACTTCTCATATCAGTTGTGAGACCCTCTAGATATCCGGGTCTGGACCTCTTTCCAATTACTTCCCAGTACGTCAAGTCCTAATATAAGGAAGTTGGGGGCCGTTCACTGAGGTCTCAATTCGGAATGAGACCAGTTGACTGGAAACTTGATTATTGGTATATCGATCGGTCCAACACAGATTGAAAAAGGAGCCGGTTCGACAGGAAGCTTTTGAAAACACAGTGCACCCAGGTAAATAAGGACCTTATCAATAGTCAACCAGTTCACGATAGGAAAGTCTTATATCCTCAAATTAATTCATCAAGTTGATGATCAAAGACTGACACCCAGGGGGTGGACATCCGCTGGCTTCGCTTCTAAGTAGAGATTCGAGGGGGCTTACTGGGCCGATTTTAGAGCTCCTCGACGTCGGGGGAGAGTAGCAGTGGAGGTCCTAAAAATCAATCTTGTTCAAACCAATGAATAGAGCTGAAGTTCTAGTTGAAGCAGCCAGTAGAAAACCGAAATAACTAGGCGGTCGTATCGAAGCTAGCTCCAGCAAGAGTCCGGGGTCGACTGGCAGGGAATCGAGGTAGGAGAGAGGCAGGAACAGAGGTCAGGTTAGGTGCCCGGGGGAGTTAAAGATGAAATGGTCCTAGTGACGGGGAAGGTCACAGCAGAGTTTGATATTCGAGTAGTTGTCGAAGCTGATTATATAGAAAGTAGTTCGCGAGGTCTAGACTAGGAGAGCTTTCCCGATGTGGTGTATTAAAATGGGTTAATGTCTCTTCTACTTATTAATTATTAACTGGCAGACTATAGGTAGCTTTATGGGCTGACAGCGGAAAGGACAAACGACTTTATGGGGACTCAAGTCAGGTCCTAAGGCTTAGTCGAAATGGTGTGGGGTCTCATTTTCTTATAATAGTTTCTTGTCAAGGTAGACCACAGAACTCCAAAGACCGCGCGAGAGGTCATGCTGCAAGGTGACTGGCTTCGTGGGTAAGGTGAAAATCTGGAAGATCATAGAAGGAGTCGCAGACGGGAGCGTCCGAGCTCTTAACATGAATAGGTAGAGTCCGGGTCGTTCGCTCTCGGAGAGGTAGAGTCTTCTTCCTCTTTTATCTCGCCCACTAAGAAGCCCGGGGCCATTATTCGAGAGGGGCCTACGCTTTTGCTTCGGCTCACATACTCGGTCACCCGATGCCATGGAGGGTCCCACTCTTTGTTCTGCTCCTTCCTCCGTTGGGTGCTTTATGGGACTTCCCAGAGTCAAAGCGGGGTCCGAACTGGACTTCGTTCTCGATTTCCTTTCCCGAATTGCCCCCGTCCGATCCTTCAAGGATAGATGAAATCCCCACCTCCTGACGAAGCGGGAGCCCTTGACCCAACTTCAATCCGAACCTCAGTGGGTGTTCTTGGCTGCTCCCATTTCAGGACCGTCCTTGGCCGCATCTAGGCACGCTTCGCACCTTGCTATCTAGTTTTAGGGGCATCAGAAAGCTACGAGCCATAGGCGGCCTTTCATTGGTAGTTGAGTTTGGGTTCCTTTTATGAAAGGATGAAGGAGGGATATCTGATTATCGCCACGAGCTATACGACTCTAAAGGTAAGACGACATTCTTTCACACTTCAATCCTACATCAGTCCTAATTCCAATAAAGAGTTCACTCGCCAGGGCCCTCAGTCTTTTCTGGGGACAGGAAGAGAGTGCGAGCGTAGTTGACTGATTGACTTTTCAAAGATTGAGGATCAGTGCATGACTATGGGACCTCTTTCGTCGATTATCAGATAAACTTTCTGGACCAGGCTCTTGTGCGCTGGGGGCCAATCAGGTAACCTTAGCGGATTGACCCTCTATAACAGGTAGGCTTCAACGAAGGACTCACTCTTTCAAAGCGAAAGGATGGAGGCTATATATATTACTGGTCAGGTGCATGCACCTAAGATAGTGAGAGGCCGAAGTGGGTTTGCGCGGCTGTTCACGGGAGACCGCGAAAGAAAGATCAAAATAGGTCAAAGACTAACCAGTGACGCACTTGAACTTGTACTCCCCCTTTCACGGAAAAGAGGGACTGCCTAAGTAAGGCAAGAGCAACTAGTCCCACATCATTTCCTTCCGCCTAACTTCCATCTTCCGATCTAACTCTGATCTTCGTTAACGGGTAGAATTGTGGGGGATTGGATCCTACAGAGCGTGATTTTCTTGTTATTCAGCAGCCCATAACGAACTAATTATAAGAAAAGAACTTAATCAAATGGTGCGAGAATTTGACCTCCTCTCTGCTTATAACTAGTGTCAATCAAAAAAAGAAATGTTACTCAATTAAAGATCCAACTGATCACCACGTCTTTTTTGCACTGTCCACTCGTATTTCACATCCTTATTAGTAAGTTGAGTGAGTGGTAGGGCTACGAAGTCCTTGAGCCTTCCTTCCCCCCCTCTCTTTCTAGTCTTGCCTTCCTCCGATGTACAAGGTCGACTGCCGCTAGTACACTGCGCGCCACTTAGCTAACTACAGTCACGAGACCAAGGGCAGAACTTCAGTACGTGATCGTAGTAGAAAGAAGGACATCACCTAACTCGTCCCCGCAACATCGAAGAGTACCTATGCACTATGTTCCGGTTCACTGATAAGGAAGATAGAGTTGGGGTGGGAGTGTCCTTCCTTAAAGCGCATAATGCCCCTGACGGAAAGAATGGAGTGATGGGAGCAGTTCTTCTTGTGGTCCTCCATCCACGGCTAAGGGATTATAAGACAGAGGTTCATTCCGGAAGTGACTATCTTGGGCCTCTTGTGGAACAATACGTGGCTAAGTTATTCAAGATTGGCAGTGAAACTAAGGAGAAGGCTCAACAATGGAAGGGTGCAAGGAAATGCTCTGTTCCGCAAGTGCGAGAAGGCTTGCCATTTTTTTGGCCGCTCGAGCCCATCCTGGGGACGGGAGGGGTCGAACTCGGCTGTTGTTGACTAGAAAATAGGGGACGTAGTCGGAAGGCAGGGAATCAACCTATTTGAAATACTATATAAAAGGGGTGGAGCATGGTTTAGGATGTGCGGAAGCTTTCTGAGGACACGGGGACTGAGATCGAAGCCTATTATAGAGGGCTCCTCTTTCTGTGCATCTGCAGTCTGATTAAGAGAAAGATGGAAGGACCCTGCTTCCCTTTGTGATTGAAGCCAACTCTCTCGAACTATTATCTCGACTGCTAAGAATAAGCTAATAACTGATCTTTTGCCTCTTTCGAGATGCGAAGAGAAGTAAGAGGATCAACCTATAAACCCAAGGAAGTCCGATCTTCTAAGAGGTGACTCCCAAGAGACTGATCTTCGGAAAAGCCCCTCCCCAGCGAGAAAAGCCTGAAATTGCAAAAGGTACAATTCCACCGTTTCAACCTTCAAGTATGGGTCTTTCTTCTCTAGGAAACATACATAGCATGGTTTAACCAGTCGGATGGTTAAGGATAATTATAACTTATTTAGAGACACATAAATATATTTTTATTATATTTTTCTGATCTAATATCTATACTTAAATAAATAAGGGCATTTATTATATAGGTATATGTATAGTATATTTACCTATGTATTGAAATAGACTTATTTATATTATTGCATTTTTGATGGTTTTCTTTCATTTTAATTATGGACATATGTTATAAAAATATTTACAACATTATAAAAACATAAAATCAAAAAATACAAAAAATAAATAAAAAAAATATTTTATTCAGGTATAATGTACAATAGGTGTCCGAAATCTAACTTTTAACTCTGAATTAAATGGAATTACCTTTATTAAAAGTTATATACAGTTAAAGTGATTTTGGTGCATTTTGAGTCCATATAGAGAAGATACATGTTTGTGAAGTTAGAGATTTTGGGTTTGGGATTTTTACCCGGCAGACCCTATAATCTTTTCCAGTTAATGCTACGACCTTTGAAACATCGTAATTCCTCCCCCGACCTCGTAAACTTGCTCCGTCTTACCCAACAAACCCTGCCGTCAATTTTAACTATATTTGAGTCAATTAGTTGGGTTAGTCTTGAGTTAACCTAACCAATTTACCATCCAACAGTTAGGAAAAAATTAGGAAAAAGCAGGGAGCTTGCGAGGCTGGGCGGCGCAGGGAGGAACGATGGGGGAGGGGGGGCATCGGAGAACAACGGCGGGGGGGGGGGGGGGGGAGCAGGGAGCAGCACAGACGGAGACAAGGGGGCGTTGCAGGTGGAGACCCGAGGAAGAGTGAGGTTCATGCGGAGACGGGGGGGGGGGGGGGGTTTGCAGGCGGAGACCCGAGGAAGAGGGTTGGGGGGTTTCAGGCGGAGACGGGGGTTGGGGGTTCAGGCAGAGGGGGGGGGGGTCCAGGCGGATACGGGGGCTGAGGGGTTCAGGAGGAGACGGGGGCTGGGGGGGGAGGGTTTGGGGGTGGGGCCGTTGCATGCGGAGACCCGTCGGCAGGGGGGGACTCCATCGGCAGGGAGCAACGACTTGGGGGTGGGGGGGGGCTCCATTGGCAGGGGGATGGAGGAGATGTTCACGAGGCTCCTCGGCGGCGGCGGCGACAATGGCAAGGCTCAAAGCTTAGCGCTGGCGGGGGACGGTGCAGGGGGATCAGCTCCTCTCGGATAATGGAGTGGCACTCAATGTAAATTTGATAAGCAAAATGGGTATAATATAAAAGCACATAACAGAATCCGGTTAATTTAAATGGGTAAATGAACAGGGGTTAACCACAGGGTCTGTAGGATAAGGGTTAGCAAGTTTACAGGGGTGGGGGAGCAATTACGATGTTTCAAAGGTCGTAGAGGTAATTGGAAAAGATTATAGGGTCTGTCAGGTAAAAATCCCTTTGGGTTTTTATTTCGAGTATTGCATAATGTGTATTATTTTTGTGTGAAATAAATTTTGTATTTTATTTGTAATTTTAATTACAAGTTTCAGGTACAAAGTTTATTTTGTATAAAATAGGTGCCAAAAAGTGATTATTGATGAATTAAAAATGAGGTTTTTGATGTGATATCTCTACGATTCATCTACCCTATCTTCCCCTATTTTATTCTTTGTCAACTAAGTCATCATGATGATTGAGTCTCATGAGCTAGGGTCATTCAGTGTCCTTGGCATCTCATTCTTTTTCTTTTCTTTATTCTTTTATTTTAACAATAAGTACAATATTTATACTGATTTGAAACACAACAACATCCAAGAACCACAAAACTCTGCCCAAGTCTCCTCAATTGCTAGGTCAGAACAAGTCGACGACATACACAAACCCTTATGACTATGAGTTTCTCTTGTACATTATGAGTGATATGTAGTTCTCATTGGTTGAAGCGGTAAAGTCAGTCTACTCCAACATGGTGACCCTAATTCCCCAATCCAACAACTCTTTCCTCGAGAAGTGGGGTATTCCCTTCTAAGTTCAAGTGCAACCAACTCAAGAAGAGAATGTGGAGAGAAGAATGGACAATAGCCAGTGTAGCTACCTATCCTAGGAGGCTTGATCAGTATAGCCAAGTCGTCTGGCTACATGCTCACATGAATATGACTTTGAAGCTCAAGCTCGCTTATTGGACTATACATCTGTACACATACTCCGGCAGGCATTTTATTTTCATTGAAGCATGTCCACTTTTTTGGAGTTTTTATTGCATATTTTTTTGAATATTATATACAACAACAATTACATAAGGACTTTTTCCTCTTGAGCCAATAGGCTATCCCTCTTTTGATGTATTATTGTAACCCACAACATTCTGTCATCGGACCTCGTCGCTACTGGATCGAGTTGGGGTAAAATGGCCACAGATGTGTGACTTCTGATATTTCAATTGGCTTGTGTCTCATGCCAGCAAATCCAGCCCTTTACCACTTCAACTGAGGTGAGCAAAGTGTAAAGTGCAGGTGTGCAAGCTAAGTCATTATCGACAAGAGTCGTGCGTGCGTTCTGAAATATTCTACGTCGGCAGTAAAGATGACGTTGAACTAAGTCTCTTGGTTCCCAAAGAATTAAGTCTAGTAGACCTGAAGAATCTCAATTCCAATTCCTAAGGTTCTTGTGATTAAGTAGATTAAGGTCCAACAAGCTCCAATCATCAAATTTTATTTAAACTAGACCAATTATCAATTTCAATCCAAAAAATGCAAATGATATGCACAATGCAGGAAAATATTTTTGTAATGTAATTATCTGGTTTTGAACTTTTTATGGATTTTTAAAAGTTTTTCAAAAATTTATGCAAGTTTTTGAAAACATTTTGTAAATTTTTATAGATTT
Source organism: Ottelia alismoides (assembly GCA_037367405.1). Classification (NCBI taxonomy): domain Eukaryota; kingdom Viridiplantae; phylum Streptophyta; class Magnoliopsida; order Alismatales; family Hydrocharitaceae; genus Ottelia; species Ottelia alismoides. The sequence goes on along the minus strand of JAZKJV010006971.1, from coordinate 270,370 downwards.
TATTTTGCAAAATTTTAGGATTTTTTCAGAGACAAAAGTTAGTAAAAATTCTATGCACATATTTACATGGGAGTGTATCCGTTACCTACAAGAATTAAGTGAAAGAATTTACATTAGGTGTCAAGGTTATTGGTTAATACATGATTTGTAAAGAAATTTATTTGTTTGAATCATATATATGGTTCTCAAAAGAAGTTGAAAAGATTTTCACAAACATTTTGAAGACTTTATCTATAATAATTTGGCAAATAGTATTTGTAAACATTTACAAAATTTGAAAATAATTTTGCAGAGATTGTTCAAACATTATATATAGATTTTTCAAATATGTTTGCAACCATTTTCAAAATATTTACAAATAGATTTTCAAAAAAAATTAATCACACAAAGAAAAAAAAATCTTTACAAACAAAACATTTTTACAAAAGTTTAAAAAATTTTCAAACTGTTTTACAAAAGATTTTTCAAAGGATTTTCCAAACCATTTTCAAAACATTCTGCAAATCATTTTAGCTTGATTTATTAATAAGTATATACAAAGAGTTTTTGAAAAAAATATATAAATTTGTGTTGGCTTATTAGTGAATATTATATACAGTATTTTGGCCATATTTTTATTTGAAAATACGTAAGTACAAATTATGGGTAAAGTATATACAAGTTATATACGACCCCCTATAATTAACGTAAATTATGTCATCATAGTGATCATAGAGAGAGAAAAATGAAGACATAACTCGTGTTGAGTATAAAAGAGTCTATACTACAACCACTCAAATAAAGAATAGAGGTCGATCTTCCTCCTATACTTAGGATCTACTAATCCGAAGTATACATGTTGTTCTCAAAGCTGAGGGAAGATTGAGGATCAGAATGAAATGAAGAACTCAACAGCTCAGCCTGTCTCCCCCTATACTTAGGGTGAGATATCCCTAAGTATAGCAAAGAAAATCGAAAAGAGAGGATACATGGGAGTGTTTAAAGAATGAGGGATGCACATACTCAGACCCCCTATACTTAGGATGAAGTATAGCCTAAGTATAGAAGTGATGAACGAGGGAAATAAAGTAGAAAATAAGAAATACAATTAAAAAGAATAAAATAAGAAAAAGAAGAAAAAGAAGAAAACTAAAGAGAAAGTTTTAAGGGAGCATTATCTGAATCTTCTGATGCTACTTTAATTGTGGAGGATTCATCGTTGAAGATCATTTGAACTAAGTCGATAGTGGCTAAGAAAGTGTCATGCTCAAGGTACAGCTTCAGTAACTGACCATTGATGATGAACGACTGTGCATCAGATGACAACTTTGATATTAAAATGCTTCCATTGTCACACACTTCTTTCACTCTGAATGGTCCCATCCATTTACTCTTTAACATGCCCGGGAATATCTTCAACTTTGCATCAAATAACCACACTTTCTGTCCAGTCTCGAATATCATGCCAACATTTAACCTTTTCCTTGAAGGATATGGTGAGATCCTTAAGCGCATCATGTAAGCGTGAGAGTCGTATCGAATATGACAAGGAACAACTAGTCACATTAGTTGTTCAATGCAGCAGAATTTAAAAAATTTTCATGCGACGAAACCACATGATCCCAGAACACTTCTCGGATCGTTTCGTCTAAACCACAAACAAGTAATAGGATTACCTCTTGGAGCGTGGTTGCGATCGAGTCTTTAAACGAAGAGACCTCCTGTCTCAAGTCTGATCCGACGGAGGAGATGCTTGCGAGCGCGGGGATGAATTGCGTGCTTCTCGCAATCCATGTTGATGATCCAAGCGGCAGATCTCCTGATCTCGACACACGAGATCCGACGTCTTCTTCACGAGCGAGGCGCACCGAAGGAGACAGAGATCCACGAGCAAACGATCGGGCATCATAACGACGACGCTGCGATGATGGAGATTCTCTCTAGGGCATCCATGGTGGACGGCCATGAGAGGGAGAGAGAGTAGGCGTGTAGAGAGAAAGAGAGAGAGATGTGCTTCAATAGCATGTACCAAGAGAGCATGGTATGCCTCTCTATTTATAGGATTTTGGGATCCATGGATCTCAATCCATGGGACATATAAAATCAATGGATGAGATTGATTTATATCTAATCCAATGGTCAAGATTGTTGTTGGTAAAAGCCAACAACTTGAGATTTAATTTAGATCAAATATATTTGACAAATCAAATATACATCAATCCTAAAATTAAACCAATCAAATAAGGAGACAAATTCCATGGAGATCTCAATCCCATTGGAATATAGTGGACGGCCACTTATTTCCAAGTAGGGCAATCTCATGAAATCTCATGAGATTGCATATCTCCATGAAATTCTCCATTATTTAATTCAACAACTTTTGTTGTGATTTATTCTTCAAAAATAATTCATAATTAATTTTGAGAATATTGCAATCTTTCCATTGAAAAATTGTGAATCACATTCACAACCCAAAACAAAATATAATTTACATTTTTAATTAATTACACAATGTGTATCCAATACACATTAATAATTAATCAACAAATATAAATTATAATTAACTCTCTCTAATTCGCACTCTTGCCCTGACCTTCCACTCGGGTCCTACTTGAAGCCAGAGGCTATGCTTAGCCTCTGCTCCCTTCCTTCAGAGTACCACATTCTTTTTCAAGGGCACTTTTTCTTAATCAAAGGCATAAGGTTCTTTCTCACCTGGACCACCAAACTAAGAAGGAACTAAACAATCGGATTAGATAGGCTGTTGACTAAGGGACGAAGTGACTAGTAAAGTACGCACCCTAAGATGAACCTCTATAGGGTACTCGATCAAACGGGTGATTTTCTCGCCTACTACGGATCCCATACTACCCCCCATGAACTGAAAGTCCATAACCCCAATTGCTATGGTAATACCATTTTATTGACCGTTTGAACAGCTTCAGTTAGACCTGTCTTTCTTTGATCAGAATCGAGACGATCAGGGTTCCTCCTCTGAATGAAATGAAATAGGATCCGTAGAGACCACAAGTCCCCTGGTGTGAGCGAGGAATCTCTTTTCTGCTTTTACCGGATCGTATCCTCCTTTACGCGACGGAGAGAAAAACCATCGAGGTCTGAGATTAGACATGCATGCTTAGAGAAGCGAACTTCAAGCTAATTGCCCACCTGCTTCAACCCCGTGAGGAAGGCAAACCCTACAGACCTATATAGAAAGGGGCGGAGAATGCGGGGGTGAGGAAGGACAGGAATGAGAGAAGAGTCATAGGGGCAAGCATGGATGATTTCCAGTTAAGGAGTGGTACGACACGAAGGGGACCATAGTGGAGTGAGTGAGGCTAGTCCTCATAAAGGACTACACTACAGTCCGGACCGGGTTTCCTTGAAGAAAGAGGGTCAGGAGGAGACCTTTCCTTATGGGAACTAGCTTCCTCCGTGAAAGGCAAAGGAGGTTCGTGGAGGGACTGAGGCTAAAGACCGGAGTGAGGCAGCGACTGATATTATAGAACCTAATTGAGATTATAGATATCTAGTTGCGGGGGCAAATCTTTAGCGGGTCAAAAGTCCGGCTGTTGAAGACTCTACATCAGCTTAGTTCTGAGTCAGGGAAGCAACTGGAGGAGTCTCTGATTATGGGGAGTTGGACCGTGGAGATAGAGGATGACGCGCCCTATAGCTAAGACCTATGACGAAAGAACAGAGGTTTCGGGTAGAATCTCCAGAGAACTAGATATATAGAGGAAGTCTTTTTTCTTTCTTTTCCCTCAGCTGCGGGGCTCCACCGGGGAGTCCGACCTATAAAGAAAGAGGAAGCAGGGGCCTTGAAGGTCTTCCCTTACATGAGCATGAACCGTTAGAACCTCATAAAGGTAAGCATAGACTGACTATGGTTTCCCACCTTCATCATATCCGGCTTGACCTAACCTATGATTTTTGATAGCCGACGTCTATGCAAGACTAGCTTTCCCAGCGCGTCAATCATGCCTCTCCGAGTCGACCAATTCCCCGCCCCTAAGGTAGCTTCTGATCCCACTTATCAGTCTGAGCTTATAATGCTTTCGAAGAATCCAAGCTCTTTTTTACTAATATATTTATAGAATTGAAAAATCAGGCAGATCGCAGGAGAGCAGACTTACACGGAAAGTCCTTTTTGTCAAAGATGACTTACCGCTCCGTGGGCGGGATCAGATCAGACCTTCCACAAGATAGCATCCCATAACAAGAGACCTTCTCTCAAACCATTAGGCAGATAAGATAGATGGAGTGTGCCCCCCCTATCAATAGTCAACCAGTTCGCGATAGGAAAGTCTTATATCCTCAAATTAATTCATCAAGTTGATGATCAAAGACTGACAGAGGCCTTTCAGTGGACATTACGCCCTTGTTACACAACAAGCCCTTAGAGGAAGGGGCAAGCAAGGGGGGCAACGAGTGGGAGAAATGGAAGTTTGGGCTTTAGAGGGATTTGGAAACATTATAAATCACATTTATAATATATTATGAATAATTGGATATTGCTATCCACATTATTCATATCCATGATAATTAAATCACATTTAATCATCTTGGATCTCTTTTTCTCTTGTGCCCAAATATTATGAATTACATTCACACATCTTTGATAATCAAATCACATTTAATTATCTAAGATCACTCTCCTTATAATATGAATCAAATTCATATTATTCATGATAATTAAATTACATTTAATTATCCATTTTCTTAATGCTCAGATACATATATCAACAATAGAATTATCCATGAACTCTTTCAAGGATAATACGCTTACTCCGCGAATACTTGGAGATAAGGACAAGGCGATTGTATTGTTCCACGTATAGTGACTTGGATATTTAGATCACATCTCAAATCCAGATCTCGGGCCTCTCATAGATGCTTGATTAAATCAAGACCGCAAATCTAATCTTCTCATTGTATATGAATCACATTCAGATCAATGTCCAACATTTGGACTAAGATTAGATTACTTCTCTATTGAGAGGAGTCACTAAAATCCAGACCCGTTTCATCACTCCCTAGGAATGGAAGCGTCATGGTTATACATCCGTTTATGATCACATCACCCTCAGGTATTCCCAATACCTGTACATCCTGCATACTGGAAGACTCAGAATAAACCTAAAGTATAAGATCAATTTTACACTATCTACTTCAGAGTTTTATCATTAAGTTTCTCATTCGATCATTGGGAATCGATATCGATCATATACTTTCTAAAATCATATATCATACCTAGGTGTTGATCATATACTTTCCAAAAGTATATATCAAACCTACAAATTCAGTCAAGCTTCCAAAGCGAGACGACCGTGCACGGAATTTGATCTTCCCAATATCTCATGAGTGAGCTCATGTATTCCGATTCAGTAATGAACCTGTATGATCCCTTTGAGATATTGTATTACTCATATGCCCTTGCATGCACACCAGCGCGTCGGTGTATAGACCTTGATTAGGTCATCAACCTGTTGGTCTGCCAAATGTACATACTCAGATATATAGTAACACATCTGTCTCCAATCAGAGGATGCGTGCCTATATCATAACAGCATACGATATAGGACTTTGGTTATCTTGATCTCGTTAAGTCAACTCTTTGACCTTACTAATCTGACACCTCTGAATCCCTATTCCTATGAAGAGGACCTGCATCAAGAGGTCGGTCAGATATCAACCTAATTGAGAAAAGGATTGCCATCTCCTACTCAGGCTGGAGATCATCTCTTAACAATCATTTGATGGTGCTTGATGAATCCTCAATCTAACTTTTTAGATATTCATCCAAGCACAAGCCTCTATGATTCAATAATTGAATCAACAGCTGTATGATCATAAGGTGGCCATGGTACATAACCCTAATTGTACTAAGGGACCTATTATGCAAATTATTTATTCTTCATTTCAGATCAGGGATTGATATTTGCAATAACATTTATTGCATAATAGCTCGCCGTGGGCTCGCATGTCCAACAATCTCCCACTAGCCCAAAGAGCCATTAATGGGCTAATCATTTAAACCCACACTCATATGACAATCATAGGCTATTTAGAAAATAGCTAGGTAAGCTGATCAGTCACTCTGTTCCCAAGAGACTACGCCAAGTCCTTTTACGGCACTTGCATATCCCCTAGTAAAGTGCTCGCATCTAATGTGAATGTTGCATCTTATGCAACCAATACTCAATTTTGTAGATTATAGTGTCCTTGACACTTCATCTTATTAATTATCATAACCAGTATTCCCATAATCCTTATTAGAATACCTTCATTCATGGAGATCTTTATCTCCTAAGGTATCTACAGTTAAGACCCTTATAGATCACTATCTACAAGGTCTTAAACTTTTTGAAGATAAGACTTTGAGATCACTATCTCTAAGTTTCATCATCTTTGAAGATATTGTTATTACTGCAATCAAGTATTTTATTCCATAGTAGGATTAGTAACAGATTACTACTCCCACTGCATGGCAGACATCTGGCTCTTTTGCACATCTAGCATACACTCAGCTTCTCGTAACCGATGCACAAGTGCAAGCAGTTCTAGCATTCACTTCTTCAACTCTTTGAGGTGCTATCCCTTTAGACAAGTCCTTACCTTATCTTAAGGGAATGAAGCCTTTCTTGGAATTTTCCAGAAAATGGAATAAGTCCATGGTGTACTACTAATGTGACGGTCCCAGTACCCTCTTCTCTTTGCTTCTGAACGATTTTAGAACTAAGATCTAAGAGGTATCCTTGAGATCATATCTCAAAGTATGGAACAACCAAATTATAAAACACTTATTATTATTTCTATATCATTCCAAATGATTAGAATAATATATACGTTTAGCACGATGAACACAATGGCACTCCCACTAAGCTTCACATGGTTCATCAAGGTTTTATCTGAAATCATAACATTTATAATTTCATCAAATCTTATGTTCCAACTACAAGAAGCTTATTTGAGTCCAAAGACAGAGTTCTTTAGCTTGCACACCTTGCTTTCCTCAACCATGAAGCCCTGGGGCTACTTCATATGAATATCCTCAGAGAGGTATTCATAGAGGAATGCAATCTTGACTCACATCATGAAGATGTCATAGTCAACTTGTGTAGCTATGGTTAGCAATATTCTGATGGGCTAAAGCAAGGTCACTGGAGAGCAAGTCTCATCGCAAGCGACGTCTTCTCTTCGGTGTGTAGCTCGTGGCTACGAACTGTGCTTTGAAGGTCTCTACCTTCTCATCAGGTTCCCTCTTTCTCTTGAAGATCCATTTACACCTTAATGGGTCTTACCCATATAGTTGGATCCTCGAGGTTCTACATACAACATTTGTATATGAAGTTTACTTTAGACTTAATTGCTAACATCCATCTTTCCATGATATGATCTTCAGAAGCATCATCACATGAAGTCGGATCATTGTCAGATTCAACTGACACATGAAATCCATCCTCAAATTTATTTGAAGAGGTATTAATGTTTCATCTTTAATTATCTGTTTAGTTTCCGATTTCAGGAGCCTCATTATCTTCTCAAGATTAAATGAGTTCCTTTACTTCATTTTCATCTTGATTCTTAAGAGAGTCATCCTCTAAGAATCACATTCTCAGAGATGAGATCCTTTAAGAATCTCAAGGTCATAAGGTAGGTATCCAATACCATCCTTTATTTTCTTAATGAAGTAGCACTCTTCAGTGCCAGATTCCAGCTTAATTACATGGAACCTTATTAAGGATATATATAATGTAGTCTCTACCACATATATATACATGGAGACTAAGAGATAATTATGCTAAGATTAATCATTGATCAAATCGTGTCACACATGATCAATTCTATCCCCCTACAATTCTATTGAGTTAAGGTTCATTAGGAGGATTGAGATAGGAATGATATTCACATCTCCATAAGGTATTCCTTGAATTTATCTAATAGGTACAAGTTACCTTGGTTAGATCAAATTCATTTCTTCTAACTTCAAACTTTGGTTCTAAACCAAAATTGTGAAATCTTTGAACATTTCAAAGGTCTCTTAGGTGAAGATAAGAAATCTCATATCATACATAATCATCAATAGATATCACATATCCATAATGTTTACTATGATATAGATGATTCCCATACATCAATTTGTATGAGATCCTGAATACCTTGACATCTTACACATTTTCCAAAGAAGGGTATATTGGACATTTTACTTTGAATACAATATTCATAAATATGCAAGTTTTGAAATTTTAGACATTCTAAAGTTTCATCTCTTACTTGTCCATTGATCTCATCAATAGACATATGTCCAAAACATGATGCCAGACCATTGTCAAATGATCTTTATCCTCCTATTGATCTTTAAAGGTTTAATTTTCAGTATTAGAAATCTTAATGAACCATTCATTAATTTTCTAATTTAGTAGAGTCCACAAGATTTTAGATTACTATATGAAATATCTCCATCATAAATCTTTTTATGATAGGTCTATTACAGAATTCATGTTTATTTCCAACATTTAGAAATAAACAATGAGTGTATTAAAATCTAGGTCACAGAGACATTCTCTAAGTCTAAGGACTCCCACTGAAAACATGAAGTCTATTGATCCAATGGAGATTGTTGCAACAATTGCATCACTTCCAACATGGATGATCATTAAACCTTAAGATCAAATTTCTAATATTCTAATACAGATGCAACCAATTGCAAGTGTCATTAGAAGATTGAGATACAATTATTAGACTTTATCTTATCAAATAAGTAAGTCAATTTCAACGATTATATGTAGATTATTCTGATGTACTATCTGATTCCTTCTCTAAGGATTCTAGATATATTTGATAGTCATACTATCAACACATCAACTTATTGCAGTATTGGCATTCATCCAACTCTTTGGATGTCGTATGGAAGTCACAGAAGTACAGTCAAATCGTTGACTATATTTCTTACTTGGGTCCAACCCATGCTTCCACTGCGCTCTCTTTATCTATAAGCAACCATTGCTCAAGATAAAGGATCTCTTATGTTAAAATAAAAAATTTCAATATAAGTGTATTTCAACATTTATACATGCTTCATTCAATTAATACAATATGAATATTATGAAGCTTTATGAATGACTAGAGTATAGATAGTAGAAAGATGACATTCATCGTATCTACATCCATTTAAACTCTTAAAACTTAGGTTCAGGTAGGTACTCAAACAATTTGAATACATCATCTCTTATAGAGCCATCATTCTGCATAATGCAGAGAACCATGTCATTCATGATTATATGTCGAGAGCACATATGTATGCTAGAACATCTTCCTAGATTTTATAAGGATTATTTGATAATTACGATCATTATCGACATGTCACTTCAAAAGTAGATTCGATGAGATCAAGACATATAGAGACATACAAACCCTAGGGTTTTAGTCCTTGATATCGCCTCTCGCTACCCTTGTTAATTCGAGCAAATTAATGTCCAAATTATTTCTGATGTTCGTTGTAGTCGCATAACGAGAGGGAATCAAAAACCACTTTTAATTTAATCAAGTTAATTTCGAGTGGCAAATTTTTTTACTTGGTGAAGTCCAAGGTCGAACTCAGGGAGGCATCTGTCTCCTTAGATGAATTTTCAGCAAAGTTCCGGTGTTCTATTTTTGGGGAATATTTTGGTCTTTTTTTATTTTCTATGCAAGACATGCAAAAATCAGGCCAATTTAGAACTTAAATCAGTTAAGTATCTAAATGAAGTCCAAAAATAATGAAAATTGCCCAGATGATGAAATATGATGTAATTAAGCTACCCTAATTTTTTTGTAATTTTCTGACACTAAATGAATTAACTGTGAATTAAATATGAATGCATGGTGATTTTGCATAAGTTAATTTTAATAAATATCAAATCACAATATTTTTGGGAACCAAAATTATGCTAGATAGATCTAAAGATGAAGAATCCAGGAAAATTATCAGACCTTAATTTTAGTGTGAAATGAACCTATTAAAAATAAACTAAAGAAATCACCAATTAATTTATTTAGTCATCGAAATGCGTGCAAATGAGATGAAATTTTTATGCAAGGTGAAGTTAATTATCCTAGAGCTAATGTGATTTTTTGGGAATTTTTTGAGTTACAGAGAATTTTCTATTAATTAAAAGGTGAAATTAGGCAAAATATCACAGAAATGGACCCATTAATTAATTAAAAATCCCACTGATATCATAAAATTATGCCAAGTGTCACATAAGATAAAGGACAAGTTAAACTACAACATGCAATTTTAGGAATTTAAAATGATGCAATATGGACACCTAAATATTCGTGTAAAGACAAGGGTATAACTGCAATACAGAAATTTAAAATTGATAAAAGTAAATATGTTGACAGGGACCTTTATGCAATTACCTATAATGTAGGGGGTGGAATGCAAATTCTCCACTGACACACATGCTCCTCATGTGAAGGCGCTTCACAGGGACTGAAATGCAATTACTGAAACTTCCAAGGGCCTCAATGCAATTTGCTCAGGTCACACGTGCTCCTCACGTGGGGCGCGCTAGGCTCGGATGACTTCGGTGGCTCGGGACAAGGCTCGGGTGCCCTAGAGGTTCGGCTGGAGGCTCGGGGAAGCCTCGGGTGGTCCGAGCCTAGAGGTCGGGGAAGAGGCTCGGACCAGGAGACGTGGCGCGATGGGGACTGTCGGATCAAGGATGATCCAACGGCTGCTGGTTGATGACGCGTGGCGAATCAGTGACCGTTGGATCTGGCTTGCTCCAACGGTTCATGGCTCAATGAAGAGGGCGACGTGGCTGGCTTCGTACCGTAGGATCACTATCGATCCAACGGTGATGGACTTCCTCCAGAGATGACGACGTGGCGCGATTGTGACCATGGGATCAAAGAGAGATCCAACGGCTCTCTGCTGCTCCGGCGCTTGGACACGTGGCTGGCTTCGGACCGTTCGATCAAGATGATCGAACGGTGGCTGTACGTCATCCCCAACGGTCCTCCGCCACCTGCGGAGGAGAAGGCGGGGCTCCAGCGAAGCGGTGCTTGCTCTGCCTCGATCTCTAGGCATCGATAAAGGTTGATGGCGGCTGTGACGTAGCTGGGTAGATGCGGGGCTAGGTGGCGAAGCGTCCGATGGTCCCAGGAGTGAAGGAGGCGCGCCGGAGCTCGATGGTGATGAAGCTCGAAGTGAGCTCTGATGAAGTTCTGGCTAATCCAAATGATATCACATGCAAGGGTTAGAGGTATAGCCGAAGCACGTGGAAGGTCTGTGGAGGTGTGCTAAGTGTACGGCGAGGCCTAATCGGAGTGAGGGGTGTCCGGTGATATTGCTCCGCCGAGGTGGCAGAGCTGGAGTCGAGCGAAGGTGGGTGACGGTGTTTGAGGGAACGGAAGGTTGCACAAAGATCGGAGCTCCGTCGCGGAGCTCGGCGAGGTGAAGGTGGAGAGAGAGATTGACGGTGGGAGGCGAATAAATTAGGAGAAATCAAAGGAAAAATTAAGAAGAAGATCAAAGGAGGTGGGAGGGGGTTACCTGGGGATTGGAGATCAGATTTGAGCTCCAAGTCTTCGCTCGAAGGTCGGTAGGGGCCTGAGCTCGGGCAGCTTCGCGGAGGAGGGGCTGCAGCACGGCGATGGCAGCCGTGGATCTCACCGGAGAAGACGCCTGTCTTCGCTCGAAGATAAGGTCAATTGCTGTCACCAATCGAACGCTCTGAGCTCTAGGGTTCCTCACGTATTGGCGGATAGGCGTGACAGTGTCCGGAGGGCGAGGATTTATAGGCTGAAGGTGATGGGTTGAGTCGTTGGAAGGTGGAGTTCGATGTCATCGTGGAGCGACTCTGGTGGCAGCCGTGGAGAGTGAGGGAGCTGGCGAGGATGAGGGGAGAGTGGTGAAGGTCATGGTGGTGTTGGCGGTCGGAGATGGTGGTGGGAGTGGGTACGAAAATAGAAAGGGCGAGCCCCTCGTGCAAGATCGAGATCGTGGGAGAGAGGGGACGTCGGGAGATAGGAGACAAAGTCCTGGCCGTTGGATCTTATGATCCAACGGCCCAGATCGAAGCGCTAAGGAGCGGGTTGGATTAGATCTGGGGCGAGGCGATCTGAGGGTGTGATTGCACTACATGGCGCGTCGAAGGCGAGGCGCCAGCGGACGGATGGGATCGGAGATGGCCATTTGATCGGGCGGTTGAGATTTGGTGTGGAGATAACGACTGAGATGGAGGGCTTTTAAGGTGATCGGAGGGCGCACAATATGCCACGCGTCAGGCGCATAGGCAGGCGGAGGCGGGCGGCTGAGATGGAAGATGGGAAGTGATCTGACGGTGGAAATAAAGGGCGCACGTGGAGGTGGCGCCACCGTTGGATCTGGATGGAGATCCAGTGGCTGTGAGCGCGGGCGGCTAGGGCAAGGGGAGCGGGCCGCGTGGCGCAATCAGAGGGTGCCACGTGGCCAGTTGTGAGTGGCTGAGAAAAGAAATGAATTTATAAAGAGAAGGAGATCGAATTTGGAAAAACTCAAAACATGAAAATTGTAAATCCCGATGAGATCTACAAGTTTCATGTTGACCAAAGACGGAGATGAGGTCGAATTTGATACAAAAATACAAGAGTACAAATATACACATATATAGTATACATAGAGGCCCAAAAACCCAACTTCTTCCTACGAGCTCCAAATTGGATGAAATTAGTCTCATTTTAATGGTCTTTTAATGTGTATTATTTTGAAAGTGAGTAGACCTATTTTGGAGGTCGTATGAGGGAGTTACAGGTTTTCTATGGTCCAGGGGTTCTAGGCTTTATTGGGTGCTTTTACAAAGGAGAATTCTGACCCTCTTCCTTATATTATTAACTAAAGGTATATATATTATAAGGGAGGTGTTATTTTTTAGGTGGATATTTACAAGTGATCCTGGCTTCTTATTTAGTGCAATATGAGTGCTAAAATGCCTATATTATGAATGCATGTATGAATGCTAATTATGCATTATAAAGGGAGATATGCATCTATTTACTTGGGAACAAGACTCTATTTTCGACTTTTAAAGTGATGAATCACAGATTCATCAACCCCCTATACTTAAACCTTGCTCGTCCCTGAGAAACTAAAATGAAATGCAAGAGTGAAATGATTTTGGGTTCCATACCAAGGTCATGAACAAATGTTGAAAACGAGGCTTGACTCGACCTTTGGATTAATTGTGTGGTGGAACCTTATTGGGACCTGAACTTAAGACTTAACGGACTTCAAGTTCCACAAGTATTCTATTCAAAACGCCTCAATAGTCAGGTCAGAACAAATCCTCAAACGCAAATTTCTGATGACTATGATTCTTACTTGTACTGTGTAAGTGAAATGTAACTCTTCACATCAGAAATGACTCGGAACCAGCCTCCTCTAACAAGGTAACTCAATAACCCGGTCCAGTAACTCTTTCCTCGAGGAGCGGGGTATTCCCTTCTAAGTTCAAGTGCAACCAGCTCAAGAGGAGGGGGTAGAGAGAAGAATGGACGGTAGCCAGTGTAGCTACCTATCCCGGGATGCCTGACCAGTGTAGCCAAGTCATCCAGCTGCATTTCTTTGCTAATATACATACTCCGACAGGTATTCTATTTTTTTTCACTTTGACCTGTCTGATTTTTTGGAGTTCTTGCATTTTTTTGAACTATATACAAGGTGCAGCATGTACATCAGGAGTTTTTCCTTTTGAGCCAGTAGACTATCCCTCTTTTGAAGCATTATTGCAACCCACAACATCCCGTCCTTAGATATCAACACCACCAAACTAGGTTGAGATGCACTACCCTCCCTAGAGGAGGACGGATGTTTCCACCCGTGTGTTACTCCAAGATAAAGGATTCTACCTCCTCACCACCTCATCAATGAAGAGCTACGTGCATTGTGCTTATCCAAGTTAGGTCATTATCTAAAAGAATCATGCGTGTGCACGAGATATTCTACTTAGACTAATCAAGATGACATGTGAACATAGACTTGCGGACTCAAAGAATTAAGTCACTTGACCTGAGAAATCTTAACTCCAGTTCCTATAAGGTTCCTCTGAAATTAGGTGGATTAAGGTCAAATCAAGTCCATCCTCAATATCTACTCATAACTTGGTTCAGAACCCACTAGCTTTCCATTTGCATATGCAAGATATGCAGATGAGATGCAGATGTCATGCTTTGTAAAGGATCTTTTTTTGAATGCAAGGATGATATGCAAGAGTAAATAAGAAGCCTGTATTTTTTTTGTTTTTTTTCAAAACTTTGGTATACCTCCTATGTTACAACAATTTACAAGAGTTTATAAGTATTATACATATTATACAAGTGTTATACAATATACAAGTATACACACATTTTTTTTCAATTTTTACCCACCCGTAAAATTTGCAAAAAGTAAGCTAAAACACGCGAAAGTACGAGCTATGGGTAAATTATATATATGTAATATATACATGCCCCCTATACTTAGCATGTGCTATGTCCTCAGAGCACGAAAAGCGAGGAAAAAGACATAGCTCGTGCTAAGCGTAGGAGAACTAAAAAGAATGGAAAATGTATAGAAATCGACCGGCCCCCCTATACTTAAGCTCTGGCAGCCTAAGTGTAGGACAGAAGTGAGTATGAGGACTAATGTGATTTGGAGAATGTACAAAGTACCGACTCAGGTGACTCATCCCCCCTATACTTAGGATCTGGTCATCTTAAGTTTAGTCTAAGATAGTGATTTGATGAGGTAGGGATGGATTACTAGAGTTGCGGGGGATAAAGGACAGAATTTACAAGAATGATGGTATATACAAGTAAGTCGGTCTGAATCTTTCGAGATGCTGCGGATGGCTAGAGCTCATTGCTGCAAGGTCTCATACGTGGCTCAAGGTATATCTGCTGAATCTGTCTCACGTATGAATACAATCTCCTCAACATGGACTAACTGCTCATTAGATTCGACGAAGTGCTTCAACAGTTGTCCATTCAATAGGAATGTCAGTGCGTCATCTGCGAGATCTGAGATCTCGACACATCCACTATCATGCACTGTACGGACGACAAATGGGCCTGTCCACTTGGACTTCAACTTGCCTTGGAAGATCTTCAGCCTAGCATTAAACAACCATACCTTCTGTCCAGGAACAAAGGTCTTTCGTCTGATATATCTATCATGCCAACGCTTCACCTTGTCCTTGTACACCAAACTGTTGTCATATGCACGGTTTCTGACTTCCACAAACTCATTCAGATCCATTTCTCTCTGCTTCTGCCCAAGGTGTGTGTTCCAATTGACCTTCTTAATTGCCCATTCTGATTTGTGCACTAACTCTGCGGGCAAATGGCACGGCTTTCTGAATACCATTCGGAATGGGGAGGTTCCTAACGGTGTCTTGTAAGCTGTCCTATACGCCCAGAGGACTTGATCCAAGATCTGAGACCAGTCCTTCCTGTCCAGGCAGACAAGCTTTTGCAATATAGTTTTCACCTCCCTATTCGACACCTCAGCCATACCATTGGTCTGTGGGTGGTAAGGACTCGCGACACGGTGTTCGATGCCGTAGTCCTTCAGGAGTTTCTTCACCTCCTGATTTACAAAGTGGCTACCTGATAAACGCGGAAATCGAGGGTCTTAAGTTCAGCACAAAGCGTGAACTCAGTCGAAGTGTCGACCAATCAAAATCCGTGTTTAATCAACAATTAACCCACACTAAGATCAATAAATTAGAACTAATGCGGAGTTAAAATTTATTTTTAACTCTACATAAAAGATGTATAGGTGCAAGTATGTAGAGAGTTCGAACACAGGGAACAAGCAGGGTAGTTCAAGCAAAAATGCTCAAGTGTGTGTGAGTGTATGATGTGTCTACACTAAGCAAGCAAAGAAAGGAAATTTTTGTGGGTTTTTAGTTTTTAAATTTTTTTTATTTTATTTTAATTTTTAATTTTTTTGTATTTTGATTTTTGATTTTCTGATTTTTATATTTTATATTTTATAAACCCTAAATATAAAAATAAAATAAAATCAAAAACTAAATAGACAACGTGGAAGAACAAGTGTCCAGGGGCTTAAGTTCAAAATTTGAGAATTTTTGGAGTTAGAATGATGCTCCAAATAATTAGATCAAGCAAGCACAAATGCAAAGCCTGACAGGGGCATAAACGTAAATAGGCAAAATCCCAGGGGTGACCATGCAATTTGCACCAAAACTTTCAACTGAGTAAAATATATTATGGACCAAAAGCCAATACCCTAAAGCCGCTAGGGCTCGATTGCAAAACTCCCCAAGCTCACGTGCGTTGCACGCGCCTGGGAAGGATGTGTAAGCAAATATTCAAAAGCTCAGGGCAAAAGTGCAATTTTTCCCACAAAATATATATTCAATAAAATATTCTCTGGACTGAAACGTAAAATGCCAAAACAGCGCGGGCCTTGCCGCAAAATACCCACGCGCACGTGCCACGCACGCGCGCTTGGCTGGCAAGGGCTGCAATGTAATTTCGAGAACTAGAGGGGGTTTTCTGTAAATATGACAAAAACAATTAAACGGCAGATGAATGTTTACGGTCTAAATATTAAGTACAAAAATGTCGCGGGTGAATATGCAAAATACCCACGCTATAGGCTGATCCCACGGTAGCTGATCGTTCACTTATGACACGTGGCGGCCTAGCAGCTCGCGATGACGGTTCGCATCCTACGGACCAGATTAGAAGATGCTGAAGATCGGACGGTTGGGCCCTTGCAAGATCGGATGGCTGCTGCTTTGTCTGGGGTCCCCTCGATGATCGAACGGCCACGGACTAATCAGGAAGAACAACCAAGAACTCGGAAAAACCGAGCTTCGAACTGCCCTCCTGATTGATTCTGGCCTCCTGAGAAGCTCGGAGAGGATGCCCAATGCTCCTGTGGAGGTCCTGAAGGTCCTGGAGGTGGCAAAAAGGGTCGGCACCCCTCGAAACCACCCCACGACGTCACGGTAGCGGGAAAGCTCCAGGAGAGTCCGACGACCTTCAAAATTCTCTCCAGGCGTGCATTCACGCTCTGTACCTGCAAAACGTTGTTAAGGAGGGCGAGGGCAAAGTGCCTCGCCCCTCCTGGCAGCTGGAGAAGGCGGAAAACAGCGAGATGAGACTCGCCGGAGCGAACTCCGGCGAGGGAGGGTGGCGGTGATTAGATGGGTGATACTCGAGATGGACGGGTGGAAGATGCTCCTACTTCTACCATAAACATAAAGAAAACATGAAAAAGAAAAGAAAACAGTACCTCGAGCCCAGAATGGCGAGGTTGAACCTCGACGGCCAAATGGCCGGAGGTGGCTTGGAACTCGGCGTTAGGTGCTTCGCCGCACCTCGCCTGAGATGGGGGAGGACCCTCCTGTCACCGGAGATCAAACCTCGACCCTCACCTGGAGGTTTTTGGCTCCCAATGCCGGTTCAAAGAGAGAAGGGATGAAGGGGGGTTCGGTTTTGAATGTGGTTGTCGAGGCCCGAAGATCGAAGCGTATCCATTGACCCAGAGACGCGATGAACGAGGCAACCTAAGGGCGTGTATGCCCGATGTCCAAGGAACAATATTGCAGAAGGAAGTATGACGAGAAGATGTAAGGAGTGGCCTCGAAAAAATCGCGAAAAGGGACAAAAACGCACTCTGGCACAGCCTATGGGAGTAGGTCAGACAGTTGACCGGGGTCAACTGTCAGACCATCCTGGTTGGTCCACGTGGACCAACCAGGAAAAATCCCTTAAAAAAATCAATTAAAAATAGTAAACGTTGTTATTTTATTTTGGTTATTAAATAAAAAATATTTATTATATTATATAGTATTTAATTCTGATTTTTAATTATTTTTATGATGTATATTTTTACAAGTTTGCATTTATGCCCTTTATAGGTGTATTATTCTATATATGGTGTTCTTTTATTTTTAATTTGTCTATTTAATTTATTTATTTTTGTTTATTATTTTATATAATTATAACATACTTTTATACATGTAAATATATTTTTATTTTATTTTATTGATGTGTTTTGTATATTTAATAAAATGAAAGTGTTATTTGTATAGGTATAGCTACATGTATTATACCTATGTATTATATTATGTACAAGTATTTTTATTTGTATTTTATTTATGTTTTTATTCTGATTTAAATGCTCATGATTATTATAAGTATTATTTTCAACATTATAAAAATATAAAATTATAAAAATAATAAATAAATAATAAATTGAATATTTTAATATGTACAAGGTACAATGAGGGTCCAAAAGTCAACTTTCAAACCGTAGCTCCGCCAAATGCGAAACTACCGCCATTAATTAGCTTATTTTCTTTTATATACAATTAAAGGTGAGTACGCTGCATTTGGAGTTTTTATTTGTGAGATACGGGTCTGGGAAGTTGGCATTCTGGATTTTTATTCAGACCATAACTTTTTATCTGTATATTATTTTTTTGTGAAATCAATTTTGTATTTTTCTTTATAAAATTATCTACAACTTTCATGTACAAAGTTTCTTTATTTGATGAACAAAAAGTGGAACCAAAAATAGGTCCCACAATGAATAAAGAATGAATAAAATGTATAGGTATTTTATCTGTGTTTTGGCCCTTATCTCCCCCTACTTTATTCCTTGTCGACCTATTCATCAAGATGCCTAGGTCTCGGGGTTTCGGGTCATAAAATATTTACAATATTTTATTCTTTTTCTTTTCTTTTCTTTATTCTATTATTTTGGCTTTAAAAACCGCATTTTATACAATATTTACATACATATACATGAATGCTAAAATGCCTGAATTATGCCTATTTATACGCATTTACTAGGGTTTTTAAGGCCAAAATGATAGAATAAAGATGATGAAACGTGGATTCATCACTACCCCCGTCTGATATCATCATTTTGGGGATCCCGAACCTAGAGATGATGTGCTCTCTGATGAATTTACAAACAGTCCTACTGTCTGCAACTCGGGTCGGGATGGCCTCCACCCATCTGGATAGATAATCTACCGCAAGAAGGATATACTCGAATCCATGGCTAACAGGGAATGGGCCCATGAAATCGATGCCCCAGGTGTCAAAGACATCACAAATGATGACAGGCTGCATAGGCATCTCATCCTTGGAACCAACGGTTCCTCCCATTCTCTGGCACACTGGACACGACTTCTCAAAGGTGATGGCATCGCGAAATAGGGTCGGCCAGTAAAAGCCACACTGAAGTACTTTCCATGCGTTCCTCTTCCAGTAAAAGCCACACTCTGGTATTCCTTCTGAGGAATACATAATCTCCAGACACAATCCGGTCCTTCAAAGAAAAGGATCGGATCCTCCCAATGGTAGTGTCTAGCATCCGACTTCAGTCGGTCGATGTGGCTCTTGGGCCAATCTTCAGGAACCTTCTTGGAGACAAGGTAGTTCACGATATTGGTGTACCATGGGAGTGAGTCGACAACAAAAATCGACTTGTCAGGGAAGGAGTCTCGAATACTCGGAAGTATTAAGATCTTCGAGACGAGAGATATGATCGGCTACTACATTCTTCTTTCCAGGTTTATCACGGATGTCCAAATCAAATTACTGGATAAGTAAAATCCATCGCAGAAGACGCGCCTTCGCGTCCTTCTTCTCCATCAGGTATCGCAGTGCCGTGTGGTCAGTGAACAAAATTACCTTGGATCCAATTAAGTGAGATCTGAACTTGTCCAAGGTAAACACTACTGCAAGCATTTCCTTTTCTGTAACTGTATAGTTACGCTGAGCGGTGTCAAGCACTTTGCTTGCGTAGTGAATTGCGAACGGGACACCATCCCCTTCTCTGTCCTAACACAACCCCAACAGCAAAATCTGAGGCGTCCGTCATGATCTCAAAAGGTAGAGACCAATCTGGGGCTTGTAGGATAGGTGCGTCCATTATCATTCCTTGCAATAGCTTAAAGGCCTCAAGACATTTGTGATCAACAATAAACTCCATGTCTTTGCCTAGAAGCTCAGTTAGCAGTCGGGCAATCTTAGAAAAATCCTTAATGAATCTCCGATAAAATCCGACATGCCCGAGGAACGACCGCAACTGTTTGACGTTGGTTGGCGGCTGGAGTTGTCTGATCACATCCACCTTGGCAGGGTCAACCTCCATTCCTCTTTTAGAGATGACGTGCCCCAACACAATGCCCTCTGTCACCATGAAGTGACTTTTCTCCCAGGATAGCACCAAATTAACCTCACAACATCGTTTGAGGACTCGGTCCAGATTCCTAAGACAGGAATCGAAGGAATCGCCGTGGACCGAGAAGTCATCCATGAAGACTTCCAGGAATTCGCCGAACATTTCAGTGAATACAACAATCATGTACCTTTAGAAAGTACGTGGAGCATTGCATAACCCAAAGGGCATGCGCCTGAAAGCATAGGTACCAAAGGGGCATGTGAACGTGGTCTTTTCCTGGTCCTCCGGAGCTATGGCTACTTGATTGTAGCCCGAGAACCCATCTAAGAAGCAGAAGAACTCTTTCCCCGCTAGTCTCTCTAGGATCTGATCAATGAACGGTAGGGGGAAGTGATCCTTCTTCGTCGCAGCATTCAGGTGTCTGTAATCCACACAGACGCGCCACGACGTGGGAACTCGCGTCACGATCTCCTCTCCGTCCTCATTGGTGGTCGTTTGAATTCCCGACTTTTTCGGGACAACATGGATTGGGGCCACCCATTTAGAGTCGGAGATGGGATAAATGAAACCCGCGTTGCACCATTTCTCTATCTCCTTCTTCACAACCTCTCATAAATTTGGATTCAAACGACGTTCGAATTCACGAGAGGGTTTGGCTTCATTCTCCAAGTTGATATGGTGCGAATACAGAGCGGGATTTATCCCGTGGAGATCGGAAATGCTCCAGCCTATCGCCTTGCAGTTTTTCTCCAGGATCTCCAGCAAGCGAGATTCCTGCTCCTCGATCAATCGCGAACTGATGATGACCGGAAATTTCTTGTCCTGACCCGCAAGGAAGGCGTATTTCAGTGTTGTGGGTAAAGGTTTGAGCTCAAGTATAGTGTGATTGTCTAGGAAATCTGGCTCAATCTGATCTGGTTCGGTGTTGGAAGTGGCTGGATCTTTCTATGTTATTATTACCACCAAGTTGTTCAGCTCTGGAGTCGAATCGTCAAAGGTTTCCATACAATCGGCAAAAGCCTCGTTCTACTCGTCATCGTCATCTTCCGATTGTCCTAAAGATGTAAGGACTGACAGGCCCAACTGGGCCTCTAAGTCATCGAAGTTGTAGGGCGATGCAAGTTCTGAGCTGTACTCGTTTCTGAGGACCTCGCAAACTGACTCATGCACTGGATCATCTCCGGAGGGGATGGACCCATCGGTGCTGGCTGGGTTCTGTCTCCATGGCCCAACTGTATCTACATGATCGCAGTCTGCTTCGGTTGAAGAGTGCTAGGTGCTGGATTCGGAATCCGGTCACTGCCATCTAGTCTGCTTCATCTCGAGTTCCTCATCTCCGCCTGGAGTTTGGAACTGGATCTTCCTGATCTTATAATCAAACAAGGCCCCTGCTGTTCTGAGGAAAGGTCTGCCTAAGATGATCTGGGAGTCTCTCCAATTACGAGGGGTTTCCATATCTAGGACAGTGAAGTCCACCATGTATTCCTGCCCCTCGACTTTGATCACAACATTCCTCAATTCTCCTTGAGACCTCTTGGTTGATTTATCAGCAAATTGCAGGTGGGCTCTAGATTTCCTAAGAGGTCCGAGATTAAGCCGCTCGTAGAGGGCTGTAGGCATTAGATTAATTGAGGATCCGTTGTCTAGGAGAGTGCGTGCAAACGCGATGTCATCAACATGACTCACTACATAGTGTGTACCCATGTCTCTTTGTTTCCTGGGAAACGAGTTCTTTATTGCACAAGTCGTGGCTACTGATAGAACGTGTTTCTCAACACGGCTTTTGGTCTTCCTGCTAACCCTAATAGGTGTGCATCTAACCTTAAGGTATTTTTGAAATGCAGTGGTCATTTCCACGTACTTGTCAAAGGGGATTGTGACCTTGATGTGTTTTTTGCAGAACTCTGCCATCTCAAGGTCATCTTTTTGGATTTTTTTCATTTTCTTATTTCCACCCTTGAGAGCTCGGGGGAAAGGGATTATTGACTACAACTGATGTTCTGAAACTGAAATGTTTTCATTAAGATCTGGAACAAAGTTCTGTACATGACTCTGACTCTTGAACAGACTAGGACTCTGTCTCTGACTAAAAGAAAAATGCTGAGGCGAAGCCGGTGATGCTTCTTCCGCGACTTCTTGACGGTCCTCCTCAGATGGAGGTGCAGGCTCTTCATCGGTTCCGTTGGAATCTATGCTGATGCGGGGTTGCTGCTTCGAGGACTCAGACGTCCTCTTCTTCTGCCAGTGATGGTGGTGCTGCTCCTCTTCTTCCTCCAAGTTCTCCTCAGGTAGAGACTTGGCGGCTCCTTCCTTCGGTGCCCGTGCCCGATCAGGTATGGTCACGGTCCTTCTACTCCTGAGGGACATATGATTCACATTATCATACGAAAGGATTTCATGTTTAGATAAATAATTATCTGAATAATATACCAGATCACGAGGTCGGTTCTGGCCATGGATTATGTTGTTCGGGTTGGCCTGAACCTATGCGGGAATTGGGGTCTTTGGCGCCATATGTTGATCCTGGGTACGAGAGACACGATTCAGATCGGTTCTCATATCCAGATAGTCGTTCTACATTTTTGGACCCTATCAGACAGGGTCTGGATCGCCAAGGTTAGGGACTCCAATTCGGTGGGCTGGGCTGGCTGATTTGCGGACGAGGTTCTATATTGGCCCTGCTGGCCATGCCGATACTGCTGTTGCTGGTGGGACAGTGATGGGCCCTGTTGATATGTGCGCTGCTACTGCTGGTGCTGCTGAGGCTGGTACCCTTGTTCGTACCTGGACTGAACAAAGCGCGGTGCTGGGACGGAGCTGGTTCCTTGGTAAGCTGGGGTAGGTCGGTGAGGCTGACCGTTCCCCATCCCCGACTGTCTGCTGACGGGGTCACGGCTGTACCACAGCCCGTTGATCTCGAACACCTGTAGAGGCTCCTCGTATCTGGTCTCCACTTGTGGGGGTGCATGCTGGTCCTGCTGGGTGTAAGTCTGATCCTCCACCCAGCCACTCTGGGGCCCCGATGCCTGTTCCTGTACAAGATGGACTCGATGTACAGGTGCAGGTGGTGCAGAAGGGGCATGTAGCTTTATCTTAGCTACCTTCTCAGTAAGTTCCTCCACTTGCTTCGGTAGACGTGAGAGAGACTCAAGGTCAGTGACCCTCTTGTGGATTTGTTCGACCATGGTTAATTTATCAGCAATCATCCCCATGCTGGGGATGAGGTCCTCGGTCAGATCCGCTACAGTCCTTCGGGTTGTCTCGTTGGATAGGATTGAAGGAGACAACTGATAGGCCCTGGTGGCCTACGACCTGCCGGTTTCCGCCATCTATTCTAGGATCTTCCATACAGCGTGCTCGTTCTTGTTCAGATAGCTTCCTCCACAGGCGGCACTGACTAACCCCTGCATCTCTGGGGTTAAACCACAGAACAAGGTCTGGACTAAGATCGCCTTAGAAATGCCGTGGCAGGGACATTTCTGAACTAAGTCATTGAACCTATCCCAGGCATCATGGAAGGGTTCACTGGGTCCTTGGGAGAAACTGGCGATCTTCGTTCTCATTTGGTTAGTCCTACTGAGAGGGTAGAACTTCTTCAGAAATAGGTCCTTGAACTGCATCCAGGTTGTACATATCACCCTTAGGTTTTTCAGCCAATGTGCTGCCTTATCTCCTAAGGCAAATGGGGTGGCCTTCAGTCTAATGTAATCTTGGCCAACATTAGGGTGGCTAAGATTGTTCAAACCAGCTCGAAGTCTCGGAGGAAAGTATACGATTCTTCATGGGCATTTCTGTTGAACTTCGGTAGCAGGCTAAGGAAGTGGGGCTTGAGCTCAAATGCTTCGGCGGGAACCGCTGGTGCCAACCAATTTTGTATCTCATTCTCCGCTAGGTTGTAGGCATCAACCATTCGTCGGTCGATTCCTCCTGCTACAATGATTTGTCCCATTCTAGCCGTGAGATCTGCATTTCTTTGTTCGGCTTCAGCAAGGCGATTAAGAATTTGACGCAATTGATCCTCATCCGGTGGTGGCTGCTTAGGCGGCATCTTGTCCTCTATTCCTGGGTATGAAATAAGATCGGTGTCAGAGGACAAATCAAGGAAGGGATTCTCACCGAGGTGATGGTCTTCCTCGGTAAGCTCGGAGGAGAGGAAAGGGTTGGTTTGAGAGTAACCACCCTGGGTATGAGGGAACCAGGACTCAAGAGGGTCATGATTCCTGGGTTGTCCCAGGTGCGCTTGGGTCGATGAAGAGGAGTTTCATGGGAGCCTAATAGAGAGATCAGTGAATAAAGAGTCGATATCCCCCCAGTCACTCATCTTGATTTGGCGAGAAGAAGATAGGATTTTACTCCTACCTGAAGCAAACAAATAAATCCAAGACCCTGGTTTCACACTCAACACAGTGAAGGACCCGAAACCGAGTCCAATTAATCTTGTAAATTTTAAGTGTGATTTTTCAAGCAAGATAGCAAGGATTACGCGGCCTATAGGGAAGTCGGCTCAGAACCGGATGCGTCTTCCCTGTTTAACCTGTCGCCTAAGATACCGCCGGTCCTTCCTTTCTTCGCTCCTATCCCAAGTCGATGGATTCAAAGACCACACCCCTATCTACCTGCAAGCAGGCGGAGGCTGACAAGGCCGGAACTTCACCCTGGGGGTTTACTGGCAGCTTATCGCAAAGTACCGCAATTTCACCCCTATCTACCTGAGATAGGCGGAGGCTACTTGGTACTAGTCAGTGAACCTTAAAAATTCGACTTGTGATATTTGCTAGGATTAGTCAGAACATGATATGGAAGGCGGGGATTTGGGCTCTGCCTTAAGGTGTTCTCACACACTCAAGTACCCTCACTCAGCCTGAAAAAAAGGTCGGGGATTAATCTCCCGCAAACAATTTTCCAATTTTATTTTTTTGGTCAATAATATTTAGCAGAACGCCTATCGTCCAGTCCCAATTTCAGTTTAATTTAAATGTGGAAAACAGAGGGAGAAATCGAGAAAAGCCGATGCACGAAAACTATGATGCGTATGCTGAGTTAAGGAGACTTACAGTGATCCCTTCGCTTTAATGCAGGATGCAAAATAGAATTGAAAACTTTTGTTACACTATATGTAAATGCAAGCGAAAAATCTGCTCCTAGGCAAGCAGTTCTATTAGTGATTGAAGAACAATTTGATTTGGCTAAGTCATGCGGTCTATGTGCATCTTTTAAGTGATTGTGTGGTCCTAGAAAGTTACGAGCACAAGCAAATCCTAGATTGGCTCGAGGAGCCGCTAGTGCAAGCCTAAATTACCATTCAACCACACAGCACACGGGGACACAGTTTCACTATATTTACACGCGCGAGAACCCAAACAGAAACCGCTGGAAATAATGCGAAAAAATAAAGAAAAATGAAAATACAGATTTTCTCAATTCACTCAATAAATTACAATGTCGAATCTTCGAAGCGTCTTCGACTCCTCGTGTTCCTTGCACAGAAATAAATTGAGGTCAGAGAAAATCAACAGAAAAAATGCAAAAATTTAAAAGACAGAAAATATTCACAAGAAAATCGGGGGTCAGACTACCCGGGGATAGAAAATCAAACACTCAGATTTTACTACAAATTAACCTAAGCCGTGCCTCCGCGGCAACGACGCCATTTTGATATCGCCTCCCGCTACCCTTGTTAATTCGAGTAAATTAATGTCCAAATAATTTCTGATGTTCGTTGTAGTCGGATAATGACAGGGAATTCGAAAACCACTTTTAATTTAATCAAGTTAATTTCGAGTGACAATTTTTTTTACTTGATGAAGTCCAAGGTCGAACTCAGGGAGGCATCTGTCTCCTTAGATGAATTTTCAGCAAAGTTCCAGTGTTCTATTTTCGAGGAATATTTTGGTCTTTTTTTATTTTCTATGCAAGACACATGCAAAAATTAGGCCAATTTAGAACTTAAATCAGTTAAGTATTCAAATAAAGTCCAAAAATAATGAAAATTGGCCAGATGATGCAATATGATGTAATTAAGCTACCCTAATTTTTTTGTAATTTTCTGACACTAAATAAATTAACTGTGAATTAAATATGAATGCAGGGTGATTTTGCCTAATTTAATTTTAATAAATATCAAATCACAATATTTTTGAGAACCAAAATTATCCTAGATAGATCTAAAGATGAGGAATCCAGGAAAATTATCAGACCTTAATTTTAGTATGAAATGAACCTATTAAAAATAAACTAAGGAAATCACCAATTAATTTATTTAGGCCTCGAAATATGTGCAAATGACATGAAATTTTTATGCAAGGTGAAGTTAATTATCTTAGAGCTAATGTGATTTTTTGAGAATTTTTTGAGTTACAGAGAATTTTCTATTAATTAAAAGGTGAAATTGGGCAAAATATCACAAAAATGGACCAATTAATTAATTAAAAATCCCACTGATATCATAAAATTATGCCAAGTGTCACATAAGATAGAGGACAAGCTAAACTACAACATGCAATTTTTGGAATTTAAAAATGATGCAATATGGACACCTAAATATGCGTGCAAAGACAAGGGTATAACTACAATATAGAAATTTAACATTGATAAAAGTAAATATGCTGACAGGGACCTTCATGCAATTACCTATAATGCAGGGGGGTGGAATGCAAATTCTCCACTGACGCACGTGCTCCTCACGTGAAGGCGCTTCACAGGGACTGAAATGCAATTACTGAAACTTATAGGGGCCTCAGTGCAATTTTCCCAGGCCGCACGAGCTCCTCACGTTGGGCGCGCTAGGCTTGGATGACTTCGGTGGCTCAGGACGAGGCTCGGGTGCCCTGGAGGTTCGGCTGGAGGCTCGGGGAAGCTTCGGGTGGTCCGAGCCTAGAGGTCGGGGAAGAGGCTCAAACCAAGAGACGTGGCGCGATGGGGACCATCAGATCAAGGACGATCCAACGGCTGCTAGTTGATGACGTGTGGTGAATCAGTGACCGTTGGATATGGCTTGATCCAATGGTGCCTGGGCTCGATGAAGAGGGTGACGTGGGTGGCTTCGGACCGTAGGATCACTGATCGATCCAACGGTGATGGGCTTCCTCCAGAGATGACGATGTGGCGCGATTGTGACCGTGGGATCAAAGAGAGATCCAACGACACTCTGCTGCTCCGGTGCTTGGACACGTGGCCGGCTTCGGACCGTTCGATCAGGATGATCGAATGGTGGCTGTACGTTGTCCCCAACGGTCCTCCGCCACCTGCGGAGGAGAAGGAGGGGCTCCGGCGAAGCGAAGCTTGCTCCGCCTCGGTCTCTAGGCGTCGATGAAGGTCGATGGCGGCTGTGACGTAGCTGAGTAGATGCGGGGCGAGGTGGCGAAGCGTCCGATGGTCCCAGGAGTGAAGGAGGCACGCTGGAGCTCGATGGTGATGAAGCTCGAAGTGATCTCCGGCGAAGTTCCGGCTAATCCAAATGATATCACCTGCAGGGGTTAGAGGTATAGCCGAAGCACGCGGAAGGTCTGTGGAGGTGTGCTAAGTGTACGACGAGGCCTAATCGGAGTGAGGGGTGTCCGGCGATGGTGCTCCGCCGAGGTGGAGGAGCTGGAGTCGAGCGAAGGTGGGTGACGGTGTTTGAGGGAACGGAAGGTTGTGCGAAGATCGGAGCTCCGTCGCGGAGCTCGGCGAGGTGAAGGTGGAGCGAGAGATTGATGGTGGAAGGCGAATAAATTAGGAGAAATCAAAAGAAAAATTAAGAAGAAGATCAAAGAAGGATGGAGGGGGTTACCTGGGGATTGGAGCTCAGATTTGAGCTCCAGGTCTTCGCTCGAAGGTCGGTAGGGGCCTGAGCTCGGGCAGCTTCGCGGAGGAGGGGCTGCAACACGGCGGTGGCAGCCGTAGATCTCGCCGGAGAAGACGCCTGTCTTCGCTCGAAGATAAGGTCAATTGCTGTCACCAATCGAACGCTCTAAGCTCTAGGGTTCCTCACGTATTGGAAGATAGGCGTGACAGTGGCCGAAGGGCGAGGATTTATAGGCTGAAGGTGATGGGTTGAGTCGTTGGAAGGTGGAGTTCGAGGTCGTCGTGGAGCGACTCTGGTGGGAGTCGTGGGGAGTGAGGGAGCTGGCGAGGATGAGGGGAGAGTGGTGAAGGTCATGGTAGTGTTGGCGGTCGGAGATGGTGGCGGGAGTGGGTATGAAAATAGAAAGGGCGAGACCCTCGTGCAAGATCGAGATCGTGGGAGAGAGGGGGCGTCGGGAGGTAGGAGACGAAGTCCTGGCCTTGAATCTTGTGATCCAACGACCCAGATCAAAGCGCTAAGGAGCAGGTAGGATTAGATCTGGGGCGAGGCGATCTGAGGGTGTGATTGCACCATGTGGCGTGTCGAAGGCGAGGCGCCAGCGGACGGATGGGATCGGAGATGGTCGTTTGATCGGGCGGTTGAGATTTGGTGTGGAGATAACGGCTGAGATGGAGGTCTTTTAAGGTGATCGGAGGGCGCACAATATGCCACGCGTCAGGTGCATAGGCAGGCGGAGGCGGGCGGCTGAGATGGAAGATGGGAAGTGATCTGACGGTGGAAGTAAAGGGCGCACGTGGAGGTGGTGCCACCGTTGGATCTGGATGGAGATCCAACGGCTGTGGGCGCGGCCTGCTAGGGCAAGGGGAGCGGGCTGCGTGGTGCAATCAGAGGTCGCCACGTGGCCAGCTGTGAGTGGCTGAGAAAATAAATGAATTTAGAAAGAGAAGGAGGCAGAATTTGGAAAAACTCAAAACATGAAAATTGTAGATCTCGATGAGAGCTACAAGTTTTATGTTGACCAAAGACGGAGATGAGGTCAAATATGATACAAAAATACAAGAGTACAAATATACACGTATATAGTATACATAGAGGCCCAAAAACCCAACTTCTTCCTACGAGCTCCAAATTGGATGAAATTAGTCTCATTTTAAAGGTCTTTTAATGTGTATTATTGAAAGTGAGTAGACCTAATTTGGAGGTTGTATGAGGGAGTTACATGCTTTCTATGGTCCAGGGATTCTAGGCTTTATTGGGTGCTTTTACAAAGGAGATTTCTGACCCTCTTCCTTATATTATTAACTAAAGGTATATATATTGTAAGGGAGGTGTTATTTTATAGGTGGATATTTACAAGTGATCCTGGCTTCTTATTTAATGCAATATGAGTGCTAAAATGCCTATATTATGAATGCATGTATGAATGCTAATTATGCATTATAAAGGGAGATATGCATCTATTTACTCGGGAACAAGACTCTATTTTCAACTTTTAGAGTGATGAATCACAGATTCATCAGTCCTATTGTCTATTTAATTATCATTCCTCATTATTATGAGGAAACTTGCACATTGCAACCACATACATTATGTGTCCAATTGCAAGTACAATATCTGGATCATAGGTCCAATCCATGATATTCTACTGATTATTATTGAGTATATCATTGAGTGGGATTAAAAAAGGATTATCTGAAATAAGAAATTTGCATAAACATATATAAATATATAATTTACTTTGATTTAGGAATTTTTATATCAAAGTTTTCTTGACATGTCAAAAATGAAAGTTCATTCCTTTATCACTTTCAATGTAAGAGATATACTTACCATTATATCTCAAGCAAGATCTGGGATCTCCTTCCTTATCTTTGATACATCCCAATAATATGAGAACCTGTAACTCGGATAAAAAGAAGCAGGAACATATTCCGCCTTGCAAGTCCAACTTGCATATCCCAATTCGGTCTTTAACACCCGGGCCCACCACCCCTAAGGTGATTGACCCGTCATTAATTGAACCAACCGTCAACAGGAATACAACTCGCTATGCGCAATCCAATATCGCCCCAATAATATGAGGACCTGATATTGGGGTCACTACGCATATGTCCTTACTCTTCCGAGAAGCGACGAGCCCGATCCAAATGGATCATATGCAGGAGCTGTCACTTCGGACAGGCGTATCCTACACACAATATCTGGCGATGGAACCCTTCTCCTTGACGAGAGACCACGGATGTCACTTATGTGATCCTCCACCTCATATTCAAATTTCAATTAATTATCATGAATCATATTCACATAATTAATTCTTCCAAGGGAAATACACATCTATTCATAATAGAGTGTCTTTAATTTGGATATAATTAACTTAATCATATTAAATTAATTATCAATCCAATTCAATCAAGAAACTTGATTTTACTTGAATATATGGTATTATCTCAAAATACGTATTAATTCAAATTTTAATAATTAGAAAAATACATCATGATCTCTCAGGCATCATTCGTTCCCTACCCGATGTCATGGCCAATACCGGCGGGAGTGAGACGAACTGCATCCGGTGCAACCCGCTACCCCAACAATACCCGACTAGACACCATATCTGCCTCGGGAAAAAATAATGCCAAGTCAATCACTTTGTACTTGATATGATCATCGGTTCTTCAACCGAAATTATACCATATAGTAATAATCAAAACGTTTTTGATTATAAGGAAATTTGCTAGACAAATTCCCAATCCTTTTCAAGCAAGGAGTTTGATGATTGTGTTTCCAATTATGTTCTAGATCAAATCTAATAAATTTATTGGTTGAGGACAAGTCAATTAAGGAAAAAATCATAATTTAATATTTCTCAAATATTTTTCAAAAATATTTCTTGAAATTAACAATTAATTTCACTAATTGACAATTACATGGTTCTTGATTAGGACAGTGATTTCAGCAGTGACCCCTACTTACTAAAATTAGCATATCTCAATCAATTTAAATCCAAATTAAAAAAAGTAAGTTTCTAAAGTTTGATAATTTAATTTACAATAGAACCTATGTGATTGTCACGTATTTCAAGGCGTTTTTAAACAGTAATTAACTCCTTAATTACGTTAAGATTCGCAGTTCCCGTAACAATGAATATATGTTCATTAAAACAACCATATCTCGAGCAAACGGAATCCAAATTACGTAAACTCAGATCCTATAGTTTTCTTATTTAATGGGGAACAAAATCCAAGTGCTATTTTTGTGTTTAAACAATTTAAACAGGGTCGAAAAATTACACTAACCAGAGATGCGAAATGAAATGCGATAAAACTTTCGCAACCCTAACGAACCCAAGTCGCCTTCAGTTTTATGGATCGTATCCAAAACCTTCAAACTGGCTCTGATACCACTTGAAGGATATGGTTCGATCCTCAAGCGCATCACGGAAGCATCAACGTCGTATCGAATACGACGAGGAACGACTAGTCGCATTAGTTGT
Organism: Ottelia alismoides; assembly: GCA_037367405.1. NCBI lineage: Eukaryota > Viridiplantae > Streptophyta > Magnoliopsida > Alismatales > Hydrocharitaceae > Ottelia > Ottelia alismoides. Next base: position 238,933 of record JAZKJV010006971.1, on the reverse strand, counting down.
TCAATGCAGCAGAATTTAAAAAATTTTCATGCGACGAAACCACATGATCCAAGAACACTTCTCGGATCGTTTCGTATAAACCACAAACAAGTAATAGGATTACCTCTTGAAGCGTGGTTGTGATCGAGTCTTTAAACGAAGAGACCTCCTGTCTCAAGTCTGATCCGACGGAGGAGACGCTTGCGAGCGCGGGGATGAATCGCGTGCTTCTCGCAATTCATGTTGATGTTCCAAGTAGCGAATCTCCTGATCTCGACATACGAGATCCGATGTCTTCTTCACGAGCGAGGTGCACCGTAGGAGACGGAGATCCATGAGCAAACGATCGGCAACATAACGACGATGCTGCGGCGACGGAGATTCTCTCCAGGGCATCCATGGTGGACGGCCATGAGAGGGAGAGAGAGTAGGCGTGTAGAGAGAAAGAGAGAGATGTACTTCAATAGCATGTACCAAGAGAGCATGGTATGCCTCTCTATTTATAGGGTTTTGGGATCCATGGATCTCAATCCATGGGACATATAAAATCAATGGATGAGATTGATTTATGTCTAATCCAATGGTCAAGATTGTTGTTGGTAAAAGCCAACAACTTGAGATTTAATTTAGATCAAATATATTTGACAAATCAAATATACATCAATCCTAAAATTAAACCAATCAAATAAGGAGACAATTTCCATGGAGATCTCAATCCCATTGGAATATAGTGGACGGCCACTTATTTCCAAGTGGGGCAATCTCATGAAAATCTCATGAGATTGCATATCTCCATGAAATTCTCCATTATTTAATTCAACAATTTTGTTGTGATTTATTCTTCAAAAACAATTCATAATTAATTTTGAGAATATTGCAATCTTTCCATTGGAAAATTGTGAATCACATTCACAACCCAAAATAAAATATACTTTACATTTTCAATTAATTACACAATGTGTATCCAATACACATTAATAATTAATCAACAAATATAAAGTATAATTAGCTCTCTCTAATACATTATAAATCACATTTATAATATGTTATAAATAATTGGATATTGCTATCCACATTATTCATATCCATGATAATTAAATCACATTTAATCATGTTGGATCTCTTTTTCTATTATGCCCAAATAATATGAATTACATTCATACATCTTTGATAATCAAATCACATTTAATTATCTATGATAACTCTCCTTATAATATGAATCAAATTCATATTATTCATGATAATTAAATTACATTTAAATATCCATTTTCTTAATGGTCGGATACATATATCAACATTAGAATTATCCATGAACTCTTTCAAGGATAATGCGCTTACTCCGCGAATACTTGGAGATAAGGACATGGCAATTGTATTGTTCCACGTATAGTGAATTGGATTTTGAGATCACATCTCAAATCCAGTTCTCGGGCCTCTCATAGATGCTTGATTAAATCAAGACAGCAAATCTAATCTTCTCATTGTAACTGAATCACATTCAGATCAATGTCCAACATTATTTGGACTAAGATTAGATTACTTCTCTACTGAGAGGAGTCACTAAAATCCAGACCCGTTTCATAACTCCCTAGGAATGGAAGCGTCATGATTATACAACCATTTATGATCACATCACCCTCAGGTATTCCCAATACCTGTACATCCTGCATATTGGAAGACTCAGAATAAACCTGAAGTATAAGATCAATTTTACATTGTCTACTTCAGAGTTTTTTCATTAAGTTTCTCATTCGATCATTGGGAATCGGTATCGATCATATACTTTCCAAAAGCATATATCATACCTAGGTGTTGATCATATACTTTCCAAAAGTATATATCAAACCTACAAATTCAGTCAAGCTTCCAAAGCGAGACGACCATGCACGGAATTTCATCTTCCCAATATCTCATGAGTGAGCTCATGTCTTCTGGTTCAGTAATGAATCTGTATGATCCCTTTGAAAGATCAGATTACTCATATGCCCTTGGATGCACACCAACGCGCCGGTGTATAGACCTTGATTAGGTCATCAACCTATTGGTCTGCCAAATGTACATACTCATACATATAGTAATACATCTGTCTCCGGTCAGAGGATGCATGCCTATATCATGACAGCATACGATACAGGACTTTGGTTATCTCGATCTCGTTAAGTCAACTCTTTGACCTTACTAATCTGACACCTCTGAATCTCTATTCCTATGCAGAGGACCTGCATCAAGAGGTCGGTCAGATATCAGCCTAATTGAGAAAAGGATTGCCATCTCCTACTCAGGCTGGAGATCATCTCTTAACAATCATTTGATGGTGCATGATGAGTCCTTAATCTAACTCTTTAGATATTCATCCAAGAACAAGCCTCTATGATTCAATAATTGAATCAACATCTGTATGATCATCAAGGTGGCCATGGTACATAACCCTAATTGTACTAAGGGACCTATTATGCAAATTATTTATTCTTCATTTCAGATCAGGGAATGATATTTGCAATAACATTTATTGCATAATGGCTCGCCGTGGGCTCGCATGTCCAACACTCCTTGTACATAAAGCTGTTATCATAAGCATACTATGGGAATTCCAGGAGCATGTTCAGTGTTGACCACCTTTGTGTGAGTCCAAATTGCAAATGTTGATTGTCGATAATGATTTAAAAATTAGCTCGACGGACAGATGGCACGGCTTTCCATACACAAGACGATAGGGTGGCATACCCATGGGAGACTTGTAAGGAGTTCTATATACCCAAAGGACATAGTCTAAGAGTTGAGACTAGTTCTTTCTGTTCGTCCTCACAAGCTTTTGCAAGATTATCTTGATTTCTATGTTTGATAGCTCTGCCATGCCATTGGTCTGAGGATGATAAGTAGAAGTGACTCAGTGTTCGATGTTATACTCCTTCATTAGTTTTTTGACCTCTTTGTTTATGACGTGACTACCCACATCTGATATGAGAATCTTGGAGATCCTGAATCGTGAAATGATGTTCTCTCTCAAAAAATGCCATACAGTGCGGCTATCAGCAACTCGGGCAGGGATAGCTTCAACCCATCAACTTACTAATCAAAGGCAAGAAGGATGTGCTCAAATCCTTGATTATTAGGAAAGGAACCCATGAAAACAATGCCCCGGGCATTGAATACATCCGAAATCTGAATGAATTTTAGGGGCATCGAGTCTTTGGCTGTAAGGGCCCTTCCATTCTCTGACAATCATTGCAGTGCTTCACATAAATTGTGGCATCCTTAAATAGTTTAGGGCACCAAAGGTCCAGAGTTGTGTCCACTAGATTCGAGCGAGTGACCATGCTTAAGGACACTTTGATGCTCCTCTTGAGGGATACACAGGCGCCAAATGCAATATGCTCCTTCCCCGAATAAAAGTGGGTCTTCCCATTGGTAGAAATGGATTTGGGATAAGAACTTGTCCTTTCTAATCTTTGTCCAATATTGTGGAACCACACCAGATACAAGGTAGTTCACAACATCAGCATCCCAAGGGAGAGAATCCACGATAAGAATCGACTCGCCAGGAAAAGTATCTTTGATCGGTGCACTGCTCAATGAAGGTTCTTGATGTGCGATTCTTGAGAGGTGATCTGCTACCACTCTCTGAATTCCAAGATTTCCTTGACATCCAAATCGAATTCCTGGAGGAAAAGGATACAACTAATCAATCTTGGATTCACATCCTTCTTCTATAGATACCAGATAGCAGAGTGGTCAGTATAAATTGTGAATTTAGATCCAAACAGATAGGATCTAAACTTCTCAAGGGTGAAAACCACAACCATCAACTTTTCCTCTATAAAAGTATAGTTTCTCTGTGCTTCATCTAATGTCTTGATGGTGTAGTGAATGGCATAAGCCATTTTGTCTTTCCTTTGTCCTAACACAGCTCTGACTGCAAAATCTGATGTATCTGTCATGATCTCAAAGTGTAGAGACCAATTCAGTGGTTGTAGGATGAGATCTTGAGAAATAGCTCCTTCAGCCGATTGAAAGATAGGAGAACATGCTGATCAACATTAAACTCGATCTACTAGAACAATAATTCAGTTAGAGTTTGGGTGATGCAGTTGAAATCTTTGATGAATTGTCTATAGAAACCCACTTGCCTCAGGAATGACCTCACATTTCTAACATTATGTGGTGGCTTGAGATTAGCGATCATATTCACCTTCACCGTGTTGACTTCCATGCCACGCTTGGAATTGATATGGCCAAGTACAATCCCTTCGGTGACCATGAAGTGGCTCTTTTCCCAAGATAGTATGAGATTGACTTCATGTCATTTCTGAAGCACTCGATCTAGGTGCTCAAGACAAGAATCAAAGATGTCACCATAGATGGAGAGGTCATCCATAAACACCTCGAAAAAACAACCAACCATATCGATGAAAACTGCAAGCATGCACCTCTAGATTGTAGTAGGTGCATTGCACAAATCAAAGGACATTCTCCTAAAAGCGTAGTTGCCAAATGGGCAAGTGAAAGTAGTCTTCTCTTGGTCCTCTAGGGTGATTTCCACCTATTTATACCCGGAATACCCATCCAAAAAGCAGAAGAACTCCTTGCCGGCTAATCTTTCCAGAACTTGATCAAGAAATGGCAAGGGGAAGTGGTCCTTCTTTGTTGCAACATTGAGGCAGCTGTAATCAACACACACACACACACACACACACACACTAGGATGTTAGTTCCCGAGTAGAAATCTCCTCTCATCTGTCATTTATAACCACAATGAGCACTAATTGTTTTGGAACTACATGCAAGGAATTCACCCATTTGGAGTCGGAGATGAGATAAATGAAGCCTGCAGTACACCATTTCGTGATTTCCTTTATGATGATGTCCTACATATTTAGGTTCAAACTTCTTTGAAACTCTCGGGACAACTTGGCATCTTCTTCCAAGTAAATATGATGTGAACACAGAGCAAGATTTATCCCGCTGTGGTCTGATACATGCCAACCAAGCACCTTGTGGTTTTTCTCTAGAACCTTAAGTAGTCGAGATTCTGATCCGAGGTCAACCTACTATTGATGATGACTGGATACATGTTTTCTGCACCCGCAAGAAAAGCATACTTGAGGCTTGTCAGAAATGGCTTTAATTCTGGTTCTTACCTAGCCTTGGTCACTTTAGAAACTGAACTGGTCGGTGGATGATCACCCAAGACTTTGGAGGTACTACTCACCTCGATCCTTGTGGCTCAACTAACAATGTGCCCAACAAATTATCACATTCGGACTGGCATGAATTTTCTAGATCAAATAGGTGCATTAACAAATTGGAATCCATCTCCCAGTTGATGTTAGAGCATGTATCGACTGTTCCTTCCAGGTCCTCCTCGATAGAGAGGATTTCCTGGGTCCATGTGTCATTCAAAGAAATTTCTGCATCTATGATTCCTACAATAATGTCACTGTCTTCTATAGGCATTTCTGCTTGACCTTCATCAGACACATCTTTTGGTTCGCTGACCATATCCATTATTACTTTGTTGCTGCTTGAGCAAAAAGTTATCTTCCCAGACCCATATTCAACCACGACCTCTGTAGTTCGCATGAATGGATGGCCGAGAATAATCGAGGTCTGGAGTAATGGTGCAGGAAGGTCCATATCAAGGACCACAAAATCAATAGGAAACTGCATGTCTTCCACAGTTACGACAACACCCTCCAATAGACCTCGGGATCACTTGATCGACCGATCAAAAAACTGAAATATCATGCACGTCGGCTTGAGCGTACCCATCCTAAATTCTATAATTAATAAGGCAGGCATGAGGTTGATTGAAGAGCTGCTATAAAGAAGGGTTTGCTTGAAGATCTAGTCAGAAATCTTGCATCTGATTAAAGGTGCTCCATTGTCTGGCTTTTTTTTTCAGAAGATTGATGATTTCTATGATTTTAGCTATGGTGAGGGCCTGCTTTTCAACTAGTTGACGTCTGTTATTGCGGTATGGTCGATGCTAGGCTTCCTTCAATCCCTTCTTGACAGCGGGCATATACTCCATGGCTTTCATCAAAGGTAATTTAATAATTTTTAATAATCTCCACAACACCTGGATCAGATAATGCATATTTTTGTTTTACAATGTTTTAGATTTTTCAATTGCATCAGGAAAAAGAATATGTACAGAACTGAAATCAAAAGTACTATTCTTATTTACATAAAAATTCATGTCCACAACATCTTGTACAACCAGACTGCAAAAAGGTGTACAATCTTGAGCCTGGGGTGTACGTCTAAAAGTTGTGGTATCGGCTCCGTCGGCTGGCACTAGATCAGTTGTTGGAGTTGGCTCCTCCATGGCTGGTACAACTTCACCTCAACTGCAATCATTTTTCTAGTTTTTTTCATTTTTCTGACTTTTTTGTTCTTTTGGTGTTCGGTGGCGACTAGCTGGCGTGTCTCCTCATCCTTCTTCCTCACCTGGACTTGTGGCTGACATAAGTGATGCAGAAGATTATGATTCACCAGATGAAGCTTTATTCTTCCCCCTGACAAATAGCAGACGGAGGCAAGGTCCTACCGCTCCGAAGAGTAACAGCATTAGACAAAACAAAATCAAAGTCATCTCACTCTACAAGAACAGATGGGACATGGCATTCTACCTGCTCTTTTCGCTTAAAACTATTAGGGTTGGCTTTGACCTTGACTGGAATTGGAGTTTTGATGGCCATCATGCCATTTAGCTTCTGTGTCATCCCTTTAACTTTTTTACCAATTGTGCCAAACAATTGAGGCCCAAGTTCATAGGAACCACCTCGAAAGGTTCAGCATGCTGACCACGCTATGGCTGATCGTACAAAGGATTAGATGGGTGCTGATGATATTGTTGCTAAGGCAGAGGAAGATGGTACTGTTGGTAGTGAGGAGGGGGATACTTATGCTGAAGCGCAGCCACGTACGAATGATACAGCTAGTGCTGGCGGTACTGCAACTGCTAGTGTTGCTGATTTTGTCTTCAATTATTGTGATATTATGAAGATTGGTGGTACTGAGGTTTACGCTAAGAGGATTGTACAAAACAGTCATTCTGAGGCTAGTGGTATGACCAGGTGGCGGATGACTGTCCCTAGGAGTGTCCACCAGGACGGGCCAGTTGTACAACATTGCTCCACTCACCATTAACTTCTAAAATTAGGGGTGGTGGAAGGAATGTTGGATCAAAAGATGTCTGGTAGTTGGCTGGTAGACCATTATCTATTGTTGTGACAGGGCCTGCTCTGGCTCCTGCACGTAGTACACATGCTGGATCGCTGGCTGTTGTGGACTGGGCAGAGGCTGCTATGACAGTGATGGCTTATCATTCTTCTCAACAGAAGTCTCTATCGATGGTGTCGCCGACTGGCAAGCGCTAATGGTGCTCACTAGCTTCTCCAACTGCTTGATGATCTGGTCCAGTTTATCCAAATGTTGGGTCCTCTATTCGATCACGGCGAGTTTCTCAAGATCCTGTGATCGCTTCTCGATGATATCAACTTTAGAGAGATGGCACCTAATGATACCGAGGTTGGAGATCTCATTTCTCTCTCTCTGCCTCATGTAAAGATGCCATGTGCACATGTTTGTAGAGGATCTGAGATTGTCTCTTATAAGTATGGGATGAAGAGAGGGCGTCCTCTCCTTCGACTTCTTTAAAAATCTGCCAGACTACATCTTCATCCTTATTGAAGTGGGATCCCCCACATGAAGCGTCAACTAATATCTAACTTTCAATATTCAAGCCCTCAAAGAAATACTTAACCAAACTGGTCTTTGGTATGTCATGGTGGGGGCATTTTTCTTGCAAATCCTTAAACCTCTCCCAGGCCTCATGGATAAACTTGTAGGTCACTTGGGAGAAGTTACTGATCTTAGCCCACATCTGGCTGAGTTGATCGAGAGGGTAAAACTTGTGAAGTAATGCTGATTTAAGTTCTTCTCATGTCATCATAATCTTTCCCAAATTATTGACCTAGTACAAGGCCTTATCCTGCAGACTGAAAAGGAATGTTGTTATTTTGACACCCAATGGGATGTTGGGGTAGCGCGTCGATCCACATATGCAGGAAAATTGCTAAAGGTTAATATACGTCTCTTCATTTGTGTTCCTATGAAAAGTAGGGAGAAGAGCAAGGAGCTGCAACTTGAGTTCAAATTAAGCATGCACAAGTGGAATTCGGATCCACTCGGCCATCTAGCTCTCCCCTAGATTATATGTTTCCTTCAAGGTGGGCTTGTGCACCTCAGGTCCTTGTCCTTCTTCCTCTCGATCATCTTTGGGAATCTCATACTCCCCTCCTGGTCTGTTCTTCAAATCATTCAACATGTCGTGGAATGCAGTCTGGCTAGTTCATGCTCAGTTAAATGATGCTGGATGGCTTAGATGGAAGCAAAAAACTGAGCATTCACTTGATTCTAGTCGGGTGGTAGCCCTTGCTCTGACTGTGGTGGGGGCTGAGTTCCTTTGCCTTTGCCCTGAGGAGCCATCTTTGGGTTTGAGTCTGATGAAATGAACTCCAGATTAGGATCTATGACTAACTTCTATTTGTAATGCAAGAGGAATCCCAAATAGACCACTATGAAGTTGAATACCAATTGAAGTGATGAATCTAAGATTAAGGTCAATCCCAGACAATTGTGAATGGAGTAAAAGATGAAGACTGAAATCGACCTCCATTCACAATGGGTGGGAATGGGACAATAATGGTCCTGATTTATTGAGATATAGAAAGAAATTGGAAAGAAGACGAGGAGTCTGGAGATCAGTTCGCAAGGTACGAACTGGGTTCTCGTGAATTACGTCGAATTATTGACGATGTTGAGTCCATGGAATCAATGTAGGTGTCGGCGGAATCCCGACTGGACCATCCACGTATTGACATCGTGGAGGAAAAGAATGATCAATGCAGGAGGAAGGATACGGTGGTCAACGAGGAATAAAAGGAATGTAAAACAATAGAAAGGCTTGAAATGAGCATGGGGTCAAAGAGGAAATGCATAAGATAAAATTTATGCAAGTTCGTGACTTGATCTTTGAACCTTAGTCTAGATCCATACAATACACAATACAAAATTGGGTTCTCCAACTCTACACATACGAAGCCGTAAGGGATCAACTATTTTTATCTTTTCATTTTTAGAGTTGTTATTTCATGCATATATTTTAGCAAGACCTTATACGCTAACCCTATAGGAGCAAGAGTACTACTGGAAAAGTATTCCATACGTGTCCTCGTTTGTAACCAGTAGTCTGTACTTTTTTAGGTCCTTATAACCTTTCCTAGATCCCTACTCAGCCAAATAATGAGAGTGAGGAAGCTGATAGGTGAAATTAGTATTTCAGACCATGCTTGCAACAGGATCACCTATGAACATGCAAGGCCCTAGTTGGACGTGAGACGATGAGCCAGATACACCCGTGAGGGCGTGACCTACGCTCAGTACTTCAGACAAGGTCGACGTTCTACACAAGTTGAGAACATTATCGTTGACCAGGTCCTACTCATCCATGTATGATAGAAGCAACAATACTTCAGAAATCAAGGCGATACACAAGGCAGCTACAGGTTGGGTTTTGGGCTCTAATCCTTAGCGGGCCACACCTCACTCATGGGAGGGGTTTTGATCCCCTCCTAAGGTACCTGAAGACAATTGGGACTTTATGGACCTCAAACAATGCAATCCATTACAGATTTTAATTAAGGTCAAAGTTTATTTAGCAGTCCCATTGTTTTAGTTTTTAGGTTTTCACATTTTTTGTATATTTTGCATACAAGAGCCTAACAATTTTGTGAATTTTCATTTAAGTCCTAGGTGCTCAAAATCAGAGGGAGACAACAAAAAAGCCATAAAAGTCGATTCAGTGATGGAAATCTCACCATAGAATCTAATGATGCATGCAGAGTTAGAGGACTTACAATGCTTCCTAGCTTTCTCCATGTGGTATAAAAAACAGAACTTTTAAATCTATCTACATGGCTGTGTGCAATCGACAAATACACCCTAAGCATGATCTGCTATTAGTCATAAATAACCAAATGTCAATTATTCAGAAATGAACCTGAGAGTCCGGTCTTGGAGACACCTCGGTGCCGTGATGAACATCAAATTTGCCTCTTTAAGAATAGATAATTGTAGTATAGGAGGTGAATTTCGGTCGATCAAAACACCAAAATCTTTGAATGTTGTGGAATAATTTTTACTTGGTAAGTCTACCAAGGTCGAACATAGGGAACGGTGATTCGTAGTTGCGTGGTCTTAAATCAAATTAAATAATTAATTGATGTTGATTAATTTATGCATTAAGAGAATATACAATGCGATGATGGAGATGCAATGCAAAGAAAATAAATAGAGACGATTATGCTCAGGATCTGTGAAGTATAAAATTCAATCCTCAATGAAATTTATCAATTAATTCTTGAGAGATAATCACAGATCGAAAGATATTGACGCCCAGAATAATTTATCAACTCCAAGTTACATGAAAATAGATTAATCAATGAATAATCCTGTCAAAAATTCCATGTAAAATGCTCTCAAAATTAATCATCGATCAGACAAATAGAAAGCTAAATAAATTGATCCTCGATTTGACCCCTGTAAATATTAAATTTTTGGGAATAATCAACAATGAGCACAAGGAGTTAATCAAATTAAAATCCTCAACTGAACTCCTGCAAAAGATATCGTTAATTCCTCAAGCATAAACATGTCAAAAGTAGCCTGCAAAAGTCGACAGAGATCCTCAAATAATCAATATCAATAAACAACCTCAGATCTGTCCACAAATTATGCTAAGTGATAGAGCATGAAAATAGCTTCAAAATGACATATTATATGCTCAAAACAGAGTTCATATGAAAAAGATATGATAAAATGAAGTTTCAGGGACCAAAATGTAAATAAAATAAAGTTTTCCTTGCAAAGAGGTCCTTGGAAGGACTTATCTGTAATTAATAAAAGTTTGAGGGGCCCCTCTGTAATTTACCCCTGGAAGGAGTATTTTTGCAAATTCTGAAAGTATCGAGGGCTTTGATGCAATTTACCCCTCAACAACACGTGCGCAACACGTGAGCAGGAGGCTCGGAGGGGGGCGAAGGCTCGGGAGAGGCTCGGACTCCCGAGGTAGAGGCTCGGGGACAGACCAGGAGGTTCGGTGGTCCGAAGCTGCGGTTCGGGGACCCGAGCCTATGGTTTGGCCCAGGTCTGAGGCTTGGGAGTCCCGAGCCTAAGTGGAGGCTTGTTGGAGGCTCGAGGACCCGAGGATAAGGTTCGGTGACATAATGGTGGTTCGGGCACCCGAACCTAGAGGCTAGGCCGAGGTACGCGTGGCGCTTCGGGGACCGTTGGATCAAGGGCTATTTACCCTGATCCAACGACAACTATGTGTTGGGGCCAGCCTGGGCAGAGGCGGCGGGCGAGCGACTCCTTTGCCTGGGCGAAGAGGTGGCAGAGCTCGGCCGACACACGGCCGAGCAGTCGCGGAGCGACGGTGACTGCCAGATAACGACACCCCTGACGGCGAAGGAGATGGAGCGCTGAATCTCGGAGGCGGTGGCCCCGTACGGTGGTCGGGGGTGGAGGCGGTGCTGCACCTCGGCAGACACACCTCGCGCGAAAGCGGCGGAGCGACGGCCGTGAAGACTACAGCTCTATCAGCGGAAGGCGACGTTGAGATCAGCGGAACGCGGTCAGTTCCTATCTTGCAAGCAAACAAGGAGGCACAGGCGAAAAAGGGAAGGCGGAGCTTCGATTTTGAGGGCAGGAAATTGGAGCTCCGACCTTTGCAAGGTCGAAGGTGGGGGATTTGAAAGAGAAGGAGGAGGAACCTCCTTTGGTCGGGACCTGAGCACAGTGGCTTAGGAAAAACCTCTACACGGCCAAAGAGAAGCCGCTGATCTCACCTAACTTCGCTCGGGTGTCGCTCGTTGTGGTTGCGTGCCGCTGCTGTCACCAAGGGCCGAGACAGAGCTTGGAAGGAAGCTTGATAATGGTGGATGATCGTGGAAGGCTGGTGGCAGGGAGCTTTATAGGAGGAGGATGACGATGGTTACGCGCGGGGAGGGGGTAATGAATGGAGGTGGTGCACGCATGGTGGAGCATTGATGGCCGCGCATGGCGGAGGAGAAATGGCATGGGAGGTGGCGAGGGGTAACGGTTGGAGAGGGGGAAGAAGACAACGACTGGGGAAGGAGAAGATGGGGTCACATGCTGGGCACGTGACCTGGGATGACCAAGAGAGAGAAAGACAGTGTGGTGCCACGTGGCATGCCCTTGAGCTGCCATGTGGCACAAAAAAATTTCGACATTAAAGAGGGAATAGAAATAAGAGTAGACCTCGGATTAAAAAAATTCCTTCACGAAGGTTGTTCATCTCGACGAGATCTACAACTTTCATGAAGGATCTGGAAGCAAAAGAGGTCACCTGTGTGGAGTGAGATTTTTGGTGATTCTCCATGTGTATAGAAAACCGAATTTGGGGGGTTTCGTAATTTTTTTTGTGGATTTAGAGAGGATAAAAATTATAGAAAAAATACGATAAAATACAAGAAAATTAATTACATACCAATCTATTTTTTGATTTTTAATAAATAAGAAAATAGGAAAATAAAATAAAAGTAAGAAACACACGATTTTTGTACAGACCGACAACAGACGCTTGGACTCAGTCAGTTTCTTTGATTTCAGTTTTGATATGGATTTGGATTTTTACGTCCTTAATAAAACTTTCATCAAAGAACACAAATGAAGAAGAAATAAAATTAAAAGGGTTAATTAAGTACATAAAAACTCAGGTCAAAAATAGCAAAAAGTCAAAATGCGCAAAAGAGGCCCAAAACCCAACTTTCACAAATGAGCTCTGAATTTTACGAAATTGGTCTTGTTTTGAAGGTATTTGAAAATGGAGTACTTTAAAAGTGAGTAGACCAAAATCAGATACTGTATGTGGGAGATATGCTCATTTTAGTCTGTCAGATGCGAAATTAGACTTTGTGATTATTTGACATTTATTAGGGTTAGTAACCTTTTTGTATTTTTTATTTAATGAAGTTAGTAATATATACACAATGGAGGTGGTTTGGGGTTAATCGGAGTGAAGATGATTTAACTAAAAATAGGAGAAGTTAGCGGCTTTTTGAGCTAATTTACACTTGGGATTTTAATGCAATTTATGCATGATGAAATGCAAATATTATTCACACATGTATGAATGCTAATAATGCTCTATTAATGGTTAATTACAAGTGAATGATGGGGAACAGAGCCTAAATGACCAATTTTAGCATGATGAATACGAGATTCATCATACCCCTATACTTAGACCATGCTCGTCCCCAAGCATGAATGAATGAATGACTTAGTTGAATACATTCCTGACTGTGCATGTGAACTTTCAAGGCTTAATTCATAGAAGACCCTTAATTTGAGTGACCCTAAAATTATGGGCTCAACCAAGCTTTAATCAAAAGGAATCCAACTTCTCTAATTTTCAGACTCTCTGTTTGTACATATAATATAAGGATATGATTTTTATTGTACTGCATTCATGAGAGTCAAGTTGAGACATCCCCAAAGTTCAAATCCAAGAGACTCTCCTCTAGACCTAATCCTCAACACTAGGGAATAAGTCTATTCTTGCTTCAGTCAACCGTCTCATTAGTTTTTCAGACTTGAAAGTGTAGATGGACAGCCAGATGATGGAGGGCATAGGATTGTGTTTGATTTTCTCTCCCTTAGATTGAAACAAGGTGCCTCTCGAGTGCCTTATTACTCAACACAATTATATTTTATTTTGTTGATCAATGTGTCCGTCAAGAGAATTTGGATTCGTTTGTACTTGTTTTTCTGGGAGTACACCGGGGTGTGTCTCTTTTGAGTATCTAAGATACCTTCGACACCCAGACTTGTATCGCTTACGATGAAGAGCCCTTTTTGTGGTGTCAGCCCGACTCCTTGGTCCTAATTAGCGCTTGGTCCAAGTGGACACTTTGAAACTATTTGGGAGCGCTCGCCATTGGTGGAAGCTCATTTGGAATTTGACTTTGGATGATAGAGCTTTTCTTTAACATTTCTTTTTCTTTTTTTTTGTTGGCTAGCTCCACTGCTTTTACCAAAAGTTGGCGCACACTGATCAACAATTTTCATTAAGTTTCATCACACCCTGACACTTAGGTCATTTATCAAAGAGATAGCATATGAATCTTGTTCACATACTGGCTAGGGTATTGCTGACACTCAGGTTTTCTACAGCCTTCATTAACTTTATCCCATCCTCGAATATCATCAGATCGGGTCTAAACTTAAATCTCTAGTCCCAGTTCCTCAAGTGATAACTCAACTCATCTCATCAATCATGCAGTTGTGAAAGTGATTATGCTGATCATATTCTTTTTGAAGTTAGATATAAAGAGTGCAATATAGCACTCAAATCTTTCAAACTAGGGAAGTGTGGATTATTAAGTTCAAAACCCTAATGACTAAGACAGGCTAACTCAGAATCTCAAGATCTCAGAAATCAAGTGTCCTAAAAAATCCTCAAGCCTTGAGTGATGGTGAATGTGTCAGGAATACATCAACCAAGGAATGCATGAAATGCTTGATGAAATGAAAGACAATGAGTGATGATTTTCTTTTTCTTTTTTTTGAAAAACAGGAAATGCACACTACTTGTACCCATCCCCGTTGTTAGATAAAAACGATTAAAGTACGAGCTATGGATAAAGTAGATAGAATATATACAAACACCCCCCATACTTAGCTTGTGCTATGTCCCCATGGCATAAAGTGAAATGTTGACAAAGCTCGTACTAAGTATAGATGGGCCAAAACAAAAGAAGAGAAGTGATGTATAAATAATGAAATCGGTCCCCTAAGTGTCGGGGGATCGAGAGCGGGTAGATGGATATACAGAAGAGTGTAGGTTCCAGAGAGGTGGTCTATCTGGGCAGATCAAATCTTTCGTCAAAATCTATGCCCTGAGTGAAGGAGATCTGTTCAACTTATACTAATTGCTCGTTGGATTCGACAAAATGTTTAAGCAGCTGACCGTTGACTGATGTTTGCGTACTATCTGCGGTCTCTGAGATCTCAACACTCCCATTATTGTGTACCTCTCTTACAATGAAGGGTCCCGTCCATTTTGATTTCAATTTACCTTGGAAAATTTTCAATTTTGCATTAAATAACCAGACTTTCTACCCTAGGACAAAGATCTTTGTTCGAATGTTCTTGTCATGCAATCTCTTTACTTTATCCTTGTAAATGGTGTTGTTTTTATAAGCATGATTTTGGATTTCAGATAGTTCATTCAAATCCATCTCTCGGTTCTTCTTTCCTTGGTGATAGTTCCAATTAATCTTTTTGATTGCCCATTCTGATTTATGCATGAGTTCTGTGGGCAAATGGCATGGATTTCCATATGCCATTCGAAATGGGGAGGTGCCCAATGGGGTCTTATAAGCCGTCCGGTAAGCCCATAGAACTTGGTCCAGGAGTTGGGACCAGTTCTTCCTGTCAGGGTGGACGCGCTTCTGTAAAATTCTTTTAACCTCCCTATTTGACACCTCGGCCATGCCATTGGATTGTGGATGGTAAGGAGTAGCGACACGGTGCTCGATGCCGTATTCCTTAGTCAACTTCTTCACCTCCCAGTTGACAAAGTGGCTTCCCCCATCAGATATTAAAACTTTTGGAATTCCAAACCTCGAAATAATATTATCTTTCAAAAACTTGCAAACAGTTTTGCTATCTGCTGCTCGAGTAGGGATAGCCTCCATCCATCTAGATAAATAATCTACCACGAGAAGAATATATTCAAATCCTTGACTATTAGGGAATGGGCCCATAAAGTCAATGCCCCATGCATCGAATACATCACAGATGATCACTTGTTTCATAGGCATGGCATCTTTGGAACCAATGGTTGCTCCCATTCTCTGACAGACGAGGCACGACCTAACAAAATTGTAAGCATCTTTAAACAAGGTCGGCCAGTAAAATCCACATTGCAATATCTTCTCAGCGGTCCTCTTCCCAGAGTGATGTCCTCCCGCCTCCAAGGTGTGGCATAGATTGAGGATACTTTGGTATTCCTCTTGAGGAATACATCTTTTCCATATGCAATCCGGTCCTTCAAAGAAAAGGAACGGATCTTCCCAATGATAGTGTCTCGCTTCAGATATGAGTCGATCGATTTTGTTTCTGGGCCAACCTTGAGGAACTTCCATGGTGACAAGATAATTCACCGTGTCTGCATACCATGGGAGTGAGTCAATAGAAAAAATTGACTCGTCTGGGAAGGTTTCACGGATGGATTTAGATTCCAGAATTTTGTTATGTTCGATCCTTGATAAATGATCAACCACGTCATTTTTAACACCATGTTTGTCTTTAATCTCCAAATCAAATTCTTGAAGTAGTAAAAATCCATCTCAGAAGTCGTGCTTTTACATCCTTTTTGGCCATTAAGTATCGAATGGCAGAGTGGTCTGTGTAAACTGTCACCTTAGATCCTAGAAGTATAGATCGAAATTTTTCCAAGGCAAAAACCACAACAAGCATTTCCTTTTCGGTCACAGTGTAATTTTTCTGAGCAGGGTCTAAAACTTTGCTTGCGTAGTGAATAGCATACGGGATTCCATCTTTTCGTTGTCCTAATACGACCCCTACAACAAAATCGGATGCGTCTGTCATGATCTCGAAGGGAAGAGACCAATCAGGGGCTTGTAGGACGGGGGTCTCAATGATCCTCCTTTTGAGTAGTTCGAAGGCTTCAAGACACTTATGGTCCACTAGGAACTCAGTGTCTTTCCCTAGGAGGTCAGTTAGTGGTCGGGCAATTTTTGAAAAATCCTTGATAAATCTCCTGTAAAATCCGACATGCCCTCGAAAAGACCGTACTTGTTTCACATTTATAGGTGGCTCGAGCTTCTTGATGACATCAACTTTGGTAAGGTCAACCTCCATTCCCTTCTTGGAGATGACATGCCCCAATACAATGCCCTCTTTCACCATGAAATGACTTTTCTCCCAAGAGAGCACCAGATTCACTTCCCTATACTTTTGGAGGACTCGATCCAGGTGCGCTAGACAATCATCAAATGAATCACCATGGACCGAGAAGTCATCCATGAAGACCTCCAGGAAATCCCCAACCATGTCGGCAAAAAACGTAATCATGCATCGCTGAAAGGTGCCGGGGGCATTGCAAAGCCCAAAAGGCATTCGCTTGAATGCGTATTTGCTGAAAGGACATGTAAAAGTAGTCTTTTCCTGATCCTCGGGTGCGATGGACACCTAATTGTAGCCCGAGTACCCGTCTAAGAAACAAAAGTATTCTCTCCCTGCCAATCTCTCTAGGATTCGATCAATAAAAGGCAGCGGAAAGTGATCCTTCTTCGTTACAGCATTCAGGCGCCTGTAATCCACACAGACACACCACGACTTCGGTACCTGTGTCATGATCTCTTCTCCCTCCTCATTGGTGATAATCTGAAGTCCCAACTTTTTTGGACTACATGCAAAGGTGACACCCATTTGGAGTCGGAGATGGGATATATGAACCCAGCTTTACACCATTTTTCGATCTCAGTCTTAACCACTTCCTGTAAGTTTGGATTCAATCTACGTTGGCATTCACGGGATGGTTTAGCATTATCTTCCAAGTAAATATGGTGTGAGCACATGGCTGGGTTTATCCCTGGGAGATCAGACAATCTCCAGCCTATAGCCTTGCGGTTTTTCTCCAGAACATTAAGCAGACGGATCTCCTGCTCTTCTGTCAGATGTGAACTGATAATGACCGGAAACTGTCCCTTTTCTCCTGCAAGGAATGCATACTTAAGTGTAGGGGGCAATGGTTTGAGTTCAGGAAGGTCAATGATGTTGCTCGAATCTGGTCCCCTCAATGATGCTTCTTGTTGTGATGTGGATGCTTGCAGTGTATCCATATTGGCCACCATTGTGGTTATTTCTGGGATCGGATCGCTAATGATGGAATGTGGTGTGCAAGCGTCGCGTCCGATCTGTGTACCTTACTCAAGGGTTATCCATAAGGGGAATGGACTGACAGGTCCAGAGGGGCCTCTGAGTCTCCTAGAGTATAGGTAGATGCATGAATGAGCTGGCAGACTAAATTATCAACAATTTCCTCTCCAGATGAGGTTGATTCTATCATAGCGGTTGGGTTTTGTCTCCAGGGGCCAACTATTGCTTTTGTAAATTCAGTCTCAGATTCTGATTTTTCAGACTCGATGCTCGACTCAGTGTCAGGTCTTTGGAACCTAGTTTGTTGCATTTTATGTTCAACTTTTCCAAACTGGATTCTCCCGGATGTGTAGTCAAATATAGCTCCTGCGGTCCTAAGGAAGGGTCGCCCTAGTACCATCTGGGAATCTTTCCAATTTCTAGGGACATCCATGTCAAGTATTGTGAAATCTACTGGGTAGTTTTGTCCCTCTATGTTGATGACAACGTTTCGAATCTCGCCCCTTGGTCGCTTAGTTGTTGTGTTTGCGAATTGAAGCACGACTGCAGATTGCTTAAGAGGACCTAGATTTAGATGCTCATATAGGGTTGTGGGCATGAGATTGATGGATGATCTATTGTCTAACAATGTTCTTGCAAACTTGATTTCTTTGATGTGGCTAGTGACAAAGTGAGCACCCATGTCTCTTTTCTTCCTTGGCAGCTCATTTTTTATAAGATGAGATGTGGCAACTGAGAGTATGTGTTTCTTTGTTCGGTTTGGAGTCTGTTTGTTGGCCCTTGTTGGTGTGCATCTCACCTTAAGGTATTTTCAAAAAGCCGAGTCTCTTTCTATCATCTTGTCTAGGGACAGAGTGTCCTTAATATTTTCCTTACAGATGCGGGTCATCTCTTCGTCATTTTTTTGATTTTTTATGTTTTTCTTCTTTCCTGCCGTAAGAGCACGGGGGAAAGGGATGGACTTGTTGTGATCAAAAACATCACTTTTATTGAATGAGAAATTATTTACAGGACTTTTACTAAAAGCATGGAAATTGGTGGCAAGGTGATGCGGATGACTTTGTGGTGTGTCCTCATCAGACTCAGACTCTGACGCTTCATTTTCTCCGAGTGGTGTGGGTGGGACTTCCTCCTCCTCCTCCTTCTGTCTTCCTTTATCAATTTCCCCATGGTTGTGTGAATTGATGGACACTGGGGCTATGTCACCGGGTTCCCACGCTCGATCAGGCATGATTACAGTCCTTCCGTTCCTAAGAGAGATATGATAAGCGTTATTATTTGATGAGGGCTCAAGTTCAGGTACAGAATAGTCAGAGATTAACACCTGATTGTGTCCAAGGCTATTTGGGTTAGCCTGGACTTGGGATGGAATCACGGTCTGGGGTGCAGTCACCCCATCTCTCCAACGAGAAAGTCGATTTATGTCGACTCTCATGTCATGAAGCTCATCCAGCACTCGCTGGAGTTCTGGAGATATAGAAGAAGAGGATGACCCCTTGGCTCTGCCTGGCCTGAGGTCGTTGATATTGGCCCTGTTGGCCTTGGCGTTGGTTCTGCTGTGGCTGAGGTTGCGGGTTCTGATATCACGTGCGATACTGTTGTCGCTGCTGTGGTTGAGGCTGGTAGGTGGGTCTGGTTGCGGTGGACGAGGGTTCAGAGTAGAGTTTTGGTCTGAGCGGTTGACCGGTTCCAGGTTATACCAAACTCTGTTTATCTCCATGACTTTGGGAGGTTCCTCGTAAATCGTTTGAGCAGAGGTTTCTTCAGTTTGATGGGACAAGACTTGGTCTCCACCCCAGTGGCTCTGTTGCTCTACCCCTTGACCTTGAATGTAGTGAATTTGGTGTATGGGTACGGGGGGGGGGGGGGGGGGGGGGGGGGTGAAGTCAGGGCCGGTATCTTAGATACCCTGTCACCCAATTCCTCCATTTGCTTAGGCAATTTAGCCAATTTCTCCATATCAAATGATTTATGGAGTTAGACCACCTTCTTATAAATCTGCTCGACCATAGTCGGCTTATCAGCTATTATTCCCATATCAGCACTTCGATCTGTCGTCAGATTATTCACCATCTTTTTGGAGCCGGCTATGTAAGCCCAGCTGTTGGTTTGTGTGTGGCAGGATTCAGCCAATCTCTCGAACACCTTGTAGACGGTGTCCTCATGGCATCCCATGTAGCTTCCTCCGCAAGATGCACTTACCAACCCTTGAGTCTCAGGGTTCAGCCCGCTGACAAGACTTTGGACCAGCATCATTTTACTTATCCCGTGCCCTAGGCATTTATGGATTAAGTCTGTGAATCTTTCCCAGGTCTCATGGAATGTTCACTCAGGTGTTGGGTAAAGCTTGTGAGCTTGATCCTCATTTGATTGATTCTACATACTGGGTAGAATTTCTTCAAGAACAAATTCTTGAAGGTGGCCCATGTAGTGACTATTTCCCCTAATTTTTTAGCCAGTGAGCCGCCTTATCAGTCAAGGTGAAGGGGACAGCTCTCAACCTTATGTAGTCCTGGCTAACCTTAGGGTGGCAGAGATTAGCACATACTAACTCAAAGTCATGGAGGAAGACATACGATTCTTCATGATTATTGCCTCCAAACTTCGGCAATAGTGCAAGGAAATGCGGTTTGTGTTCGAACGCATCCTCAAGGGGTACTGGTCTCAACTAATTATAGTCTTCATTAATTTCTGGTAGATATGTGTCTTCCATAGCAGCCTCGCCTAGTTGCATTATTGCCAACTGTGTCCTAAGTAGTTCATTGGTTTGTTCGGCAGCTGTTATCCTACCCAAGAATGCCCGAATGGGGTCATTGTCGTTCTCATCGTCAGCAGGGTTCTTCTTTGGAGGCATTGTGATTTACCTTCAGAAGAAAAAGAGTTTAGAATTAAGAGACGGAATTGACTGAAGATTTGCTAAGGATAAAAGTTTCCTTAGTGAAGGAGTGAAATGAAGGGTTAGTCTGGGATTGACTGAACCCTGAAGTAGCAGGAGTGCAAAAGATGATGACCCTAATACTAAGAGGAGTCGAGATAGTCGTCACGAGAATGTAAAGCAAACACAAGTCAAATTTTCAGATTCACCCACTCAACACTGGTGAAGGCACGTTAGGGTTCGACCACTTATCTTTTCAGTTTTAATTTAGTGACAATACAATCTTGAAAATTAAGCGGAGCTGTTAGGTGCCAAAATATTTCACAAAGACTGTCCCGAGTTACTTTCAGCCAGTATAGGTGTAAGTACGGATCGTTTAAACGGCTACCCGTGTTACTTGAGGACAGAGCCTTCCATGGTGTCCTCTAAACTACCTACTCTGCTAAGGGAAGTCAGACTATAAACGGCTACCCGAGACCCTCACTGAAAAGTAGCTAATTGTTTTTAAAGTCAGTAGTCTGAATGAAGTATTTCGGTTTTTGGCTCTACCCTAAGGTGTTCGATCTTGTCCTTACAAACAATGAGTGGGTTTCTCTCCACCAAACACAAGTTAATTTTAGGTCAGTTTATTTACAGTCGCCTTGATTAGCAATCCCAGTTTTAAGTTAAGGTTATCACTGTAGTTTATGTGAGCACAAAAATTTACGCCTAACGGGCAGTCCCAATTCCTTTAAATCCTAAGTTATAAACTTGAGAAAGGAGAATCGGAAAAGCCAATGCAAACGTAAATCAATGATGCATGCTTAAGAGAAAGACTTACAGTGAATCCTCGCGTTCTTCATGCGGGATGCAAGACAAGGAATTAAAATTTACACTAAATGATATGCACAGATGAAAAACACCCTAAAAAGATAGTTCTATTAGCTGGAAGAAATGATTTAAATTTTTGTCTAATGTGGAACGATCTACAATGCGTTTAATTTGTGAAAGTGTGGGCTAAGAATTACGAGCACAATCAATGATAGAGAAATAATCGTATATGTGCCTAAGTCGTACGACACTCAAGCCGGGTCCCAACCACACAGAAGGGGTTGAAACAGACCGACACACCACAGAAAAGTTTAGTCTTAATTATTACAAGGGTCAAAGAGAGGGACGCTGAGAATAATGCATAAAATTAAACCTAGTCTAAGCTCTCTCTCACAAAAATTGTAATCCAGTCTTCTTTGCAGGGCCTTGATTTAAATCCGAAATTCCGCTCCTAGAAGTCTGTAAAGAGAGAAATTGCGATTAGTATCTGAAGTAAGAGAGAAACGTAGAATAAAATGCAGAAAAATGACACAAAAATTAATTTTACAAAAATTAATTACAAAAATGATTTAAAACCCTAAAAATTCGCCGCTCCCTGGCAACGACGCCATTGGATGAACATCAAATTTGCCTCTTTAAGAATAGATAATTGTAGTATAGGAGGTGAATTTCGGTCGATCAAAACACCACAATCTTTGAATGTTGTGGAATAAATTTTACTTGGCAAGTCTACCAAGGTCAAACACATAGAAAGGTGATTCTCAGTTGTGTGGTCTTAAATTAAATTAAATAATTAATTAATGTTGAATAATTTATGTGTTAAGAGAATATACTATGCGATGATGAAGATGCAATGCAAAGAAAATAAACAGAGACGATTATGCTCAGGATCTGTGAAGTATAAAATTCAATCCTCAATGAAATTTATCAATTAATTCTCGAGAGATAAACACAGATCGAAAGATATTGACGCCCAGAAAGATTTATCAACTCCAAGTTACATGAAAATAGATTAATCAATGAATAATCCTGTCAAAAATTCCATGTAAAATGCTCTCAAAATTAATCATCGATTAGACAAATAGAAAGTTAAATAAATTGATCCTTGATTTGACCCCAGTAAATATTAAATTTTTCGGAATAATCAACAATGAGAATAAGGAGTTAATCAAATTAAAATCCTCAACTGAACTCCTGCAAAAGATATCGTTAATTCCTCAAGCATAAACATGTCAAAAGTAGCCTGCAAAAGTTGACAGAGATCCTCAAATAATCAATATCAATAAATAACCTCAAATCTATCTACAAATTATGCTAAGTGATAGAGCATGAAAATAGCTTCAAAATGACATATTATATGCTCAAAACGGAGTTCGTATGAAAAAGATATGATAAAATGAAATTTTAGGGACCAAAATGTAAATAAAATAAAGTTTTCCTTACAAAGAGGTCCCTGGGAGGACTTATATGTAATTAATAAAAGTTTGAGGGGCCCCTCTATAATTTTACCCCTGGCAAATTCTAAAAGTATCGAGGGATTTGATGCAATTTGCCCCTCAAGAGCACGTGCGCAGCACGTGAGCAGGAGGCTTGGAGGGGGGAGAAGGTTCGGGCGAGGCTTGGACTTTCGAGGCAGAGGCTCGGGGACAGACCAGGAGGTTCGGTGGTCCGAAGCTGCAGTTCGGGGACCCGAGCCTATGGTTCGGCCCGGGTCTGAGGCTTGGGAGTCCCGAGCCTAAGTGGAGGCTTGTTGGAGGCTCGGGGACCCGAGGCTGAGGTTCGGTGACAGAGCGGTGGTTCGGGCACGCGAACCTAAAGGCTAGGCCGAGGTACGCGTGGCGCTTCGGGGACCATTGGATCAAGGGCTATTTGCCCTGATCCAACGACAACTGTGTGTTGGGGTCGGCCTGGGCGGAGGCGGCGGGCGAGCGACACCTTTGCCGGGGCGGAGAGGCAGCAGAGCTCGGCCAACACACGGCCGAGCGGTGGCGGAGGGGTGGTGACTGCCATAGAACGGCACCCCTGACGGCGGAGGAGACGGAGGCGCTGGAGCTCAGAGGCGGTGGCCCCGTATGGTGGTCGGGGGTGGAGGCGGTGCTGCACCTCGGCCGACACACGATGCGAGGGGCGGCGCGAAAGCGACGGAGCGACGACCGTGGAGACTGCAGCTCGATCAACGGAAGGCAGCGTTGAGATCAGCGGAACGCGGTCAGTTCCTATCCTGCAAGCAAACAAGGAGGCGCAGGCGAAAAAGGGAAGGGCAGAGCTTCGATTTCGAGGGCAGAAAATTGGAGCTCCGACCTTTGCAAAGTCGAAGGTGGGGGATTTGAAAGAGAAGGAGGAGGAACCTCCTTTTGTCGGGACCTGAGCACAATGGCTTAGGAAAAACCGCTACACGACCAGAGAGAAGCTACGGATCTCACCTGACTTCGCTCGGGTGTCGCTCGTCGTGGTTGCGTGCTGCTGCTGTCACCAGGGGCCGAGACGGAGCTTGGAGGGAAGCTTGACAATGGTGTATGATTGTGGAAGGCCGGTGACGGGGTGCTTTATAGGAGGAGGATGACGGCGGTTACGTACGAGGAGGGGGTAATGAATGGAGGCAGTGCGCACATGGTGGAGCGTTGATGGCCGTGCATGGCGGAGGAGAAACGGCGGGGGAGGTGGCGAGGGGTAACAGTTGGAGAGGGGGAAGAAGACAAGGTTGGGGAAGGAGAAGATGGGGTCACGTGTTGAGCACGTGACCTGGGATGACCAGGAGAGAGAAAGACAGTGTGGTGCCACGTGGCATGCCCTGGAGCTGCCACGCGGCACAAAAAATTTTGACATTAAAGAGGGAATAGAAATAAGAGGAGACCTCAGATTAAAAAATTTCCTTCACGAAAGTTGTCGCCTCGACGAGATCTACAACTTTCATCAAGGATCCGGAAATAAAAGAGGTCACCTGTGCGAAGTGGGATTTTTGGTGGTTCTCCATGTGTATAGAAAACCGATCTTTGGGGGTTTTATAATTTTTTGGTGGTTTTAGATAGGATAAAAATTATAGAAAAAATATGATAAAATACAATAAAATTGATTACACACTAATCTATTTTTTTGGATTTTTAATAAATAAGAAAATAGGAAAATAAAATAAAAGTAAGAAACACACAATTTTTGTACAGACCGACAACGGACGCTTGGACTCAGTCAGTTTCTTTGATTTCAGTTTTTATCTGGATTTGGATTTTTACGTCACTTAATAAAACTTTCATCAAAGAACACAAATGAAGAAGAAATAAAATAAAAGGGTTAATTAAGTACATAAAAACTCAGGTCAAAAATAACAAAAAGTCAAAATGCGCAAAAGTGGCCCAAAACCAACTTTCAGAAATGAGCTTCGAATTTTATGAAATTGGTCTTTTTTTGAAGGTATTTGAAAATGGAGTACTTTAAAAGTGAGTAGACCAAAATCAGATACTGTATGTGGGAGGTATGCTCATTTTAGTCTGTCAGATGTGAAATTAGACTTTGGGATTATTTGACACTTATTGGGGTTAGTAACTTTTTTGTATTTTTTATTTAATGAAGTTAGTAATATCCACACAATGGAGGTAGTTTGGGGTTAATCGGAGTTAGGATAATTTAACTAAAAATAGGAGAAGTTAGCGGCTTTTTGAGCTAATTTACACTTGGGATTTTAATGCAATTATGCATGATGAAATGCAAATATTATTCACACATGTATGAATGCTAATAATGCTCTATTAATGGTTAATTACAAGTGAATGATGGGGAACAAAGCCTAAATGACCAATTTTAGCATGATGAATACGAGATTCATCATGCCCACCACAACAGGTCCTACTAGCGATGTATGGTGCCTCTCTCAACACGTGGGGTTCAAATCTAAATAGTTGACTATTATTATTTCGACTATATCCAAATGCAAAAGAATATATGAACATGATTCTTATTAGGGTTTCGACATAAGTACTGATATAATAATTCCAAAAATACAAGGGCTTCATGCCCACAAAATAAATAAAAACAAAGGAGAAAAAACTCAGAACATCGGAAAACAAATGACAATAAAGAGAAAAATATGGAGAAATAAAATGAGAAGCAAAAGAAAACTCAAAGAAAACCATGCGGACCCCAAGTGAACAGACACTTGATAAATAGGTCCTAGAGTCTAATGTCCACGTCCCTATATTATTACAAATAATAATTAATAATAAATCACTCTCCACCGAAAAAAATAAAATCCTAAGATAAGATCTATGCTAAGTATTCTCCTTGCTATGATTGCTGCCTCTCCTACTGGCTAGGAAAGAAGGCAAGTCTCCACCAAGCTTGGTTGCATCGACCTCCTAAAAAGTCATCCTTGCATGGCGGGCCCTCGCATCAAACACAACAAAGAGATGTATTAACAAGGATAATCAAATAATGTGTTCAAAAAATAAAAGCTGAGATGTGTACAAGTCAAAAAGGTAGAAGAATATGTACACTGAATAAATTAAAAATAAATAACAACTACGTACAATCTAGGCTACACCGCGTTTCTCCCCGGCAACATCACCATTTAATGGAAGCGATCTTGCTAGAGGGTCGCACAACCTCACAATGCGAGATTGCAGTCACTGAGAAGGTCGCTCAAGAAGACCACCTAATCAACAAGTACCCACAACATATGAATAATCAATGAATAACAAAAATATGAAGTACAATTTATTTTATTCGACAAACAAAGGTGTATCATGTGTAAGCATGTAAAGGTCGAACCACTGAGAGCAAACATGGTAGCCTAATGATTGTTTCTAACCAAAGTAGATTATGTACACAAGTGTCTACTTAGCTTTTTTGTGTGGGTTTTTGGTTTTACAAAATTTATTTGATTTTTTATTTATATATTTTTTAAATTTTAAATTTTAATATTATATAGATATATATAAGAGTATATGAATATATATAAAATAATGTATATATGATACAAGGTTTATATATAATATATAAAATAACTATATAAAAATCAGAAAAATACCCTAAGGTACAATCGTTTTTATTTTTTAAAGGTACACAAAATATTTATAAGGTATTTATAATAGTTATTAATAATATAAATAATATATATGCATATGTAGGTATATAATATACAATATGGAGTATTATAATTTTAAATATAGCTAAAAATAATCAAAATTTTCAAAATAAACTGTTTTTGATTTTTTATGTTTTCTACTATTTTTGTGATGTTTTAGGTATTTTGCTAATTTTTAGGTATTTTAAAACACAAAATATACAAAATCAGGGACTTAATAAATATGCTGGATTGTTTTGAGATTTTAAAATACTAAATAAGTGCAAAAATTATAAGAACAAAGTTTAATATATGGTAATTTGTATACATAAAAATAAGAAACATGAACAACTATTTTTGGGTTTTTTAAGAGTTTTACTGATTTTATAAGGATTTTGGAGCTTTTTAATTTTAAAGATTTTCTTTTTCTATTTTTAAGGATTTTTATTGGGTTTACAAAATACAATAATACACTATCTCTAAATTGTTTTTGAATTTTTCAAGGTTTTTTTATTTTTTTAGTATTTTTATATTTAGACAGTTAATGATTTTTCTCTATTTAATTTTTAATAAATAGTAAATATGCATAAAATGCAAAATAACTTGCATGGCATGGAAAAGCAAGCATCAATGTTCATTGTCCTATTTTATATAATTTTTGGAGCATGGATGATATTTTTAGAAAATAGAAAACATGCATAAAAATTACTTGAACTAGCAGGGGTATATTTATAATTAAAATAAAAGGTTGTGGGTTCATTATAAATAACCCAAAAGTTTATAACTGAAAGATAAATTTTAGACATTATATTACAATTACATCGACCACTAAGGTATATGTGCAAAATGTCCCCTCACGTGGGGGTCCACGTGAGGTGACCTAGCCAGGACAAAAAGGCAATATTCAATAAATCAGAGGGCTCACTTGCTCTTTTTACACGAAATAATAAAGTGGATTCAATAATTCCAGAACTAATTACAAGTAAAACAAAATTACAGAGGCATATATGAAAATTACCCCCAAAAGGCGTAACTAATCGGCTACGCAGATTCCTTCACTTGATGTATGGCTCCTCCACAATGTGCGATGACGCTTCGGCTCAGACGGTGTGGATTATACCCTTAGATGGGATGCAATGGATGTGGACTATATTGATCCGACAAAACCTCTTTAATCTGGAGGCTTCTACTTCATCATACGGTGGACAAGGATGGTGGAAGAGCTGATGAAGGACTCATCATCAGTAATTTTGGATTCATTGATGCTCGAGCCTTCGACCACTTGGAGCATCGTCGAGGGTCTCTTCTTGCTCCTGCAGCCTCCCCGTGTCTCCCAGATGCTTCAAAAGGGTATAGAGGCCACTGATATCCCCCGGAGCTAGAATTTCTTGGAGGTTCAATATGGAGTTTTATAGGCCACGAATCGCCCTTATTCCACCGATGACCTGTATGGTTAGAAAGAAGAAGATCAGATGAAGGTCCTCAGTTTTTTATTTGGTGAAAAGGTCGAAGATGGAGGTGAGGCAGTGGTGCTCCGGCTATGGCAAGAGGAGGATCATGGGTGGACTGAATCGGGCGTGATTCAAGAGGCTTGGTGGGTCGAAGAGGTGGACAATACGTTAAGGGATGATGTGAGGGTGTCGGGGGGGGGGGGGCAGATAAAGTCGGAAATACAACGGAACAAAGCCAGGACAGGGAGATCCGGCGATCGATTTAATTGATATTTGTAAAAAATATGGATCTCATTGCAAATGAAACAATGGGAATGAAATTAAACTAACTAAAACTACCTAAAATTTTATAAAAGCATAGATCAGACCTGGTTTTCACAAAGGAGTAGAGGCTTAACTAGAGCGATGCCTTGGACAACCTCCTTTGCTCCGCCTCGCATATGGGGGATGCTCTCTCTATCACCACGAATACACACACACACAAGGTAAGGAGATTTAGGCACTCAAAGAGGGATCAAATGGAGAAATGACGTGAGGAGGCTTATTTATAGTCAAAATGGGGGTGGCTTATTGACCTTGGGTTTGGGATTGATCGGATCTATGTAGAAGGGGTCGAATGATTAGGCGTGTATTTGCACGCAATTGCGTAGGTTTGCAAGAGAAATCGATTGAAATGGTATGATGGATCATCTGGGAAAAAAGGGAGAAGATGGTGAAGTGATGGTTCTGACGTAGCTGAGGCGCCAAAGGGCACAATTGACCAGAGGTCAACCAACGAAAGGCCCCGTTTAGTCCATGGACCAACCAAGAAAAAGATATTGTAAAGTTGTTTGTAAATTCAATAAAAATATCAAACAAATTAATTGATTTTTTATTAAAAAATTAAAAATGTTGATTATTTTATGTATTATTTCAATTTGATTTTTATTTTTTTATGGATTAATTTCTTATAAGTTATTATTAAAAGTATAGTTATAGGTATATTTACCTATTGGGTATTTAACTTTTATTTTCTATTTTATTTTTTATTATTTTATATACATAATTTATATAATTATAACTTATTTAGAGACACATAAATATATTTTTATTATATTTTGCTAATATAATATGTATACTTAAATAAATAAGGGCATTTATTATATAGGTATATGTATAGTATATTTACATATGCATTGAAATAGACTTACTTATATTATTGTAACTTTGATGGTTTTATTTCATTCTAATTATGGACATATGTTATAAATAATATTTATAACATTATATAAATATCAAATAAAAAATAAAAAAATAAATAAAATGATTATTTTATTCATGTCTAATGTACAATAGGGGTCCAAAACCTAACTTTTTCATCTTAACTTCGAATTAAACGAAACTACCTTCATTAGATAGCTAATTAAAAGTTATATACAATTAAAGTGATTTTAGTGCATTTTGAGTCCAATATAAAGAAGATAAAATTTTGGATTTTTATTCTGAGCGTATATTGCATAATTTGTATTATTTTTTTGTGATATAATTTTTCTATTTTTATTTGTATTTTTATCTACAAGTTTCATGTACAAAGTTTATTGATTTGATGTCCAAAAGTAATTGTATAAAATAGGTGCTAAAAATTAATTATTGATGAATTAAAAATGGGGTTTTTAATGTGATCTCGGTACAATTCATTTACCCTATCTCCCCTACTTTATTCCTTGTTGATAAAGCCATCATGATGATTGAGTCTTGGGGGCTAGGGTCATTCAATGTCCTTGACATATCATTCTATTTCTTTTCTTTTCTTTATTATTTTATTTTGGTAATAAGTATATTATTTATACAATAATTATACAGTATTTTATATACAATAAATAATACAGTCTTTTGTACCATTTATAGAGTGTTTATTCAGACAAATTAGTGGTATATACATGCATTTAGCTAAGGTTTAAAGGCCAAAATGAAAGAACAAAAGGTGATGAAATGTAGATTCGTCATCAACCCATGATAATGATTAAACAATGCGAAATATACGGGGTGAAATTTATTATACCCTACAAAAAGATGAGTTAGCATGTAAGTGTAGGAGTCGAACTACTGAGAGCAAACGGTGGATTGGTATGATTATCATTAACTAATAAAAACTAATAATAAGAATTATTTTTTTGTATATTTTTTTGTTTTTTTCTAATTTTTGTGGGTTTTTTAATTGTATTTAAATTTTATGGATTTTCTAATGTTTTATATTATATATTTTTTAATTTTTAATTTTTACTTTTGCAAAAAATCCAAGTTTCTTTTTTTAAAGTATAATATATATTTATATATATTTATAATAATATTAAATATTATAAATAATACATATAGTGTATAATAAATATATATAAAGGAACAATTCTTTTTTTGAAAGTTTTTAAATATATATAATAGATTTAATAACAATGATAATAGCTAGTATATAAATATTATTAAATATATATAGTATATATAGGGTTTTATAATTATATATGTAAATTTATTTTTTTGTGTTTTAAATACTTTTATCTATTTTGGATTTTTATATAATTGTTGCTAATTTTATGTATTTTTAATGCATTAAGATATACAAAATAGTGAATAAATAGATAGGCCAAATTGTTTTGGGTTTTAAAAATAGATAAATGTCTCAAAATTTCCCAAAGCTATTTCTAATATATACTATAACACAATAAATAAAAACATAATATGGAAACCTTTTTTTGGATTTTTAATGAAAATTTTATGATTTTATGATCTTTTTAGAATTTTGTATTTTTTAATATTTTCTTTCTATATTTTTTTGTGATTTTTGGTCTGTAGGTAGTATGTTTAATAATATATATGATATAATTTTTTGGAATTTTTATAGATAGTTTTAAAATTTTCTGGATTTTTATATGCAAATAGGGAATATATATATCCTATTTGATTTTTAATAAAGGGAAAATGTAATAGTTGCCTAAGTAAAAATATGTGCATGAATAAGCATGATTTAAGGCATCTACAAAAATTATCCCAACATTTATAACATACAGAAGCTATTTAATATAAATAACATGCATCAAATAAAATATAAACATGGAAGGAGTATGATTGCAATAAATAGGAAATGCAAGGCTCCTCGTGCAAATTTCCCCAAATTTTAACACCTATTTTACAAATTTTAAAACTAAAAAGAAATACATAAACTTGATAGGGCATAAGTGCAAAATGTTCATAACCTTACACACACGGTCATATGAAGTGAGTTGGTAAAGGACCTAAACGCAATTATAAAGAAGTTTGAGATCCTACTTACAATTATTATAGAAAATTTTAAATTAAATATAATAGTTATAAGACTAATATCCAATTACAAAAAGGTGATAGAGCAATTAGCAATTTACCCACTAAGTGGAGCCATCCAATAGCGTTACGCCTGCCACGAGGCCCACTTAAACATGAGTTGGCAACAGAGGGTGCTTCATTTCGCCTTTAATCCACGACCCATGTTAGATCTGGGACGGGTTCTGGATCCAACGGCTCTAGGGGTGTCACAAAGAACATCCCAATAACAGGCATAGGCTTTTGCTTCGATCTTGGATTCCTTAGCACTCTGACCTTCGTTCGTCGATCTGACCGGTCCAAAATGTAGCTGGGGATTCGTTGCGACTGCAGGGTGTTGACAGAGAATTTTCGAGGAGTGATTATTATTCATATAAAGTTGTCATTGAGATCCCCAAAATTCCTAGCTCAAATAAACAATTTAATTTTAATTTTTTCTTCTCAAGCCACAAAATAATTACAAAAGAATAATGTAGTGAGAGAAATTTTTGCTACTTATTTTACATGTATAATTAACAGGATCGAACCCATGGAGGCTACAAATCCCGAGGGTTATTCAAATAATTGAAAAAATCAATTAAAAGGAAAGGGGATCTCAAATACAAACTACGCTTGGTTTTTGTAGAACTTTTGTCTTTTTAATTTTATTATTATTTTTTATTTCTATTTTTATTTTCTGATTTTCAAATTTTTAATGATTTTAGTTTTATAAAATTTTAATTTTCAGAAATGATTATTTTTCAAAACAAATGATATATACATGAAAGAAATGAAACCCTCTCTTTTTGGATTTTTAAAATATGACAAAACTGTCAGAAAATGTCCAAATAAAATCTTTTTGGATTTTTGATGATTTTTACTATTTTTGTGATTTTTATAAATTTTTAAATCTTTTTATTATTTTTAAAATAAATAAATACAAGGAAAAACACACACAATGAGCAAAGAGAATTATTTCGCAAATTTAAAATATAAAATGAAATCAAAAATTGTGAAAATTATTTTTCCTATAAAATAAAAGAAAGTATCTACAAAAAGGAACTTAAATATCATTTTTCGTTTTTTACAGTTTTATATGAGTTTTTAAAGATGTTTAATATTTGCATTTTTTGGGTTTTATAAATAACTAATCCACGAAAATTGGACAGGAAATTAAACACATAAAAATAAAACTGCTCTAATTTTTTAGAATTTTTGAAGCAATAATTGAATTTTATGATTATTCAAAGTTCACACATGGAAATATGCTATGTTTTTTATTTTTTTAATAATATCAAATGAAAATAAAATGCAATGAAAAATTTATGCAATGAAGATGCACACAACAGGAGTCTACACAAATTTTTGTAGAATTTTCAAAACACAAATAACATTTATTCCAACAAGAAAAGCATGCAATTTAAAGTCTGGAAATGAAGGATCAGAAAGTAATTATTTAATGTTTTTACATAAAAAGTAACAGGAAATAAAAATAGGGGAAAGTCACAGTTTACCCAAACAAAACATGCAAAGAACGTACGGCTCCCTAGCGAGGTTCGTTGAGCAAATTCTGAAATCTCTGAGGGTGGCAACACAATTTTCAAAAAATTAGGGCTTTTAAATTGAGGGCTTCGTTCTTGCTCTTCAAGCCAAAGGGGACAGGGGGGCGTCGCCACCCTCATTCCTTCTCTCCCAAGGGGTTGCAGTGGGCGGCGTCGAAGCTCGATGGTAGAGGAGTTCTTCGCACGGGAGGTGCTTTGATCAACGAATGTAGTGGAGGAAGGACACAAGCCAGCGTGGTGGTGCCGCGGTGTTGATTGGTGCTCGTGTAGAGAAGCTGCACGGATGGGTGGCGATCTCCAAGCGGAAGGCTGCGAAGATGGCGACAGTGGCACGATCGATGATGTGGCAACATTTGGGCAACACACGCCCCGCGGCGGTAAGGGGACAAATGCAGCAGAAGAATGCGATGGTATGCTGGTGGTGGAGGTGCGCACGGTGAAGGCAGTCAGAGGCGCGACGGTGCAACAGGTGGAGGCGGTGGAAGGGCGGCGGACACCGCCTGCGGGCAGGAGGGGAGGTGTCTGCCATGTGCGTTTCTTTTTTCTTTTTTGTAAACACAGAAGCAGTAGATAACTAAGAAAGAAACTATATATTTTTTATCTTTTTAATTCTACATAAACGAATGAGGATGCGTGCAAGACAGCTCGATTCTAATTATTCAAAATGCGAAAATAAAGTAGATATGCCAACAGGTTGCGGATCTGATGAATGGTGATGGATGGATCCAGATCACTGGCCACCGTACGTGGTCGGTGGTGGGAGGTCATGAGAGATAGAAATGAACGTCATGAGATCAAAAAATGTGAGATGAAAAATTAGATTGGGCGAATCAAATCATGGTGATGGATTCTAAGATCTAGAGAAAAAATGACAACGAAGTAAAACTGCAAAAAATTTAACTACTATTAACTGATGTTAAGAACAAGAAAAATGGATCTCATCATGGAGTGGATGAATGCCGTAATCGCCTCGACGATGGTCGCCTCCCTGTCACCGGACGGCTCAGAGGCTGGGCGCTCTTCTTCAACAAGATGTCTCTCAAAAAAATAAGCTCCTCTCCAAAAGATTGATAAATTTTAATGAGGGATGAGGAGGCATATTAATAGATAAAAGGATGAAGTTTGAATTTCAAAAAAAAAAAAGAATGACGATAAGAGATAAGAAGAAAAAAATTTGAAATAAGACAAAGATAAGAAAGGAAATTGGTGTTAAAAGTTATTTACATTTTTTTATCTTCATCACTTTATTAAATAATAAATGTTAATTTTTTTTATTTTTTGTGATGGTTATTTAAGGGATTTAACTATATACATATGGTACATTATTTACATAGTTAAATAAGGAAATTAGTTTTTTTATGTTTTATTTTTTTGTTATTTTTTTTAAATAATTAGTAAAAATATTTACAAATAAATATGTACAAATAAATGGCAAAATTGCACAAACCACCCTAGAAAACTGTCTTTCAAATCGTAACTCCAAAAATTATGAACCACAACCATTTTTAAGATAATTTAATTTAAAATACAATGGAAGTGAATTTGGGTCAATTTGAGTTCGTATGGAGCCGGAATTGGTCTTTCAATTATCGTTTTATGGCTCTTTCCGAATGTGATTATTTTTATTTTGTATATGATTTTATTTTGCAATTATTTTTATTATTTAGGAAATATTTTTATTTAAAACTTTTGTTTTGAAAATTATTTAGTTTGTAGTCAAATTAAGTACAAATAAAATAGTGCAATTATACAAATATACATAGAAAAATATTTACAACACATTTTTTTGGATTTTCTGATTAAGGACCCTATCTCCCCCTACTTTATTCTTGATCGATCAGGTCAAGTCTTGACCTTCTCTTAAGGTTCGGGTCAGTCTGTATCTATTACATATATACAATCTTCTTTTTTTATTTTCTTTTATTTTCCTTTATTTCTTTATTTATTTATTTTAGGTTAAAATAACAATATATGTACAATATTTACACACAAATGCAAGTTAGTAAGAATATGGAGTTAGTATTATATACATGTGTTTTATAAGAGATTTTAAGCTAAAATAAATGAACAAAGATGATGGCATGCAGATTCATCATAGGGATACCTCAATGGCATCTAGGTCCAATCGATAGGGACTTGGGTTTTGTTCAGTTCTTCACAACCTAGAGCTTAAGGTGAAGCTTTAATTCGGCTCCAAGGGATTCCTCGAAGGGGTGTACATGCACAAAAGTGTTCTCCAGCTTGAGGCAAATGTTCTCGATCAGTTCCTGAAGCTGGACAACAAGTGAAGTGAAGGGACGGAGAAGCTCTGAATGGTAATGGTGGAAGAGCTTCGAGAACCTTATTCATGCAAGATTGAGGGGTGAAAGTAGGGGTTATTGTGGAGAAATGGATGGGAAATGATATCGTGATGAGAGTAGGTCAGACCACAGGGGAAAGCACTATGGAGTCAAGCTAGATCTTGAAGCTCTAGTGAATTAAAAATCAAGAAATTAAACTAAGCTAATGATTAATCAGTTAAACTAATACCTAATCTAAGATGCATGAATGAAATGCTAAATAAAAGGCTACAACTAGCATTTCGAACTAGACTGGAGCCAAGGAGCAAATGGCTTTGTTAAAGGAGCTCTGACGAGTCCTGAATCACCACCTCCACCTCCTTATCCATGCCAACAAATAGGGGAACACCTTGATGTCACCAAGAGCTTCACCCTAGGAATCCTATTGGGGTTACAGAGGCAATGGGGGGATCAAAATGGAAAAGGATGTGAAGGGGGATTATTTATAGGTGATGTTTGGGCGAGCTTGGATCGCAAGATGGTACGTGATTGAGTGATATATTGGATGATCAGATGTTATGGCATGATGGAGGAAGGTGAGGATTGCAATTTCGGTGAAGGAATCGAGGTGTTTCAAGAAGTGTGATTTCTCCAAAAAATTGGAGAATGTTGGAGGGTTGGTCGGTTTCCAACACGGATGGCTAAGGGAAGGGAAATTGACCCTAGGGTCAACTTTCTTTGAGCTCTAGTTGGTTCTCGTAGACCAACAAGAAAATTGTAATGCATAAAACCTTTATTAAATCAATAATAAATAGTAAATAAATTTATTAAATAAAAGTCAAAGCATGAAAAGTGTTTATTTTTATGTACTATTTTAGGGTATTTTTTATTTTTATAACATTATTATTATGTATTAATTTCTTCCTGTATATACATATGTATAAATACCTATATTTGGTGTATTTTGTTTTTTTTGTATTTTATATTTTATTATTATATTTACATATTTTATATACTTATAGTATATTTAAATAAATATTTACATATTTCTATTTTATTTTTTTGATTTTATTTTTCTACTTAAATAAACACGAGTCTATATATTATTGGTATAATATACCTATTTATCTTAATACATTATTTATTTTAATGTATTTTAGTGCTTTTTTATGTTTATGTTTTTTGTTTCAAATAATATTTCCAAGTATTTAAAAATATAGAAAAGCTAAAAATATAGAGAATGAGTATATTGAATACAATATACATGTTCAGAGTACAATGGGGACTCAAAAGTCAACATTTTGCATCTTAACTCCATTTTTAATGAAACTACCTTCATTAGATAGATAATTACATTTTATGAACAATGAAGGTGAGTTTGGTCAATTTTGAGTTCGTAAGGAGGAGATATATGTCTGTGAAGTTTTATTTACGGCTTTTCTTCTGTTTGTCCCAATCATACTGTGCATTATTTTTATGTGCAATTAATTTTGTAATTTTCTTTGTATTTCTTTGCACAAGTTTCATGTTGAGGGTTTTATTACCTGAGATGTGTAAAATGAAAAATAAAATAGGATACACAAGGCTATTTATTGTGCATTAAATTAATGTTTTTAAGTGTTTACAGTTTAATTGACCTATCTCCCCCTGCTTTATTCCTTTTCGACCAAGTATATATTGACTTGGTCTCAAGATCTAGGGTCATTCACTGTCTTAACACTTCATTTAAGGCATTTATAAAAATTATCCCAACATTTATAACATACATATGCTATTTAATAAAAATAAAATGCATCAAATAAAATATAACATTGGAAGGGTTATATTTGCAATAAATAAGAAGTGCACGGCTCTGCATTCAAATTTTCCCAAAAACTAACACTTATTTTACAAATTTAAAGACTGAAAAGAAATACATAAACTCGACAGGGTATGAGTACAAAATATTCAGAACATTTCGTATGAGCACATGAGGTGAGCTGGTAGAGGACCTAAACGTAGATATAAAGAAGCTTGAGATCCTACCTATAAATATTACATAAATTTTTAAACTAAATATAATATTCACAGGACTAATATACAATTATAAAAAGGAGACAAGGCTATTAGCAAT
The DNA here is from genome assembly GCA_037367405.1 of Ottelia alismoides. Classification (NCBI taxonomy): domain Eukaryota; kingdom Viridiplantae; phylum Streptophyta; class Magnoliopsida; order Alismatales; family Hydrocharitaceae; genus Ottelia; species Ottelia alismoides. The sequence continues at coordinate 201,505 of JAZKJV010006971.1, read as the reverse complement.
TTACACACTAAGTGGTGCCATCCAGCAACGTTGTGCTTGCCATGTGGCCCACTTAAACATTATCTAACAATGGTAGAGGGCACTTTGTTTCTCCTTAATCCACGACCCAGATTAGATCTAGGATGAGTTCTTTATCCAACAGTTCTTGGTGTGCCATGAAGAACACCCCATGAACAGGTCTGTGCTTTGCTTTGATCTTGGATTCCTCAACGCTCCGACCTCCATTTGTGTATCTGACTGGTAAAAAATGTAGTTGGGGCTCCACCATGACTACAAGGACACCTCAATGGGATCTAGGTCTCATGAATAGGGACATGGGTCTCGTTCAGTTTTTCACATGCTAGAGCTAAGAGCGAAGCTTTGATTTGGCTCCAGCGGGTTCCTCGAAGGGGTGTACGTGCACAGAAGTGTTCTCTGGCTCAAGGAAAATGTTCTCGACCGATTTCTGAAGCTGGATAGTAAGTGAAGGGACGAAGAAGCTCTGAATGGTAATGGTGGAAGAGCTTAGAGAACCATGATCTGTGCAGGATCGAAGGGTGAAAGTGGGAGTTATTGTGGAGAAATGGATGGGGAATGATATGGCGATGAGAGAGGGTCGGATCATAGGGGGAAAGCATAGTGGAATCAAGTTGGAGCTTGAAGCTCCAGTGAACTAAAAATCAAGAATCTAAACTAAGCTAATGATTAATAATTTAAACTAACACCTAATCCAAGATGTAGGAATGAAATGCTAAAGAAAAGGCTACAACTAGCAACTCGAACTTGACCAGAGCCAAGGAGCAGATGGCTTCACCGGAGAGCTCCAACGAGTCCCAGATCACTACCTCCACCTCCTTATGCTCGCCGATAAGAAGGGGAACACCATGATGTCACCAAGAGCTTCACCTTAGGAATCCTATTTGGATTACAAAGGTAAGATGGGGACCAAATCGCAAAAGAATGTGAAGGGGTTTATTATAGGCTAAGTTTGGGTGAGGTTGGATCGCGAGATGGTAGGGGATTGAGTGATCGATTGGATGATCAGATGGTATGGCGTGATGGAGGAAGGTGAGGGGCGCAGGTTCGATGAAGGAGTCGAGGTGATTTGAGTAGTGTGATTTCATCAAAAAATCGAAGAAGGCAGAGGGATTGGTCGGTTTCTAAAATGGGCGCTAAGGGAAGGACAATTGACCCCAGGGTCAACTTTCTTTGAGCTCTTGTTGGTCCACGTGGACCAACAAGAAAATTATAACACCTAAAACTCTTATTAAATAAATAATTAATAATAAATGACTTAATTAAACAAAATTCAAAACATGAAAAGTGTTTATTTTTTATGTACTATTTTATTTATTTTTTAACATTATTTATTAGGTATTAATTTTTTTCATGTATATACATAGGTATAAATATCTATATTTGGTGTATTTTTATTTTTATTTTGTAATATATATTTTATTATTATATATACATATTTTATATATTTATAGTATATTTAAACACATATTTACATATTTTTATTTTATTTTTGTGATTTTATTTTTCTACTTAAATAAATAATAGTCTATATATTATAGGTATAATATACCTATATATCTTAATACATTATTCATTTTAATTTATTTTTAAAGCTTTTATTTTTTGTTTCAAATAATATTTACAAATATTTATAGGAAAGCTAAAGATATAAAGAATGAGTATATTGAATAAAATATATTGGTTCACAGTACAATAGGGACTCAGAAGCCAACTTTTGCATCTTTACTCCATTTTTAATGAAACTGCCTTCATTAGATAGACAATTAAATTTTATGAACAAGAAAGTGAGTTTGGTCAATTTTGAGTTTGTATGGAGGAGATACATGTCTATGAAGTTTTATTTATGGCTTTTTCTTCTATGCGTCCCAGTCACACTGTGCATTATTTTTATGTGCAATTATTTTTGTATTTTCCTTTGTATTTCTATGTATATGTTTCATGTTGAGGGTTTTATTATTTTAGGGGTGTAAAATGAAAAATAAAATAGGGTACACAAGGCTATTTATTGGTGCATTAAATTAGGGTTTTTAAGTGTTGTTTGTACAGTTTAATTGCCCAATCTCCCCCTACTTTATTATTTCTCGACTAGCTCAATATTGACTTGGTCTTGAGGTCTAGGGTAAATTCAGTGTCTTTGACACTTCATTTCTTTTTTCTTTTATTTCCTTTATTCTTTTATTTTGGGGTTAAATACATGATTTATACAGTATAGTTAAGTCTACTAATGAATGCTATTTTGTGTCTTTTTAATGTTATATACATGCATTTTACCAAGGATTTTGGGCCAAAATGAGAGAATAAATGTGATGAAATGGAGATTCATAAAGGATGAGTGCTTATATCATGACAATATACAACATGGGTCTTGGTAATCTCGATCTCGCTGAGTCAACTCTTTGACCTAACTGATCTAACACTTCTGAATCTCTATTCCTATGCAGAGGACATGCATCAAGAGGTCAGTTAGATATCAACCTTTAGAGAAGAACTACCATCTTCTTCTCAGGCTGGAGATCCTTTCCTAATAAACATTTAATGGTACTTGATGATCCCTCAATCTAGCCCTTTATATATCATCAAGCATTAGCCTCCATGATTCAATGTTTAAATTAACAACCGTATGATCATTAAGATGGCCATGGTTCATAACCCTAATTATATAGAGGGACCTTATAGTGCATTCATTCATTTACTATCCTGATAAGGAGTGAAATAGAACAATAACCGTTATTGATGTATATAAGATTACAGCAACATTTTATTGTAGAAATGGTTCATCCTGGGCTCGCATGGCTAATAATGGAAGTGTGGTGATCGCATCGAATTTGATCTAGGTCGAATAGTCATACTAGTTGTAGGGGGCAGTAGAGATTAAAAATGATTTGATGAAACCACAGGACATAAGAACAATTCCTATATCATTTCATTAAGATCATATGGGTAGTAGAATTACCTCTTGAAGTGTGATCATGATCTACAAGTCTATAAGCGATGAGACCTCCTATCTCAAGTCCGATCAGATGTAGACAATACTTGTGGATGTGTAGATGAGATGCGTTCTTCCCACAATCCAAAGCAACAACCTGAACAGGGAATCTCTAAATTTCATCTCATGAAATCTGTTGTCTCCTTCACGTGCACGACATGCCGAAGAAGACAGAAAACCACGAGCGATCAATCTTGTAGCACAATAGCGGGGCAATGACGATCATGTCTTCTCAACCCTATGGAAGTGGACAACCACAAGGGAAGAGAGAGAGAGTATGGACGTGTATAGAGAGAGAAAGAGAGAGTTGTTCCTTCAACTTAATTGTAAAGAAAGAGTTAGGGTTAGCTTTTCTTTTATACAATTTCAGATGACTAGGATGCACTCCTAATTAAATTATTGATCAAAATTTTTTGCAATAATTTGCAACATTATAATTTATTTTAAATACAAAAGAAAATAAATTAAAGATATTCATCAACGAATTAATTCATTTAAAATCAATCAGATGTGGAAGGATTAAGATGGAGTAGTAGTGGGCAAATGGCCACCATGGATGCTTTTCCATGGCTGTCCACTCCTATTAGGAGTGGAGAGGCTCCTATTTTTCTAATTGATGATATCTCAATCTCCATCAAATCTTCCACATGTTGCAAGAACTTTATTGTTTGATTTTTTTACCATTTTGTGACAATTTCGATCATGACATTGATAATTATGAGTCATATTCAACTGCCCAATATTAAATGTAAATCACATTTATAATTAATTGTACAACGTGAATCCAATTCACATTAATTTTATAATATGAATCCCATTCACATTCACATAATTGTAAATCATATTTACAATTAAATCTCTCTATGATATTATGTACCATATTCACAATATTTATTATTATTGTGGATAGTGCTACCCACATTTTTTATCAATGATAATTTAATCTAATTTAATTATCTTAAATGCCTCTCTACTCATGTCCAACTAATACGAATCATATCCACATTATTAATGATAATGAATCTTATTTAATTATCAATATTCTAATGCTCAGTAATGGAATTATTCTTGAACTCTTTCAAGAACAATGTGCCTTCTCTGTGGATACTTGGAGATAAGGACACGGTGATTGTATATTCCATGTAAAGCTACTTGGATATTGAGATCTAATCTCATATCTAGATCTAGAAGACCTCTCCGAGATGTCCGATCAAGTTAGACAGAATATCTAATCCTCTCATTGCATCTGAATCATATCAAATAAATGTCTATCATTTGGACTAAGGCTAGATAACCAGTCTATCGAATGGAGTCACTAAAATCCAAACATGTTTCATCACTCCCTCAAAATGGAAGTATCACGGTTATACAATCAGTTAAGATCACATCACGCTTGAGTATTCCCAATACCTGTACATCCTGAATAATAGAAGATCTAGAATAAACCCGAAGTTCTTATCATATTTTAACGATCTTCTCCAGTGTTTTATCATTAAGTCTCTCATTCGATATTTGGTGTTGGTATCGATAATACACTTTCTAAAATAATATACATACCTAGAAATCATGTCATGCTTACAAAGTAAAACATCGATGGAATTTGGTTGGTCCCAATATCTCATGAATGTCATACGGTTCAATAGTGAACCTGTATGATCCCTTTGAGAGATTGTATTACTCATATGCCCTTGTATGCACACCAACTTGCATGTGTATAGACCTTGATTAGGTCATCAACCTAATTGTCTTCCTTATGTACATACTCAGACATATAGTAACACAATTGTCTCCAGTCAAAGGCTGCATACTTGTATCGTGACAACATACGATATATGTCTTGGTTATCTCGATCTCGTGAAATAAACTCTTTGACCTAACTTATTAGACACCTTGGAATCTATACTTCTATGCATAGACCTGCATCAAGAGGTCAATCAGATATCAGCGTTTGGAGTAAGGATTGCCATCTCCTTTTCAGGCTAGATATCCTTTCATGATACTCATTTGGCAATGCTAGATGAGTCCTCAATTTTACTCAATAGATATCATCTCAGTGCCAGCCTCTATGGTCCAATCATTGGATCAATAGTTGTAGAATCATCAATATGGACATGGTACATAACCCTAATTATACTAAGGGACCTTATAAGTGCATGCATCCATTAATCTCGGATAGGGAGTGAAAAACCAATAACTTTATTGATATAAAAAAGACTACAATAAAATTTATTGTAGAAATGGTTCAACCTGAGCTTACATGCCAAAACAATCTTTTTTTAAAAAGCAAAACCTTGTACCATCGACTAAACTGGCTACATCGAAGTCACCATATTCACAAGACCAAGCAAATCCGTCCCCAAAAAGTGGTCAGTGAAGCCGCAACATCAACATACACGACCAGGTTGGAAGACACTCCATAGAACACCCTCACCAATCAAGATAGAAAATCATTCCCATAACCCCGTATAATCATCATCCATTTCTCCATCAGAGCCTTACTCATATGTCCCAATGACCTCACTCTAAGGACACCCTCGTTGATAGGTGTAGACACCAAATCCCAATCAGCCAGCGCAATTCTCCTATAATCAAGTGTCGATGACCATAAGAAATGATGCATCAAACCTCCAACCACTTATAGATGTCAAATAGGATCACTCTCGTACAAAAAAGGAACACATGGATAGCAGAGAGCACCGCCTTCACCAAGATCACTCTTTCTCCCCTAGATAGCAGACATGCTTTCCAACCTGAGCTCTTCTCCAGCTTCTCCTCAATAGGTAGCCAATAAATCTATCTAGTCTTCACTCACAACAAGTGTACTCCAAGATATTTTATGGTTAGGATCTTCTACATAGTCCCTAGAATCTCCATACAAGCTAATTCATCTAGAAGGCTAAATGGTATAAAAGCCAACTTCGCTCCATTAATTTGTAAGATCGAAAAATCACCAAAATATGTCCAAATTTTCTCTAACTGCCATACATTCCACCACACCTCCCTGAACAAAAAAATGTATCATCTACTTATCACAGTAACAGAATCGAGATGCCCTCCCTAGAGAAACCACTACAGAAATCCCCATTCATAGCAAGACCCGCCTTAACTGCCAATGCATCCACAACCAAATAAAAAGCAAGGTAGCCTACAAGAATTCCTGCTTCACTACCCATTTTGGCTAGAAAAAGCCATGCTCCTGCTTCTCGTTAACTAACACCGAACACAAAGAGGTAGTAATACACAACTTTATCCAGTTAATAAAAAATTTAGGAAGTTCCCCCCTGACCAATGAATCCCAAGAGAAACCCCAATTCATAATATCATATGCCTTTGAGAAGTCGACCTTCCAAATGAACTATGTCACTCCCCTCCTTTTCCAATCTAAAATAATTTTTGATGTTGTAACTACACCATCCAACCACTGACACCCATGTATGAATGCTGATTAGGTAGGTAAGATGAGGCGTCAATAAATCCCCTAAGTCGATTGGCCAGGACCTTAGTCATGACAAGGTAAATGGAAAGGATAAATAAATGGGCAAAATTCATCCACCTGTTGTTGGACATGCGAGCCAATAGCGAGCCATTATGCAATAAATGTTATAACAATTCACTCCATAATCTGAAATAAAGAATAAGTAATTTGCATAATAGGATGCTTAGTACAATTAGGGTTATTTACCATGGCCAATTTAATAATCATACAGATGTTGATTCAATGGTGGAATCATAGAGACTAGTGCTTGGATGATATCTAAAGAGTTAGATTGAGGACTCATCAAATACCATCAAATGATTGTTAAGAAAGGATCTCCAGCTTGAGAAGGAGATAGCAGTCCTTCTCTAAAGGTTGATATCTGATCGACCTCTTGATGAAAGTCCTTTGCATAGGAATAGAGATCCGGAGGTGTTCGATAAGTTAGGTCAAAGAGTTGACTTAATGAGATCAAGATAACCAGGACCTATGTTATATACTATCACGATGTTGGCACTCATCATCTAACCAGAGACATATGGACTAGTATATGTCTGAGTAGGTATATTTGGCAGACTGATAGGTTGATGACCTATTCAAGAACTATACACCGGTGAGCTAGTGTGCATACAAGGGCATGAGTAATAAAATCTATTAAAGGGATTATACAAGTTCATCACTGAATCAGAAGACATGAGCTCACTCATGAGATATTGGGATCATATTCCGTTCATGGTCATATCGCTTTGGAAGCTTGATTGAATTTGTAGTTATTGTATATGATTTTGGAAAATATATGATCGATACCTAGGTATGATATATGTTCTGGAAAGTATATGATCTATGCCAACTCCCAATGATCAAATGAGAAACTTAATGATAAAACCCTGAAGGAGATAGTTGAAATGTGATCTAAAATTTGAGTTTATTCCAGGTCTTCCTGTATGCATGATGTATATGTATTAGGAATGCTCGAGAGTCATGTGATCATAAATGATTGTATAAACATGACACTTGCATTCTAGGGGAGTGATGCAACATGTTTGGATTTCAGTGACTCCTCTCAGTAGCGAAGTAATATGATCTTAGTCCAAATGTTGGACATTGATATGAATACGATTCGGGTACAATGAGAAGATTAGATTTATGGTTTTGATTTAATCTAACATCTTTGAGAGGTTCTTGAGAAGTGGATTTGAGATATGATCTCAATATCCAAGTCACTATACATGGAATGTACAATCGCCCTGTCCTTATCTCCAAGTATCCGTAGAGAAAGTGTAACGTCCCGGGCTTAGGTCCCCGGTCCGTTATCGAGGAAAACTGGCCCTGACAACTTGTTGGGTTTGGGCCCTAATGGACCCGTTGACAACCACCCAAAATGCTTAAGCCCAAGTTGTCAAGTAGTAATCCCCACCACTTATAAACCACACCCACACTTCGTGAGTTTTAGGTATGGCACTATGTTTGGGGTTGGGGTGTTACAACCTCCCCCACTTATATTCGCAACGTCCTCGTTGCGACATGGCCCATCACTTATTCCCAGTGATAGTGGCGGCTGCACGCTCCGGGTAGCCATTTCCTCCTATCTCTTTGTAGGGGCGGCTCCACCTCTCGGGTAGCCCTTTCCACTATCAGAGAGAATTTGGCTCTGATACCATTTTGTAACGTCCAGGGCTTAGGTCCCTGGTCCGTTATCGAGGAAAACTGACCCTGACAACTTGTTGGGTTTGGGCCCAAATGGACCCGTTGACAACCACCCAAAATGCTTAAGCCCAAGTTGTCAAGTAGTAATTCCCACCACTTATAAACCACACCCACACTTCGTGAGTTTTAGGTATAGCACTATGTTTGGGGTTGGGGTGTTACAACAACTTGGGCTTAAGCATTTTGGGTGGTTGTCAACGGGTCCATTTGGGCCCAAACCCAACAAGTTGTCAGGGCCAGTTTTCCTCGATAACGGACCGGGGACCTAAGCCCGGGACGTTATAGAAAGCACATTATTCTTGAAAGAGTTCAAGAATATTTCCATTGTTGATAATATATCTGACATTGGGAAACTGATGATTAAATGTAATTTAATTATCATGAATAATATGAATATGATTCATATTATTTGGACACATGAGAATGTAGATCCAAGATATATAAATATGATTTAATTATCAAGGATATGAATAATGTGGATATCACTATCCATGTTAATCATATGAATTATAAATGTGATTTATAATACATTGGAGATAGTTAATTATAATTGGTATATACAAATTAATTGTTGATGTGAATTGGATTCACGTTGGACAATTAATTGTAAGTGCAACTTAAATTTTAGTTTGGATGTGTTAATATGATTCATAATTTATCAATGGCATGATTGAAATTATCACCAAATAATTGGAATTATTTTGATGAATAATTATGAAACAAATGTTGTTGCACATATGGAATATATGTTGAGACATGAGATCTCAAGTTTTATGGAATGAAAGCCCCCCTTTCCATAGAAGGGTGAGACAACCAAGTTGAGCTCTCTCAACTTGTGGCCGTCCAACCTATGTATAGAATGTGGGTTTCCTTCCTTCCAATCCATTCCACATTTGTTGCTTTGATTTAAATTGAATTATATTGATTGATTTTAAGTATATTTAATTTATTTTAAAGGCAACAATTTATTGTTGCAAATTTATGAAACAAAATCATGACCATTTATTGAAAGTACAAATCAATCTAAACTACTGTATTATTGTGCACATGGATCGAGATCCATGGACATCCAATTTAATATAAATGGAAGGGTAGCCTAACATTTTCTACTACAACATCTATTGAGAAATCTCTCTCTCTCTCTCTCCATTCTCTCTAGCGAATCCCCCCCTCTATCAACAATATCGCTGTCCATATTGTTGACCTAGAGAATCTCGTAGTTGTCGTGACGTCGATGTGCTACCAGATCAATTGCTCGTGGATATCCTCCATCTTTAGTGTTTTTTTCTCATGTAGAAGCATATGATTTCAAGAGATGAAATCAGGAGACTCCTCTCTCGGATCATCAACTTAAATTACGAATAGCACACATCTCAACCATGCGCCCACAAGTGCAACCTTCGTTGGATCAGACTTGAGATAGGAGGTATCTTACTTTAGAGACAAGGGATCACAAACACGCTTCAAGAGGTAATCATTGTATTATTGATGAAATGATTTAATAAGTGTTCTCGAATCATGTGGTTTCATCTATCTAAAAGTTTTAATTTCCGCTGCCCGATGCAACTAGTATGACTAGTTGCCCTAGGTCATATGTTGTGCGACCTACTCGCTTCCTTGATCCACTAAGGACTAAACTCTAGCCTTCAAGTGGTATCAGAATCTTGGTCAAAGGTCTTGGATGTGATCTAAATCCTAAGGGAATAAGGTTTTGCATATTGGTTGCGTGGGGACTCGTTGTTTGTGCATATGATGCATGTTTCGAATTGTTTTTCGCTAAGATAAAAAGCCCATGTTTATGAATTGTTTGGATGTATTTTTTAGATAATAAAATGTATTCAAATGCCTAAATATGTCTCCAAAACAGTAGCCAATTATTGGCACCAAAAGCACATAAATTAAAATTTGAAAAGTTCCCACATTGAAATTGTTTTTGCATGTATTTACGGATCTGTAAGAAATTTATTTTGTGCTTGTTGTTTCCCTATCAAGAAACATGAAATAAATACCTTAATAATTAGAGAAATAAACCAACAAACTGATCTAATTTAATTCGTGTGATTCTTACTTCCTTTGACCTAGATATTCTATATTTAGTGGAGATGGGTCGGATGATAATTGGATCATCAAGATCTCTTTCTTAATGTGTTTATAATTCAATGAAAACTCAAGGAAATTATGAATTTGCCCTAATTAATTTTATGCTTAATATTTATGAAACGACCATTGAATGAGAGTTTCACGGCAAAACCCTAGTTTATCCTACAATAGTTGTAGGACAAGTTTTACATGCAAAATCAAGAATGTGGTTGCTTAATATGACTAGAAATTTAGGATCTTCAAAACGTATTTTAAGATTGCTATTATTTCTGAGTGATTATTATATATGTATCATGTCAGTCACCAAGGGAATGCGATCAATAAAATCTCTTAGTACACTTTGAACCAATTATCTTTTCTTGAATTGATTCGGTGATGGTGTCTAGGACGTGGATATGCTTATGAGTTACTTAATTGGCACCCTGCACCATAGTAGAAGCGCTCCCTATTAGCATAATGTGTTTGACCTAGCTTGATCTGTTTCAAGCATTGGTAGCATGAGAACTCTCTGCATACTTTAATCAACTAATTGGAATAACACAATTGTACAAATGTGAGGGTGTATATTATATAGTAATATCAAGGAACCCTAATTTTTATTGGTTGAATTGGATTGTTGATTATTCAGTATGATTAAATTAATTAGATACATTTAAAATAACCACTCTATAACGAATAGAGATGTAATTCCCTTGGAAGAATTAATCGTAATGAATATGATTCATAATTATTAATTAAAATTTGAATGAGATATGGAGGATCATATAAGTGACATCCATAGTCTCTATTGACTCGTTCAAGACCGGTCTGCTAATCAAACACAATTAGCGGTGCAAAGGTGACCAAGCGATGAATCCACGATTCATCATCTCAATATATTGAGCTTAGCAAGATCCCTGAGTAAAAACCCAATTAAATGCCCATAAAATAAAATAATAAAATGACTCTTGTAAATAAAATACATTAATTATTATATATTGTATTGTACAAAAAAATTAATAATAAAAAACCGTAAAAAAGGAGTTTTAAACCTATAAATAGCCCAAACTTCATGTAGTTTTAATAATTTCATTTCAATTCCTTTTTGGTAATTCTTTCTCTGGCTTGTTTATAAAAATATATATAAAAATAAAAAAAATTCTCAAATAAATACTCCTAGATCCCAAAGAGAAAAATCCATAAAGTCCAACTTCCTGATAAAATTCCCGCTCCGTATGAACTCCAAATCCACCTAACTTACTTTTAAAAGTTTAAGTTAGAAAATTATCTATCCAATGAAAGTAGTTTCATTAAAATCAGAGCTAGTTTGCAAAATATGAGTTTTGGGACCTAGGTGTACATTGTATATAATGTACATATTTTTCCTTTCTCATTTTTATTGACTTATCTTAATTACTAAAAAATTCAAAAAAATCATTGTTTGTTTTATTTTATTTCTAGTATTTTATTTTATAAATATCTTTTGTTAAAAATATAAAAAAGTAAATTGAAAAAATTTAAAAAACATGTACTCATTGTTTGTTTTATTTTGTAAATTCTCCACTCTACTTTCTCTTTATCTTATTTATTTTTAGTAGCCAACTTTTAATTTCTTTTTATTTTATTTATTTTCCTTTCTCTACTCCAATGTCTCATTCTACCACCAACTTTCATTCAACTCCACCATATGTTTAACATCCCATTCAACTCCACCATTCCACCATTTCTCCAACTTCCCATTATTCTTCTCTTTATTCATCTCCTCTTCTTCATTTCCACCATCAACCATTATTATAGGAAAAGGAGGGAGCTCATAGAGGTTGATTGGTGATAGCGTTCCACCACGATACGAAGCAATGACCTCCTTTCAGGCAAGATCTGCAGCGACCACCATCCCCACATTGTGAGTTTCCCGTCAAGCTCGCTCAGCTTTGTGATGCATCCTCCACGCCGCTTGAGGCCATGATAGGAGTTCAGCGTTCCTGCTCCACCTTCCGACGAAGATTCATGTAAGTTTTCTATCTCCATCTCATTTTTAATTATCTAACATTATTTTTTATCTTGGTCACCTTCATTCATTTTTTATACCACATCCAACTCATATCACCACCACATCATCTTCCCCACCATTTACCATCTTCATTATCTCCACATCTTCATTATCATCTTCATTTGTTCCTACTTGTAAAAAATTTAAAAAAAAATAAAATCTCAAAAAATTCAAAAATAATAAAAATTTTGTAGCAACCTGCGACCCTCCCCCTTGGCCGCTCAACTGCCACCACCGCCAGCCTGCAACCTCCTCCTTCAGCCTTTATCCTCCATGCGTGGCGGCGTGCCCCTCCCCCTAGGCGCCTCCTAGTGGACACCTCACCGTCGGCCTGCAGTCTCCTCCTTCAGCCTTCATCCTCCATGCGCGGCGATGCACCCCTCCCCCTAGGTGGCTCCCAGCGGCCGCCACTGCCGCAGCTGCAGGCAACGACACCTCCCTCACCCGCTCCAGTGCACTGCTCCTTTAACCACCATCACCTTTATATCTTATTCTGGCTGCCCCCTCTCCAGCAACAACGGAACTGCCGCCCTCCTGCTGGCCATCGCATCTTCCTTGCCACCACCACGCATAGCTGCAGCCGTATCTCCTCCTCCCACCATGCGCCACCACCCACACATGACCACCCACCATCCATAGCCTTCCCTCATACATGCCTTCTACCCGCAACCCGACCTGTTCACGATGCTACAGGCACCTATGGCTCCTTCATCCTGCATGCCTCAAGCCCCTTCACTCGTAGATCTCCAGCCTCCTCGTGGCTCCTCCCTCGCCGCCACCGCCATCCAGAAGTCACGGGCTGTCCGCCTCCATCCATCTTACGCCCTAACCGCCAGAAGGTTTACTCCTTCTATTTTTTTATTTATTTTGTAAAAATGGTAAATTTTATCCTAAAAGTTTTGTTATTTCCAAAAGTGCCCCTATGCACATTTTATTCTACGCAAATTAAATTCGTACACTGCATAGTACCCCTATGTTCATGAGTTAATTTATGTATCCATTTTACATTATTTATTTCAATGAAAAATATCATGTTGTTGAGCAACTAATCCTCTATCATTTGGATATTTATTTGGATTTTTATGAGCTTTGGGTACTTAACTAAAATCGTTGGAATGAAATTTTGCATATTTTACCCAATGCATGGTCTTAAATTCATATTTAATTAACGGTTGTTCCAAAAATTCCTCAAAAAATCAGAAATGATGCCTTAAAATGTGCTTTAATTTTTTTCCAAATTTCGTGATAATTGGAGAAGTCTTGTAGCTTAAATAAATTATAGAGTCATTTTATTAAAAGATTTAGTTGAATCCATACACATTCTTTTAGCGAAATTTCAACTCTCCTGGATTGCTCATTAAAATACCTCTTTGACATAATTCACTATTTGGATGAATTTCTATTGTGTATTTATTAGGAACTAAATACTCACTTTACTTTTGTTTTTATTAAAGAAATTATAAAAATTCATATATTATCTATTTTTTTAAAAAAATTACTGTAGCCTCATTTCATCATGTTTAACTTTCAATAAGTTTTTAATAATTTTTGCTTTCTGTTTGTATGAAAAATTGCATAAAAACCCATAAAAGTGTGCATTTTCATTAATGCATTTTAACCCTTAAAATTTAAAAAATGTGTCTTTCATTCTATGCTGGATTAAGTTTATAGGAAAACTATAATTTTGCTAATTTGGATTGATTTCATAGTAAAATTAATTTGGCTAAGTTGTGTATTTTCTTATTAATTTAATTCAACTGCATTTTGCATTCACATTTATCTTTGCTTAAAAAATACAAGAAAATCTGCATTGGAAGCCTAAACCTAAGTGTTCTGAATTAACCTAATGTTGTTCCTTTGCCTCCCTGTGTTCGTCCCCGGACTTGATCAGGATATAAATTAAAAACCGAGTCCTCTTCACAGAGGCATTTGATTCAGTTCTACATGATTCTCTATGTACTCGTATTACAACGAGTATAAATTACATCATGTATTTATCGATTCAATCAGATGGCACTGTTGTCGGGGAGGAAATGGCTTACGGTTTAATTTAGAAAATCAAATTTAAGTCTTCTCTTACTCGGGTACTCTGACCACTGGGCCATCTTGTAATTAATCCATTTTTTTCATTTTCCTTCTTTTCTCTTAATTATTTCTCTACTCATTTTTGTATATATTTTGTTATTTATATCTCTAATATAAATTTTATTTTCCTTACGAGGGACCGGTGGACTTGGAGTGCATCAGAGGTCGACTGACGTGATGCGTACCGACGGTTGAAGATCAAGGAATTTAATTTATTTTTGAGAACATTTTTTTCGTAAATTCTTGTAATTATTGTGTTGTAATAATTTAGGTATTTCACTCTTTACAGTGGCTCTTGTTTGAGAGCTCGTGCTTATATTAGGACTGGACATTTGACCCATTCGTGGCCGTGTGGTTGATTGACGTAGAATAGGACTTGCACTCGCGGTTCTTAGAGCATTTTTACTATAATACTTTTTGCTTGTCCTCATAATCATTAGGAGAACACATCACATTTAACAAGACGTACTTAGATCACAGAGCTATTAGTCCAAATTAAATTGTTCATCACTCGCTAATAGAACTGTCTATCTTGGAACGGTTTTCTTGTTTGCACCTCATATAGTATAAATTTTCAATTCGACATTGCATCCATTATGTAGAGTGCGAGGATCACTGTAAGTATTATAAACTGGCATGCATCATTGATTTCACTCTTTGCATCGATTTTTCTCGACTACCTTCCCCTTGATTTTGAAACATAGGTTAAAAGGAAATCAGGACTGATCGTTAGGTATGCTGTGTTTGGTATATTAATCAAGTGATAACCGAACTTAAAATCAGAACTGCCAATCGGAATTGACCAAAATAATTGACTAAAATTAACACTTGTTTTTGGGAGAGTAAAACACTCATTATGCTTTTTCTATTGTGATTGTTGAGACGTGAGGACGCATGCCTAGGATAGTGCCCAAAACCTACTTCTAAGCCTTGCATAATTGGACGTATATATTGATTTATCACCTACTTAAAATTAAAAAGATAAACGGTCATACTCTTGCGACCATCACTGTGTTGAATAGGTGAACGCATGGTTTGTTCTTGTGTTTGTCTGTTTTATGTGTTATTCGGTGCACTTGCACACTTTCTTTCTCGATCCGCTTCATTCTCCCATCTCGCTTCGTATATGTTGGAATATTGGTCATCATATCTAGGTCATTCTTCTTCGACCATATTCCGATCATCTCCGCCCTCTTACTCCTCCTCATACCCACACCCTGGTCGCGAAGTCAGAACTCTGACTGACTTCCCCACTTCTCTGTACTTCTCACATACCCCACATTCTTACACCCCTGAACCACAGCTACCCTACACTGACTCACCATATTCTCATCCGCTTGCTAGAATCAAGGAATAAATTGAAGAGAAAGCCAATGCTAAGATAAACGATTGGCAGAATCAGTTGCCCCCATAGACCTCATTCTCAACTTTAGTTGGGATCGGGAAACAAATGACCTACACATCTCGATTTGACTTAGGGTACAATATGGTCAACCAAACAGACCAAGTGGAGAGGCATGCACTACACGATCTTCCTGAATTGATTGACCTGAGTAATCAAGGCCACATTGACCAGCCTTCATACCACCCATTCAGAGAGCTGTCATATACAGGGAATTGGATTCATGCGACCAAGTTACAGACCCCCTATCTACTGACTCCACCTTATGAGGCTCCGACCAACATCTGCCATGCATATGGGTCATACTCAGCCCAACATTACACGCCCGAGTCAAGGTGTGTTGAGTATAAGAGCCTAAGTTCTCACCAGTCTCCTCCAATTGAGCAGACTTCTCTCATGATGTGTCATGAGAACTTATTGGAGGATGATATTTCTAGAATGATCAAGAGTCCAGGTATGAAAGTTGATCATGGATTTCATTGATTGAATTTTGAAAACCCGGAAGACATCGGATTGACCACACGTCATGTACAACTGGAGTCCATTCTACCCCCTTCTACTAATCACTTTCCCTCCAAACTAGAGTCTGTACATTATCCTATCCTCCTCCACCTATCAAAAAGACTAAAAAAATTTAGAAACTCAAAAACACCAAAAAAATGAAAAAGGAAAAGATCTAAAAAAATTGGACCCTGCAATTAGGGAAGCGATTGATAGAGAGTTGATTTTTAAGCTTCCTTTAATAATGGACATTGAACACTTTCCCGACTTCAAAAGATATGTGAGAAGTAAATTGATGCCTAAAAGGTCGAGCAATAAGAGGATAAGGACTAAGAGACACATAGTGTCTACAGCCACCTATTTGGAGATAGGGAGAAAAACCAAGAGCCACAGAGTGAAGTGGTTGCCTAGGTTAAATTGTGAAATCAAAGACACTAGCTTCACCCATGCAAGAATAACTAATGACTCACTGATAAATATCCTCTTGACCTCCGTGTTTGCTAAGCTCAAAGTCGGATCTGCTACGAAGTCCGGAGAGATCGCTCAGTTGGCTGATCGATCCATTAAACGGTCGATAGGAATTATTTCAATCATCATTGCTTTCCAAGGTGCTCCACTCCAGGTATAGTTCACGATCAATGAATTGAGCACCAAGGAGAGTTCACCCACTCTTTGATCATTCTCGAGGAGCCATTCTTAGCCTTGGCTAAGGCAACTATAGATTGCGACAGAAGATTGATTTCACTGCATTGGGAGAACTTCGACCTCACCCAATCTTTGAGTATTCTAAGGTAACCCCTAATCTCTGAGAGACAGCTGAGTCCCATCTCTCTACTACACCTGAGATACCGACTGTCCAGATGACCATTGGTTCAGAGACTCCCTAAACCTCCACATCACCCACAGCTTGCATCACCACCACCGTGACAGCTACAACACATGACTCACAACCAGAAGCTACCCCTGAGTCCGACACGATCATTTCTGATTTCCTTGACTATTTAGATTATCCAATGAATGAGCCGACCAATGCCAAGCAAACTGAGAACACCATGCCATACCAGAGACGTGTGCTGACCCTGCAACAAAATTACAATGCATATGGTGACTCATCTGATGATGAATCCCTGGTCAACACCTCACACACACTACATCTAGGACCTACACCAAAAGAGTCAACTGGGACCGAATTGACCAATCTCGATAAATCGGTTGTTCCATTTTCTAGTCGGTTATTTGGTAAGAAGAAGAAGAGTATTGATTCCTTGAGTTATTCCCCCAAACTCCTCAAGACGTATCAATCTTCTCTTCCTCTTGATGCTTCAGGTTCTAGAAAACCGGCTAAGAAAGTTGCCTTCGACATAGTAGTGAAGGAATTTTCTGAGGAGTCCTCATCAGATCCAGATGAGGTAATCTTTATTAGTAGGCTCAGTTCGGTTGTTCTAAGCCAAATTTGAGCAAGCAGCCATGTGTCGACCCTCGTTGGACGTTCCCTACCCCTCACTATTATTCCCTTGAGGACGACTCTGACAACGACACATATGTATAGTACCCACCCCCTCGCTCCCGCAAGAAGGTCCGTCACAAACCTTTTTGATCCTTGTATACCTTCTTGATCCTTGTATATTCTCACTTCTTCTTGTATAGTCTTTCTTTCTTTTATTTCCCTCCCTCCCCTGTGATTTGCATCACTCGCCCCAGTTCCGTATCATTTTCATTTTGTGGTTATACGTAGGATGACTAGATCCTTACTATAGGGGGGTGAGAGACCTGAGTTGCTCCGTCTCTTCTTTTTATTTTTTTTGTATATTCTTTCCTATCTCATCCCCTAATCTTGTGTTCTCTCCAATACTTAGGTTGATCAGAGCCTAAGTATAGGAGGGTCGATGGCTGTTGCGTATTCTCCAATGCTCTTATATTATTTTTCTACTATTCTTTTCACCCACTTATGCTTAGTACGAGCTACGGCTTCTTGTCACCTAGTGCCATGAGGACATAACACATGCTAAGTATAGGGGGGTTTGTATATATTATATATATACTTTCTATAGCTCGTACTTTGACTTGTTTGTAATTTAAATAAGGTTTTATGGGTAAATTGTTGTAAATAAGAGGTATTACAAAAAAACTTTTCATAAAAATTTAAAAAAACTAAAAACCCTCTTTCTCAAAAATATATTTATATACACTTTTTGAAAAAATTGAAAATATTTTCAAAAAAATATCTTTTTTAAATTTTTTTCAAAAAAATTTCCTATTTTTTTTAAAAAAATCTTTATCAAAAAAAACTTTTGAAAAAACAACAAAAACCTTTTTCAAATAAAAAAATATTCTTTCTTTTTTTCATTTCTTAAAAAACAAAAAAACACAAAAACAATGAAAAAAATAAAAAAAACCAACTAATGAGTTGGTTTAGTCCCTGACACTTACACATTCACACAAGACTAGTGAAGTTCAATAAAACTTGGTTCATGAGGTCATGACTATTTGAGTTAACCAACCTTAGTCATTAGGGTCTTTGACTTAATTATTCACATTTTCCTAGTTTAAAAGATTTGTATGCAATATTGTGTGCTTAGTCTATACCTTAATAATATAATCAACACCTCACATACACGACTGTAGTTGTGATGAGATGAGTTGAAATTTCCCTAGAGGAACTGGGATGAGGGATTTGAGTTTGGACCTGATTTTATGATGCTCGAGGATGGGAAAAATAAATGAAGGTTTTATGAAACCTGAGTGTCAGCACCTTTAGCCAGTATGAGAACATGGTTCTTGTACTATCTCTTGACATCTACCTATGTGACATGGTGTGATGAAATCTAAAAAAATGTTGATCAATGTGCGCCAACTTTTGATAAAAGTAGTGAAGCTAGCCAAAATTTCAAAAAAAATAAGAAAGAAAGAAAAAGCTCTACACTACATAGCCAAATATCAAAGAGCTTCCACCAAAGGCAAGCACTCCCAACCATTTCAATGTGTCCACTTGGACCACCACTATTAGGACCAAGGAGTCGGGCTAGCACCCAAAAATGGCTCTGCATCTTATAGTGATACAAGTCTTGGTGTTGAAGGTATCTTAGATACAAAAAAAGACACATCTCGGTGTACTCCCAGGAAAACAAATGCATACGACTCCAAATTGTATTTACGGACAGACTCATTAACAACAAAAAGATACATGTGTTGAGTTAATAAGGCACTGGAGAGGATCCTTGCTTCAATTAGAGGAAGATAAGAAATGACACAATCATATGCCCTCCATCAACTGGCCTTCCATCTACACTTTTAAGTGTGACAACTAAAGAGACGGTGGATTGGATGCAAAAAATGGTTTATTCCCAAGTGTTGAGGATCTGGTTCTTAGAAGAGTCTCTTGGACTGGATCCTTGGGTGAAGTTGCGACTCCACTCTTGTAACTGCAACCCACACTTAAAGTCATATCCCTATTATATATGTATACATAGAGAGTCTGATGATTAAGGAAATTGGATACCTTTTGACTAGAGCTTGGTTCTACTTAGAATTTTAGGATCACTAAAATCGAGAGTTCTTAATGGATCAAGTCTTGTACATGCACAGTCAAGGGTTAATCCAACTTATTCATTCTTTTTTGCTCGAAGACTAGCAAAGTTTAAGTATAGGAGGGTGATGAATCCACGATTCATCATCTCAATATATTGATCTTAGCAAAATTTTTGAGTAAAAAACTCAATTAAATGTCTCTAAAATCAATAAAATAAAAAAATGACTCTTGTAAATAAAATACACTAATTTTTATATATTATATTATACAAAATAAATTAATAATAAAAAGCCATAAAATAAAGGTGTTTTTTACCTGTAAATAGCCCAAACTTCATGTATTTTTAATAATTACAATTCAACTCCTTTCTGGCTAATTCTTTCTCTAGCTTGTTTATAAAAATGTATATACAAATACAAAAAAACAAAATAAAATTTACCTCAAATAAATACTCCTAAATCCTAAAGAGAATAAGCCACAAAGTCCAACTTCCCGACCAAATTCCTGCTGCGTATGAACTCCAAATCCACCAAACTCACTTTCAAAATTTAATTTAGAAAAGTATCTATCCAACGAAATTAGTTTCATTAAAATCGGAGGTCGTTTGCAAAATATGAGTTTTGGGACCTAGGTGTACATTGTATAGTGTACATATTTTTCTTTTCTCATTTTTTATTTACTTTTCTTAATTATTAAAAAATACAAAAAATCATTTTTGTATTTTACTTTATTTCTAGTATTTTATTTTATTTTTATTTTGTTAATATCTTTTATTAAAAATGTAATAAAAGAAAAAATAAAAAAGTAAAAAAACATGTACATATTATTTGTTTTATTTTGTAAATTCTCCACTCTATTTTCTCTTTATTTTATTTTACTATTAGTAGCCAACTTTAATTTATTTTTATTTTATTTATTTTCCTTACTCTACTCTAGCTTCTCATTTTACCACCAACTTCCATTCAACTCCACCATATTTTTAACCTCCCATTCAACTCCACCATTCCACCATTTCTCCAACTTCCCATTCTTCTTTTTATTAATCTCCTCTTCTTCATTTTCCACCATCCGCCATTCTTATAGAAAAAGGAGAGATCTCACCAAGGTCGACCGATGATAGCGTTCCACCACGATACGAAGCGACGACCTCCTTTCAGGCGAGATTTGTGGCGACCACCGTCCATGCATGGCGAGTTTCCCATCAAGCTCGCTCAGCTTCGGGGCGCATCTGCCAGACCGCTCGAGGCCACGATAGGAGTTCAGCTTAGCTGCTCCGCCTTTCGACGAAGATTCAGGTAAGTTTTCTATCTTCTTCTCATTTTTTAATTATCTAATGTTTTTTTTGTCTTGGTCACGTTCATTCATTTTTTCTATACCACATCCAACTAATATCACCACCACATCATCTTCCCTACCATTTACCATCTTCATCATCCCAACATCTTCATTACCATCTTCATTTGTTCCTACTTGTGAAAAAATTAAAAAAAATCGCAAAAAATGTTTAAAAAAAATACAAAAAAACCTACAGCAACCCACGGCCCTCCCCCTTGGCTTCTCAACAGCCACCGCCGTCGGCCTGCCGCCTCCTCCTTCAGCCTTTCTCCTCTATGTACGACGATGCGCCCCTCCCCCTGACAGCTCCCATCGGCTGCTACCACCGTAGCCACATGCGACGACATCTCCCTCTCCCTCTCCAGGCCACTGCTCCTCCAACCACCGTTACCTCCATCCCACGTTCTGGCCGCCCCCTCTCCAGCAATAGCGGAGCTGCCATCCTCCCGCTAGTCACCACATCTTCCTCACCGCCATCGCACACAGCTATAGCCGCAACTCCTCCTCCCACTGTGCGCCGCTAGCCCGCACACGGCCGCCCACTAGCCATGACCTTCCCTCACGCAGGCCTTTCGCCCGTGACCTGACCTGTTTGCGATGCTGCAACCACCTGCAGCTCTTCTATCCTACACACCTCAAGACCCTCTTCTCGCGGATCTCTAGCCTCCACCGCGGCTCCTCCCTCGCCGCCACCGCCTTCCAGAAGTCACGATCGTTTTCCTCCATCCATTTTGCGCCCTAATCGCCAAAAGGTTTACTCCTTTTTTTATTTTTTTATTTTGAAAAAAATGTAAATTTTATCTAGAACATTTTGTTATTTCCAAAAGTTCCCATGTGCATATTTTTTCCAAAAGTTCCCCTGTGCATGTTTTGTTCTGCTCAAGTTAAATTTGTACATTGCACAAATACCCCTATGTTCATGAGTTAATTTTGATATCCATTTTACATCACTTATTTTAATGAAAAATATCATGTTGTTGAGCAACTAATCCTCTATCATATGGATATTTATTTGGATTTTTATAAGCTTTGGGTAATTAAGTAAAATTATTTGAGTGAAATTTCGCATATTTTACCCAATTTGTGGTCTTCAATTCATATTTAATTAACAATTATTCCAAAAATTCCTCAAAAATCGAAAATGATGCCTTGAAATGTGCTTTACTGTGTATCCAAATTTCGTGCGAATTGGAGTTGTCTTGTACTTTAAATAAATTACAGAGTGATTTTAGTAAATTATTTTTAGTTAATCCACACACATTCTTTTTGCGAAATTCCAACTTTCATGGATTGCTCATTAAAATACTCTTTAAGATAATTCGCTCTCTAGATGAATTTATATTGTGGATTTATTATGAATTAGATATTAACTGTCACTTGTTTTCATTAAAAAATTCATATATTCTCTAAAAACTCAAAAAATAATTCTGTAACCTCACTTCATCATGTTTAACTTTCAATAAAATTTTCATAATTTTTGAATTCTGTTTGAATGAAAAATTGCAAAAAATCCCATAAAAGTGTGCACTTTTCATTATTGCATTTTAACCCTTAAAATTCCCAAAAAAAATGTGTTTTGCATTCATCACTGGATTAAATTTCTAGGAAGAATATAATTTGGCTAAATTAGACTTATTTCATATTAAAAATTAATTTGGCTAAGTTGTGTATTTTCTTATTAACTTAATTCAAACGTATTTTGCATTGGCATTTATTTTTGCATAAAAAAACAAAAAAAATCTTCATTGGAAGCCTAGACCTAAGTATTCTTAATTAACCTAAAGTTGTTCCTTTGCCTCCTTGTTTGACTCCAGACTTAACCGAGAGATAAATTAAAAACCGAGTCCTCTTCACAGAGACATTTGATTCGGTTTGCATGATTCGCTATGTACCTGTAAATTACAATGAGTACAAATAATATCATGTATTTAGAGATTCAATTAGATGGCACGAGAGCGGATCGAATGACAATCAACCCAAATAAGGTAATGAAAGAAATCAAAGTGAAGTGAGTCAAATTTTTATTATAACTCTACAATAAATGCATAATGATAAGCAATAGAGTGTCAAACACATAAAGCAAAAAGGAGTGGAGAAAAATGAGTAACCTGCTTAGGCATTTTTGTGTGTTTTTGGCTTTTTATGATTTTATGGGTTTTTAATTATATTTAATTTTTATGGATTTTTATATTATATATATTGTTTTTATATTTTTTTGTTTTTTAATTTCCTTTTCTTTAACCTATGTAATAAGTATATGTATATATACAATAATAGATGTAATAGAAGTAATATATATTATATGTAGTAAATATATAAAAATCAGTAAATATAATTGGTAGCAATCCTTTTTTTAAAGGTGTTAAAAATATGTATTAGTATTTATAACAATAACTTCTATTTAAAAGTATATAATTAAATCTTAGTATATATAAACGATATATGGGTTTATATTTATAAATATGGCTAACAATTTTCGAAAATTACAAAATATTTTTTTCTTCTTTTTTTTTAATATTTTCACCATTTTTGTATTATTTTTTGAGAATGTTTCTCATTTTTAGGTATTTGTAAAGTCCAAAATTCCTCCAAAAAAATGGATTAATTAAATAGATTGAATATTTTAAGGTCTTAAAATATATAAAAAGTCCAAAATTCTTTAAAACTATTTTAATATGTAGCAATAAGTAGATATAGAAATATTGGATCAAAATGTTATTTTTTGTATTTTTAAAACTTAATTCTGATTTTTTAGGGTTAGGAGGGATTTTTAGTTTTTAAAATTTCCTTTTGATATTGTTTTGTGATTTTTGTTCATGAGTTACAAAATGGAGTAAAAAAGAAACTCCATTTTTTTGTATTTTTGTAAATGATTTATATTTTTGTTATATTTTTGTAGCTAAACATGGAATAAATATCTCTAATATAATTTTGAATAAATAGAGAAATTCATGGAAGTACTAAATAAAAATTATGGACATCACCAAAATAGAATCAAACATTCACATGGAATTTTCCATAATTTTTGATGCACATGAGCTATTTAATCAAAAAAAATGACATAAATAAAATAAAACTGCCCGACATGGGTATATTTGTAATAAAAAATTGAAAGTCTAAGGTGCAAATAACCCCTGAATATTAGAATAATATTTGACTTTTCAATACTAATTCGAAATAAAAGAAGCTGTACGGGCTTGACTGCAAAATTCCCACGCACGTGGGTCACCACGTGATGTTGCACGACACAAATCAAAAATGCAATATGCAAAATGTTCTAGGGTCTCGATGCAAATATTACAAATTTTTACAATGCAAAATGAAATTTTAAATATTAAGACTTAAACAAAAAATACGGGGTTTGATTATGCAATTTACCCGTATGCATGCACTTCACTTGGCAACAAGTTGCGAGATGAACGGTCGATACCCCTTCGCTAATTGATGCTCGAGACTAGATCCTACTATAGGATCCTACGGTTGAGGACGCCTATGACTGGATGTGGGCTATATCTATTGGCATTCTATTCTTGATCGGTAGTCAACAGAGTGTCAGGAAGAACTGTTGAAGAACTTGCCTCTAGCAACTTTCGATCCAACGTATCTTGGCTTTCCGACTGCCTGGAGCTCTGCTGAGAGCTCACCTTCTTGTAGCTTCATCGCAGCCTCTTGGGTCTTCAGATGTGTCTGGGACCTCTTGATCAGGTTCTGGAGCTCTAAGGCTGGCCTGAAGCGCCTTCCTAGATCTGATGAGCCTCCAAGCAAGGTCCTTTTCCGATGTTCTCTATATAGGAAGCAAGGGGGAGTTAAAGCAAAGGCTCTCAACCCTAGAACTAGCACATAAATGAAATAAATGCGATGAATCGTGGAGCTCCAAGCGGTGGCTATGGATAGAGCTCAAAACCTTGATTTGAGCAGAATCGAGGGGGTCCAAATATGGGAGAAGATGGAGAATGTGAAGGGATACGAAGTGGGGTGGTTGGGAAGCGAGGACATGGTTTTAAATAACGGCATCGAGACTTGGAAGCTAAGTCTTCCAGGTATGATTTTTTTGTATTTTTTGATTTCTAGGCAAAATTAAAGCAAATGAAGAGTACGCATACACTGTGAATTAAAAAGCGAAGGGAAACGATCTAGATAAGGGGACTCACTTGACTAGTCATTGAACAAAACCTAATGGTGGAGTGTCACTTGAGATGGCTGAATCACCACGATCACACCTCTTCCTCGCGCTTGAATCTTGTGGAAACTCTTCCTGTCTTGAAGAGCTTTGGCATAGAGTGGATTCGAAGGGGTACGATGTAGAATTGGGTATTAAACTCGAAATGGAGGCAGATGAAGGTTATTTATAATTAGAACGAGAAGGGAAGTCGCAGTTCTGATTATGCTCGAATCTATGAAGATCGAATAGATTTCAACCACTGGCGAATAAAAGCGATCAAATATCCACAAATTGCTCAACATGCCAAGCCAGATGATGATTGGGTCGAGCGAAAAGAAGGGCCAAAGATAGGGCTATGACAAGTTCAGTGCTCGAGACGGAGAGAGGGGTTAATTGACCTGGAGTCAATTAGGGTCTAATTCTCGTTGGTCCATGTTGATCAACCATATAAATCTGAGGCTAAAACCCCTTATTAAATAGATAAAAATTACTAAATGAATTTATTAATTATTGGTAAAAACATAAATTAATGTTTGTAACTTTATGCAATATTTTATGCCTATTTTTATTTTTATATATAAAATCATTATAATATGGTATTATTTACATGTATATATAGGTAAATATACATGTATTTTACCTATTTTATTTTTTATTTGTATTTAGTATTTTATTATTATATATAGATATGTATATATATTTAATTTCTTTAGATACATATTTAGGAATTTTTACTTTATTTTTTCGAGTTTATTTACATGCTTAATTATATATGTATATAAATCCTATAAGTATATTATAATATATTTTCCCTATATAGTAATGTATGCTATTTATTTAATTTTACTTTTAGTGGTTTTATTTTGTTTTAATTATGTACTTGTGTTTTAAGAAATATTTAAAATGTATAAAATTAAAATAAATTGAAAAATATAAAGAATAAATATATTGAATATTATATACATTTATATTGCACAATGAAAGCCCAAAACCTAAGTTTTGCATATTAACTCCAAATTGAATGAAATCTTTATTAAATTGCTAATTTTATGAACAATAAAGGTGATTCTGGTCAATTTGAGTTTATATGGAGAAGATACCAGTCTGTATAGTTTTCTTTGCGACATTTTATTCTGAGTGTCCCTGACACACTGTGCATTATCTTTCAGTGAAATCAATTTTATATTTTTCCATTTTTATGCACAATATTCACGTTGAGGGTTTATTGATTTGAGGTTTCAAAGTAATAAATAAAAATAGGTCTCAAAATGCAATTGTTGATGAAATAATTTAGGGTGTCTGTGTATTTTATGTACCTGTTTCTCTGCCCTTATCTCCCCCTACTTTATTCTTTATCGACCAAGCCATCATGATGACTGGGTCTCGGGGTCTAGGGTCACTCAGTGTCTTTGACACTTCATTCCTTTTCTTTTCTTTCCTTTATTCTTTTAATTTGGAATTTAATATAATATTTTACACAGTATTTTTTGTGAATTATTAAGTGCTATTTTTTTACAAATTAATTATATATACATACCTTTCGCTAGGGATTTCAGGCCAAAATGGAAGAATAAATGTGATGAAGTGAAGATTCATCAGTTTCTCATCAAGGCAAAGGGTTCTATCACTATGGATTGTATGCTGGAGATGCCTATCCGAAGTGGTATCTCTTACATACAGGCGCACATGGATCATGCTCTTTGCTTCTCGAAAGAGTAAGGTCGCATGCATAGTAACCACAATATTGGTTCCCTATATTATTAAGGCAATATTGGATTGCGCATAGTGAGTTCTATTCCTATTGATGGTTTGTTCAATTAACGAGTCAACAGAACCTTAGTAGTGGTGGCTCGGGTGTTGAAGACCGAATTGGGAAATGCAAGTTGGACTTGTAAGGCGGAATGAGTTCCCGTTTCTTTTTTCTGAGTGGTAGTTTCTCATATTATTGGGTTGTAACAATGGTAGAAAGGAGATACCAGATCTTGTTAGATATATATCAGTAGATATATCTCTTGCTTTGAAAGTGAATAAGGGAATGAACTTTCAGAGTTTAGAAGGCTAGACAACTTTGATTTAAAACACTAATAACATTAGTCGACGATGTATATTTATGCAAATTATCTTATTTCAGATAACCTTCATTGAATCAACTCAAAACTATACTCAATCATAGCCATTATAATATCATAAATTGGATCCATAATCAAGATGTTGTACTTGCAGTTGGACACATAATGTATGTGGCTGCAATGTGCAAGTTTCCTCATAATAATGAGGATAATGAGGACTTACAATTAAATAGATAATATGACAACAACCCGTGGTTTGTGTGTCTCTAAAGTCTTGATCTCTCATTGAGTGTGCTTTGGAAGTAACATGTTAGTGATGATCGCAATTGTCAAGAGCATTCTTAAAAACCAAAGAATATGTTTTCGCAAACATATGTTCTCTTTATATTTAATCATGAATAACATGGTTTAATGCATTATACCGAATGGTGGCTCGATAAAAGAAGATGTACTCAAAATGTTTGAGCACCTGCCTGAACCAAAGCCCTTTTTGAGTTAAAATGAGCGTGGACATGATGAATGTCATCATTCCACTATCTCTACTCTAGTCTTTTATGATTCATCATATTATTCTTATTGTATGAATATGACGAAGTGAGAGTAAATGTTGAAATACTTTTATATTGAAGTCCCTTGAGGAAATTTTCAATTTAAGGGATTCTTTTCTTAATCGAATGTTGT
This sequence comes from Ottelia alismoides, assembly GCA_037367405.1. NCBI lineage: Eukaryota > Viridiplantae > Streptophyta > Magnoliopsida > Alismatales > Hydrocharitaceae > Ottelia > Ottelia alismoides. Next base: position 173,426 of record JAZKJV010006971.1, on the reverse strand, counting down.
TTATAGATTAAGGAAGCACAATAGAAGCATGGGTTTGACCCATGTAGGGAGAGTCAAAGAGTTGATTGTACTTATGTGAATTTCATACATATGACATCCAAAGAGTTGGATGAATGCCAATACTGCAACAAGTTGCGATGTATTGATAGTATGACTATCTAGACTATCTAAGATCCTTAGAAAAGGATCCGGATAGTGCATTGGAATATTCTACATCTACATATCATCATTGAAATTGACTTACTTATTAGCAAAGTGTAATATTTGTATCTCATTCTTCTACTATCACTTGCAATTGGTTGCATATGTCTTAGAAGAGTGGAAAATTTCATCTTAAGGTTTAATAGTCATCCACATGGGAGTTTATGCAATTTTTGTAACAATCTCCATTGGATAGAAAGACTACATATTTTCTGTGGGAGAGCCATCTGTCTTAAAGAATTTCTTTATGGCCTAGATATTAGAATATATTCATTGTTTATTTCTAAACTTGTAAAAAATGAACATACATTCTGCAATCTAAAGAGTTATGATAGATATATTTGAGATAGTAATTTAACATCTAGAGGACTCTACAAAATTAGAATATTAATGAATGGTTGATTAAAATTTCCAATACAAGAAATTTAAACATTAAAAGATCAATAGGAGGATGAAGATCATTTGACAGTGATCTAGTATCAAGCCTTGGACATATGTCTTTGTTAAGATCAATACACTAGTAAGAGATGGAATTTTTAGATTGCCTGAAAGTTCAAATTTTACATGCTTGTGAATTGTATTCAAAGTTAAAATGTCTCATGCACTTTTCTCTGGGAATGGTGTAAGATGTCGAGGTATTCCAGACCTCATACATATTGATGTATGTGGACCCTATATACCATAATGAACAGTAATTATATGTGATATCCAATAGTGATTATTCTTGGTATGAGGTTTCTTCCTTTACCCATTAGAAAATTTTGAAATGTTCAGTGATTTGATAATTTTGGTTGAGAGCCAAAGTTAGAAGGAAGATGAAATGAATTTTATCTAACTTATGTATCCAGTACCTATTAGATGAATTCAAGGAATACCTTATAGAGAAAGGAATATCATTCCTATCTCACTCCACCTAATACATCTCAACTCAATGGAGTTGTAAAGCGATGCAATTGGATCATGTTTGACATGATATGATCAATGATGGCATTTAGCATAATTACCTCTTAGTTTCCAGGTATATATGTAGTAGAGACTATAATATATATCTTTTATGAACCAAAAACACCTCGTGAGCTATGGTTTGGAACCAAGCTTGGTGTCAGACACGGGAGGATTTAAGGGTTGATTAGTCTAAGCTATAACATGGATGCAAGAAAGATGGAATATTACACTTAAGAGTGCTACTTCATTAGGATAATACAGGATTGTATTGGATACCCACTTTATGACCTTGAGATTCTTAAAAGATTTCATTCTTTAAGAATATGATTCTAAGAGGATGACTTTCTTGAGAATCTACATAAGAATGAATTAAAGGGACTCATTGAATCTTAAGAGGATAATGAGGCTCCTAGAATCAGAAACTAAAAGGACAATTAAATATGAAACACTCATATCTCTTCAAATCCGTTTGAGGGTGGTAAGACCACCTAGAGGATATGGTTCCATGTTTCAGAGAAATCTGACAATGATCAAATTTCATATGATGATGCTTCTATAGATCATGACATGGAAAGATGGATGTTAGCAATAAAATCTAAAGTAGACTTCATACACAAGTGTTGTGTATGGAACCTCGAGGATCCACCTAAGGGGGTCAACCTCATTAGGTGTAAATGGATCTTCAAGAGAAAGAGAGAACATGATGAAAGGTAGAGACCTTCAAAGCATGGCTCGTAGCCAAAAGCAACACATAAAAAGAAGACATCGTTTGCTATGAGACTTGATTTCTAGTAACCATGCTTAAACCCATCAGAATATTGCTGATTGTAGCTACACAACTTGACTTTGACATCTATAAGATGGAAGTCAAGATTGTGTTGCTCAATGAATAGCTCAACGAGGATATTCATATGAAGTAGCCCCTTGGCTTCATGGTTGAAGAATGCAAGGTGTGCAAGCTAAGGAACTCCACCTATGGACTCAAATAAGCTTCTTGTAGTTCGAACATCAGATTTGATGAAATTATAAAAGTTATGATTTCGTATAGAATCTTGATGAACCATGTAAAGCTTAGTAGGAGTGTCATTTATTCATCGTGCTAAATGTAGATAAATTCTAATCATTTGGAATGATATAAGGATCATAATAAGTGTTTTATGATCTGGTTGTTTTGTACCTTGAGATAAAAAATCTCAAGGATGCCTCTTTGATGAATCGAAAATCCACCTCTTTAGTAAAGTTGAATTGTAGATAGGAGGTAGAAAACGATCTATCAGAAACCACAACTCTTGAATATTGTGGAATATTTTTACTTGGTAAGAATACCAATGTCAAATTCAGGGAACGATTATTTTTAGTTGCATCGTTATAAATTAATTTAAGTAATTAACTAATTACTATATTAATCTCTATGTTAGAAAATAAAGCGAAAAATAAAAAAAGATGGAATGCAAAGTAAATAGAGGAAACAATGTAGCACAAGATTTTTGATTATGTCTATTTTTAATACTCAATAAAAATGATCAATCAATCCTCAAAAGAAATCACAAACCCAAAAGAATTGAGTTCAATAAATATATTCAAATTAATTCCATGCATCAGGCAGGAAGGTCAATATATCAATGAATAGTCCTGCAAAATATGAAAACAAATCTCAAGATACTCTTGCCCCCAAATCTTCCATGTAATTTAGTCCTCAAAGAAGTAATCTTTAAACACAAAAATTATTAGGTAGATTAATTTTAATTCTCCTAATTGAAGCCTCTACAGAAGAGATTAGGATTCATCCTCTATTATGTGCAATTATTCCCCTAATGATCCCCATTCTTAGCAATGCATCAAGAGAGATATTTATCAGTCACAACTCCAATGTAGCAGGCCATAGAATTCCATTATTCATAAAAAATGATCAAATTTAATCCAAATAATATTTTTACCCTACGAAAATTAATTCTTCAGGAATAATTATCAATAGTCAGTAGAGAATTAGTCTAATAAAATCTTCTCAATCGATCCCCTATAGATTAAATCAATTTTTCTCAAGATATAATAGCACAAAATTATCAAAATCTAGCCTACATAGATCATTAGATGCCTCAAATGATATACATAATTAAAGAACCTCTGATCTGTTCACAAGTATCTAGAATTAAAGAACATAGGATAAGCTTCAAAATGACACATTATATGCTGAAAATGGAGTTCAGACGAGGAAGTTATGCTAACATGATATTCTTGAGACAACATTGTAATAAAAAATTTTTTTTGTCTCAAAAGGATCCTTGGATGGACTTATCTGCAAACAGTAAAACTCATCATGGTATCCTTGTAAATTCTCGACAATGGCTCGTGTGCCGCACATGCACTGGGTGACGGGGATGTTTGAGCAATTTTCCGGAATGGAGGAGGTAGGGACACAGTTTGCCCATGACCGCACGTGCTATGCGCATGCTAATTGAGGCTTGGGCACAGATCTGGGGATCGGGCACGGGGTTGAGGGTCGACACCCCCAAGGCACCACATCGCGGTGCTAGTTGAGGCTTGACTCACCTGAGCCAAGAGTCTTGTACAGAGGCGAGGGCACACTGTCAGAGGGAGCAGTTGAGCAGCTGAGGAGATCAATGGAGTGTTGTGTGCGGTGAGCAACAAAGGAGGTCGATGAGGACAGTTGGTGCGTCAGCTGCGGAGTGGAGGCTCGTGCGGAGATGCTCTAGGAGCTTAAGGGTTTCGATCTTTAGTTCCTGTAAGGGGTTAGCTCTAACAATCAAGGGGAATGGGGCTCCTACAGTTGAAGTGGAAGAGTAGGAGTAGAACTCTGGTTGCGGATTCGATAGGAGGTGGAGAGATATGGAAGAGATAGATGAGAAATGGAGAGGGAGGAAGACAAGGAGATCGATCGAAGGTAGATGAAAATGGGCGTTACATGAGGATGATGGTTTGATTGTAGCAGAAAGAAACAAACAAGAGGAAGAAGAAGCATATATACATGAAGGTGGAAGGAGTCGCACAGGTCGCCTATGGAGTGAAGATGGAAATGTGGAGTCGAGGGCGACTATTTGTTGGTGGAGGGTTGCTCGGTTGTATTGGGATTCACTTGAAAGAGGAGCTGGTCTTCCTCTGAAGTCATTTTTTGAAAGACCTGATAAAGAAGACGTTCTAAGCCGAGCTACCTTGAAGAAGATGGATACTCATCGAGAAGTGGCCGAGGATCACTTCAACCCTCAGTCTCATCATTTTTCATCTTACTATCTACTGTCACCAGAGGTCGAGATCATGCTGGAGAGGAAGGGTCAAGTTGGTGGATGTCAAGGTTGGCTTCGGCAAGGGGGGTTTTATGGGCGAAGGTTGTGGTCGTGGAGAGGAGTGCGGGGTGGTGGACGAGCAGCTGTTACATGTAGAAGAGGGAGGTGGAGCTTCAAAGATTACATGCGAAATGAAAGAGATGAAGTGTCACCGACAGGCGAAGGGCAAGAGTGGCGGTACGTGTAGAGCACTTGCGAGGGGAGGAAGGAAGAGAAGAGAGAGAAGTGCTACATGATGTGTTGAGAAGCAGCCATGTGGTGATAAAAAATAAGCAAAAAAATAATAATAAATAATAATAAAATAAAAAAAAATAAAAAATAAAAAAGGAATGTGACACCTGGCAGCTTTAGGAGCGTCTACGTGTCATTCCTGTAAAATTCAAAAAATAAATAAAAAAAGTTGGAAAAGAAATTGAAAATGAGGTCAAATGAAAAATTTCTTCATAAAAGTTGTTCGTATTGACGAGATCTTCAACTTTTGTGAAGGATCAAAACCAAAAGAGATAATATGTATAAAAAGTATTTTTGGTGTACTTTATTGATATTAAAACATCACATTTCTGTATTTTATGATTTTTTTGTATTTAAATTTGATTTTAATTAGTGACTTAATTTATATAAATTATTAATCTAAATTTTATGGATTTCTAAAGGTTAGAAAACTTTAAATAAAATCGACAAAGATAAAATATTTATAAAATATACAATATCAGATTTTTTGTTTTAATTCTGTTTTTTCGATTTTTTATGAGTTTTTATTCTTTATGCTAAGTTAGTTAATTAATAAAAGAATATAGTAGAGAAAGAATTAGGCCAAAATAATTTTTTTGTACATAAAATAATAATATCAAATAAGGTCAAAAACACATGTTATTAAATTACAGATTTTAACCTTTAATTCATCACAATTAGTCAACGTTAATTAACACATTTCAGAAGATTTAATTAGTGATTTATTAAGGTGATTATGATAAAATATCCATATAAAGTAGATGAATCATGGATTCATCACACCCTTATACTTAAATCTTTGCTTGTCCCTAAATATTTTTTAGTGAGTTCGAAGGGTAAATCCCTAACTGTACATGTGCAAATTCAAGACTTGCTCATTAAGAATCCTTGGTTTCAGTGGTCCTAACATTCTAAGTTGAATAAAGCTCTAGTTAAAAGTAATCTGACTTCTCAAATTATCAAACTCTCTATTTATACATATAGCGTACATATATGAAGATAAGTGTGCACATAATTTTATGAGAGTTCGAAATGTCACACAAAGTCTTGATCCAAGAGACTCTCCTCAAGAACCAATTCTCAACAATAAAGAAGAAATCTATTCTTAGATTCAATCCATCGTCTCCATAGTTTGTCGTACTTGAAAGTTATCATGGAAGGCTAGTTGATGAAGGGCATAGGTTTGTGTAAATTCTTTTCTCCCTCACACTGGAACAAGGGTCCTCTTGAGTGCCTTATTACTCAACACATAAATTTTTGGTGTTAATCAATGTATCTATCAAGAGTTTTTGAGTCGCATGTACTTGTTTTCCTGGGAGTACACCTACCCTTTTTGAGGTACTAGCCCGACTCATTTGGCCTATTTAACTTTGGTCCAAGTGGACACTTCGAAATGGTTGGGAGCGCTTGCCTTTGATGTAAGCTCTTGGTATTTGACTTTATAATGAGAGAGCTTTTATTTCAATATTTCTTTTTTCTTTATTTTCTTTTTTTTTGTCTAGCTCCACTACTTTTACAAAGTTGGCATACACTGATCAACAAATTATTAAATTTCATCACACCCTGATACATAGGTCAATATCAAAACGTAGCAAAAGAACTTGTTCTCATTCTTGCTTGGGTTTTCTAACACAGGTTTTGTGAAGATTTCATCGACTTTATCCCATACTTGAGTATCATCAAATCAGGTCTAGACTCAAATCTCAAGTCTCATTCGCTCAAGTGAAACCTCATCTCATCTCAGCATTCATGCAGTTGTGTATGTGATGTGCTGGTGATATTTTTTAAGGTAGAGATAAAGAGTGTAATATAACACTCATATCTTTCAAACTTAGGGAAGTGTGCATTATTAAGTTTAAACCCTAATGACTAAGGCCAGTTAACTCGGATTTAAAGGACCTCATAAACCAGAGTTTCTTTTATTCTTCAAGTATTGAGTGCTAATGAAAGTATCAGGGATAAAATCTTAAGTTAGTTTTTTTTGTTTTTTTAAAGTGACAAAATGACTGGCTTGAATTCATATGGCAAGTTGCATCTACTTTTAGCCATTATGGGTGTATGTATGGATCGTAGAACAAATACCCTGTTACTTCGGGACAGTGCCTTATGCATCGTCCCTTAACCCCACAATCTGCTAAGGGAGACCGTAGGTCCCTCACTAAAAAGTGGCTAGTAATTTTTAAATCCAATAATCAAAATTGTCACTATTCTCTTTTTCTTTTTTTGAATTTTGTTATACCGCCTAACTTTTGATGTGAAAACAATTAAAGTAAGATCTATGGATAAAGTATATAGAATATATACACATTCCCTATACTTAACTAGTGCTATGTTCTCATGGAACAAAGTGAAATTAAGACATAGCTCGTACCATGCATAATTGATTGACAAGAATAGGGAGTCAACTTAACCCCCTATACTTAGGCTTTGAGGGCCTACAGATAGAAGAAGAGCAAAGAAATGAGGTTGTCGAGGGTGAGAAGAAAGAATAGAAGTGATGTATACATGATGAATCTCCATTTCAGTACCTTTATTCTTTCATTTGGCCTTTAAACCCTAGCTAAATGCATGTAAATATTATTTTCCATAAATAAACAGTCATTATTTATTATATAAATATTGTATAAAATACATTATTTCAAGCCTAAATAAAAGAATAAATAAAATAAAAAAAAGAATTAAAATGCTAAAGGTATTTTTTGACCCTAAACCCCGAGACCTAGGCATCCTTATGACTGGGTCAACAAGGAATAAAGTAGGGGGAGACAAGGGTCAAAGATACAATTAGAATGCTAATTTTTATTCTCCAATATTGTATTTTTTGGACCCATTTTATTCTTTATTATTTATACCTCAAATAAAGAAATTTTGTACATGAAAGTTGTTGATAAAAATATACCGAAAATACAAAATTTACTTTACATAAAAATAATACAAAATGTACATTTTATACTCAGGATGAGAAGTCAAAATCCAAACTTCCCATACCCATATCTTCTCCATATCAAATCAAATGCATCAAATCACCTTTCATTACATATAACCTTTTATTAGCTATCTAATGAAGGTGGTTTCATTTAATTTGGAGTTAAGAGATAAAACTTAGGTTTTGGACTCCTATTGCACTATATACCTGAATAAAATATTCATTTTATTTATTCTTTATATTTTTCACTACTTTATATTTTTATAATTTTATAAATATTCTTTATAATATATATACATATTCAGAATAGAGTAATATCATAAAGAAAACAATAAAAAACATACTAAAATACATAGATGAATATACTATACTTATACCTATATAATTGTTATCCTTATTTATTTAAGTATACAAAATACAACAAAAAAATATAATAAAAATATATTTATTTGTATTTAAATTAGTTATAAATATATAAATTATGTGTATAAAATAATAGGACAAAAATACAAAATAAAAATAAAATATATGAAACATAGGTCAATATCCCTATAAATACACTTGTAAAAAATAATTCGTAATAAATTAACCCAAAAAATAAATAAAAATATCAATTAAATATTATACAAAACTAAAAACATTTTTTTATTTTACACCATAAAATTAATTAATTCATTATCAATTTTACCAAAAATTTCCCCCCTTGGAATTTTATGGTTGGTCCATGTGGACCAACCATATGCTAACCCAAGTTGACTTGACTCAACTCCCCTACCTCCAACTGCCTGACGTGCCAGTCATTCCTTCATGAAAAACTTTTTGTGATCTTCCCTCAATCACGCCAATACTTTTTCAAGGTCAAAGATGCATCGATTCATGCACAAACCCTAATCAAATAAGGACCCTCACATCGTCTATAAACAATCCTCCTCACCCTCTTCTCTGCTTGATCCTTATTCGAGATCTAGAACCCATCGTCACGTGTGTGTGCTCCCGGTGATGAAGAGAGTATCCCCCAAGGTTGAGGCATTGTTAGGAGGAGAGGAGGTGATCCATAGTGGAGCTTCGGCGACACCTCTGCTCCATGGCCCCTATGTATGAGCTGCACCTTTTTCTTACGTTTTAGGTGGATTTATCCTTAGGTCTTACTTTCTTGCATTTTGCTTCGTCTTTCAATCAATAGAATAGCTTAAATCTAAAAATCAAAACTCGTTGGAGCTCCAAGCTCTGACCCTGTTCAGTCATGATCTTGACTGTGACCGACCTCCATTCTCTCCCCATTCGCTTCCCCTACACTTCTTCCATGCCCCACACACCTCCATTTCACTTGATTCCCATGGGATCAGGATTTGGGTGCTCCACCTCCATCATTCGTTGGAGCATCTTCGCCCTCCGTAATTTTTCCACCATTCCACCCGCTAACGAGTCGAGGCAGTTTGCCCTCGACCCTGTTAACTTTCAGTGTAGGGACTTAGAGCTAATGAGCTCTGCTATGGGCTAGTTGGATTGAAGTACAAGTCAGGACCCCTCCGAATGGTGGCGACTCTTTTTGAAGCCCCTTGAAGCTATAAACCACTTGGGAGAACGTGTATAGCACCTAAGCAACCTTGGAGACCACCGAAGGAGCAAGAACTAGCTGATTGAATCTCTCCTGAAGACTGTTCATCCATGTTCTTCAAGGAGAGCATTAGCCATTAGATCCGCCCTCTGCTCCAGTTCTAATCTTGGTCATTTGATCACTGCCTGCTTTGCTTGTTAGATGGAATTCCAGATCTGATCCTGACTATAGATCGTCAAAGCGTCATCGTGCAAGGAATACCTACCGCATGTTTAAGTCAACTGCCCCTGACCATCCGACTGCGCACATGGGGGTAAATTTCATATGTAAGCCCCGTCTTTTTGTATTTTATTATTTAATATTTAATCTTCCATTTACCGTTGTAAATATCTTGTAAAAATTGCATATAAACCCCTACAGTTATCAAATATTTCTTTTGGGTCCATGCCACATCACCTCACGTGCCATCCCACGTGAGGTGGCTATTTTGCATATTTTAATTTTAATTGCAATTGTACCCTACCTCAACATTTTTTGTAGTTGTTATTTAATTTTGATAAATACCATCCCTGCTCAAAGAAATATGCAAAAATATTGATAGATGCCTGCTAGAATGTATTCACGCCACATAGTTGTTTTTGCATTTTAGGCATTTTTCCTATTTTCTAAAAATAAAAAAGAGCACATTTTAGCCATTTTTGAATTAAAAAATACCAAAAAATATACAACCTTTTTAAAAATTCCAAAAAAATCACATTTTATTTATTATGATATTTCACAACTCCTCACCAAAAATCCCTAAAAAAAGAAAAAAAATACTAAAAATTAAAAATCTCTGAAATTCCTTGTAATAATATCACTAAAAAATAAAAAATATTTGTTTCTAACGCTAATTTTTTTATATTATTTATGATATATTAAAATTGATTTGGAAAATTATTTTACACTTTTTGTTATTTTTAATCCCCAATCAATATGACCTATTTATTCAATCCCTGTTTTGGATATTTTTGACTTGAAAAATATCTAAAATTAGAAAAAATACCTAAAAAAATCACAAAAATAGTAGACAAATTTATAAAATAAAAAAATTTTAAATTCTGTAATTTTAAATTATTTTTAGTTGTATTTATAATTATATTATACTATAGTGTATATATACATATATATTTTATATTATATATTAAAAAGAAAAAAATAAAAATCAGAAAAATATAAAAAAAGAAGTATATAAAATCTAAAATAAAACAAAAAATATAAAACCTAAGACCCACAAAATCTTAAGTGATTCAACTAATAGATAGTTATACAAATATACCTTTATTAATTATTCTTTATTTAATAAATATTGGCTCTCATGTTGCTTCCTATAGTTTGACCTCTACATACTTACATGCTATAGATATTTGTTTGAAGAGAATAATATATTGTGTTCCGCATTCTTTGACATTCATTGACTAAATTTATATTATAAGTACATGTTGTTTGAATGGGGATTCGTGAGCGGTTGCCTCAACAACACTTCATCTTCGCTATTCTGTTAATAAGGATTTTTTAGAACCTCGTAAACCCATTGTTCAACAAATGGCACTGTTGCCGAGGAGCAACCTAGTGTAGCCTCATTTGTGCATAACTTTATTTTATTTTATCTTCTTCTATATACTTTGTCTACTTGTTCTTACTTGTACATATTTTAGCTCTCATTTATTTGTATAGATTAATTTTATAATTTATGCCGACACCTCTCTTATTGTGTTTGATGCGAGGGCCCACTATGTAAGGATGACTTCTTAGGGAGTCGAGGCAGCCAAGCTTGGTGGAGACTGGTCTTCTTACCATGGCCAGTTGGAGAGGCAGCAAGCATAGAAAGGAGACCACTTGGTATGAACTTTAGTTTAGAATTTTATTTTATTTTGGTGAGAGAGCAATTCATTTAGTCGTTATTATTTGTAATAACAATTGAACACTACTCTACTTAACGAGGTCCATTACCCGGGTGATTGTTCACCTGGGAGCCTCGTCGTGGTTTTCTCCTGTTTTCATCGATTTGTTTTGTTTTTTCCTGATGTTTTGAGATTTCTACCTTTGTTTTTATTTGTTTGTGTGCATGGAGCCCCTAGACTTCATGATTGCTTGTATCGATAATTAGGTCCAAACCCTAAGAAAAGTTATGTGCCTATAGTTTCTCACGTTTGGATCCAGTCAAATTAATAATTGCTAGTTATTTGGACTTGAACCCACACACCTAGAGAGGCATCGTACAACGCTGGTAGGACCCATTGTGGAGGGCACTGAGATGTCTCCAAGACCGGACCTTAGGGTTTATTTCTGAATATTTAACATATGGTTCTTCACGACTAATAGAAGCTACAGTTTATGGCAATTTTTTCAATTCCACACCACCATGAGATAGGTTTAAAAAATTCTGTTTTGCATACCACATGGAGAGAGATGGGAAGCATTGTAAGTCCTCTAACTCGGTGTGCATCGGTGATGATATCTCCATCATTGAATCGACTTGCACAGCTTCTTCGCTATCTCCCTCTAATTTTGAGCACCTAGGAATTAAATATAAATCTACAAAATTGTTAGATGCTTGTATGCAAAATATCCAAAAAAAGTGAAAACCCAAAAATGTAAAACTAGGGGACTACTAAATAAACTTTGACCTTAATTAAAATCTATAATGGACTTCATTGCTTTGGGTTCATAAAGCCTTCATTGTTTTTGGGTACCTTAAGAGGGGACCAAATCCCCTCCCATGAGAGAGGTGTGACCTGCTTTGGATTAGAGCAAAAACCCAGTCTTTACTTGCCTTGTATATCGCCTGGATTTTCGAAATATTAGCACTTCTATCATACATGACAGAGTAGGGCTTTGTCATCGATGGTGTTCCCTCCTTATGTGGAACATCGACTATCTATAGTACCGAGCTTAGACCACACCCCCACGGGTGTGTTTGTCTCATCGGTTAGCATTCGAGTAGGACCTTGCACACTCATGGGTGATTCCATTACGATCAAGGTCCAAAGTAGTGGTTCACCTATCGGCTTCCTTCCTCTTATTCTTTAGCTGGGTAGGGATCCAAGAAGGTTACAAGGACCTCAAAAATTGAAGACTACATGTTACAAAGGATGAGGACAAGCGCGTGATACTTTTTCGGCGGTACTCTCACTCCTATAGGGTTAGCGTCTAAGGACTTGTTAAAAGATATGCATGAAATAACAACTCTAAAAATGAAAAGATAAAAATAGCCGATCCTTTACAGCTTCACATGTGTAGAGTTGGTGAACCCAATTTTGTATTGTCTATTATATGGATCTAGATTAAGGTTCATAAATCAAGTCCCGTGTACTTGCGCAAATTTTGCTTTGTGTGTTCTCTCTTTGACCCCCTGCTCGTTTCGAGCCTTTCTACTATTACACTGCTTTTATTACTTGTTGACCATCATATCCTTCTTCCAACATCGATCCTCCTTTGCTCCACGATGTCTATCCATGGATGGTTTAGTCGGGACTCTGTCGACACCTACATTGATTCCATGGACTCGTCATCGTCAATAATTCGAGGTGATTCCCGAGAACCTGATTTGGACCTTGCGAACCGATCTCCAGACTCCTCTTCTTCTTTCCACTCTCCTTCTATTTCTCAATAGACTGGGACCACTCTTGTCCCATATCAACTCATTGCAAATGGAGGTCGATTTCAGTCTACATCTTTTTCTCCATTCACAACTATCTGTGATTGACCCTAATCTCATATTCGTCACTACAACTAGCATTCAGTTTCACAAGTGGTCTGATTGGGATTCTCTTGCATTACAAATTGAAGCCAGTTCAAGATCCTAATCTGTAATTCATTTCTTCAGATTCAAACCTAGAGATGTCTCCTCAGGGCAAAGGGAAAGGACAATAGCCATCCCAATCACAACAGTGCCAAGAGCCCGATCAGAACCAAGTGAATGCTCAGTCGCTTGCTTCCATCCAAGCCATACAACAACAACTAACTGAGCAAGCACTAGTGCATACTGCATTCCAAAACATGCTAAATGACATAAGGAATAGACCTAGAGGAGGAGGAGGAGGATATGAAAGACCACGAGATGATCAAGAAGAAGAGGAGGCAAGGAATGAGAACCCCAAACCAATGTTGTAATAGACATACAACCCTAGACATTCTGATGACCGAGTGGATCCACATTCCTCTGGTGCATGCTCACTTTGAGCTAAAGCATCAGTTCCTCTCTCCTACCCTAATTCCACGAGAATAACAATGAGGAACTATACATTAACCTGCACCAGTTCTATCGCATCTACAGAACCACATACAATCCTAACGTCCTTAGTTAAGATGACCGCATTTCCCTTCATTCTCCAGGAGAAGGCCCTACTCTGGGTCGACCATTTGGGGAAGGTCGTAATAATATGGGAGGAACTTAAGTTTGTGTCCCTTCACAAGATTTACCCTCTTAGTTGGCTCAGTCAGATGCGAGCCCGAATTAGCAACTTCTCGGAGGATACCCACAAGTCCATTCATGAAGCCTGGGGGAGATTCACTAACCAACAGGAGAAATTCCCTCACCATGAAATACCAAGGACCAGCTTGGTCCAACATTTCTTTGGGGGCTTGAATGTTGAAAGCCAGAGATTAGTTGATGCTGCCCGTGGGGGATCCCACTTCAATAATGATGAAGATATAGTTTGGCAATTCTTAGAAGAAATGGTTGAGGGAGAGGCCACCCTCTATTCATCCAATGCATATCAAAGATAGCCCGGGGTCCTCTACATGTCGGTTCACATGGTAGGATCCCGTGAGGCAGAGAGAGATGGTATCTCCAACCTCACCATCATCGGGGGTCATCTCTCTAAAGATGATATCATCGAGAAGCGGTCACAATATATGGAGAAATTAGCTGTGATCGAGTAAAGAACTCAAAATCTGTACAAATTTAATCAGATCACCAAGCAACTAGAGTTGCTGGTGAGTACCATCACTGCCTGCCAGGTTTCTACCCCAGCTTTTGAGACTTCAACCGAGAAGAAGGATGAGCCAACCTTACTACAAAAATCCCAACCGAGTCAGCTGCAACAAAGAACTCAACATGTGTAATATGTGAAGACTCCTAACCATGCACTACAACAGCAACGGTTGATGGTTTACCAGCCAGAGCCCTTATATTCCTATTATCCATTCTCTCCTCCACCACCTCTCATTCAAGAGGTGAATGGAGTCTGGTCAAACGACATGTATCTAGCCCGTCCAGGTGGACCTCAACAAGGCCAGCCCACAAATTCTCGCACATTCCCTCAACACCAAGGAGGGAGATTTGTCCAGTCTCATCAACAGCCTCAGTACCACCAGTCTACACAATATCATAACAATTGGAGACACGGTCAGCCGTACTACCTCCCGCACCAGCCATACCATCCGTATGCAGCTGCACCTCAGCAACAATATGCTCCTCCTCCCTACCGGCATCCGTATTATCTTCCTCCACATTAGTAATAGTATCAACAACACTCTTCTCAACCTCTACACCATCAGTTGTAGCGTGGCCAGCACATTGAACCTCCCGAGGCAGTTCATGTGAACCCAAGCCTTGACTGTCTGGTCCAGTTAGTAAAGGGCCTAGTAGAGTTGATGCAAAAGCTGGACGACCATACGACCACAAAAACTCCAATTCTGGCCTAGGCCGAAGCCATCCCTATAATTTTAAGCGTAAAGAGCATGTAGAATGTTAAGTCATCTCTATGCATGTAGAGTCAGATGCTAGTGATTTTGTTTTGTCTGATTCTATCACTCTCAGGGGCGATAGGACCTTGCCCCTGTCTGCTGGTTTCAGGAGGAAGAATAAAGCTTCATCAGATGAATCGTCGTCTTCTGCATCAACCATGACAACTGTAAGTTTGGGTGAGGAAGAAGAAGACGACGGAACCATGCCAGCTACCAGCCACCACCAACTCCATCAAAAAGGGAAAAAATCAAAAAAAATAAAAATACCAAAAAGATGATCGCAAGCGAAGAAAAGACATGCCATCCATGGAGGAGCCAGCCCCAATAATCGATCCAACGCCAGCTGAAAGAACGGAAACCACAACTTTTGCATGTCCACACCCTGCTCGAGATTGTACAACTTTTTGTAGTTCGATTGTACATGATATTGTGGACATGGATTCTGATGTAAATAAGAACACTTATTTTTAGTTCTGTAAATATTTCTTTTCCTGATGCAATCGAAAAATACAAAAAAATGAAAAATGAAAGAGGAGATTTCCACTAAGGTACCGATATCCTGGTGCATGTATTTTGACTACCGCCGCTTTAATACTACAATGAAGAAGGACTACTTCCCATTGTCATTCAATTATCATGTTCTGGAAAAATTGGTAGGCAACAAGTTCTTCTACTTTTTGGATGGGTATTCCAGGTACAAGCAAGTGACAATCGCCCTAGAGAACCAGGAGAAGATGGCCTTCACTTTCCAGTTCGGCACCTATGCTTTTAGGAGAATGCCCTTTGGTTTGTGTAATGCACCTGCCACATTCCAATGGTGCATGCTTGCAGTCTTCGCCGATATTGTTGGAAGTTTTCTCAAGGTGTTTATGGATGACTTCTCTGTCTATGGTGATAGATTTCATTCTTGTCTTCAACACCTAGATAGAGTACTTCAGAAATGCTAAGAAGTCAATCTTGTATTATCTTGGGAAAAGATCCACTTCATGGTCACTGAAGGGATTGTGCTGGGCCACATCATTTTCAAGCGTGGCATGGAAATTGACCCAAAAAAGGTAGATGTGATTTCCAATCTTGAGCCACCTCAAACCGCTCGAAATATGAGGTCATTCCTGGGGCATGTTGGGTTTTACAGGAGATTCATCAGAGGTTTCAGTCGCATCGCCCAACCTCTAACTAAGCTATTGTCCAAGGAGACCGAGTTTCATGCTGATCAACAAGTTCTCCTTTCATTCAATCAATTAAAGGAGCTAATCATACAAGGTATAGTCCTACAGCCGTATGATTGGTCTCTACCTTTTGAGATCATGATGGATGCATTATATGCTGTTGGGGCTGTGTTAGTACAAAGAAAAGATAAAGCACCATATGCCATTCACTATGCCATCAAGACCTTAGATGAAGCACATCACAATTATACTATCATAGAGAAAGAGTTGCTGGCCATGGTTTTTGCCGTTGAGATGTTCCTATCTATATTGACTACTCTATTATCCGGTACTTACAACAGATGAAGGATGCCAAGCCCAGATTGATCAGTTGGATCCTTCTCCGCCAAGATTCAATTTGGAAATCCAAAATAAGTCTGGAGTTCAAAATGTGGTAGTAGATCACCTCTCCAGAATAGAGCATCAAGACCTCTACTGAGCGATGCACCGATAACGGACACCTTTCTTGACAAGTCAATTCTGACCGTGGATTCTCTCCCTTGGTATGTCGATATTATGAACTACCTCGTCTCTAGCATAGTCCCACAAGATTGGACGAAAATCAAGGACAAGTTCTTGTCCACTATCCATTTCTACTAATGGAAAACTCACTCTAATTCAAGGAAGGAGCATATTGTATTTGGCATCAGTGTATCCCTCAGGAGGAGCATCAACGTGTCCTCAATCATTGTTATTCGCTTGAATCTGGTGGACACCACTATGGAGATAGAACGACAATGAAAGTACTGCAGTGTGACCTCTGGTGGCCTACACTATTTAAGGATGCCGCAACTTATGTGAAGTGGTGCACTGACTGTCAAAGAATGGGAAGAACCCTCACAGCAAAAGACTTGATGCCCCCAAAATTACTTCAGATTTTAGATGTATTCAATGCTGGGGGCATCGATTTCATGGGACCCTTTCCCAATAGTCACTCGTTTGTGCACATCTTCTTGTCGTTGATTATGTGAGTCGCTGGGTTGAAGATATTCTTGCTCGAGCTGCACATAGCCGTACATGTTGTCGGTTTCTAAGAGAGAACATCATTTCACAGTTCGGGATTCCAAAGATCCTCATATCAGACGAGGTAGTCACTTCATAAACAAAGAGGTCAGAAAATTTATGAAGGAGTACGACATCAAGCACCGTGTCGCTTCTCCTTATCATCCTCAAACCAATGGCATGGAAGAGTTATCAAATAGAGAAATCAAGATAATCTTGCCGAAGCTTGTGAGGCCGGACAGAAAGAATTAGTCCCAACTCTTGGACTCCATCCTTTGGGAATACATGACCACCTACAAGACTCCCTTGAGCATGTCACCATACCATATTGTATACGGAAAACCATGCCATCTGCCGATCGAACAATTTACAAATAACTATGAGCAGTAAATATTTGCAACCTAGCCTTGTAGAAAGGTGGTCAGCAAAGAAAAGTGGATCTGAACAGGCTCCTGGAATTCCAAGACTATGCTTATGATAACACCTTTATGTACAAGGAGACGGTTAAAAGCTGGCACGACCGCCACATCAGAAGAAAACCTTCGAGACTGAACAGAAAGTGTGGTTATTCGACATAAAGTTTAAGATATTCCCAAGAGAATTTAAAAGTAAATGGATAGGGACATTCAGAGTGAAAGAAGTGCATGACAATGTAAGCATCTTGATATCATATTTGTCGCCTGACATACAACCATTTGTCGTCAATGGTAAGTTATGGAAGCTGTACCTTGAGCATGACACTTTCTTGGCCGTTGTTGACTCAGTTCGAGTGATAATTGATGAAGAAGCCTCCACAACCTCACCAACATCCAAAGCTTCAGATAATGCTCCTATAAAACTCTTTCTTTAGTTTTCTTCTTTTCTTCTGTTATCTTCTTCTATTTATTTTCTTTCTGTCCCTTCTTTGTTTCATTCCTCTAAGTCATCACCGTTGTACTTACGATATGCTTCATCCAAAGTATAAGGAGGATGAGTGAATTCCATCATCCATTCCTTAATCCCTCACCTTCCTCCTCTCTTGTTAATATTCCTGTCTATACCTAGGTATATTTTTCCCTAAGTATTAGGGGAGACAGGAAGAGTTGTTGATCTATTCTTTCCCACTCTCTACCCTCCCTACATGCAGATACAACTTGTTATACCTAGGATTATTTCATCCTAAGTATAGGGGGATGATTGACTTCTCATTTATTAATCCTCCCCTCTTTAGTCGTTGTAGTATAGACTTTTCTATACTCAATATGAGTTATGTCTTTTTTTTCTCCCCGATCTATGAGGACACAGCTCGAGCTAAGTATAGGGGGGTCATATATACTCTGTATAAGCCATAACTCGTACTCTCGTATTTTCAATAAGTATGATTAAAATTCAATCAATTAAGTGTAAAGAACATACTTTAATAATATAAAGTAAAATTCTTTGCATATACCGATTAATAAATCAAGTAAAAATGTTTTGCAAAATGTGAAAAATGGCTTGAAAATCTCTTTGAAAAATCTTTTGAAAATTATTTGGAAAATGTTTTGTAAAATATTTTCAACCCTTGTAAAAATGTTTTGTTTGTAAAAATTCCTTTTCTTTGTGTGAAATAAAATGGTTTGAAAATCTATTTGCAAATATTGGGAAAATGATTGCAAAAATTATTTGAAAAATCTATACATATTTTTTGAAAAATCCTTGCAAAATGAATTTCTCATTTTGTAAAATGTTTGTAAAAAATATTTCTCAAATATTTTGCAAAAAAGTTTTCAAAAATGTTTGTAAAAATCTTTTCAAAATAATTTTAAGAATATGTACATAATTCAAGCAAATAAGGATTGTTTACAAATCTTGTATATACAAACCAGTAAATTCCTAAATCCTATTCTCGTAAACAATAAAACACACTCCCATGTAAATATATGCACATATCCTCTCTGTTTAAAAAATTATTTTGTTTTGAAAAATACCTAAAAATGTGTAAAATTAAAAATATGAAAACATTTGCAAAAAATTCAAAAATTGCATAAAAATTTGCAAAACCTTTTAAAATACCCATAGAAAGGTCAAAACAGAAGATTGAATTCTAAAATATTTTCCTTGCATTGTATATAACATTTGCATTTTTTCGAGTGAGTTTGATAATCGAACTAGTTTAAGTAAAATCTAAAGATTGGAGCTTGGTTGGACCTTAAATCTACTTCATCACAGGAACCTTATAGGAACTGGAATTGAGATACTTCAGGTCTACTAGGCTTAATTATTTGAGATCATGAGACTTAGTTCAGTGTCATCTTAACGACCTAAGTAGAGTATTTTGGAGCATACACGTGACTCTTGTTGATAATGACCTATCTTGCACACCAGCACCTTTCACTTTGCTTACCTCAGTTGAAGTGGTAGAGGTCTAGATTTGCTAGCATGAGACAAGTTAATGGAAACATCAGAAGTCACACATTTGTGGCCATTGTACCCCATCCTAATCCAATAACGACGAAGTCTGAAGGCAGAAGTTGTGGGTTGCAATAACGCTTCAAAAGAGGGATAGTCTACTGGCTCAAGAGGAAAAAGTCCATATGTAAATGTTCTTGTATATAGTTTAAAAAAATTCAAAAACTCCAAAAAGTGGACAAGCCTGATTGAAAATAAAATTTCTGCTGGATTATATATAGATATATACATATATCTGTATAGTCAATATGCAAGCTTTAGCTTCAAAGCCATATGTATGTGAGCCTAGAGTCAAATGACTTGGCTACACTAGTCAAGCATCCTAGGATAGGTAGCTACACTGGCTATTGTCCATTCTCCTCTCCGCCTCCTCTTCTTTAGTTGTTGTACTTCAACTTAGAAGGGAATACCTCGCTTATCTAGGAAAGAGTTGTTGGATTGGGGAATTAGGGTTACCATGTTGGAGAAGACCGACTTTTACCGCTTCAGCCAAGAAGCGCTACTTATCACACACGCTGTCCAAGAAAGATTCATATTCATAAGGGTTTACATATGAATTGACTTATTCT
The DNA here is from genome assembly GCA_037367405.1 of Ottelia alismoides. Taxonomy (NCBI): domain Eukaryota; kingdom Viridiplantae; phylum Streptophyta; class Magnoliopsida; order Alismatales; family Hydrocharitaceae; genus Ottelia; species Ottelia alismoides. The sequence goes on along the minus strand of JAZKJV010006971.1, from coordinate 153,321 downwards.
GACTTGTCTATTGAGACTTGAGTAGAATTTTGTGATTCTCTAAGGCTATTGTGTTCCAAATCTGTTTCCTAATAAAGTTCCGAACGCACCTTAAATCCAAGGTCCAATTTAAGCTCCAAACTTTGATTTTATGAAGACAAGTCTAAGAATTAAAATCAATCCAAGTTCTTTTTTTTCTTTTCTTTATTTTCTGTTTATGCACTTATTACATAAGTGTTTGCTAGGGACTAATAAAGGCAAGTATTGGGGAGAGATGAATCTCCATTTCATCACTTTTATTCTTTCGTTTTGGCCTTTAAACCCTAGCTAAATGCATGTAAATATCATTATTTTGCATAAAATAACAGTCATTATTTATTGTATAAAAATTATATAAAATACATTATTTAAATCCAAAATAAAAGGATAAAGAACAAAAAAGAAATAAATGTCAAAGGTATTTTATGATCCTGAACTCTGAAACCTAGGCATCTAGATGATTAGGTCGACAAGGAATAAAGTAGGGGAGATAAGGGTCAAAGATACAACTAAAACCCTAATTTTTATTCTCTAATATTGCATTTTTGGGACCCAATTTTATCTATATTATTTATACCTCAAATGAATAAACTTTGTACACGAAAGTTGTAGATAAAAATATATAGAAAAATATAAAATTTACTTTACACAAAAATAATTCAAATTGTACATTTTATACTCAGAATAAAAATCAAAACCCAAACTTCTCAGATCATATCTTCTCCATATGAATCAAAATGCACTAAAATCACCCTTTAACATATAACTTTTTATTAACTATCTAATGAAGGTTGTTTCATTTAATTTGGAGTTAAGAGGCAACAGTTAGGTTTTGGACCCCTATTGTATTTATATATATGATAAATTATTGATTTTATTTAGTCTTTCATTTTTCACTACTTTATATTTTTATAATTTAATAAATATTCTTTATAAACTATATACATATTCATAATACAGTAAAACCATAATGAAAACAATAAAATAAAATACTAAAATACATAGACGAATATACTTTACTTATACCTATATAATTGTTATCCTTATTTATTTACGTTAACAAATTACTTCAGAAAAATAATAAAAATATATTTATGTGTATTTAAATAAGTTATTAATATGTAAAGGGATATTTACATCCATAACCCTGAGTAAATTCGTAATTACCCCAGAAACCCTCTATAATCACGAATTACACCCAAGACCTTGAATAAATGTTCTATTTTACACCTATAAACTTCCGTTAGTTTAGTTCATTAACTCAACCACATGAGTGAGTTAATCTAACCAATCCATGATCTAACAACTAGGATTAACCAAAATTAAAAAAAAACAGAAAATTCTTATAGGTTGAGGCATGCTTGTAGGGAGGGACTTGTAGGCTGTAGAGGCGATGGGGATTCTTATTGGCGGATGCGGTGACGGTGTAGTTTCTTGCCGGTGGGGATTCTTGCTAATGCTGGAGGTTGGCGGCAAGGGTCCGGGGTTCATTGCAGGTCGGTAGGGGAGGGGGCTTCGGGGGTGGTGGAGGCTGGCAGGGAGGAGGGGGCTTCGGGGGTTGGGTTCTTGCTGGTTTGCGGCTTCCTTATGGCAGTAGGTTGGAGGTGGTGGGGGTGGCTTCATGGGGGCTTCCTACTGAAGGATGGCATGGATTTGTGTGGAGGGTGGGGGGGTTTCGTGCCGGAGACTGCTTGGGGGGAGGGGGGGTAGAGTCTGGAGACTGCCTCATGGTGGTGGAGGCTGGGGGGCTTCGTGCTGACGGTGATGAAATTCTTGGAGAATTGTGATTTCCCAGAATCATGAGCCTCAGGGGTTGACCTTCCTTATTAGAACAAAATAACAAGATATAGAAAAGAAATCTATAGATTCTCTGATTTTTAACAAGCAATTTATTCATCAATTACAAAACAATGTATTTTCTCCTCCTTATACATATGAATCAATGAAACAATACAAATCTGCCTTCCATTTAGATATCTAATGTATCCATCTCCTCACTTTGGGCAAATTTCTGAAATAAACATAATTTCCAACAAAAATATCGTAGGGTTGTGGAGGATGGGATGCTTCGTGCTGGAGTCTGTCTGTGGCAAGGGTAGGGGGCTTCATGGTCATGATGGAGATTGATGGGTAGGGGAGGGGCTTCATCGTGGAGGCGGTGGGGTGGAGGCTGGTAGGAGGTTGAGGGAAGGGGCTTCGTGATGGAGGCGGTGGGGGGCTTCGTGGTGGTGGATGTTGGCGGTGAGGGTCGACGATGGTGGAGGCTGGAGGAGGAGAGGGGTGGGGAGATGGTCGGTGGGCTTCGGGGTGGAGGCTGGCGAAGGGGAGGGGGAGATGGGTCGACGGAGGTTGAAGGAGAGGTCAACGGGGGGGTGGGGGGGCTTGTGGAGGAAAGGAGTGGTTATTTATAAATAATGAGAACAAGAGGATAAAAAGTAAATTATTTAATAGATACCGCTAGAGTTAATGGAAAATTGGATGGAAGTTAACACGAGGTTAAGAATTTAAGAGTTAAGCACTATTCAAGGTCTTTGGTGCAATTCGTGATTATAGAGGGGTTTTGGGGTAATTATGAAATTACTCAGTGTTATGTGTGTAAATATTTCATATATAAATTATGTGTATATATTAATAGAATCAAAAAATACAAAATAAAAATAAAATATACAAAACGTAGGTCAATATACCTATAAATGCACTTGTAAAAAGTAACTTTTAATAAATTAACCCATAAAAATAAAAAATAGTAATTAAACTACATAAAATTACAAATATATTTTTTTATTTTACACCTTCAAATTAATTAATTCATTATAGATTTATTATTTATTTTACCAATATTTTCTCAGAATTTTTTGATTGGGCCACATGGACCAACCAGAAGCTAACCCTAGTTGACTTGAGTAAAGTCCCCTTCCTTCAGTTGCATGGCATGTCAGACGTCATTCAACCCATCTTCTCCTGATTTCCCCATTCGATTCTTTGATTTTCTCTTCTCAATTCCTTCACAGAAAACATAATGTGATCATCCCTTAATCACGCCAACACTTTTTCAAGGTCAAAGATGCATCGATTCGTGCACAAACCATAATCGAATATAGACCCTCACTTCTATCTATAAATAATCCTCCTCTCCTCCCTTCTTTATTTGATCCTTCTTCGAGTCCTAGAACCCCTCACCGCATGTGTGTGCACTCCCGGTGACAGAGAGAGTGTCTCCCAAGGTCGAGGCGGTATTAGAAGGAGAGGAGGTAGTCCATGGTGGAGCTCCGGTGAAACCTCTACTCCTTGGCCTCCAGGTACGAGCTGTGCCTTTTTCTTACATTTTTAGGTAGATTTATCCTTAAGTTTTACTTTCCTGCATTTGGTTTCATCTTTTTATCAATAGAATAGCTTAAATCTAAAAATCAAAACTTGCTGGAGCTTCAAGCTCGTGATCTCAACTGTGACCGATCCCCATTCTTGCCCCATTCGCTTCCACTATGCTTCTTCTATGCCCCACATACCTTTAATCTACCTTATCCCCACATGATCAGGATTTGGGTTCTCCACCTCCATTATTTGTCGGATCACCTCTTCCCTCCATTATTTCACCACCATTCCTTCCGTTAACGGGTCGAGGCAGTTTGCCGTCGACCCTATTATCTTTTTGTGCATGCACTTAGAGCTAACGAGCCCAGGTGTGGGCTAATTGCATTAAAGTACAGGTCCTTGGATCTTCGACCTTTACCAACCATCCATGAACACTCCGACGGGTCTCGACCTTTTCTGAATCCCTTAGAAGTTGTGGACCACTTGGGAGAACATGTATAACACCTGAGTAGCCTTGGAAACCGCCAGAAGAGCGAGAACTAGCTGATCAAAGCCTGCCTGAGGATTGTTCTTCCATGTTCTTTAGGGAGAGCAGTAGCCATTGGATATTCCCTCTGCTCTAGTTCTGATCGTAGTCGTTCTATCACCGCCTGCTTCACCCGTTCGATGGAATTCCATATCTAATACTGACCATAGATCGATGAAGCGTCATTGCGCAAGGAGTTCTACCAAGTGTTTAATTCAACAACCCACAACCGTCCAATCTACGCACGTGTGAGTAAATTTCATATGTAACACCTATCTTTTTATATTTTACTATTTAATATTTTCTTCCATTTGTTGTTGTAAAAATCTTGTAAAATTTTCATATGAACCCCTGGAGTTATTGAACATTACTTTTGGGTTTGTGCCAGGTCATCTTATTTGTCATCCCACGTGAGGTGGTGATTTTGCATATAACCCCCTGCAGGTTTTTATATTTACGTTTAGTCCTTAAACTCTTAATACTAGTTCTAATATTTTTGGTATTTTACAGTTCACCAAATTTTTTCTTTAATTTTAATTGTAATTATACCCCTACTAGTTCAATAATTTTTATAGTTATTATTAAATTTCGATAAATATCATCCATACTAAGAAAAAAATAAAAAAATAGGGATAGATGCCTGCTATTGTGTACTTTCACGCCACATAGTTAATTTTCCATTTTAGGCATTTCTCCTATTTTCTAAAAATAAAAAAGCTCATTTTCCCTTGTTTGAATAAAAATGCCAAAAAATATAAAATCTTTTTTTGAAAAATTCCCAAAAATTATATTTTGTTCATTGTGTTATTTTACAACTCGAGATAAAAAATCCTTAAAAATAGGAAAAAAAACACTAAAAATTTAAAAGCTCCAAAATCCTTTATAAAAACATAAAAAATTCACAAAAATTTCAAAAATATTTTTTTATGTCTTCAAATTTTATTTATATTATTTATGATATATTAAAATTGATTTGGAAAAATTCTGACACTTTTTGCTATTTTTAATCCCTAAATCAATTCGGACTATTTATTCAATCCATGTTTTGGCATATGTTTAAATTTTAAAATATCTAAAAAATTAACAAAAATAACTAAAAATTCACAAAATAGTAGAAAAGTTTATAAAACATAAAGATATTTAATTTTGTAATTTTTGGTTATTTTTAGATGTATTATAATTATATTGCCCTATAGCATATATATACACACATATATATATCTATTATATTATATATTAATAAGAAAAAAGGAAATTAAAAATAAAAAAATTAACAAAAGAAGTATATGAAATTAGAAACAAAACAAAAAAAACTATAAGACCTAAAACCCACAAAAATCTTTAGTGATTCAATTAACAAAGAGTTGTACAAATATACCTTTATTATTTATTTATTTATAATTAATAAATATCTGCTATCATGTTGCTCTATGTAGTTAGACCTCTACATACTTACATGTTATACATCTTTATTTGTAGAGTATAGTAAATTGTGCTCCACATTTTTTCATCATTCATTGATTAATTTTGTATTATGGGTACATGTTGCTTGAACAGGGATTCGTGAGCAGTCGCCTCAACTACACTTCATCTTCGCTATTCTCTTAGTGAGGCATTTTTAGACCCACGCAAACCCCTTGTTGAACAATACACAATGATATCGGCCCCCTATACTTAGGCTAAAGTTAGCCTAAGTATGATTGTGTGATTACAAGTGGGGGACCAAGTAGATTTGAGATGGATGTACACACGATATCCTGAATCTTCTAGCTGTACCAAAGAGGATGGCTTCTTGTATCATGGTTTCACATGGGTCGAGGGAGTCTTTAATCCGAATTCGTGCTCTGTGTGAATAATATCTGCTCAACCTAGACCAACTACTCATATGATTCAGTGAAGTCCTTAATCAGTTGTCCATTGACGAGGGAAGTGTTTGTGATGTCAGTTGTCTTAGAAATTCTAACACTGCTATTATTTTGTACTTCCCTAATGATGAATGGTCCCATCCATATTGACTTTAGCTTCCCTTGGAAGATCTTAAACCTTGCACTAAATAGCCACACTTTCTGACCTAGGGCAAAGTTCTTGGTTCCGATGTGTTTATCATGCCATTCATTCACTTTGTCCTTGTAGATCGTGTTAATTTCATAGGCATGGTTCTGATCTTTGCAAGCTCATTTAGATCCATATCACTGTTCTTCTTTCTTTGGGGATAATTCTGGTTGATCTTCTTGATTTCCCATTCTAATTTGTGCGCTAACTCTACGGACAAATTACATGGCTTGCCAAAGATCATTCTAAATGGGGAGATGCCCAATGGGGTCTTGGAAGCTGTCCTGTAAGCCCATAGAACTTTGTCCAGGAGTTGGGACCAGTTCTTCATGTCATGGCAGACTAGCTTCTGTAAAATTCCGTTGACCTCCCTATTTGACACCTCTGCCATGCCATTAGATTATGGATGGTAAGGACTAGCGATAGGTGCTCAATGTCGTGGTCCTTAGTGAACTTATTCACCTCCTTGTTGACAAAGTGGCTACCTCCATCAGATATCAGAACCTTATGGATCCCGAACCTCGAAATAGTACGATCTATTAGAAATTTTTTACGGACGATCTTGCTATCTGTAGCTCGAGTATAGACATTCCACCGTGAGAAGAATATATTCAAATCCATGGTTGTTAGGGAATGTGCCCATAAAGTCAATGCTCCATGCGTCGAATACGTCACAGACGATCATTGGTTGCATGGGCATGACATCTTTGGGACCAATGGTCCCTCCCATTCGTTGAGCGATCAGGCACGACCTCACAAAATTATAGGAATTACTAAACAAGGTTGGACAATAAAATCCACATTGTAATATCTTCTCACTAGCCCTCTTCCCGGAGTGGTGTCGCCCTACCTCCAAGGCGTGGCACAGAGTGAGGACACTTCGGTATTCCTCTTGAGGAATACATCTTCCCCATATACAATCTGACCCTTCAAAGAAAATGAACAGATCCTTGTTGTGGTAGTGTCTGGATTCTGACTTTAGTCTATCGATTCTATTCTTGGGCCAATCTTGGGGAATTTTAATAAAGACAAGATAGTTAACCACGCCGACATACCATGGGAGAGAGTCAATAACAGAAATTAACTTGTTTGGGAAGGATTCATAGATCAATTCTGACTCAGTGGTTTTACTTTTCTCGATCCAGGACAGATGGTCAACCACCACATTCTTCATCCCCAGCTCGTCTTCAATCTCCAAATCAAATTCCTAGAGGTGGAGAATCCATATGAGGAGATGCACTTTTGCATTCTTCTTTGACATTAAATAACAGATGGCTGAGTGATCTGTAAAAATTGTCAGCTTTTATCCAAGAAGTAAGATCTGAATTTTTCCAAAGCAAAGAATACGACAAGCATCTCTTTTTCTGTCACAGTATAAGTTTTTTTCATAGTTGGATCCAAAATTTTGCTTGCGTAGTGAATATCATATGGGACTCCATATCTCCTTTATCCTAGCACATTCTCTACTGCAATCAGAGGCATCGGTCATGATCTTAAAGGGAAGAGACTAGTTTGGGGCTTATAGAATGGGAATTTCTATGATCTTTCTTTTCAGTAGCTCGAAGGACTCAAGACACTTATGATCTACAATGAACTATGTGTCTTTCCCAAAGAGCTCAGTCAAGGGTTGGGCAATTTTTGAAAAGTCTTTGATAAATCTCTGATAAAATCTGACATACCCTAGAAAAGACCACACTTGCTTCACGTTGGTGGTGGCTAGAGGTTCTTGATCACATCCACCTTGGCTGGGTAAACCTCCAATCCCTTCATGGAGATGATGTGCCCCAACACGATGTCCTCCTTTCCCATGAAATGATTTTCTCCCAGGAGAGCACCAGATTAACTTCCCTATATTTCTCGAGGATTCAGTCTACATGCATGAGACAATCATCTAATGAATCACCGTGTATTGAGAAGTCATCCATAAACACATCCAAGAAATCTCCGACCATCTCCGTAAATACCACAATCATGCACTGTTGAAAAGTGCTAGGGGCATTACACAATCTAAAAGGCATACGCTTGAATGCGTAAGTACCAAAAGGATAAGTAAATCTTTTCTTGATCCTTGGGGGAGATGGCTACTTAATTGTAGCCTGAATACCTGTCCAAAAAGCAGAAATATTATCTTCCCACCCGTCTCTTGAGAATTTGATCAATAAATGGCAATGGCAAGTGATCCTTCTTTATTGTGGCATTCAAGCGTCTGTAATCCAAACATATGTGCCATGACATGGATACTCATGTCGTGATCTCCTCTCTCTAGTCATTGGTGATGATCTGGAGTCCAGACTTCTTCGGGACTACATGTAAGGGTGCCTCCCACTTGGAGTCAGATATGGGAGAAATGAATCCCACTCCACAACATTTCTCTATCTCTGTTTTCACCACTTCCTGTAAATGTGTATTTAGTCTTCGCTGGAATTCACAGGAGGGCTTGGAATTTTCCTTAAGGTATATATGGTGTGAATAGAGAGAAGGGTTAATACCTTAGAGATATTACAATATCCATCCTATTGCCTTACGTTTCTCTCTAATACTTATAGTAGGAGGGTTTCATGCTCTTCGGTCAGATGTGAGCTATTAATGATGAGAAACTTTGTCAATGATTTGAGCTCTGGTATATGTATATCATCCAAGAAATCTGGCTCTACCAATGTTGAATCTGGTTGTGTTGTTGATGTGGTTGGATCTTTTATAGTATCATCTGCGACCAACTGTACAACTTTAGGGGTCGGATCGCCAAAGATGTGTCTTATTTGGCAAAAGCCATGTTCGACCCATCTTCCTCACCCAAAGATTCTCCTAAGATAAATGGAACTGACAGGTCAAAGAAGACCTCCGAGTCTCCAGGAGTGTAGGGGGATGCATTAGGAATGTCATTTTAAATGACCCGGCATACTGTTGTGTCGAAATATCTTCTCCTAGTGAGAGTGATTCTTCAATTGTGGTCGGGTTCTATCTCTAAGGCCTAACTGCGTTACTGTACTACATTCTACCTCAGACCCAGAAGAAGCAAACTTTGTTCTGGATTCTGAATCAGGCCTTTGCAATCTTGTCTGCTGCATTTCTAGATTAACATTGCTGAATTGGATTTTCCTAGAAGTGTAGTCAAATAAGGCTCCTGTTGTCCTTAAGAAGGGCTGCAGTAAGATCGTCTAGGAATCCTTCCAATTTCTAGGGGCATCCATGTTTAGCATTGTGAAGTGTATTAGATAGTTTTGTCCCTCGATGTTGATTACAATGTTCCTAATCTCACTCTTGGGTCTCTTAGTTGATGTATCAGCAAATATGGCTCTTGATTTACTAAGAGGGCCTAGATTCAGATGGTCAAAGATTGTAGTGGGCATGCGATTAATGGAGGAACCATTGTCTAATAAAGTTCTTGCAAACTTGATATCGTTGATCTGACTTGTTACAAAGTGTGCACCCATGTCCCTCTTCTTACTAGGGACTTCATTTTTTATTACCCGAGATGTAGTGATGGAGAGAATATGCTTCTTTATCCGGTTTGAATTCTTTTTCTACTGACCCTCGTTATGTGCATCTCACCTTAAGGTATTTTCTGAATGCCTATTCTCACTCTATCATCTCATCTAAAGATAAGGTGACCTTGATATTTTCTTTACTGATTCAGGCCATCTCTTCATCAATTTTTTGGTTTTTTGGGTTTTTATTCCTTCCACCCATTAGAGCACGGGGAAAGGGATTGAACGATCAAGTCCAGGAACTGAAACATCACTTTTTATGAAAATATAAGTCTATACATGACTCGAATGTGGACTGACAATATGACTTACTCGAATTTGGAAAAAATGATTGCTGATGTTGCGGGGGGTGCTGCTGCTGTGGTGTGTCCTCCTCAATATCTGATTCAGACTCCCTTGACTCCAGTGCGATGGGTGCTCTGATGTTAGTGCTGACTACCTCTCTACCTCTTTATTCCCAGATGTATGCTCGGATATGGATACTAGGGCTATGTCGGTGCGTTCCCTTTCTCGATGAGGCATGGATACAGTCTTTCTGCTCTGGAGAGAAAATGATTGGTGATATCATGTGAAAAGATCTCGTATTCAGGTAAAAAGCTTTCTGAGATTAGTACCTAATCTATGTGTTCAAGGTTATTGGGATTTGCTTGCACTTGAGCGGGAATTGAGGCTTGCGGTGTTGTGAGCTCGTCTATCCATTTTGAGAGTCGATTGTATCCACTCTCATATCATGTAGTTCATCCACTACTCCTTGGAGTTCAAGAGAGATTGAAGAGGAGGGCCCCAAGTTCTGCCTGGATCGGGGTTACTGGTATTGCTAATTGGGACAGAATTGGCCCTATTGGCCCTAGCGCTAATACTGCAGCTGCTGCGATGGCTGGTAACTAGGACGACGTTGTTGATATGGATGCTGCTGCTATTGGGGTTGCTTTCTGGGATAATACTATTATGGATGAGGATTCAGAGTAGAATTGGCATCCGGTCAGTTGATTGGATCAACATTATACAAGCTCCGTTGATTTCCCTAACTTGTTGAGGTTCCTCATAAACTGTTTGGGCAGAGGATTCTTGAAGTTGATGGGCAAAAGAATAATCTCCACCTTAGTTGCTCTATTACCGTATTCCCTTCCCGTGAATGTAATGAATCTTGTGTACTGAAGTAGGGGGTGATGTCAGGGTGGGTATCTTAGATACCCTATCAGAAACTTCCTCCATCTGCTTGGGCAGTTTAGATAATTTCCCCAGATCGGTAGATTTATGAAGTTCATCCAACTTCTTGTAAACCTATTTGATCACTGTTATCTTATAGATTATGATTCCTATGTCACCATTCTGATCAGTGGACAATTTTTTATAGCATTCCTTCTTCCCTTATTTTGATATGAGTGAAAGGGGGTTGGGCATGTATGTTCGGTTTGTGATTTGTGTACGACTTTTGTCGGCTAATCTTTCGAACACCTTGTAGACTGTGTCCTTATGACATCCCATCTAGCTTCCTCCTCAAGAGGCACTAACTAACACTTTCATTTCAGGGTTTAAACCACTTATTAGACTCTGGACCAACATCATCTTGCTTATGCCATACCCTAGGGCATTTTTGAATTAGGTCTCTGTAAACTTCTCCCATGTTTCATGAAATAGTTTATTTGGGAACAGAGTGAAGCTTGTGAGTTTGATCCTCATTTGATTAATTCTAATAACTAGGTAGAATTTCTTTAAAAATAAAGTCTTAAATGCAGTCCATGTTGAGACTACCTCCCCTAATTATTTTAGCCAATATGCAACCTTATATGTCTAGGCAAAAGGGGCAGCTCTCAACTTCATGTAGTTTTGAGTAACCCTAGGATGAGATAGGTTGTCACAGACTAATGCGAAGTCTCGGAGAAAAGAGTATAGATCTTCATGGTTGTTTCCTCCAAACTTTAGAAGCAGCGTGAGGAAATGCGATTTGTGCTCGAATGCATCCTCAAGAGGAACATGTCTCGGCAAGTTGTAGTCCTCATCAATCTCCAGGAGATACGCATCTTCCATTGCGGCCTCTTCCTGATCTACGGCTCCTTATAGTCCCACTAACTGAGCTCAGAGTAGTTTGTTCGATAGCTCAGTTGCGGTTATCCGGACCAGGGTTGCTATCATTGGATCGTTGTTGTTTTCGTCTTCACCAAGATTCTTCTTCGGAGGCATCTTATATTCCTCTTAACCTTTAGATGTAGATAATTCTTAATTAGATACATATGTATATGGTTTTAGGGTTCTACAAAAGATAAATGTTTGTAGGGGGAGAATTAAAGAGAGGGTTAGTCTAGGATCGACTAAACCTTGAAGTGACTTATTGAGTTTGGTTTTGGGAAGAGGGTCATCCCACGACCTAGTGGGATCGAGATGACGGTCATCTCAAGCCTGGGGAGAAAAGAAATCTAAGGGGTTATGTGAGATGTTCGCAAAGTTCGAACTAAATTCCCCAAAGAAATCCATCTCTGATGTCAAGAGAATAGGTAAGAGCATGATGATAGAGTCGAGATCGAGAGAGAGAGAGAGAGAGAGAGAGAGAGAGTACATAGGGGATACAAATGTACAACATTTGCACACATAAAGCTAATACAAATCAAACCCATAAATTCACCAAATGGGTACTTGTGAAGGCACACTAGAGTTTGTCCGCTTATCTTTTCAATTTTAAGGATCATTTTCAAACAATCTTTTCAACTATAGCACTCAGTTGGCATATAGTGGACGGTGGTCGATTGATGAATCAATGATTCATCACACTAATTAGTTGAAAATATAGCTCTGTCCTAAGAATTCAGGATCATTTACATGTTAACTTCATAAATTAACTTGTTGGCACATGTAAATAATTTGCGTAAATTATTGCATTCATAATCATCCATGAATTTTCACCTAAGTTTATGTATTTTAAATTAATTCATGCTAACTCTAAATGACCTCAAAAACCTTCATTGTGTACATATCACTAACCTTTATCCATAAAAAATACTAAAAAAATGCTAACTTGTAAATATGCAAAATAATCTCAAACTCTAATTTCAGGACATACTGAGTAAAACGATGACATCTCTCTCATACAGTGTCGAAATGAAACCTAATCACATTTGAATTAATGTATGTTCAAATATCTACATTTCAAGACTAAATTCAAAAGAATTGGAGTCCATTTGTGAAAATTGAGTTTTGGGACCTAAATGTGCAATGTACCTTTTTACTTATTTCGACCTATCATTTCATGTGCATATTTCATTCAATCTAATTATTATCTTTTCATTTCATTAATTTATTCATTATTTTAATAAAGCAAATAAAAATCAAAATTCAAAAAACCAAAAAAGCAATAAGAATGACATGTTATGACTCGAGCTTTCTAACATAATCCACTTGTGCATAATTAACCTCCCTAATTTTTTTGACCTATTTGGAACCCATAAAATTTAAAAAAATCATATTTGAGTCCATTTTATTATTTCATAGCATGTTTTATTTTTGCATGCATTTATTTATCATCAGAAAATCAAATAAAAATTTCAAAACCAAAAAATGATATTTTCTACATAAAATATCACCAAAAATATCCATATCTCGCATTCCGCATTTTAGTTGCACATGAGTCCGTCATGAACATTGTAGACTGCATTTAAATACACATTTTTTATTTTGGTCATTTTTCCATCTAAGTACACTCTTTATTTTGTTTATATTTTCTTTGCATTTAAATGCATAGTTAACATTTCCTGGTCAACTCTATGCCACATGACATCTTCTGATTTGCCCACCTCAAGTCTAGTCACCCACTCCCTTTTTTCTCTTTCCACGTGCCATGCACATGAGCCATCCCCACCTACTTCCCTCTCTCTCCACGTGCCCGACACGTGATACCCATCCCCCTCCTCCTTACATTCCCTACACATGAGGGCCTCCTCCTGTCCTCACCACCAGGCGCCGACGCCTGCCCCTCGTCCCCAGCCGTTATGTGATAAACCACGGGATCTACCCTTTTAATGTGTCGAATTAACGTTTTCGTTGCAGTCGGATAAATCCGGATCGATCAAAAATAACCGCACGGATCAATGAATCGTCTAATGAAATTAATGCGCTATTTTATGTTTGTTTAGCCTGGGCAAGCCCCAGGGTCGACTCAAGGAGGCAAAGGAACAACTCAGGATCAAGTTAGATGGATCAGATCGCGGTTTTCCAAGTGGGATTTTTTTTAATTTTTTTATGCAATAAAAATGACAAATGCCAAATACGAATTGGATTAAGTTAACACGAAAAGAACTGACATAGCCAAATTTAATTTTAATGTGAAATTAATTTAAATCAGCTAAGTGATATTTTTCCTGTAAACCTAATCCAATGATGAATGCAAATGTATTTTTTTTGGAATTTTTGGGTTTAAAATACACGAATGAAAAATGCAAAGTTTATTTGGGGTTTTATGCAATTTATCGTGCAAATGATGTGCGAAAATTATGAAAATTTTACTGGAAGTTAAACAAAATTAAAAGAGGCTAAACAATATTTTTTGGAATTTTCTGACACTTTATGATTTTTTTATGAATTGTTTACTGAAAATAGAGCGACTGTAAGTATTTAATTCCTAATTAATCCACGGAATCAAATTATCCAGAGAACTATTTATCTAAAATATATATTTTAATAAAGAATCCAGGAGAGTTGAAATTTCTTAGAAATCTTATTCATGGAATAATTAAAATCAATTACAGAGATCACTCTATAATTTATTCTATGCACAAGACAATCCTAATTGGACGAAATTTGGACTATAATTAGAGCACGCTTAAAGACATCATTCACAAATTTTTCGCAATTTTTGGAGCAATAAATGAATATGTGCGAATTTCAGAGCTTAAATGGATAAAATATCACTGATTTTCAATCTCTGATTTTTAATAAATAATATGATACTCACAAAAATGTAAATAAATAGCCAGGAGTTAAAGATTTAAATGCTCATCAACATGCTATTTTTCATTGAATAAAATGATGCTATTTTGCAGTCCAACTGTTCATGCGAAGTCAGGAGTATCAATGCAATACATTAATTGAAACAATAAACTCAAACTATGCACAAGGGTACTTCTGTAAATATGTAAAAATGTAGGGATACGAATGCAATTTTCTCAAAATAAAATAAATGCACCTTTTCCTTCCTTCTTCTCCCTCAAGCTAAGGAGGGAATGGGTGGCTAGGGCTCGTGGAACGCAGGCAGACGACGCACGGGGCGGGAGGCGCACGTGCGAGGCGATTGGCGTAAGGGGCAGAGCAGCCATGCGACACACATGTGGTCTGGGCGGTGGCACTGGGGCGCGCACGCGAGGTGACAGGGACCGCGCACGGCGGGGCGGCGTGGCGTCACGCAGGAGGGGCTGGATGCGGCGAACCTAGCTGGAGGCGCACGGGGCGGTGTGGCCGTACGCTCGCGGTGAGCATTGAGAGGTGGGGCGGATATGTGGCAGACGTGGGGCGACGCGCACGGCTGGCGGCGAGGATGGCCCGGAGGCGTGGGCGGTGCAACAGAAATCAGCGGGGCGACGCGTTTACAGCTGGAGCACGCGGGTTCCACGCAGGCTGGGCGACCTGGGCGGAGGGAGGTGGCCTGGAGGCAGCTGGCTGTTGCAGCTGGGGTTGGAGGGCTGATGGCTGAAGGAGGAGCGGCGCCTCGCGTGGTGGGAGGCAGAGGGCGGCGCCGGCCAGGGGAGAGCAGCCGGCGGCAGCGGTGGTTGCCGTGGACATGGAGACAGGGGGAGCGATGGTGCTGCTTCTCCTCTTTCCCTTCTTTATTTTTTTGTATTTTCTTTTGCAAATTTTTTGTATATTTTTTTTGTAAATAGGAATGAAATGAAAATTGAAAAGGTATAAATGTGGTGATAGTGATGATGGTGGTGGTGTGACTTTTATGTGATGTAAAAAATAATTATGTGGTGGTGTGCTCTTGATGAAAATGATGGTGGTGAATTAAATGATGGTGAAAGTGAAATGATTTGTGGATGAAACAACGAGGGGAAAAAATTCATTAGATAAAAAAAAATAAAATGACAAGGAAAGGATATGGTTTACTTACCTGTGATTCGCCAAAAGTGGAGCCACGATGTGTGGCTCTCGTTGTGGCCTCAAGAAGGATGGCAGAGTCTTTCGAAGCTGAGCGAGTCCAATTGGATCTCGCGACGCGGCAATGGTGATACCGCAGATCTCGCCTTGAGGTTGTCGTTGCTCAACTCGTCTCCTACAGCTATCACATGAAGGATAAAGGGGCTCGACCTCACTTCTCTCGAAAACGACAGATCCTGAATAATGGAGGAGGAGATGGGAATATAAAGTGGAGGAGGAAGTTGGAAAAGAGATGGAGAGAGTGGCGTAGTAGGGAATTATTGGACTGGAGTGGAAGACAAGTAAGGGGAGAAGAGGAAAAAGGGAGATAAAATAAACAAAATAATAAAATAAAATAGCAGGCTACTAAAAAAAATTAAAATAGTAATAATAAAGAAATATTAATAATAAATCCGAAAAAAATAAAATAAATCCAAAAATAATAAAATAAAGGGGTGACATGTGGCGGCTCCAGGAGCTGCCACATGTTGCTCCTAAAAAATTCAAAAATTAAATGTAAACAAAAATAAAAAAGAAATAACAAAGAGGATTAAATCAAAAAGTGGTCAACACGAAAGTTGCTTGTCTCGACGAGATCTACAACTTTCGTACAGGGTCGAAAATCAAAAGAAGTCATATGTAAAAAAATGTATTTTTTGGTGGTACCTTATATATATAATACCGCATTTTCTTTTTTGTAATTTTTTTGTCATTTTTAAAAAGAGAAAAATCAAAATAATAATAGTCAAAATATTTGTCAACTACGTCTATATCTGACCTCGCCGATAGTATACAACCCTCAGTCACCTAGTCCATAGCCTTTGCCTGTACGTCTTCTGGGGTCCGAGTTCGGTACCTAGCTTGTAAGAGAGACCTAAAAACAATATTTACAACTTAATCTATTTTTTTGGATTTTTATAACTAAGAAAATTAAAGGATAAAATGCAAGGGCATTTTGGTCAATATGCACAGTATAAAAAAGGGGCCCAAAACCCACGTTTTGCATACGAAGTCCGATTTTAATGAAATTGGTCTTGTTTTGAAGATCTTTGAATGTATATTACTTTAAAGTTAGTAGACCTAAATCGGACACTGTGTGGGAGAGATATGTGTATTTTAAGGTTCATGGTCTCAAACTTGGATTCAGGTTTTATTGGTAATTTTTACAAGTTAGTGATTTTTGATATTTTTCTTTACTTAGTGTTAGTAATATATACACTACAGAGTTGGTTTTCTTGGATTCGGAGTTAGTATAAAATATATACAAATAAGGTATTTTAGTTAATATACATGTTAATATTTACAAGTACATTTGGCTTCTTATTTTATGCAAATATAAATGCTAAAATGCAGATATTATGCTTGCATGCATGAATGCTAATTATGAAAGATAAGGGGAAATTTGCTGGCATTTACTCAGGAACAAAGCTCTATTTTCAACTTTTAGAGTGATGAATCACAGATTCATCAACCCCCTATACTTAAACCTTGCTCGTCTCCGAGCAACTAAAAGAAATGCAAGAGTGAAATGATTTTGGGTTCCATACCAAGGTCATGAACAAAAGTTGAAAATGGAGTTTGACTCGACCTTTGGATATCTATGTGGTGGAACCTTATTGGGATCTGAACTAAAAATCTAACAGACTTCAAGTTCCAGAAGTCTTCTATTCAAGACGCCTCAACAGTCAGGTCAGAACAAATCCTCAAACGCAAATTTCTGATGACTATGATTCTTACTTGTACTGTGTAAGTTTAAAATAGCTCTCCACATCAGAAATGGCTAAGAACCAGCCTCCTCTAACAAGATAACTCTAATTATCCGGTCCAGTAACTCTTTCCTCGAGGAGCGGGGTATTCCCTTCTAAGTTCAAGTGCGACCAGCTCAAGAGGAGGGGGTAGAGAGAAGAATGGACGCTAGCCAGTGTAGCTACCTATCTCGAGATGCCTGACCAGTGTAGCCAAGTCATCCAGCTGCATTTTCTTTACTAATATACATACTTCAACAGGTATTTTATTTTCACTTGGACCTGTCAGATTTTTTTGGAGTTCTTGCATTTTTTTCTTTTTCTTTTCTTTTCTTTTCTGTTTTTCACAACTGTATACAGCATGCAGCATGTACATCAGGAATTTTTCCTCTTGAGCAGTAGACTATCACTCTTTTGAAGCATTATTGCAACCCACAACATCACGTCCTTAGATGTCAACACCACCAGACTAGGTTGAGATGCACTACCATCCCTAGAGGAGGACTGATGTTTCCACCCGTGTGCTACTCCAAGCTAAAGGATTCTACCTCCTCACCACCTCATCAATGAAGAGCTGCGTGCATTGTGCTTGTCCAAGTTAGGTCATTATCTAAAAGAATCATGCATGTGCACGAGATATTCTACTTAGACTAATCAAGATGACATGTGAACATAGACTTGCGGACTCAAAGAATTAAGTCACTTGACCTGAGAAATCTTAACTCCAATTCCTATAAGGTTCCTCTGAAATTAGGTGGATTAAGGTCAAATCAAGTCCATCCTCAATATCTACTCATAACTTGGTTCAGAACCCACTAGCTTTTCACCTTACATATGCAAGATATGCAGATGAGATGCATATGGCATGCTATGTAGATAAACGAAATGCAAGACTCTTTTTTTTTCAGATGCAGAGATGATATGCAAGAGTAAATAAGAAGCCTATTTTTTTCATTTTCATTTTTTTTAATTTTTACCCGCCCGTAATTATTGCAAAATATATACAGAAATATGCGAAAGTACGAGCTATGGGTAAAGTATATATGTAATATATACACGCCCCCTATACTTAGTGTGTGCTATGTCCTCAGAGCATGAAAAGCTGAAAAGCGAGGAAAAAGACACAACTCGTGCTAAGCGTAGGAGAGCTAAAGAGAAATGAAAAATGTATAGAAATCGACCGACCCCCCTATACTTAGGCTCTGGCAGCCTAAGTGTAGAAGAAAGTCAAAAAGTGGGGTGGACGAGGTCAAGAAGAGAAGTGGATGAATAAACCAAGCGGGCATCGATCCCCCCTATACTTAGGCTCAGGTCAGCCTAAGTATAGGACGGAAGTGAGTATGAGGGCCAATGTGATCTGGAGAATGTACAGTGAGCCGACTCAGGTGGCTCATCCCCCCTATACTTATTATCTGATCATCCTAAGTATAGTCCAAGATAGTGATTTAATGAGGTGCAGCATGTACATCAGGAGTTTTTCCTCTTGAGCCAGTAGACTATCCCTCTTTTGAAGCATTATTGCTACCCACAGCATTCCGTCCTTAGATGTCAACACCACCAGACTAGGTTGAGATGCACTACCCTCCCTAGAGGAGGATGGATGTCTCCACCCGTGTGCTACTCCAAGCTAAAGGATTCTACCTCCTCACCACCTCATCAATGAAGAGCTACGTGCATTGTGCTTGTCCAAGTTAGGTCACTGTCTATAAGAATCATACGTATGCACAAGATATTCTACTTAGACTAATCAAGATGACATGTGAACATAGACTTGCGGACTCAATGAATTAAGTCACTTGACCTGAGAAATCTTAACTCCAGTTCCTATAAGGTTCCTCTGAAATTAGGTGGATTAAGGTCAAATCAAGTCCTTCCTCAACATCTACTCAGAACTTGGTGCAGAACCCACTAGATTTCCACCTTGCATATGCAAGATATGCAGATGAGATGCATATGACATGCTATGTAGATGAATGAAATGCATGACTCTTTTTTTTGAATGCAAGGATGATATGCAAGAGTAAATAAGAAGCCCACTTTTTGTTTTTTTTTGTTTTGTTTTCTGTTTTTTTTTTCAAAACTTTGGAAAACCTCCTATGTTACAACAAATTTTCAAGAGTTTTATAAGTGTTATACAAATTTTACAAGTGTTATACAATATACAAGTATACATTTTTTTCAATTTTTACAAAAGTTTTACAAGAATTATACAACCAGTATACAAAACAATTTTTTTTCAATTTTTACCTACCCGTAATTATTGCAAAATATATACAAAAAGTACGTGAATATACGCGAAAGTACAAGCTATGGGTAAAGCATATATGCAATATATACATGCTCCCTATACTTAACATGAGCTATGTCCTCAGAGCATGAAAAGAGAGGAAAAAAATAGAGCTCGTGCTAAGCGTAGGAGAGCTTAAAATAACAAAAAGGTATAGAAGTCACTCCGCCCTCCTACACTTAGGCTATGGCAGCCTAAGTGTAGAAGAAGATCAAAAATGGGGCGGGCAAGGTTAAGAGGGGAAATGGAGGAGTATATACACGGTGGGCATCGATCCCCCCTATACTTAGGCTCTGGTCAGCCTAAGTATAAGACAAGAGTGAGTGTGAGAACCGATGAGATCTAGAGAATATACAGCGAATGGTAAAGAGACTCGGGTCACTCTCCCCCTATACTTAGGAGCTGATCATCATAAGTATAGCCATAAAATGAAATGATATGGAGCCGGGGCAAGTGATTCGAATCACTAGGGAGGGAGGTAAAATATATACAAGAATGAGTGTGAATATACATGGATCAAGAAGGTTTGTGACGAACCTTCTTGCGGGATCGAGGAGGTGGGTAATATACAAGTGTGTCGCTGTCGGAATCGTCCTCAGATGAATAGTAGTGAAGTGAAGGGATCGTCCAATGCGGGTCGACACACAACTGCTTGCTTAGATATGGCTTAAGAACATTTGAAATGAGCTCACTCATATAAATCACCTTGTCCAGACCCGATGAGGATTCCTCTGAAACTTCCTTCTCCGGAATGTTGAAGGAAATTTTCTTAGTCGATTTTCTAGAACCTGAATCATTGAGAGGGAGATGAGAGCGACGCGCCTTGAGATATTCAAGGGAACATCTCGAGGAATCAATTCTCGACTTCCTCTCACTAGATAGCCAACTAGAAGAGGGAGAAATCGTGTTTTTATGTGGAGTCAATTTAGTCTTGGTAGTTTCCTTTGAAGGTCCAGGATGTGGTACGGTGCTGACCATGGGTTCCTCATCAGACGAGTCACCATATAGATTAACATATTCCTGAAGGGTCAGCACGCGTCTCGAGAAGGTGCTAGTGATCTCAGTTGGCTTGACATTATTGGGCTCTTGTGTTAATCATCAAAATGGTCAAGACAATGAACAAAAATCATGTCCGACTCAATGTCAGTTTCTAGTCGTGAGTCCTCCTTAGAAGCTGTCACGGTGGTGGTGCAAGCAGTTGAGGAGGTGTGGGGAGTCTTTGAACCAACGGTCGTCCGGACAATCATTCTCTCAGGTGTAGTAGAGAGGTGGGACTCATCTTCCTCTCAATGGTCACAACTGTCAGCGGATGTGCGGGTCACCTTAGAGTAAAGTTTATCAAAGATTGGATGAGGTCAAAGTGCTCCCAATGCTGTAAAATCGATTTTCCGAGTCTCGTAATCTATAGTCGCCTTAGCCAAGGCTAAGAATATCTTCCCAAGAATAATTGAAGATTGGGAAAACTCTCCTCGGTGCTCAATGTCAATGATCGTGAAGTCCACCTGGAGTAGACCACCTTGGAAAGTAACGACGACTAAAATGTTTCCTCTCAGCCGTTTGATAGATCGATCAGCAAGCTGAACGATCTCCCTCGACTTCCTAAGTGGTCTGAGTTTGAGCTTGTCAAACACAGAGGTCAGGAGGATATTTATCGATGAGTCATCATCGATTCTTGCATGGGTAAAGATGGTGTCTTTGATTTCACATTCAACTCGGGGCAACCACTTCACTCTGTGGCTTTTGGTTTTTCTCCCCATCACCAAGGAGGTGGCCATAGACACTATGTGTCTTTTCAGTCCTTATCCTCTTATTTCCCAACCTCTTGGGCATCAATTTACTTCTCACAAATCGTTTGAGGTTGGGAAAGTGATCTATAGCCTTTATCAAGGGAAGATTAAAAATCAGTTCTTCATCGAGTGCTTCCCTTAGGGAAGGATCCAATTTTTTTAGGTCTTTTTCATTTTCAATTTTTATGTGATTTTTTGGTTTTTCAATTTTTTGGTGTTTTGGATAGATGAATGATCATACTCAAGATTGGAAGGCAAGGGGTTAGTAGAAGAGGGAGAATAAATAGACTCTAGTTGTATAGAATATGTGGGTTCCCTATTGCTTGCTTGGTTTTCAACATCAGATCTACTTACGTCCTTTTCCACTTTCATTCCCAAGCTGGCAGAAATTGAGTGCACTATTTCCGTGACGTCTCTCAACTTGTTACCTAATGTTTCATTCTTCACGATAAGTCAAGAAATGTCATCCTCCAAAAAATTCTCATGACAAATCATGGGAGAGTTCTGCTCAATTAAAGGATACTGCTGAGATATTGGGGTCTCATACTCAACATACCTAGACTCAGGCATGTAATGCTGGGTCGAGTATGGACTATCTAAATGGCAAATATTGGTCGGAGCCTCATATGATGGAGTCAATGAAACAGGGACTGATAAGTCTAGGTCATGAGTCCAATCTTGTGAATATATCGACTCTTCGAATGAAGGTTGGTTAATGGAGGCTTGATCACTAAAGTCAATCAAGTCTGGGAAATTAGGATGTGCAGGCCTCTCCATTCGGGTTGTTCGATCGACCATGTTATGCCCTAAGGTCAAGTCAGGATGCGTATATGTAAATTGTTGTATGGTTCCTACTTGAGGTGAGAATGAAGTATGTGGGGGCATATAGTTTTGCCAATCATCTGTCTCAGCAGTGGCTTGCTCTTCATTCGATTCTTTGATTCCTAAAAGCTCTCGAGAATACAGACAGTCAGCCCAAGATGGAAGTAGATTTGGAAATGTTGGAATATGAAGTAGGTGAGAGATGCGAAGAAGTGGAGAAGTCAGTCGAAGTTATGACTTCATAATCGGGTTGAGGTGGAGCCGACCACGGGTAAGGATCTCTCGTGGATGGAGGAGGATACATGGAAGAATGAGAAGGTGAAGATGATCGGTAAATGGTCGATGAGGAATGACCAGAGGTCTCAGGGTATGGGGACCAATATCCCGACATCTTGAAGAGGAAATGATGAATGTAAGAAGATTGAGGTAGAAAACGTGCAATTACACAAGATAACACACACGGACAAACAAAAAGACAAACACAAGAGCAAACCCCGAGTTCACACTCAACACGATGAAGGAACCGAAAAGGAGTCTGATTAGTCTGGTTGATTTTAAGTATGAATTTTCAGACAAGTAGCAAGAAGTTACGCAGCCTATAGGAGAGTCGGCTAAAAGCCGGATACGTCTCCCATGTTTAACCTGTCGCCAAAGATACCGCCAGTCCTTCCTTTCTTTGCTCCTATCCCAAGTTGATGGATTCAAAGACCTGCCCCTATCTACCTGCAAGCAGGCGGAGGCTAACAAGGCCGGAACTTCACCCCGGGGGGTTACTGGCAACTTGTCACGAAGTACCACAATTTCGCCCCTATCTACCTGAGACATGCGGAGGCTACTTGGTACTAGTCATTGAACCTGAATAATTCAACTTGTGATATTTGCTAGGATCATTCAGAACGTGATATGGAAGGCGGGGATTTGGGCTCTGCCTTAAGGTGCTCACACACACTCAAGTACCCTCACTCAGCCTGTAAAGAAGGTCGGGGTTAATTTCTCGCAAACAAGGGTTAATTTTAGTCAATTTTTTTGGTCCAATTCACTTAGCAGTCCCGATTTTAAAGATTAGTTGTCATTGATATTAATTACCACAAGCAATCACGTCTACCATCCAGTCCCGATTCCTTTATCCTAGGTTTAGAAAACTGAGAGAGAGAGAGAATTGGAAAAAGCCGATGCAATCGAGAAAACGATGATGAATGCTTGAGTAAGAAGACTTACAGTGCCTCCAGCTCTCTACAATGCAGGATGCAATACTGAATTGAAATTTTTATACTAAATGAATGCAAACGAAAAAGCCGCTCCTAGAAAGGCAGTTCTATTAGCGAGTGAAGAATAATTTGAAATTTGACTAAGTCCTACGATCTAAGTGCGTCTTTTAAGTGTGAAGTGTGGTCCTAGAATTTTACGAGCACAAACAGTTCCTAAAATAGCTCTAAGAGTCGCAAGTGCAGGTCCTATTCTACGTAAAGCAACCACACAACACAGGGGGACACGTTTTATTATGACTTACATGTGCGAGAACCCAAACGGGGACCGCTGTAAATGCAGACACTTTTTTTACAAGATAATAAAAAATGGAAAAATCCTTTTGGCGTCTCAACAGCCGACTTGGTTCACGAATCGTCGGCCTCCGATGCACTTCGAGATGCGTCGACTTCAAGAAAGCCACTCCAAGTCCACCGGGCCCTCGCACAAAAAGATACAAAAATGTCAGTAAGAGAGAGAGAAAGAAAAAATAAATAGAAGAATAATTGGAAAGAAAAAAATAAGTACAAGGTGGTTCGGGGATCAGACTACCCGAATTAATGGAAAATGTAAATCTAATTTTCTAAAATGATCCTAAGCCGTTTGCCTCCCCGACAACGATGCCATTTGATAAACTGCGGGATCTACACTTTTAATGTGTCGAATTGACGTTTTCGTTGCAGTCGGATAAATTCGGATTGATCAAAAATAACTACACGGATCGATGAATCGTCTAATGAAATTAATGCACGGTTTTATGTTTGTT
The DNA here is from genome assembly GCA_037367405.1 of Ottelia alismoides. NCBI lineage: Eukaryota > Viridiplantae > Streptophyta > Magnoliopsida > Alismatales > Hydrocharitaceae > Ottelia > Ottelia alismoides. The sequence goes on along the minus strand of JAZKJV010006971.1, from coordinate 129,150 downwards.
TAGCCTGGGTAAGCCCCAGGTCGACTCAAGGAGGCAAAGGAACAACTCAGGATCAAGTTAGAAGGATCAGATTGTGGTTTTCTAAGTGCGATTTTTTTAATTTTTTTATGCAATAGAAATGATACATGCCAAATACGAATTGGATTAAGTTAACATGAAAAGAACTGACTTAGCCAAATTTAATTTTAATGTGAAATTAATTCAAATCAGCCAAATGATATTTTTCCTGTAAACCTAATCCAATGATGAATGCAAATGTATTTATTTTGGAATTTTTGGGTTTAAAATGCACGAATGAAAAATACAAATTTTTTTAGGGCTTTTATGCAATTTATCATGCAAATGATATGCGCAAATTATGAAAATATTACTGGAAGTTAAACATGATGAAATGAGGCTACATTAAATTTTTGGAATTTTTTGACACTTTGCGAATTTTTTATGAATTGTTTACTGGAAATAGAGCGACTGTGAGTATTTAATTCCTAATTAATCCACGAAATCAAATTATCTAGAGAACTATTTATCTAAAATAGCTATTTTAACAAAGAATCCAGGAGAGTTGAAATTTCATTAAAACCTTATTCATGGAATTAATTAAAAATCAATTACAGAAATCACTCTATAATTTATTCTATGCACAAGACACTCCTAATTTGATGAAATTTCGACTATAATTAGAGAACACTTAAAGACATCATTCACAATTTTTTTCGCAATTTTTGGAGCAATAAATGAATACGTGCGAATTTCAGAGCTTAAATGGATAAAATATCACTGATTTTCAATCTCTGATTTTTAATAAATAATATGATAATCACAAAAATGCAAATAAATAGCCAGGAGATAAAGATTTAAATGCTCATCAACCTGCTATTTTTCATTGATAAAATGATGCTATTTTGCAGTTCAAATGTTCATGCGAAGTCAGGAGTATCAATGCAATACATGAATTGAAACAATAAACTCAAACTATGCACAAGGGCACTTCTGCCACTATGTAAGCATGTAGGGACACGAATGCAATTTTCTCAAAATAAAATAAATGCACCTTTTCCTTTCTTCTTCTCCCGTAAGCTAAGGAGGGAATGAGTGGCTAGGGCTCGCGGAACGCAGGGAGGCATCGCACGGGGTGGGAGGTGCATGCGCAAGGTGATTGGCGTAAGGGGCGGAGCAGCCAGGCGGCACGCAGGTGCTCTGGGCGGTGGTGCTGGGGCGCGCAGGCGAGGTGACGGGGACCGCGCATGGTGAGGTGGCATGGCGTCGCGCAGGAGGGGCTGGATGCGGTGGCCCTGGCTGGAGGCGCACGGGTAGTGTGACCATGCGCTCAAAGGTGCGCGTTGAGCGGTGGGGTGGAGATGTGGCAGACGTGGGGCGGCGCACACGGCTGGCGGCGAGGACGACCCGGAGGTGTGGGCGGCGCAGCGGAACTCGGCGGGGCGACGCGTTTACGGCTGGAGCGCGCGGGGTCCACGCAGGCTGGGCGACCTGGGCAGAGGGAGGTGGCCTGGAGGCGGCTGGTTGCTGCAGCTGGGGCTGGAGGGCTGACGGCTGAAGGAGGACCGGCACCTTGCGCGGTGGGAGGCAGAGGGCAGCGCCGGCTAGGGGAGAGCAGCCGGCGACGACAGTGGCTGCCGTGGACGTGGAGACATGGGGAGCGGTGGTGCTGCTTCTCCTGTTTCCCTTGTTTATTTTTTTGTATTTTCTTTTGCAATTTTTTTGTATATTTTTTTTGTAAACAAGAATGAAATGAAAATTGAAAAGGTGTAAATGTGGTGATTTGGTGATAGTGATGATGGTGGTGGTGTGACTTTAATGTGATGTAAAAAAAATAATTATGTGGTGGTGTGCTCTTGATGAAAATGATGGTGGCAAATGAAATGATTGTGAAAGTGAAATGATTTGTGGATGAAACAACAAGGGAAAAAATTTGTTAGATGAAAAAAAATAAAATGATAAGGAAAGGAGATGGTTTACTTACCTGTGATTCGACGAAAGTGGAGCCACGATGTACGGCTCTCGTCGTGTCCTCGAGAAGGATGGTAGAGTCCTTCGAAGATGAGTGAGTCCAATTGGATCTCGCGACGCGGCAATGGTGATGCCGCGAATCTCACCTTGAGGTTGTCGTTGCTCAACTCGTCTCCTTCAGCTTTCACCTGAAGGTTAAAGGGGCTCGACCTCACTTCTCACGAAAATGGCGGATCCTGAACAATGGAGGAGGAGATGGGAATATAAAGAGGAGGAGGAAGTTGGAAAAGAGATGGAGAGACTGGAGTAGTGGGGAGTTATTAGCTTGGAGTGGATGACAAGTAAGGGGAGAAGAGGTAAAAGGGAGATAAAATAAACCAAATAATAAAATAAAATAGTAGGCTACTAAAAATAATTAAAATAGTAATAATTAAATAATAATAATAATAAATACGAAATAATAAAATAAATCTGAAAATAATAAAATAAGGGGTGACATGTGGCAGCTCCAGGAGTTGCCACATGTCGCTCCTAGAAAATTTAAAAATTAAACATAAATAAAAATAAAAAAATAACAAAAGGGATTAAATCAAAAAGTGGTAAACACGAAAGTTGCTCGTCTCGATGAATCTACAACTTCTGTGAAGGGTCGAAAATCAAAAGAAGTCATATGTAAAAAATGTATTTTTGGGTGGTACCTTATAGACATAAAATACCACATTTCATCTTTTGTAATTTTTTTGTCATTTTTAAAAAGAGAAAAATCAAAATAAAAATAGAGAAAATATAAAAAGAATATTTACAACTTAATCTATTTTTTTGGATTTTTAATAACTAAGAAAATTAAAGGATAAAATGCAAGGACATTTTGTTCAATATGCACAATATACAAAAGGGGCCCAAAACCCAAGTTTTGCATACAAACTCCGATTTTAATGAAATTGGTCTTGTTGTGAAGGTCTATGAATGTATATTACTTTAAAAGTGAGTAGACCTAAATCAGACACTGCATGGGGGAGATATGGGCATTTTAAGGTTCATGATCTCAAACTTAGATTCGGGTTTTATTGGTCAATTTTACAAGTTAGTGTTTTTTTGATATTTTTCTTTACTTAGTGTTAGTAATATATACACTATAGAGTTGGTTTTATTGGGTTTGGAGTTAGTATAAAATATATACAAATAAGGTATTTTAGTTAGTATACATGTTAATATTTACAAGTGAATTTGGCTTCTTATTTTATGTAAATATGAATGCTAAAATGCAGATATTATGCTTGCATGCATGAATGCTAATTATGCAAGATAAGGGGAAATATGTTGGTATTTACTCGGGAACAAAGCTCTATTTTCAACTTTTAGAGTGATGAATCACAGATTCATCATTATGCTAAGCCACTCTGCCGCCCCTGCTTCTCTCTCTCTTCTCTGCCGACTCCACTTCCCACCGCATCCTTCATCATCGGAAACCCTAATCACTTCACCATCGCCGACCAATCTGTAACCCCTATTCCTAAAAGCCCGACCACTGAGCCCTATCTCCTCCAAACGACCGAACCACCTCCTAAACCCTCCTCTTATCTTCTATCCTCGCCAACCAACCTCCAGCTATCTCTGATCGATCCGAAATCGTCGGAACCCACACACCCTTATCCTCTCCGATCTCTTCTCCTTGCTACACATCAACCCGCTTCTAACCTCCTCTTCCTATCTTATCCTCTCTTCTCTGCTCCCTACATAAACCCATCGTCAACAACCAGTAAATCCATCTGCCAATCCGAGAAAAACGACTACAAGTCTCCACCTCCCTCTTCGTGACAGGTCGAGGGAGATCAATAGAGGCCAAGATGGTCATTGACCTGGGCGAGATCTACGAGAGTCCCTTGTGTTGCAGCTACGCTCGAAGTTGCTAAGCTTCGAGGTTCCCTCTCGCTGGAACTTTGAAGGAGAAGATCAAGCTGAGATCTTCCTATCTCTAGCAAACATCGGTAATGACCATACAAATAACTCTTCATCCCTTTCTTTTTGCTTTCCTCCTTCTTTCCTCCTATCTCAATTATTTCAACCAACTTCCAGCCCTTTACGACAACCACCTCGGATCACTGAACACCTTCTTTCCCATTTTCTAGGCCACCTCATCTTTGCACTTTGTCGATCACCTCTTTACTGTGTCTACCCCGCCACTTCAACTCCACCACCTTGGCTATACTACTATCGGGTCGTAAGGCTCTTCCTTCACTGTTCCCGCTCCATCGATCATCTGTCGATCCCCTTGGTCGCACCGCCAATGCTACCCCCCCTAGCAGGTACCTCACCTCGATCCGTCAGCGATATCCATCGAGCATCCTCATCATCGATCCCTTTTGCCCCCAACGAGCAGCACTCCACGGTCGACATGCTCTGCCACAGCGAATCGTCCCCACCGCGTAAGGCACCATTGATTAATTTCCATTTCATCTTTTTTATTCTAGTATTTTGCCCTTAAAAACCTGAGCTAATGCATGTATGTAACATTATTTTGTACAAATTAACATTCATTATTTATTCTAATTATTGTATATAAAATTTTATTTTTAATGCCAAAATTATAGAATAAAGGAAAGAAAAGAAAAATAATAAAATGCCAAAGGTATTTTATGACCCTAAACCCTGAGACATAGTCAAGAATTAATTTGGTCGACAAGGAATAAAGTATGGGGATATAAGGGCCAAATACACAATAAAAACATATTCTTTTATTCATCAATAAATTATTTTTTGGGACGTTTTTTATTCCTTATTATTTGTTCATCAAATAAATAAACTTTGTATATGAAATTGTAGATAATAATATATAGAAAAATACCAAATTGAGTTTTTACAAAAATAAGATACAATGTACATTTTTATACTCAAAATAACAATCCAAAATCCCAACTCAAATAAAAGCTCAAAATATATCAAAATCATCTGTAATTGCATATACCTTTTAATAAGCTATCTAATGAAAGTGATTTCATATTTTTTGGAGTTAAGATGTGAAAATTAGGTTTCGGACCCCTATTGTACCATATACCTTAATAAAATATTCATTTTATTTATTCTTTACTTTTTTTACAATTTTATATTTTTATAATTTTGTAAATATTATTTATAATTCATGTACATATTCAAAATAGAATAAAACCATAAATAAAACATAAAAATACTTTACATAAATAAATAGATGAATATACAATACTTATATCTATGTAATATATGCCAGTATTTATTCATGTATACAAATAACAACAGAAAAATAAAATAAAAATATATCTGAGTGCATAAAAATAAGTTAAAAATATGTAAAATAAGGAAATAAAATATTAAAATCAATTATACAAAATAAAAATAAAATAAACTAAATATAGATAAATATACTTATAAATATGGGGGCCTTTCAAATAGGATGCGTCCTTCCTGACTTAAGGAAGGCCACTATCTTTTTGTATAAAATACGAACACTTTAGTAGAATGTATATACAATTTGTATTATAATTGCACATTATAGATACAAAACCGCATACAAAACTGAATATTATAATACAAACATTAAAACTGCACATTGTAATACAATCTGCATACGTATTCTACTAAAGTCATCATGTTTTCTACAAAAAAGGGGTTGGCATTCCTTAGGGATGGAAGGACCAAGTCCTATTTCAAAGAAATCCTATAAATATACCCTTAAAAATTAACTTGTAATAAATAAACCCAAAAAAGTAAATAAAAATCATATTAAAATAATACATAAAATAATAAGCATTTTTATTTTATAACTATAAATTAATAAAATCATTTACTAAATTTAATTAATTATTTTCCAATAAATGCATCCTTTTTGTCTTGTAGCGGTCGAGGTGGACCAATCAGAGGGTTGGGACTGTTGACCCAGGTCAACACCCCCTCTCTCTTCCTGGAGTCGCCAGAATGTCGGACTCCTAGATTTCACCCATTTTTACGCCGTCGTTCATGATGCTTTGGTGAGGCGTGATGCGCGATTCATGGAGACTAAACACCCTTGATTCACGCCTTATCCAAAGATATAATGAACTCTCCTCATTTCAATCACATGTCCTTGATCAATAAGGGCCGAAGACCTTGTTTATAAAAAAAGAAACACTGCTCCTCCTGTGCTTCTTGATCCCCCTTTGAGCGGTGTCCCATGTACTTGCGTGTGTGTTGAGGTCTAGGTGACAATTGTGAGCATCCTTGTGCTTGGAGGTGGCAAGACAAGGACGAAGCGACAATCCATGGTGGTTCTCTAACCACCCTGCTCCATGCTTCATCATAGGTATAAGAGACGCACGGTCTTTACATCTCTAAATAATTTTTCAATCCATGATTTTAATTTCGTGTTTAGTGTAGCCTTTAATACGGTAGGTTTAGTTGTTGCTCAAATCTTTGGTTCGTCGGAGCTGCTAGGGATCCGAGCATTTCAATGTTCTCTATGACCGTTTCGACCCTCATAGCATGACCATCTCTCTTTGTCAAAACCATATGCTTGCCCAACCTGATTGAGCCTCGATCAACGAATCCATGTTCTATCACTACCGCTCGCTGCAACAGGTCCATCCTGCCTCATGTCACCGTGATTCTCCACAATAACAGCCCAGTATCCTGTCCCCTTTCCCCGTGGTGCATTTGCACATTTTTGCAGGACCTGGAAGGGACATTTGAGCCCTTTTGAACCCCAAGAACTCAGCTCTAGGTGCGTGAAGCTCCAGGCCCCATCCGTTAGCTCGCGGGCCTTTTTAGGCCATCTTCTTTATCTGGAAAGACCAGACGATAGCGGAGAGCATATCAGCAGACCGGGAGGAGGTTGGAGCTAGGAGGGAGAATGATCCAAAGCAGCCCACAGTGGAGTTCTTGGATTGTTCTTCTAGGACACCCTAAAATCGTCCAATCGAGAGTACCCCTCCAGATGCAGCAGGTGGCATTGGATCACGACCCCCCCCCTCTGCCATCATATTTGGGCTGGATCTGATCCCATGCATAGATCGGCGAAGCGGTATCAACCCATCTGGGCCGTTGATCGCATAAGTGGCGTGCATCCAGCTATTCCTTGGAACACTAGTAAGGGGTAAATTGCATATCTTTCCCTGCAAGTTTTGTATTTATTTATTAGTTCTATAAATAAAATATATAATGTAAATAAATGTGAACATTTTACATTGAGACCCATGTATTTATTGCATATTACACTTGGGACTAGTCTAGCTCAGCTCACATGTAGTCCCACGTGAGTTGGGCAAAATGCATGTATACCCTTATAGTTTTTTGTATTTATATTTGGTCAAAAAAAGTTTAATATACATTGTATATTTCTGGGAAAATTGCACATGTGCCCTGGTCTTTTATTTTAATTGCAACTGTGCCATTCCTAGTTTATGTAGTTTTAGTGCTTGAACTTCATTTATTAAAAATGGCTCCCGGCTCTAAAAAATTTGCAAAAATAGGATTAGATGGCTATTAGCATGTATTTTCACATCTATTTTTTTTGGCACTTTAGGCATTTTAACTATTTATTAAAATTCAAATGGGCATGTTTTTATTTCTTAATAACTTAGAAAATACCAAAAAATTAAAAAAAAATGTTTTGAAAAATTCCCAAAAATTATATATTGTTTATTATGATATTTTATGACTCCAGACCAAAAATATTCAAAATTAGAAAAAGAAAACTCATAAAAATTACAAAGCTCCAAAATCCAATAAAAATTAGTAAAAATCACCAAAAAGTCCAAAAATATTCAATTTTCTTCTGAATTTTCTTTATATTATTATCTATATATTAAAATTGATTTGGAAAATTTTTAATGTTATTTGCACTTTTTAATTTCCATTTTAATTCAGCTATTTATTAAATCCCTGATTTGGGATCTTTTTGTCTTAAAAAATCTCTAAAATTAGCATAAATCCAGAAGAATCACAAAAACATCATAAAATTATATAAAATCCAAAAATATTTATGATTCTATATTGTATTCATTCCATTAGTATTTTCATTACTTTATCCTATATTGTACGGATAACCATGTATATCCATATTATATAAGAGTTTAATGGGGCTGCCCCTTGCGGGCAGCCAACAATGGCTTCCCCCGCGTCGTTTTCGGTGCTTTTTTTATTTTTTTGAAAAATATCACTATGTATATTCATCTCTATATCCCTCATATACGCCATTCGAATTTCGTCAAAAACAGAGACTCCTACGGCCTCCATCGAGAAGGTGTCGATTTAAAAAATCCTGTTACCGTTAAAAAATGATTGTCTCGATAGAGGCTGTAGGAGTCTCTGTTTCTGACGAAATTCGAATGGCATATAGGATGGATATAGGGATGAATATACATGGCGATATTTTCAAAAAAAATAAAAAAAAACACCGAAAACGGTGCGGGGGCAGCCATGTTGGCTGCCCGCAAGGGGAAGCCCCATTAAACTCATTATATAATTAGGCAATATATATTATTAATACTTATATCTATAGATATAAAAAAGGAAAAAAGGAAAAATTTCTATATTTGTGTAAATGTGTGAATACCTTATATGTATATTTTCATTTATGTGTATAAACCTATGTATATATGTATTAATTTAATATATAGATTTTTTTATTATTCAATACACCAAGACATTCATTATTAATTTCATATTTATATAATTAATATAAATATACACATAAAAAAACACTTAAGGAATAAAGATAATCATGTACATAATATACACTGATTAGAAATAATCATAGGTTGCCTAACTTGCTCTTTGTGGATCGACATCTACCTGCTTGCATACTATACAATTTTGTAGTGTAGAGAATAATAAATTTTAACTCTATATTTTTGCTTTCCATTGCTATATTTTATTGCAGGATAATAGTTGATTGATTGAGATTTCATGAGCGGACACCGCATCTACTTGATTTCTCGCCTTATGAGATTTCTAGACCCTCGCAAAATCTAAATCATCAAATGGAGTCGTTGCAGGGAGCAATGTGTGTAGCCTATTATGTATATTAATTTATTGATTTATTCAAGTATTAATTCATGTATTTGTGCATATTTATTGATTCATTTACTACTTGTGCATAATTCATTTTGATACATTTATTTGATTATTTGATTATCTGTGCTAATATACCTCTCTTGTTGAATTTGTTACGAGGGTCCGCTACGCGAGGGCGACTTCTTAGGAGGCTTATGCAACCAAGCTTGGTGGAGACTGGTCTTCAGGCTTTGACAAGTTAGAGAGGCAGCAAAGGTGGCAAGGAGAGGCTACTTAGCATAGATTAAGATTAGATTCATTTATTGGTGAGAGAGAGATACTGATTTATTCATTATTTGTAATAATTAAAGACTTGGCACTACTCTATACAACGAGGTCCAGTGCATGGGTGTCTGTACACCTGGGGGCCTCGTCGCGGTTTTCACGTGTTCTTACCGCCTTCTTTTATTTTGTTTCATGATGTTTTGAGTTTGTCGTCTTATTTTTATTTGTTTCATTGTGCATGAGCCCTTAGCATGTAGGTTGCTTGTATCAGTAAATAGGTCCACATCCCTAATAAGAATTATGTTATCTTATAGTCTCTTACGATTGGATCTAGTTAAATAAATAAATATTGATTATTTAGACTTTAGACCGCATGCTGAGAGAGGTCGCATACAGCACTGGAAGGACCCATTGTGACGGGCACCGAGTGGCATTGAATGCTGGACTCTTAGTCTCTCTTTTGAATAATCAATATATGGTTTTTAATAGTGGCTACTATTTAGGGTGATTTTATCGAATGCATACCGCCATGTAGATAGGTTTAAACATTATGTTTTGCATACCACATGGAGAGAGTTAGGAAGCACTGTAAGTCCCCTAACTCAGCACACATCATTAGATTCAATGGTGAGATTTCCATCATCGAATCACCTTGCATGGCTTTTTATCTATTTCCCTTTTATTTTGAGCACCTAGGACTTAACCGAAAATCTACAAAATCATTTGGCGCTTGTATGCAAAATACCCAAAAAAGCAAAAACCTAAAAAGAATTAAAACAAGGGGACTGTTAAATAAACTTTGATCTTAATTAAAATCTATAATGCACTATAATTACCTTGGGTTCCCTCATTGTTTTCATGTACCTTAGGAGGGGACCAAAACCCATCACATGAGCGAGGCACAACCTGCTAAGAATTAGATCTAAAAGCCCAGTCTGTAACTGCCATGTATATTGCTTGGATTTCTGAAGTAATGGCACTTCTCTGGTATGTGACCGAGTAGGGCCTTGTCAGTGATGGTGTTCCCACCTTATGTGGAACATCAACTTGGTCTGAAGTATTGAGCTTAGTCCATGATGTCACCGGTGTGTTTGTCTCATCAATCTGCGTCCAAGTAGGTCCTTGCACACTCATGGGTGATTCCATTACGAGCGAGGTTTGAAGCAGTGGTTTTGTCTATCGGCTTCCTCTCTCTATTTCTATGGTTGAGTAGGGATCTAGGAAGGGTTACAAGAACCTCAAAAAAGTGCAGAGTACAGGTTACAAAGGAGGAGGACAAGTATGTGATACTTTTATGGCAGCAATCTCTCTCCTATAGGGTTAGCATGCTAAGGACTTGTTAAAAGATATGCCTTAAATGGCAACTCTAAAAATGAAAAGATATTAAGTAGATGATCCCTTACATCTTTGCATGGCGTAAGTTGGTGAACCCAATTTTTTATTACATTTGTATGAAACTTGATTAAGGATCAAAGATAAAATCCCGCGCATTTGCGTAAAATTTTGTCATATGTGTCTTCTATTTGACTCCATGCTCATTTCGAACCTTTCTACTATTTTACACACTATTTTATTCCTCATTGACCATTGTATCTTTCTTCCTACATCGATCTTCTCTTGCTCCACGATGATGATCCGTGGATGGTTTAGTCGGTCATCCGCTCGCACCCAAATCGATTCCTTGGACTCGACACCGTTGATAATTCAAGGCGACTCCTGAGAACTCGGTTCGGACTTTGCGAACCGATCTCCAGACTCCTCGTTTTCTATCCACTCCCCTTTATCCCCAATAAACCAGACCACTCTTGTCCCACTACCACCCATTGTGAATAGAGGTCGATTTCAGTCTACATATTTTTCTTGCAACCTTCGGGGATTGAACCTAATCCTAGACTCATCTCGACAGTCGAAATTCAATTTCAAATGGTCTAAGTGGATTATCTAATATTGCAGATAGAAGCCAATCCCAGTTTTGGATCCCAATCCAGAAATCATTTCTTCAGACTCAAACCGAGAGATGGCTCCCCAAAGGAAGGGCAAAGGGCTGCAGCAGCGCCATCCAAAGTAGGGGTGGATGCCAGAGCAGAACTAGGTGAATGTTCAGTTGCTGGCTTCCATCCAAGCCATACAACAGTAAATGATGGAGCAGGCCCACACAGACTACATTTCAAGATATGCCAAATGATGTAATGAACAAATCAGGAGGAGGAGGTGGTGGAGAAATACCACGTGATGATCCGGACCAAGAAGATGGGGCAGGGAATGGGAATCCTAAATCTACACTTAAAGAGACATACAATCCCGGAGACAACCAGATGATATAATGGATCCACATACCAGCGATCCATGATCATTTCGAGCTCAAGCCCCAGTTCCTTGCGCTTCTCCACTCATTTCACAGGAACACCAACAAAGATCCATACATTCACCTGCAACAATTCTCTCGCATATGCAGGACAATCCACTACCTAACATCCCGTTGGGTGTAGTGAAGATGACTGCATTTCCCTTCAGCCTACAAGACAATGCCCTATACTGGGTCAATCATTTGGGAAAGTTGTGGCGACCAGGGAGGAACTTAAATGTGCGTTCCTTCACAAGTTCTACCCTCTCGGTCGGCTCAAGCAGATGCAAGCCAATATCAGCAACTTCTCCAAGGCTACCCACGAGTCTATCCATGAAGCATGGGAAACAATTTACAGGCCTGCAGGAGAAGTGCCCCCACCATGAGATACCAAGGACCAGTCTAGTCTAGCACATTTTCAGGGGCTTGAATGTAGAGAGCCAGAGACTAGTGGACACTGCATGCGAAGGATCACATTTTAACAAGGATAAAGATGTGATATGGCAAATTTTTTAAGAAATGGTCGAGGGATAGGTCGCCCTCTCTTCATCACGCGCTTACCAGAGACAATTATTGTTCCTCCAGAAGTCAGTTCACATGACAGAGTCTCGTGCGACAAAGAGAGATGAGAGATCCAACCTCAGTATCATCGGGGGCCAACATTCAAAGGTTGACATTATCGAGAAGCGGTCACAGGATCTCAAGAAGCTTGTTGTGATCGAACAAAGGACACAAAATAAGGATAAGCTAGACCAAATCACCCAACAGTTGGAGCTACTGGTGAGCATCATCAGTTCGTTTAGTTGGAGACACCATTGTCAAAGACTCCTGCTAAGAAGGATGAACCGTCACCACCGCATCAGCCTCAACTGAGTCAACGGTAGCCGGCCATCTACCATGTATACTACGTGTAGGCGCTCGAGCAGGCCCCACTACAACAATAGATGGTGGTCTCCTAGCTAGACTACCTCCCATCTTTTGATCCAACATTTCCACCACCACCCCTAATCCAGGAAGTAAACAGTGTTTGGAGCAACGACGCATAGCTGACCTATCGTGTAGGACAACATCACGGCCAACCACCAGTCAATCGACCTTACCACCAACCTCAGGGTGGTAGTTATGCACAATCCTCCCAACCTAAGCCTCAATATCATTACCACCAGTCTCCACAATATAACAATTGGAGACAATCACGGCAATATCCTCAACCACAGTACTGCCCATACCCTCAGTATCACCAGTATGCGGTCGTAACACAATAGCAGTATTTTCCCCCTCCTTCATACCAACCATATCAACTTCCTTCACCTCCACAGCATTACCAGAAGTCTCAGCTCCAGCCTCACCACCAACAGTCATAGCATGGTCAGTACGATGAATTTCTTGAGGCAGCTCCTGCGAAGCCTAACCTGGATTGCTTGGCCCAACTAGTCAAGGGTCTAGCAGAGATGACAAAGAAGCTAGACGACCTTACAGACACAAAAACTCCTATCCCGGCCTAGGTCAAAGCAAATCTCAATAATATCAAGAAAAAAGAGCAGGTAGAATGTGATGTCCAGTCAATGACTGTAGAGTCAGATGATTGTAATATTACTTTATCTAATGTTGTTAATCTCAGGAGCGGTAGGACCTTACCTCCATCTATTGCAAGCAAATGGAAAAATAAAGCTTTGACATGTGAATCTTGTCTTCTGCATTAACCGTTCCAGCTACCGGTTCCGGTGAGGAAGAAGAAGGAGGAGACATGCTAGTTGACATCCACCACCATCCCTACCAACAAAAAGAACAAAAAAATAGATAAAGCAAAAAGACCAAAAAGATGATCGCTGTCAAAGTGAAGTCGCACTAGCCACGGAGGAGTCAGCATCAAAGACCGATCCAATGACATCCGACGAATCGAAGACAACACTTTTGGATTGTCCACCAGCAGTACATTCATCTCCAGCATGTACTCCTTTTCGTGACCCGGATGTACAGAACATTTTGGATAACAGTTTTGTTATAATAAAAACTCTATTTTTTTATTTCTGATTTGTAAATATTCCTTTTTCAGATGCAACAGAAAAACCCAAAAAAATTTGCAAAAAAAAAGAGCATTATCTGCTCCTGGAGTTCTAGATATTCTTAGCAATTTAACTATTGAAATACATTAATAAAAGCCATGGAATACATGCCCATGGTGAAGAAGGGCTTGAAAGAATCATGTACAAACAAGCATCGGCCGAACCTTATGTCCTCATCATGGTCACAGTTGCAGCCATCAGCAATCTCCCTAAAAAGAATCAAGACAAAGGAGCACCTTTGATCAGATGCGAGATTTTTGATCAAGTCTTCGATCAAACCTTGCTTGACAGCGGTTCTTCCATCAACCTCTTGCCCTCGTCATTATTGCAAGAATTCAGGCTGGGTCCACTCAAGCAGACACACATGATCCTTCAGTTCATTGATCGATCCATCAAGAGACCCCGAGGTCTTTTGGAAGATGTTGTAGTAAAGATGCAGGACATGTAGTTCCCAGTTGATTTTGTAGTCGTTGATATGGACTTCCCTGCACCATTACTTCATATACCAATTATCCTTAGACGGTCATTATTGCACACCATAGAGGCCATAGTTGATTATGGGTCTGAGAAAATCATGTTTAGATCAAACACATAGAGTTACAATCGACATGGTCAGTGAGCATAAGATCGTATCTGATGAAAGGCATACAGCACCGCCTGAAGCAGACTGTGACTTTATTGCAGCGATTAGAGATGCAAACCTCTCTTTGAATGATGCTTGGACCCTAGAAATCCTCTCTCCTGAGGAGGACTAGGAAGGCACAGTCTATATATGCTCCGACGGCACTTGGGAGATAGAATCCAATTTACTGATGCATTTCTTTGACTCAGATAATTCATTCTAGCTCAAACACGATGAATTCATTGCAGATCTGTTCAAGACATTGTTAGTGGAACAACAAGCCACTGAGGTGTGCAGCACTTCTCAAGCTTTGAGAGATCATCTGCCTACCAGGATAGTTTTTGAAGTGACCGAGAAGCAGGCCAGATTAGAACCAGAATTAAATCCACTTCCGGCAGGCCTTAAGTATGCCTTACTTGCAGGTGTAGAGAAAATGTATTCGGACATCATCAACAGCAGGCTAACCTAAATCAAGAATCTCGACTTCTCGTGGTTCTAGAAAAAACCTGCAATGTACTTGGATGGCATGTCTCAGATCTCTGTGAGATCAATCCTTCTCTATGCTCACACCATATCTACCTCGAAGAAGATGACAAGCCATCTCGAGAATTCCAAAGAAGACTGAATCCAAATTTGTGGGATGTTGTCATGAAGAAAATCACAAAATGGTGTGACACAGGCTTCATTTATCCCATCTCCAATTTGAAATGGGTGAGCCCACTACATGTAGTTCCGAAGAAATCTAGGCTCATCGTGGTTACCAATGACAGAGGAGAGGGGATTTCTACTCAGGTACCGAAATCCTAGCGTGTATGTGTTGACTACCGCTGCCTTAATGCAGCAACCAAGAAGGACCACTTCCCTTGCCATTCGTCAATCAAGTGCTGGAAAGACTAGTCGACAAGGAGTTCTTCTACTTTCTAGATGGGTACTCTAGGTACAACTAAGCGGAAATCGCCCCAGAAGACCAAGATAAGACAATCTTCTCTTGCCCGTTCAAACCATTTCTTTCAGGAGAATGCCCTTTGGATTGTGTAACGCACTAGCGACATTCCAGATATGCATACTTGCAGTTTTTGCCGAGATGGTTGGCAGTTTTCTCGAGGTGTTTATAGATGATTTCTCTGTCGATGTTGACAACTTCAATTCCTATCTTGAGCACCTAGACATAGTACTTAAGAAATGACGTGAAGTCAATCTCGTGATGTCTTGGTAAAAGAGCCACTTCATGGTCATAGAAGGATTGTGTTCGGTCACATCATCTCCAAACATGGCATGGAGGTCAACCTAGTGAAGGTGGATGTTATTGCCAATTTAGAGCCACCTCAGAATGTCAAAAATGTGAGGCCATTCTTGGAGTATGTGGGTTTCTACAGGAGATTCATTCTGACTTGAACCGCATTGCCCGACCTCTCATAGAGTTATTATGCAAGGAGACTAAGTTTAATGTTAATCAACATGTTATACTTGCATTTAATCAGTTGAAGGAGCTAATCACTCAAACTCCATTCCTACAGCCACCTGATTGGTCTCTCCCTTTCGCGATCATGATGGATGCACCAGACATTGCCGTTGGGGTTGCTTTAGGGCAGAGAAAATACAAGGTGCCCTATGTCATTCACTATGCCAGCAAAACACTAGATGAAGCTTAGAGAAATTACAATTTCGCAAAGAAAGAATAGTTGGATGTGGTATTCTCCTTGAGAAGTTCAGATCCTATCTGCTTGGATCAAAAGTCACCATCTACACTTACCACTATGATATCCGATACTTACAACAGAAGAAGGATGCCAAGCCTAGACTGATCAGATGGATCCTTCTCCTCCATGAGTTCTATTTGGAAATCAAAGATAAGCATGGGGTTAAGAATGTGGTAGCAGATCACCTCTCCGTAATTGAGCAGCAAGAGCCTCCACTAAGAAGCACACTCATTACAGACACCTTTCTTGATGAGTCGATTCTAGCTGTGGATTCACTCCCTTGGTATACTGATATTGTAAACTACCTTGTCTCCGGTGTAGTTCCACATGATCAGACGAAGATCAAGAAGGACAAGTTCTTGTTCACTATCCATTTCTACCAATGGGAATATCCTCTAATTTTTAGGGATGGAGCAATCTACATTTGGCGTAGGTTTTTCCCTCAGGACGAGCATCATAGTGTCCTCGGGCATTGTCATCCGCTCGAATCTGTTGGACACCACTTTGGAGATAGAATGGCAGCGAAAGTACTACAATATGGCCTCTGGTGGACTACACTATTTAAGGATGTTGTAGCATACATTAGGCACCACACTGACTACTAGAGATTGAAAGGTACCCTCACAGCTAAAGATTCAATGCCCTTAAAATTCATTTAGATTGCAGATGTATTCAATGCTTGGGGCATCGATTTCATGGGTCCCTTCCCCAACACTCAGGGATACAAACACATCCTTCTTTCCATTGATTATGTGAGTCATTGGGTTGAAGCTATCCCCGCTCGAGCCACAGACAGTCGAACAGTTAATCACTTTATGAAAGAGAACATCATCTCATGGTTCGGGACTTCGAAGATACTGATATCAGATGGGGGTAGTCACTTCATTAATAGAGAGGTCAATAAATTGATGAAGGAGTACGACATCGAGCATCAAGTCACATTTCCTTATCAACCCCATACTGTTAGCAATGTGAGCCTGCGGTGAACCATTCCTACAATAATGTTATTGTAATAAATGATTTATCAATAAAAGTTATTGATTATGTTTGTTTCACTCCCTTTCTGATATTGAATGAATGAATGAACTATAAGGTCCCTCTGTACAATATGGGTTATATACCATGGCCAACTTGATAATCATACAGCTGTTGATTCATTGATTGAATCAAAGAGGTTGATGCTTGGATGAATATCGAAGGAGTGAGATAGAGTACTCATCAAGCATCATCAAATGATTGACAAGTGATGATCTCCAGACTGAGAAGGAGATGTCAATCCTTTCTCAGTAGGCTGATATCTGATCGATCTCTTGATGCAGGTCCTCTGCATGGGAATAGTGATTCGGAGGTATCAGATTAGTTGAGTCAATGGGTTGACTTAATGAGATCGAGATAACCAAAGACCTATGATGAAACTGTCACATCACAGGCAAACATCCTCTGACCAGAGATAGATGTATTGTTGTATGTCTGAGTGTGTACATTTGGCAGACTAATAGGTTGATGACCTAACCAAGGTCTATACACCGGCGAGCTGGTGTGCATGTAAGGGCATATGAGTAATACGATCTCTCAAAGGGATCATACAGGTTCACTTGTGAACCGGGAGACATGAGCTCACTCATGAGGTATTGGGACTGATCAAATTCCATGCATGGTCGTCATGCTTTAGAAGAATGACATGAATTTGAAGGTAAGATATATGCTTTGTGAAAGCATATGATCTGTACCATATCCCAAGGACCAAGATTGAGAAACTTAATGATCAAACCATGAAGATGACAGTGTAAAAGAGATCTACATCATCAGGATGATCATGAGTCTTCCAGTATGCAGGATGTACAGGTATTGGGAATATCTGAGGGTGATTTGATCATAAACAATTGTATAACCATGACGCTTCCATTCTGAGGGAGTGATGACACAGGTCTAGATTTTAGTGACTCCTCTCATTAGAGAAGTGACCTAATCTTAGTTCATGTACTGGACATTGATCTGAATGAGATTCAGATGCAATGAGAAGATTAGGTTTACGGTCTTGACTTAATCAAGCATCTATGAGAGGTCCATGGGATCTGGATTTGAGATGTGATCTCAATATCCAAGTCACTATACGTGGAACAATACAATCGTCCTGTCCTTATCTCCAAGTATCTGAGGAGAAATATCATTGTTCTTGAATGGTTCAAGAATAATTCCATAACATCTAAGCATTGAGAAATTGATAATTAAATGTGATTTAATTATCATGATGTATGAGGAATTATCCAATATATAATTAAATGTGATTTAATTATTATGGATAAGAATAATGTGGATAGTAATATCCAATTATTCATAATATATTATAAATGAGATTTATAATGTATTAGAGAGAGATAATTATAATTTATATTTGTTGATTAATTATTAATGTGTATTGAATACACCTTTTATAATTAATTGAAAATGTAAATTACATTTTGTTTTGGATTGTGTATGTGATTCACAATTTTCCAATGTCAAGATTGCAATATTCCCAAAATTAATTGTGAATTATTTTTGTGAATAAATCCCAACAAAAGTTGTTGGATAAATAATGGAGAAAATGAAGGAGATATGCAATCTCATGGAGATCCATGAGATTGCCCACCCCACTTGGAAGGTGGTGGGCGGCACCCAATTCCTATATGGAATTGGTGGCCGTCCACCCTATTCCATGGGGTGGATTGATCTCCTTTGTAATCTTCTCATTATTTAATTGGTTTAATTTTAGGATTGATGTATATTTGATTTATCAAATATTTTTAATCCAAATTAAATCACAAGCTGATGGTTTTTACCAACAACAATCTTGACCATTGGATTGACATAAATCAATCTCATCCATTGATTTTATATGTCCCATGGATTGAGATCCATGGATCCCAAAACCCTATAAATAGAGAGGCATACCTTGCTCTCTTGTACATACTATTGGTAGCACATCTCTCTCTCTCTCTCTCTCTCTCTCTCTCTCTCTTTCTCCACCCATGCCATCCCTCTCCCTCTCTCTCTTGGTGGCCGACCACCAAAGCCCTAGGAGAGGAATTCGCCGTCACCTACGCCACCGTGCCGCCGCTTCGATGCTCTGCGGTTCTCCGTCTTCTTGGAGTGCTACGCTCACAAAAGAGACGTTCGATCTCGTACGATGAGATCAGGAGCAACCGTGCTTGGATCAACTTGTTGGATTGCGAGGATAACGCGACTCATCCCGTGCTCGCAAGCCTTTTCTCCGACGATCAGACTTGAGACAGGAGGTCTCTTTTCTTAGAGACTCGATCAACCACGCTTCAAGAGGTATTGCATTATACTTGTTGTGGTTATAGATGAAACGATCTGAGAATCGTTCTTGGATCATGTGGTTTCATCGCATGAAAAATTTTAAATTCCGCTGCACAGAACAACTAGTACGACTAGTCGTTCTCCGTCGTAATCGATACGACGATCACGCTTCCGTGATGCGCTTGAGGATTTTTCCATATCCTTCAAGTGATATCAGAGCCTTAGGTCGAAGGTTTCGGATACGATCCGCAAACCTAGGACGACTTGGGTTCGTGGAAGTCGCGAAAAGTTTTTATCGCATTTGATTTTCGCACTTCTGTTTAGTGAATAAATTCGGCACTGTTTAAATTGTTTAAACACGAATTTAACACTTGGATTTTGTTCCCCATTAAATAAGGAAATCATAGGATCTGAGTTTACGGAATTTGGATTTCGTTTGCTCGAGATATTGTAGTTTTGATGAACATGTATGCACTGTTGCGGGAACTGCAAATCTTAACATGATTAAAGAGGTAATTACTGTTTAGAATTGACTCGAAATACGTGAAACATCACTTGGGTTCTGTTCTAAATCAAATTAGCAATCTATTAAAATTGATTTTGTCTAATTTGGATTTAATATGATTGAGATATGTTAATTTTAGTAAGTAGGGGTCACTGCTGAAATTACAGTCCTAATCAAGAACAATGTGATTGTCAATTAATGAAATTAATTATTAATTTCAAGAAATAATTATGGAAAATATTTAAGAAATATTGGAAGATAATTATTTTCTTAACTGACTTGGCCTCAACCAATTAATTGATTAGATTTGATCTAGATCAAAATTGGAGACACAATCATCAAACTCCTTGCTTGAATAGGATTGAGAATTTGTCTAGCGAATTTCCTTATAATCAAAATTGCTTTGATTACTATATGGTATAATTTCGGTTGAAGAACCGATGATCATTTCAAGTACAAATTGATCTATTTGGCATTATCCTTTCCCGAGGCGGATATGGTGTCTAGTCGGAGATCGCTGGGGTAGCGGGTTGCAACATATGTGGTCCATCCCACTCTCGCCGGTATTGGCCATGACATCGGGTAGGGACTGGATAATGCCGAAGAAATCAAGATGTATTTTCTAATTATTAAAATACGAATTAATACGTACTTTGAGAATAATACCATATATATTCAAGTATAACAATCTAGTTTGATTGATTTATTGGAATTGATAATTAATTTAATATGATTGAATTAACTATGTCCAAATTAAAATTACTCTATTATGAATAGAGTTAATAATTCCCTTGGAAGAATTAATTATGTGAATGTGATTCATGATAATTAATTAAATTTGAATAAGAGGTGGAGGATCACATAAGTGACATCCATGGTCTCCCGTCAAGGCGAAGGGTTTCGTCGCCAGATATTATATGTAGGAGACGCATGTTTGAAGAGACAGCTCCTGCATATGATCCAATTGGATTGGGCTCGTCGCTTTTCGAAAGAGTAAGGACGTATGCGTAGTGACCCCAATATTGGGTCCTCATATTATTGGGGCGATATTGGATTGCGCATAGTGAGTTGTATTCCTATTGACAGTTGGTTCAATTAATGATGGGACAACATCACCTTAGGGGTGGTGGGCCCGGATATTAAAGACCGAATTGGGAAATGCAAGTTGGACTTGCAAGGCGGAATGTGTTCCCGCTTCTCTTTATTGGAGTCATAGGTTCTCATATTATTGGGATATGACAAAGATAAAGAGGAGATCCCAGTTCTTGCTTGAGATATAGCGGTAAGTATATTTCTTACTCTGAAAGTGATTAAGGGAATAAATTTTCATAGTTGACATGGCAAGACTAATTTGATTTAAAATGCCTTGATCAAAATAAAATTGAATTGAATATATGAATAATATATTCTAATACAGTGCATTCTTAATTTCAGAAAATGAAGTCCATGAACCCACTGAGCAGGCTTCTGGATGTCAACCAATTGACTGGACTAAATTACTCGTATTGGATCCGTAATTTGGAGCTTGTACTCTCGGCTGAGCGCATAAGTTATGTGCTCTCAGAAGACAAGCATGAAAACCCTAAATCTAAGGATGAAAAAGCATATAATGACAAGTATGATGAAGATCATGTCTTGGCTAGATGCTACATCTTGGGTTCTCTCTCCAATGTTCTTCAGAAACAACATGTGGAGATGAGTACTTGCCAGGAGATTATGCAGAATCTGAAAGATATGTTTGGTGACATTAACCGCACCCAGCGGTACAATGTTATGAAAGAACTCATTCGCTGCAAGATGTAGGAAGGGACTTCGGTCCGTGAATATGTACTCAAAATGTTTGGGTACTTATCGGAGCTGGAGACTCTGGGGGCAACCATGGATGCAGACATGCAATCCGATTTCATTCTGTTGTCGTTGCCCAAATCTTTCAATAACTTTGTGGTGTCATTCCACATGAACAAGTTAGAATTGACAAATGCTAGGCTTCTTGCTGCATTATAGTCTGCAGAAGACAAGATGAAGAAAGATGGTCCCGCTGGTAGTGCAATGGTTGCACAGGTAAGAGGGAAGCGCGGTCGGAAGCATGGTTCTTGGAAGGTTCGGCCCAGAAGAGAAAGAAGAAGGGACAAAGTGTTGGCTCATCTTTCAATGCATCCACTCTAATGGCGTCAAAGAAAATCGACGTCTGTCACCACTGCAAAAAGCCGGGGCACTGGAGGCGTAATTGCCCAGATTACCTGAAGTCGATCGACAACGGTAAAGCCCCAGCAGGTATGAAATCTACTTTTATCATTGAAACCAGCTTTCGTGTTGGACGAGAAGGAAGTTGGGTTGTTGATTCTGGTTCTTCTGTTCATGTATGCAATCTATTGCCTTTGTTTCAGGAAACTAGAAAACTTGAAGAAGGGGAGATAGTCATCCAGATGGGAACTGATGCAAGTGTTGCAGCAGTCACCGTCGAGACTTGTCGGCTATCAATATCTAGTGGTAGAGTCCTAGTACTTAAAGAGTATCTTTATGTACCTGAAGTCAGAAGGAATTTGATATCTGCATCTAAGCTAGTTAGAAGTGGATATTCATTCCTATTCTGTAATAAGTTAGTCATAAATCATTATGATAAATATATTGCAGATGGTATTTTGATATCTGGTGGACTCTATGAATTGTGCATTGATGAGCATGTCATGAATGTTACAACCACTAATAAAAACCCTAAAAGATCCAGGAATAATACAAATCATTCAAACATGATTTGGCATCAAAGGCTTGGTAATTTATGTGTTGATAGGATCAATAGATTGATAAAGGATGGACCTTTGGATTTTCTACAGGTTCAGTCTTTGCCTACCTGTGAACATTGTATTCGAGGTAAAATGACTAGGATGCCTTTCCGTAACAAGGTTACTAGATGTGAAAGTATTATTGACCTAATACATACCGATGTATGTGGTCCCTTCAATACCGCAACTCGAAATGGATATCGATATTATTTGACGTTTATTGATGACCATTCGCGATACGGGTTTGTCTTCCTATTACGTCATAAATATGAAACCTTTGAAAAGTTCAAAGAATTCAAGGCTTTGGTTGGGAACCAAACCGATAGGAAGATTAAACGGATTCGATCTGATCGAGGCGGCGAGTACCTCTCGGATGAATTAAGGGATTACCTTAAAGAGAATGGAATTGTCTCCAATCTCACTACTCCTGGAACTCCCCAACTTAATGGTGTTGCTGAAAGACGCAACAGGACCATCATGGATATGGTCTGTTCAATGATGAGTAAAGACATTTGCCACTTAGTTTCTGGGGATATGCAGTAGAGACTGCAATATATATCCTGAATAAGATTCCCAGCAAATCTGTACCTAAGACTCCTCATGAGCTCTGGTATGGAACCAAACCTAGTGTTAATCACTTGAGGGTTTGGGGATGCTTGGTTCATGCGAAGAACGTGGACGCAAGTAAGCTGGAATCTCGCACTTGTGAGTTACTTCGTTGGGTATGTTAGAGATGGTATTGGCTACCAGCTCTATGACCTTGAGACCCAAAAGGTTTTTTTCTCTAGAAATGTGAAATTTATGGAGGATGATTTCCTTAAAGGTCAAGACAAAAGTGAAGTAGAGGAACTCATAGAATCTCCCGAGGATTCTGAGTTTCCTAGACCAGAAACTGAAGAAGTAAATAAAGATGAAACACCCATACCTCTTCGAAGGAGTTTGAGGGTGGTTGCACCACCTGAAAGGTATGGATTCCATGCGTCGAGTGAGATTGACAATGATCCTACTTCATTTGATGAAGCACTTGCGGATCATGACATGGATAGATGCATGCTAGCAATGAAGTCAGAAATTGACTCCATGCATAAGAATGTTGTATGGACCCTAGAGGGTCGACCTAAAGGGGTAAAACCCATTGGGTGCAAATTGATCTTCAAGAGAAAGAGGGGACCTGATGGGATAGTAGAGACTTTCAAGGCACGGCTCGTAGCCAAGGGCTACACATAGAGAGAAGGCATCGACTACGACGAGATATTCTCTCCTGTGGCTATGCTTAAATCCATCAGGACATTGCTAGCTATAGCTACATATCTTGACTACGACATCTGGCAGATGGACGTCAAGATGGCTTTCCTCAATGGATACCTCGAGGAGGATATCTATATGGAGCTTCCCCAGGGCTTCATAACTGAGGATGGCAAAGTATGCAAGCTGAAGAAAACCATCTATGGGCTAAAGCAAGCTTCTCGTAGCTAGAAAATCAGATTTGATGAAACCATAAAGAGTTATGATTTTGTGCAGAATTCTGATGAACCTTGTGTATACAAGAATCTTAGTGGGAGAGCCCTTGTGTTCATCGTGCATTATGTAGATGACATCCTTATCATTGGGAATGATACAGGGTTGATGACCAGTGTGAAGATTTGGATGTCCCATACCTTTGAGATGAATGATCTTGGAGAAGCCTCTTACATCTTGGGTCTGAAGTTGTTCAGAAACCGGGAGAAGAGGATATTAGGATTGTCACAACATGGATACATTAAGAAGATTCTTGAACGATTCCGTATGGATAGTTCCAAGAAAGGATTCCTAACCTTAAGACATGGTATCCACATGTCTAAAGGTATGGCTCCTCAAACTGTTGAGGAAAAGAAAGCCATGGCTGGATGCCCTTATGCATCCGCCGTAGGAAGCTTAATGTATGCCATGATGTGTACTAGGCCAGATATCTGCCATGCAGTGGGAGTGGTAAGTCGTTACCAATCCTGATATGGAGAACAACAATGGAATGCAGTAAAGAACATATTTAAATATCTAAGACGGATGCAAGATTACATCTTGGTCTATGGAGATGGTGATCTCCAAGTCTTGGGATATACAGATTCTGACTTCCAATCAGATATTGATAATCGAAAGTTGACATCAGGGTTTGTGTTCCTATTGAATGGTGGTGTTGTGAGCTGGAGAAGCAAGAAGCAGGACACTACAACAGATTCAACAACAGAAGCCGAATACATTGCCGCATCGGATGCTGCAAAGGAGGTGGTGTGGTTGCGCAAGTTCGTGCTGGAGCTTGGCATAGTTTCCTCTGATACTCCCATCCCGCTACTCTGTGATAACACGGGAGCCATTGCCCAGGCGAAGGAACCCAGATGGCATCAAAAGAGCAAGCACGTAGAAAGGAAATACCACATCATTCGGGAGATTCAAAAGCGTGGTGACATCATCATCACCAAGGTGGCCTCTGCCGACAACGTTGTTGATCCTCTTACCAAACCTCTGATACAGAAGGTTTTTGACCAGCATGTAATGAGTATGGGTTTAAGGATTTTTCCTGAATGGTTCTGAGGGCTAGTGGGAGATTGTTAGCAATGTGAGCCCAAGGCGAACCATTCCTACAATAAATGTTATTTTAATAAATGATTTATCAATAAAAGTTATTGATTATGTTTGTTTCACTCCCTTTTTGATATTGAATGAATGAATACACTATAAGGTCCCACTATACAATAAGGGTTATGTACCATGGCCAACTTGATAATCATACAGTTGTTGACTCATTGATTGAATCATAGAGGTTGATGCTTGGATGAATATCTAAGGAGTTAGATAGAGGACTCATCGAGCATCATCAAATGATTGACAAATGATGATCTCCAGCCTGAGAAGGAGATGGCAATCCGTTCTCATTAGGCTGATATCTGATCAACCTCTTGATGCAGGTCCTCTGCATGGGAATAGTGATTTGGAGGTATCAGATTAGTTGAGTCAATGGGTTGACTTAACATGATCGAGATAACCAAAGACCTTTGATGAATACTGTCACATCACAGGCAAACATCCTCTGACCAGAGACAGATGTATTGCTGTATGTCTGAGTGTGTACATTTGGCAGACCAATAGGTTGATGACCTAACCAAGGTCTATACACCAGCGAGCTGGTGTGCATGTAAGGGCATATGAGTAATACGATCTCCCAAAGGGATCATACAGGTTTACTTGTGAACCGGGAGACATGAGCTCACTCAAGAGATATTGTGACGGATCAAATTCCATGCATGGTCGTCATGCTTTAGAAGAATGACATGAATTTGAAGGTAAGATATATGCTTTATGAAAGCATATTATCTGCACCATATCCCAAGGACCAAGATTGAGAAACTCAATGATCAAACCATGAAGATGACAGTGTAAAAGTGATCTATATCTTCAGGATGATCATGAGTCTTCCAGTATGCAGGATGTACAGGTATTGGGAATACCTGAGGGTGATTTGATCATAAACGATTGCATAACCATGACGCTTCCATTCCGAGGAAGTGACACAGGTCTGGAATTTAGTGACTCCTCTCATTAGAGAAGTGACCTAATCTTAGTCCATGTACTGGACATTGATCTGAATGAGATTCAGATGCAATGAGAAGATTAGGTTTACGGTCTTGACTTAATCAAGCATCTATGAGAGGTCCATGGGATCTGGATTTGATATGTGATCTCAATATCCAAGTCACTATACGTGAAACAATACAATCACCCTGTCTTTATCTCCAAGTATCTGAGGAGAAATAACATTGTTCTTGAATGATTCAAGAATAATTCCATAAGATCTAAGAATTAAGAAATTGATAATTAAATGTGATTTAGTTATCATGATGTATGAGGAATTATTCAATATATAATTTAATGTGATTTTATTATTATGGATAAGAATAATGTGGATAGTAATATCCAATTATTCATAATATATTATAAATGTGATTTATAATGTATTAGAGAGAGATAATTATAATTTATATTTGTTGGTTAATTATTAATGTGTATTGGATACACATTGTCTAATTAATTGAAAATGTAAATTACATTTTGTTTTGGATTGTGAATGTGATTCACAATTTTCCAATGTCAAGATTGCAATATTCCCGAATTTAATTGTGAATTATTTTTTGTGAATAAATCCCAACAAAAGTTGTTGGAAAAATAATGGAGAAAATCAAGGAGATATGCAATCTCATGGAGATCCATGAGATTGCCCACCCCACTTGTAAGGTGGCGGGCGGCACCCAAATCCTATATGGAATTGGTGGCCGTCCACCCTATTCCATGGGGTGGATTAATCTCCTTTGTAATCTTCTCATTATTTAATTGGTTTAATTTTAGGAATGATGTATATTTGATTTATCAAATATTTTTAATCCAAATATCACAAGTTGTTGGTTTTTACCAACAACAATCTTGACCATTGGATTGACATAAATCAATCTCATCCATTGATTTTATATGTCCCATGGATTGAGATCCATGGATCCCAAAACCCTATAAATAGAGAGGCATACCTTGCTCTCTTGTACATGCTATTGGTAGCACATCTCTCTCTCTCTCTCTCTCTCTCTCCTCACACGCCAACCCTCTCCCTCTCTCTCTTGGTGGCCGACCACCAAAGCCCTAGGAGAGGAATTCGTCGTCGCCTATGCCATCGTGCCGCCGCTTCGACGCTCTTTGGTTCTCCGTCTTCTTGGAGTTCTACGCTCACGAAGGAGATGTTCGATCTCGTACGATGAGATCAGGAGCAACCGTGCTTGGATCAACTTGTTGGATTGCGAGGACAACGCGACTCATCCCCGTGATCGCAAGTCGTTTCTCTGATGATCGGACTTGAGACAAGAGGTCTCTTTTCTTAGATACTCGATCAACCACGCTTCAAGAGGTATTGCATTATACTTGTTGTGGTTATAGATGAAACGATTCGAGAATTGTTCTTGGATCATGTGGTTTCATCGCATGAAAAATTTTAAATTCCGCTGCACAGAACAACTAGTACGACTAGTCGTTCTCCGCCGTATTCAATACGACGATCACGCTTCCGTGATGCGCTTGAGGATTTTCCCATATCCTTCATAGACCACCAGCATGGCCTAACTATCAAACAGAGAAATCAAGACGATTCTGTAGAAGCTTGTGAAGCCAGACAAGAAGAATTGATCCCAGCTCTTGGACTCAGTCCTCTGGGCTTACAGAACTTCTTACAAGTCTCCCTTGGGCATGTCACCCTACCATCTTGTGTACGAACATCCATGCCATCTACCTGTGGAGTTAATTTATAAATCATTGTGGGCAGAAACATTTGCAATTTGGACTCACAAAAGGTGGTCAGAAAAGGAAAAGGGGATATGAACAGGCTCGTAGAATTCTGAGACTATGCATATGATAACATATTGATGTACAAGGAGAAGGTTAAACACTAGCATGACCGGCACATCAGACAAAAGGCCTTTGAGACTGGACAGAAAGTATGGCTATTCAACGTAAAGTTGATAATATTCTTGGGCATATTAAAGAGTAAATGGACAGGTCCGTTCAGATTGTAAGAAGTGTATGACAATAGAAGCATTGTGATGTCAGATGTGTCTCATGACGCACAACCGTCTGTCGTCAAGGGCCAGTTACTGTAGCCTTACCTTGAGCTTGACACTTTCCTAGCCAAAGTCGATTATATTCATGTGATATGCTCTGAAGGAGCATCCACATCCTCGTCAACATCGAAAGATTCTGATAATGTCACTCAAACACTCTTCCTTTAGTTTGCTTAATTTATTATTTTCTTATTTCTTACATATTTTCTACTCTATTTTCCTCATTCATTACTTTTATACTTAGGATATGCTTCATCCTAAGTATACAGGGGATGGGTGGCGTAACTTGTTCATTCTCACCACATGTCTCCACTCTTCTTGATATTCTTGTCTATATTTAGGGATATCTTACCATAAGCATAGGGGGAGACTAGTTGAATCGTTGAGTTGTTCATTCCCACCCTCGACCCTCCCTACATGTAGATACAATCTGCTATACTTAGGATTATTTGACCATAAATAAAGGGTAGACGGCCGACTTCTCATTCTTTCGTTCCTTATTCTTTAGTTGTGGTAGTATAGACTCTTGAATACTTAGTATGTGTTATGTCTTCTCTTTTCTCTTCAATCTATGAGGAGATAGCTCGAGCTAAGTTTAGGGGGGTTATATATACTTTGTATATACTTTATCCATAACTCGCACTTTCGTATTTTTCATAAATATAGCTAAATTACTATACATATAAACATATACAATTCAATTAATAAAAAGTGCATATCATTCCTCAAACTATTTTTGTATATACTGATTAATAAAGCAGGTAAAAATGTGTTGCAAACTGTTTGAAAAATAGTTTGAAAATCTTTTTGAAAAATCTTTTGAAACCTGTTTGAAAATATTTTGTAAAATATTTTCATCCTTTGTAAATTGTTTGGTTTGTAAAAATTTTATTCTTTTTCTTATGAAATAAAATGTTTTGAAAACCTACTTGCAAATGATTTGGAAAATGGTTGCAAAATTATTTGAAAAATCTATATATACTATTCGATAAACCTTTACAAAATGATTTTCAAACGCTTGTAAATGTTTGTAAAAGTTATTTGCAAAAATTATTTTGGACTATAGTTTTTCAAAATTCTTTGTAAAACTGTGTTCAAATAAGTTTGAGGAATATATACATCCTTCAAATAAATTCTTTACAAATGGTATAAATGTACCTATAAAAATAACTCACATTCGATCTGTAAATCATCAAACCTCAATTTTTGTAAATAAAAAGAGGCACGCTCGTGTAAATATTTGTGCATACTCCTTTTTGTGCCAAAAATCATTTTGTTTTGAAAAAACCCCTAAAATTTTACAAAATAAAAAATTCCAAAAACATTTGCAAAAATCTTCTTCAAAAATTGCATAAAATTTTGCTAAACATTTCAGAAATACCAAAAATGTTCAAAATTAGAAAATGACATCACAAAGAGATTTTCTTGCATTCATATTTTTCAAAATAATATAGACAATTGAACAAGTCAAAATAAAGTTCAGAGATTTGAGCATGGAATAAGACCTTAATCTACCTTATTTTAGAGGAACCCATTGAGGAGAGGAAGTGGAGATGTTTCAGGTCGCCTTGACTTAATTCTTTAGGTTCCATAAGACTATGTTCATGAGTCAACTCAATATGCTTAAAGAGAACCCTTCATATCATCCGTACGACTCTTGAGACAGTGACTTGACTGGAAACGTTGCACGTAGCACTTAGCTCAACCTAGATGGACTATTGCAAAATTTTACGGTCTAAGTCGGGATGATGCAAGGCCGCTTCGTCAAGGGTGGCTCAGGAACCATTCTTGGGGATTGCCGACACCGGTACTCTAACCCACTTCTTTTGGTAATAATGATATCTAAATAATAGAGATGGATTAAGACAATGCTTTGGATGAGGAATGGTCTACTGGCACAACTTTTCCAAGACCTCGAAATTGTGGGTGGAACAAAGGATGCTATATCCACCTGCGTATAAACAAGGATTCAGAAGCTGTACAAAGTCAAAGAAAATATCCAAACAAGCCTATACCAAAATTCCACCAAAAATTTGAGCTTCAGAAAAAGCATGCTTCTTGGTGAAGAATCAGTTACACTGATCAACTTCACAAGGGAATGAAGACTGCACTGGCCCATTCCCACTTCTCTTCCCATTCTCATGTCTTCTTCCCCCATTCGGTTGTAAAGATTGGGAATGCCTGACCTTAGAAGGGAATATCTATCTCCACGCGGATGAGTTACCAGAAGAGAAGATGCCTTGATGGTTCAATGGATTTGTCTGGGAGAGCTGAACAAATCCATACACATGGTTATATCATTTCAAGGTAGCAAGGGTATGTGCCTAGGAGGATGGTTCTGACCAAGCTGTGAATTGGACTGAATGATAGGAGTATGAAATCTGAGGGTTGCTATGTCACACTTCCCGACTTCAATGTGGTTTCGAACACACCATTAATTCATATGCCTTCCCTGAGCTCTAAACTTTGACTTTATTAAAGACTAGTTTAAAAGTCGACAATTATACCAAGTTATTTCTTTTTCTTTTCTTTATTTCTCGTTTTCCCCACTTATTACATAAGTGTTTGCTAGGGACTAGCAAAGGTTAGTATAGTGAGGTGATGAATCTCCATTTCATCACCTTTATTTAATCATTTTGGCCTTAAAAACACGCATGTATATAACATTATTTCGTACAACTTAACATTCATTATTTATTCTAATTATTGTATGTAAAATACTATTTTTAATGACAAAATTATAGAAAAAAGGAAAGAAAAGAAAAAGAATAAAATGCCAAAGGTATTTTATGACCCTAAACCTCGAGACCAAGAAAATAACTGATTTGGTCGATAATGAGTAAAGTAGGGGGAGATAAGGGCTAAATACACAATAAAAATCATATTCTTTTATTCATCAATAAAGCATTTTTGGGACCTATTTTATTCCTTATTTTTTTCATAAAATCAATAAACTTTGTACATGAAAGTTATACATAAAAATATATAGAAAAATAAAAAATTGAGTTTGTACAAAAATAAGATACAATGTCATTTTTATACTCAAAATAAAAATCCCAACATCCCAGACCCATATCTCTAATATAAAAAACTCAAAATGTATGAAAATCACCTTTAATTGTTTATAACTTTTTTAAAAGTTATTTAACTAAGGTGGTTTCATATTTTTTGGAGTTAAGCTGTGAAAGTTAGTTTTTGGACTCCTATTGTACCATATACCTGAATAAAATATTCTTTTTATTTATTCTTTATCATTTTTATAATTTTATATTTTTAAAATTTTCTAAATATTATTTATACATATTCAAGATAGAATAAAACCATAGACAACATATAAAAATATAATATTGTACATATATCTATATGAATATACAATACTTAAATCTATATATTATATACCCTTATTTATCAAAGTATACAAATGACACCATAAAATTACAATAAAAATATATATTAGTACATAAAAAAAGTTATAAATATATGAAATAAGGAAATAAAATAATATAATCAAAAATACAAAATAAAAATAAAATAAACAAAACATAGATAAATATACATATAAATATACCATTAAAAATTAACTTGTAATAAATAAACCAAAAAAAATAAATAAAAATAATATTAAAATACTACATAATATAATAAACGTTTTTTATTTTATAAAAAAAATTAAAAATTTACTAATTTTAATTAATTATTTTCTAATTAATCCAACCTTTTTGTCCTGTAGCGGCCGAGGTTGACTAACCAAAGGGTTGGGACTGTTGACCTAGGTCAACACCCCCCCTCTCTTCCTCGAGTCGCCAGAATGTCAGACTCCTGGATTTCACCCATTTTTCCGCTGGTGTTCATGATGCTTTGGCGAGGCATGATGCGCGATTCATTAAGACTAAACACCCTTGATTTACGCCTTAGGCAAAGATCTAATCAACTCTACCTGATTCAATCACATGTACTTGATCAATACGCCTCGGCCACCTTGTTTATAAATAAGAAACACTGCTCCTTCTATGCTTCTTGATCCCCCTTTGAGCGTCGTCTCGTGTACTTTCATGTGTGTTGAGGTCTAGGTGACAGCCGAGAGCCACCCTGTGCTCGGAGGCGGCAAGGCAAGGATGAGGCAGCGATCCACGATGGTTCTCTGGCCACCCTGCTTCATTGCATGTATAAGAGTTGTGTAATCTTTACATTTCTAAAGAGTTTTTCAATCTGTGATTTTAATTCCATGTTTAGTGTAGAGTTTCATTTGTATAAGAGCTGCGTAATCTTTTAGTTTTAGATGTAGCTTAAATCTTTCGTTTGCCGGAGCCGCTAGAGCTCTGAGCATTTTACTGTGCTCTATGCCTGTTTCAACCCTCATTACATGACCATCTCATTCCCTATTGTGTTCTTCATTGAAACCATCTCGTTGCCCAACCTGATCGAGCCTCGATCAATGAATCCCTGTTATTTCACCGTCGCTCACCGAAGCAGGTCCATCCTACCATATCTCGCTGCGATTCTGCACAATAACAACCCATGATCCTTTCCCTTTCCCTGTAGTGTGTTTGCACATTTTTGCAGGATCTGAAAGGGGCATATGAGCCCTTTTGAACCCCAAGAACTCTGCTCTAAGTACGTGAAGATCCATGCCCGATCCGTTGGGGCCCGGACCTTTTTTAGCCATCTCCCAGCTGTGGAAAGACTAGACGATCATGAAGAGCATCTCAGCAAGCCGAGAGGAGATCAACGATAAGAGGGAGAGCGATCCAAAGCAACCCACATCGGAGTTCTTAGAGTGTTCTTCCATGATATCCCAGAACCATCTGATCAAGAGTACCCCTCCAGATGCAGTAGGTGGCGTTGGATCACGACCCCCTCCACCGTCAGATTTGGGGTCGGATCTGATCCCACATGTAGATCGGTGAAGTGGTATCGGCCCATCTAGATCATTGATCACCTCAGTGGCGCGCATCCAGCCGTTCCTTAGTGCCTTAGTAAGGGGTAAATTGTATATCTTGCCCCGCCATTTTTGTATTTATTTATTAAAACTATAAAAACAAGCATAGTGCAAATAAATGTGAACATTTTGCGTTGAGACCCCTATATTTATTGCATATTACACTCTGGTCTAGTCCAGCTCAGCTCATGTTTAGTCCCACGTGAGCTGGGCAAATTTCTTATATACCCTTGCAGATTTTTGTGTTTATATTTGGTCTAAAAAAATTAATATACGTAGTATATTTCAAGGACAATTGCAGATGTGCTCTGGTCTATATTTAAATTTCAACTATGCCCTTCCCAGTTCATGTATTTTTAGTGCTTGAATTTCATTTATTAAAAATGGTTCTCTGCTCTAAAAATGTTGTAAAAATAGGGTTAGATGCCTGCTAACATGTATTTTCATGCTCTATTTTTATTTTTGCATCTTAGGCATTTTAACTATTTATTAAAATTTAAATGGACATGTTTTTATTTCTGTCTAACTTAGAAAATACTAAAAAAATTAGAAAAATTATTTTGAAAAATTCGCACAAACTATATATTATTTAGTATGATATTTTATGACTCAAGACCAAAAATCCCTAAAATTAGAAAAAGAAAACTCATAAAAATTGAAAAGCACCAAAATCCAATAAAAAATAATTAAAAATCACAAAAAAGTCAAAAAATATTCATTTTTGCTTCTTAATTTTCTTTATACTAGTATCTGTATACTAAAATTGATTTGGAAAATTTTGAACATTATTTGCTATTTTTAATTTCCATTTCAAATCAGCCTATTTATTAAATCTCTGATTTGGGATCTTTTTAACTTTAAAAATCCCTAAAAATTATAAAAAATTCTAGAAAAATCACAAAAAATAATAAAATTATATAAAATCCTGAAATATTTTTATTTTTGTATTTTGTTCAATTCTATTAGTATTTATCAATACTTTCTCCTATATTGTATGTATAACCATATATATGTCGAAATTATATACTTAGTTAATATATATATATTATCAATACTTATATCTATAGATATACAAAAAAGGGAAAAGGGAAAACACTATATTTATGTAAATGTGTGAATACCTTATATGTATATTTTCACTTATGTGTATAAACCTATTTATATATGTATTAATTTATTATATATATTTTATTATTACTAAATAAACCTAGACATTCATTATTAATTTCAATATATATATATAATAAAAATAAATATGCACGGTAAAAAACCCACATAAGGAATAAAGATACACATGTACATAATATACGTTGATTAGAAATAATCATAGGGTTCCTAACTTTCCCTCTCCAGATCGACCTCTTCATGCTTGCATACTATACTATTTTGTATTGTAGATAATAAAAAAATTTAACTCCACATTTGTGCTTTCCATTGCTATATTTTATTGTCGGTTAATTGTTGATTGATCCGGATTTCGTAAGTGGTCACCGCATCGACTTGATTTCTCACCTTGTGAGATTTCTAGAACCTCGCAAAATCCCAGTCATCAGCTGCCTTGGGCACTACGCCTCCAGCTCCTTCCCCCCGCCAGGCATATGTCTCCCTTCCACACTCAACCTCCATAACTGAAGCTCTCGCTCACCTCCTTTATCTGAGCTGCACGCCACCGACGTTTCACCGACCATGTGCCAGCCAAAAGGAGTGAGGACCATCTGAACATCAACTTCACTCGAGGACCTCCACCTAAGTAGCCCTCCATCGCCACCCACCTCGGTCTATGGGCCTTCTGGTCCACTCCACCGCCTATGGTTGAGAACAACCACCTTGGCATGCGCATCGACTGTCACTCCTCCTCAACGGTCACACCACACTCCACCTTCCATGCCATCTGTCATCTCGAGCGGTTAGGGTCCTCGTCACCTCGTAGCAGTCGCCACCCTTATCGTCATTCCCTCCACATGTTTGAAGCACGTGAGGGTAGGGACATTTGCGTCAAGACCCCCCATGGCTCCCCATATTTCACATGCCCCTTCTAAAACCAGGACACGTGCAACACAGGTGCCCCAATGACAATTTGCAGAGCAGCCCTTCATCTTCTGCTACTTCCACCAAAGTACTCGCCATCTGATGTCAAGGGCGATGCATGCACAAGCCTGGACATTTGCATAAATACCCTAGTGTTTATATGTAAGTGCATATTAGTCCTTTTTGCATTTGTTTCATGTTATTTCATTATTAATTTTACTTCTGGACAATTTTGTTTGGAAAATTGTCTAAATATCAATTATAACCATATTTCAGTTCCAAAAATTGCATCTTGCAGAATACTTTATGCTCTATCATTGTGAATGATGATTTTATTTTTGTGAGCTATGATTTATTTAATTATTTTGGTGAGAAATTGCATAATTTACCTATTGTGTGATCTAGAAACCATATAAAATTAATCGTTGCTCCAAAAATTACCAAAAATCCATCATTAGTAGATTTAATTGTGTTCTACATTGTGCCCAAATTTCATGACATTTGCATGCATATCGAGGTTGCAATAAAATAATTGGTTATTAGAGTAATTAATTTTTAATAGACTGTAAACTCAATATTTTTAGGATTTAGAATTTTTCCTTAATAGATCCTCATTAGATATATAAGAATTTTAGTTCCTAAAAATAATTAGGTTTCCTATTTATTAAAATTAATGTGCAAAAAATCACCCAACATGCTTATCTAATTCGTAAATAATTCATTTTGCATAAAAAAATTCCAAAAAAAATTATAGAGCACTTATTTCATCATAATTTAATCCTGGCCAAGTTTTATGATTTTTGGATTTCTTCTGATTGTAAATTATATTTTAGCCCCTAAACTTGATCGAATTTGCATTACATTTATTAATTGCATAGAAAATACCAAAAAATCGCTTTAAAAACCATTCGCTAAATCTGTTAGACTTAACCTGGGTTGTTCATTTTCTTCCTTGAGTCAATCCTGGGTCTTTCCCAGGTTAAATAAACATAAAACTACATCGCTTAATTGATTCATTAATTTATGTGGTTTAATTTCTTGATTATTCCCTACTGCCGACTACAACACATATGTAATACTTAATTTGCAAGAAATAAGGAGGGCTTTTAGGGATTCATCAGATGGCATCATTGCCTGGGAGGAAAACAACTTACGTTTTTGTCTAGAAAATTTCATATTAGGTTTTTCGCACATTTGAGTAATCTGACCCCCGAACCTTACCACTGTACATTTTCCATTTACGTTCTAGCATTTATTTTTCAGTATTTATTTTTTATTAGTTTTTGTGTCAACTCTCTTACATTTTCTCTCTTATTTTTTGTGTGAGTACCCTATGGATGTGGAGCGATTTTTCTAGAAATCGATGCATCTCGACAACCTGCTGAAAAGCCGCGTAAAAATTAAAATTGGTTCGAGTCACGAGAGAGTGTAGAGGCTAGGATTTATTTTCAGCATTTTTTATTTCTTTGTTATTTGTAATTAATTACCAATTTATAGAGGTTTTCATTTGGAATCTCACATGTGCAAACAAGACTTGGATTTTTTCTATGGTGTGTCGGACTTGTTTCACTCTCCAGTGAGGATGGGGCCTGAATTGAGTGTTTGTAGGTTAGACCTGCACTACATCTATATATATACTAGGTTTATGTTTCTTGTGCTCGTATAACTTAGAACCACACTTCACTTAATGAGACGTACCTGTGATCATTCATCTTAGTCAAAATTCAAATCCATTTCTTCCTGACTAATATAACTTTCTGTTAGGAGCGGTTTTGTCGGCTTGCACTTCATATAGACTAAATTTCAATTATTATATTGTGTCTCACATGGAGATGTAAGGAAGCATGGTAAGTCTTCTAACTGAGCATACAACACTTTTTTTCATGCGCATCAGCTTTTCTTGATTTCCCCCTCTTATTTTGTCACTTAAGAACTAAAGGAAATTCGGACTGGGCGATAAACGTGTATTTTCTAGTCACCTAAAACTTCAATGATCACCAATTAAATTCGAGACTGCTAAACAAGGCCGACTTAATTAAAACCATAAATTCAAGAATTTTTGCGGGAGAACAACCACATCCTTTGATTCAGGTACATTCTAGGGTGTGGTCACCACCCCTGAGTGAGAGAGGCACGACACATAAGGATTAGAGCTGAAAACCCAACTTTAATACTACCTTGTTTATCACCTGGATTCATGATGTATCGACGCTTCTATCGTACATGGACGAGTAGGGTTGGGTCAACGACACTGTTCTCGCCTTGTGTAGAGCGTTGACCTATTCTGAAATACTGAGCTTAGGCCATGCCCTCACAAGGGTCTCTGTCTCATCGTCTCACATCCAAGTAGGGCCTAGCACGATCATGGGCGATTCCATCTCGAGCTTGGTCTGAAGTATCTGATTTGCCACTATCGTCTTCCTCTCTTTACTTCTTTGGCTGAGTAGTGGATCCAGATCTTATAACAAGGACCTCAAAAAGTGTAGGCTACATGTTACAAAGGAGGTGGACAAGTAAGGGATATTTTTCCACCAGTACTCACACTCCGATAGGTCTAAATGCTAAGGACTCATTACAAAGTTGAATTATAACCAACTTAAAATTAATAAGATAAGTTGGACAGACTCTTGAGGTCTAAATGCTCCGATATTGTGTTTGTATTGTGTGCGTAGATCAAGATAAAACATCAAATACCACACTTTTATGTCGTTACTCACACTTTTTGATTCATGAAACATAATATTTCTCTGAACCGCTTGACATCGAGAATGGGGTTGTGATGATATTTTCTCGGACTTTGTGAGCCTTTGAATGAACACCACAAACCTACCACCTCACCTACTCATGGATACTTTTTCCCTGAGCCTCCTTGGACTCATGAGCACTCTCCTCATAAAACCCTTGTTCATGATTTTCTCTTCTTCCTTGAGGGAGGTCAGTCCCACCAACCCTCTTTTTTCTCACCACATTGAGGAAAACTCTCACCTCGATGATTCTCATTCTTTCAACTCTATTAATACCAATCCGTTTGATTCTGCAGATGAAGGAGAAGAATTAAAGAAGATGCCTCCAAAGAAAAAAATACAATAAAGACGAACCAAAGAAAGACATGATGCAAATGGTATTAACAAGATTAGTTGCATCTAAGCAGCAACAACTTTTACTGAGACCACAAATTAGCCTGCTAAATGTTGGGGTTGAACCACTAATGGATGTGATATACAACCTGGGACAGTATAGAGTGAGAAATTATCTGAATCCTCCAAAACCAAAAGTTGATTTTGAACTAGAGCCGCCTTTCCTAAACCTACTGCCACAACTCCATGGAAATGCTACTGAGGAACCTTACGCATTCCTGACTTGGAGCAAGTATTCTCTAATTTCAGACACCCTAGGGACAACCAAGACTATATTCGTCTCGCTGCACTTACATTTTCCTTGAAAGGAAAAGCTGAATACTGGGTGGAGAATCTTGGACTGAGGGTCACCATGTATAATCATTCCAAGGATGTACTTTTAAAGAATTTCTACTCTTTGAGTAGGACTAATCAGATGAGGACACACATCACCAGTTTTTCTCAGATGCCTCATGAACCATTTTGTGATGCATGGGATTGATTCAAAGATCTATTACAAAAGTGTCCATGTCATGCTCTGGATGACAATAGTTTGGTTCAGTCACTTTATTCTATCTTAACTATGAGACACAAGGTTTAGTGAGAACTGCTTGTATAGGTAAAACTACACATCACGAGGTACGGATACTGTGTGGAATGTATTCGAGCAGATGTAAGAGATAAGCCGCTCACAGATCTCTAGCAGGACATATATTGATTCTCATTCTCTCAGCATACTCCAATCTAAAGGAGGAAAACAAACTGTTGATGAGATAGCCAAGGATTTAATTCTCAACATGAGCATCATTACGGATTGGCTAGTAGTTGTTGTGAAACCTTGTATTTTTTCCCTAAAATCTGGAATACTGTTGACATCCAAAAAATCAAATAAATAAATCAATTTCGTAGATCTCGTCGAGATCTTTCCAATGTGCCCAAGAACATCCAATTCTGAAATTCCTACCTCAAGTTATCGTTGTTTTAAGTATCATAGTCGGGACCTATATATGGATCCGAACCGAATCCGAATTGGGATCCAATTTCACCTCTCCTTCTATAAATAGGAGATGATAGGCTACTCTCTCAAAGCCCTAGCCACCACCACCTAGGCTAGTTTAGTCATCGTAGGGCCGCCATCGACATCGGAGAAGGTGCTCCGATCGAAGATCCACGACCACCATCACGTAGGAGAGCTCGAGGTCACCGTGGTGCACGCCTCCGCACTGCAATCAAGCGACGAAAATACCGTTTCCGTACGAGAGGAGATACCGAGGGAACATCCTCGGAGGTAACGATGAATACCTCCCTCTTGTTGTTGGTTTCCACATATATTTTGTCCCCATATGCTTGAACATGCATAGAGACTTAATTATCTTTATACCATGAATCGTGAATTGTAACGAAGTTTTACCCTCCTTACTATTGCTTCATGTGAACAATATTTACCCCTTTTGTTCAAAAATCTGTAGAGCTATAGGTTCCTTGGATGTAGAATATGTGTAATCGAGGGCTTTCATTGTTAGACTGATACGTGACATGAATTATGCAACCAGATAGAGCTAATGGTCGAAAATTTTTTTGCTAATGGATTACAGTAAATTCTAGATTCATTGAATCAACGATTTTGTTTACCTTCTCTATCACTACATAGGTCAATGTTCAATTGTTTAATATTGATGTCCTTAGTCCTATGCATCTTGCATCAATGATGCACATACATATAAGTATTAGAATTTGTTTCTTTGCCATTCATGTTTGAAAACCCACGTTAGTTACATTACTAGCCAATTCGATTCTCATGCCAATTCCAAATTTTCGAATGGTGGAATCTGGAATGGAGATTATATCTTAATAAACCTTGTCCATGTTAAGGGTTTAAAAAAAGGTAAAGAGACACAAGCCATGAAAAGTTGAATCTTAATTACATTTTAAACAGTGATGTTATGTTATACGTATAATTATATATTAAATGTTGAGCTGCCTCATCATGAAAAAGGAATGGTGCAGGTTTGGATCATTTTTTGTAACGGCCAATATCTGCAGAGGATAGTTATAATTTCGTGGGCTTTATATAAAAAAAGTTTTTTCTACGATATTTATATGTGATATAAAGTTGGTTTTGGTCTACTAAGGTATACACATTAATTAATTGGTTAACACGTTTAATTAGTTTACGTTACTAGCTACAAATTGAATGTAGCTTGGTTCTTGTTTGTTTTTAAAGTCAACTTAGAATTATCACATGAAGATACTTTACACACAATACAGTAGAATCTTAAGATTTCAGGTTGTCTTATATTAATGATCTGATCATATTAATCACACACCTTACTATGCGACAAATGATTATCATATATTAGTCATAAATTCTCCAAACATCTCATATAATATATTCCTAATATTCCACTTGCTTGCAATATGCATCCAATAAATATAATTGGAAGAAGTCGTGGTATACCAATTGGGTAAACTTTATAAACTTATGTATATGATCCTACTTGATTTTTGTTTAAAATGTTCGTTGTAGGAAAAAATCACCACTAGATGTAAATTATCTCCATCTACATTTTTCTTTTTTTGGGATCTCTGGAAAATCAAGTGTAGAATAATAATGGGTTTAACAATAGAATTAGTTCCCCACTAGTGTGGAAAAGTTAAGGTTGAGTCATGAAGACATATCGTAAAGTACGATCCAATCGAATTAAAAATTTTCAGGTGATTACCAGACATATTACAGTGGGTGTGATATCGTGCTTATTGTCGTGTGTGTGTTATTGCATTGAATGGGTAGATGGAGTTAGGTGCCGCAAGGGATTAGGCATACATCCTTGGGCCCTGGATAGATGCCTTGAAGTTTGCGACCCCAAAGGACAAGTTGGGTGATGCGTAGCACCCAGCAGCCCGGTAGCATCCGGAGTCGCTCGATGGAGTAAGCAAGTGACTCGGTTGGAATTCATGGTTTCACACTTAGACATGATATTAATATTCGATTTAAAATTAGATGTGGTAACAACGAACTTTACTTCGAATATTATTATTATGAGAGGTGCTCTGGGATGTAGTTTGAAGTTGGAGATTTGGGATTGTGATCTTTTCCTGTCTGATAAAAAAGGAGGTCTTCAAGAGCTACTCAAGATGAATATCAAGTTCCTACATAGCGGAGGCCTGTGATTCATGTACTTGTGTGTGCTAAAATATTACGAGAAATGATTGATGATTAATGGTCGGATGCCAGTGATTGTAATTTTATACAGTTGTGGACGTTAACCAACTTATAGAAATAACAAGATCATTGTGGTAGTGTTGTAAACAGGATCAACCATGCATATAATAAACAGTAAATATTCAGATCCAAGTGAACGGAAATAAACGTATTACATATTAATATCATTAACAACATATATTCCCAATCCATTATCCGATTACGAAATGCAAGTAGGAACCGACTAACCATACGGAAACAAACAACCGGGCGAGATCCAAAAAAGGGTAAGCAATAAATCAATTGCGGCAAACAATAGATAAGAAAAATTTGATTAGAGATCACCGAAGCGTCCATGAAATGGACTGTCCTTTGAGAGGATTTCGCCCCCACAATACCGGTGCGTAGGGTACTGGCGATCCACTCCCAGGATATGACAGTTCACGGTCGTCGTCTGCGCACACCGACGAGACCGTCCTCGAAAGCACATCCGAGAACTTGCAGCCGAGAAGAAACAGAGTCGCAGTCGCGAGAGAGAGAGAGAGAGACAAGAGGGACGGTGAGTGGAGTTTTCTTGCGAGTGAAGAAAAGCGGCGTCGGGTGAGGGGTATAAAAAAGAAGAGCTTGCGTGCCCTAGCGCGCGGTCCCTTTGGTTTCCGAAAACGCCCCTCAACGGGCGTGTCCTTTCGAATTCCAAAACCCCGGCTAATTCGAGTTGTTTGGATCAAGTACGATTCCCAATGTGATCGAAATGAAATTAATCCGTCTGATTAATTTAATCGAACAACCAAATGAAACCTGCAATAAAAGTATTGAGATCCGAGATCCGAATTGACTCTCCCGAGCCGGAGCCGGAGCTGGAGACGGAGCGGAGCACGCACGCGCGTGTGTGTGGTTCTCCATTCCTCCTCTCTACTATTGCTACAAGAGCTTGGGGTGTGGACTCATATATAAGTCCACCAAAATTTTAGATCTCTAAGGTATAGTACTAAACTTCAACCCAAACTCATCCATGTTTCAAATTTGGGAATTCCCATCTTTCCTTCCAAACCATTTGGTTTCCCAATTGAAACCAAATTAATGCCAAATGTAATTAATAGATTTTCTAATTAAAACCTAAATACAATTTTTAATACAACAATCCCCCACGAATTCACCAATTTGAAAAAGAGATTCAAAAAGATTTAAGAGAGTTCTTTCGACTGCCCACACTTTGCTTTCAGTAAAGGTACCTTCCGATTTGAACCTCTACCTGAGTTTACTACTTTCACTTTAACAGGAACGAAGCGAACTACATCTTAAACTTCAGACCTTAGTGTTAAAGTATACGGTAGAAACAACAAAGCGTTGTTCTTGGTGCAATCTTCAGGATTGGTGCTCTTAAAGGCCATGCACACTTATCCTGTTTCATGAGTGTGTTCTGGAAAGACCCTCTTCGTTTAACTGCGGCCCACAGTAACACTCACATAGGTGGCGTTCTCCAAGGATGCTCTGCTAACATCCTTCCCAAAGGCTTGAACCCATTCAGAGCCTACGCTCTTCCTAAACTTATAGCTTAAATGACACTCATGCTTCTAGGGATAAGACACTCATATTTACGCATTAAGATTAGAGTGCCAACCAGTTCTCCAAATAGCTTGTTATTACCACATTGAACCTACTTTGTGGGATCTCCACTCAGATAGGTTGGGTTTCCACTGTGGAGGAACTCCCAATGGGTCTCAATCCCATCCCAAGCCTAGACTTTAGGACTAAAGATCTATCAAGTCCCTTAGTCAACGGATCTTCTGTGTTATCTTTGGATCCAACAAAATCCACAACCAACACTCCTCGAGACACTAAATCCCTTAACGTCTTAAGTCTGATTTGTATGTGTCTCCTTATTTTCTGATTGACCTTTGCACTCTTGATCTTGGCAATTGTGGTCATATTATCACAATGTACCGAGATCGTAGGAACAGGCTGACCTACCATGGGAATTTCAGACAGAAGTTCCCTTAGCCATTCACCCTCAATTCCAGTGGTGTCCAAAGCACACAGCTCGGCCTCAAAAGTGGATTGAGCTAGAATGGTTTGCTTCACAAACCTCCAGGAGACTGCACCGCCTCCAAGGGTAAATACATACCCTGTAACACCATTACTCCTAGACTCCTCTATTTTCCCTATCCATCTTGCATCACTGTATCCTTCTAGTACAGAAGGATGTCTACCATAATGAAAAATAAGGAAAATAGTTCCCTTCAAGTACTTCAGTACTCGATTCAGAGCCTCCCAGTGAGTACGGTCAGGACAGCTAGTGTATCTACTCAGCTTTGCAACCGAGAATGAAATATCAGGTCTCGTGCAATTTGCAAGATACATTAAACTTCCTATCACTTGTGAATACCTTAGATAAGCTACAGGTACTCCAATTTTATTCTTAAACAACGTTTTGGATGAATCAAAAGGAGTGCTTACAGCTTTGCAATCTTGATATCCAAATTTCTCAAGTACCTTCTCAACATAGTGAGATTGAGAAACTACAATCCCATCAACTGACCTTGTCAGTTTGAGACCCAAGATCACATCAACAACACCCATGTCC
Source organism: Ottelia alismoides (assembly GCA_037367405.1). NCBI lineage: Eukaryota > Viridiplantae > Streptophyta > Magnoliopsida > Alismatales > Hydrocharitaceae > Ottelia > Ottelia alismoides. The sequence continues at coordinate 85,073 of JAZKJV010006971.1, read as the reverse complement.
TTCATATCAAACTTGCTACTTAAGAATGCCTTAGTCTCATTAATAATCCTCATATGTGATCCGAACAACAATATGTCGTCAACATATAGGCACAAGACAATACACTCATCACCTTTCACCTTGGAATAGACACACTTATCAGATTCATGAACCTTAAAGCCACATGACAAGATAGTCTTGTCAAATTTTTCATGCCACTGCTTTGGTGCTTGTTGCATTCCGTAAAGGGATTTGACAAGCTTGCAAACATTTCCCTCATTTCTAGGAGTCACAAGTCCATCAGGTTGATCCATATAGATCTCTTCCTCGTGGTTCCTTAAAGACAGGGTTAGATCTAAGTACTTCCAATGCTGTGAAATTGATTTCCCGAGTCTCACAATCAATAATTGCCTTAGTCAATGCTAAGAATAGCTTTTCGAGAATAATTGGAGATTGGGTGAATTCTCCTTGATGCTCAATATCAATGATCGTGAATTCTACCTTGAGCGGAGCACCTTGGAATGTCATGATGACAGAAATGATTCCTCTCAGCCGTTTTAGCGATCGGTCAGCCAATTGAACAATCTCTCGTATTTTCCTAATCGGTCCAAGTTTTAGTTCGTGGAATACAGAGGTCGGGAGGATATTGATCGGTGAATCGTCATCAATTCGAGCATGGGTGAAAATTGTGTCTTTGATTTTGCAGTCAAATCTGGGCAACCACTTCACTATGCTGCTCTTGGTTTTTCTCCTCAACACCAATGAGGAGGCCATTGACAAGATATGTCTTTTCGTCTTTGTTCTAATCCTGCCCGACTTTTTCATAATTAATTTATTCATTATAAATTCTTTAAGGTCAGGGAAGTGCTCAATGGCCTAGAGAAAGGGAAGTTCAAAAATCAGTTTCTTTTCCAGTGCTTCCCGTACATCAGGATCCAAATTCTTCATATCTTCTTCAGTTTCAATTTTTATGAATTTTTCGAGATTTTCGATTTTTTGTGATTTTCGAATATTCCAATTTTTTTATTTTCTGTATGGTGTGGTGATGTGGTGTACTCCTCAGATGAGCAGGGGTTCTGACTAATCATGGTATCAGTTGGGTGTGTTTTTGTAATTGAATTTCCTCTTCCAGTTTCCAATATGTTATAGGAGAGGAATCTCTTGAAATATGCAATATATGATCATCATTTTCTAAAAATATCTCCTCAATATTTATGGAAGGTGGCTGCTCATATGGTCTAAGTATGCGGAGTTGGTCCGAGTAGAGTTCAATCCTTTGATTATGAGTTGTCGGACCTTGATATTGTGAAGTTAGCATACAGGGTTGATGTGTTTCTATGTGGTCTGTCCAATCCTCTGTATGAGTATCATGTCTGAAGAGTGGGTTGTCATGGTCAATCCAAGATGATGATTGTTCATTGGTGTTCCAGGTAGGGTCGATGGAAGAGGTGAAGAAGTTTTCAATTCGAACATGTGGTTATCATCTCCCATGAATGATAGATTGACATTTACCGAATATGAAGGATGAATCATATGATCGGCATAGAGTGGATTGACGTATGAAGAAGTGGAGACCTCAGTCGGTTGTTGGTTTGTATGATCTGAATACAAAGGATTGTCATTCAGAGAGTAGATCGGATCTATAGAGAGAGATGGATCTATTGATGGTTGAGAGTCTCTTGTGGAAGTAGGAGGAGGTGTTTTGGGTCTAACCGATACGAATTCATTTTCATAGTATAGCTCGGATGGATTCTCGGATAAACGTTCGGACATTTTTGAAAGAGCTGAAAGGAATGAGGGGTTGGGTCTACAAGAGTTATTGGATAAGAGTTCAATGATGAGATTTAAATCAAGAAAGGAGAGAGATGATCGCATGTGATAGTCAAAAGAAATTTTATCAAATGTGCGGCTATTGATCTTGAAGTCGGTTCACGCACACTAATGCAAACACAAATCAAACCTCAGGGTCACCAACTCACACGATGAAGCCGTAAGAGTTCAGTTATTATCTTTTTGATTTTAATTGGTGGTAAAATAACCCAGCAAAAAATTAGCGAGCTGTTAGGTGCCGGAAATTTTCGTAATGACTGGCCTGAATTCTTACGACTAGTTGCACCTACTTTCAGCGAGTACGAGAGTAAGTACGGATCGTAGAACGGCTACCCGTTACTTGAGTACGGAGCCTTACGCAGTGTCCTCTAAACCACCCACTCTACTAAGGAAATCCGGATTGTTTACCGGCTACCCGTAGATCCTCACTGAGATGTAGCTAATCATTTTTGGTAGAATCAATAGTCAATATGAAAATCTGGTTTTGGGCTCTAGCCTTAAGTGTCGTCTCTCTCTTACTTAGAAAAAATAAAAGCATCCAAGGTCGGGGTTGCTCTCCCGCAGAAATTCTTAATTTTATGGGTTATTTTGATTGGATATATTTAGCAGTCCCAATTTTAATTAGCTGATCACTGAAGAACTTAAATGAGCACAAATATACGTCTACCGTCCAGTCACAATTTCCTTTAAAATTTATATGATAAAACCAAGAGGGGAGAGTTCAGGAAAAAGCCGATGCACATGAAAACATTGATGTATGCTCAGTTAGAAGACTTAAAGTGAATCCTCGCAATCTCCATGTGCGATGCAATACAAGAATTGAAAATTATTATATATGAATGCAAGCCGATGAAAAAAATGCACCTAGCAGAAAGTTCTATTAGTGGGGAAGAAGTGAGTTAAATTTGGCTAAATTTAACGATCTAATGCGCGTCTCAATTAATGTGAAGTGTGGCCTAATTACTACGAGCACAATCAAGAAATTAAAATGCTCTGAGAGCCGTATGTGCAGGTCTATCCTAGTCGCCAGTCAAGTCGGTCCCCACCCTCATTGGAGAGTGAAACAAGCCACGACACACCACAAGAATAGTTAAAGGTCTTTTTACACACGCGAGAGTCCAAACGAACACTGTTATAAATGAGCAATTAATTACAGAAATAAAATAGCAGAAATTAAAAACCTAGACTCTACGCTCTCTCACAACTCGACTCGATCTTAATTTAATTGCGGCTTTTCAGAAGTTGGTGAGGATGTTTCGGTTTCTTGAAAAACCGCTCCACATACGCCGGGTACCTCGCATGAAAAATAAGAGAGAAAATGTAAGAGAGTGACTCAAAAATAAATCAAAAATAAAATAAGAGAAATAAATGCTGAAAAATAAATTAAAATAAATGCAGAGAAAAAAAATGGAATTTACAATGAAAAATTCGGGGGTCAGACTACCCGAATGCAGAAAATCGAACGAAAATTTTCAAAACACAAAACTAAGCCGTTTGCCTCCCCGGTAACGGCGCCATCTGACGAGTCCAAAATCATTGCGTTAAAAAATGTGTTTATTTGTTCATGCGTAAAAAAAATGTGATTTGTGTCGTTCGTTGTAGGCGGCAATCAGAATCGGTCAAGAAAATAACCACATAAAATATTTGTCAATTTAATCAATGCGATTTTATGTTTATTTTACTTGGAAAAGTCCCAAGGTAGAACACAAGGAGACAAAGGAACAACCTAGAATTATGTCTATCAAAATTCGTGCGCAGTTTTCGAGGCAATCTTTTTTTGGAATTTTTTAATGCAATAAAGGATGCAATATACAATTTTTGGCCTATTTTAAGGACTAAAATGTCAATTACGTTCAAACGATATCCGAAAAATACGAAACTTGATGAAAATTATGATGAAATGAATGCGCTGTATTTTTTTTGGAATTTTCAGATGCAATATGAATTTTTTTATGAATTTCTAAATGTAAACAAAATGAATTTCAATATTTAGTTATAATAAATATTAAACCTACTTATTTTCAGAGGATAAAATTATCTAAGATCTATTACTAGGTGATGGATCTAAGAAAAATCCTAAACCTCAAAAGTGTGAGATCTAATATCTATTAAAAATCAAATACTGAAATATGCAAAATGATTTTTACAGGGCAAACTATGCATGTAAATGCGATTCTTTTTGGGCATAATGCAAAGCACAGTTAAATCTACACTAGGTGATTTTTCGGGAATTTCTAGAGCAACGATTAATCAATAGAAAATTTTAGAGCACAAACTGGGCAAAATATGCAATTTTCCACAAAACGATTAAATATTAATTAACCATCAATCACAAAAATGACCACAATATGTCAAACTGTAGAGAATTAAATGACAAACATTATGCTATTTTTGGATAAATAAAATAATGCAATAAAGAGGTTCGAAATTATAAGGGAGTACAAGGGTACCAATACAATATTTAAATAAATAAAAATTAATATGAAATTGCAGGGGACCTAGATGTAATTATCGAGAGATATGGGGGAGAAGATGCAAAATTTCCAAGGGGTCACGTACGGGCACGTGACCCTTGGGCAGCGGGGGGCAGATGCGTAATATGGATGACTTCCAAGGGGCTGACCACAATTAACCCACCTCACACGTGTGTGTCACGTGAGCAAGGGTGGCTCCTGCTGACGTCGTTCTCCCGCCGCACGTGCCGCGCACATGCGTGGGGGCCTCGGGTTGCGGACCCAGTCCAAGGCAGAGGCGAGGTGGCCCGGTCCCCAATTGATGGCACGTACGGTGGATGGTGTGGTGAGGCTCTGGATGTCATCGAAGGCTCGGAGGTCGAAGCATGTCGTCGTGAATGAGGTTGAAGACAGCGTTGCAAAGGTGTTGGCGGGGGAGCGGCGAACCTCCTGTCAATTGGGCATGTCGGCGGAGGAGTCGAAGTTGGGTAGTCGGAGACTATCGTGGCCGTTGGGCGGTGAAGACGACGAAGGCGATGTCGAGGCGGGGGTGGTCGATGAAGATGGCGTGGTCGTGGTCATAGTTGGAGAAGACGGAGTCGTTGGCTCGACAGCCACGAATGCCGGAGCGGAGCAGGTGCTGCCGTGGAGCTGCTTCTGCAACGAGGGCTGGGGAGCCCTCAGATCTCACCACGATGGTGGCGAGGCCGGGTTGTCACCACCAGCTCGCCTGGAAAGGATGTATATTGGCAGATGATGGAGTCGGGGGTGCTACGACGCTCTAAAATAGGGCTTGGATAGCAGGATAGCCGGAGATGGTTGGCGAGATTTGGGGTGGAATCATGGAGGCGGTTGGCGAGATCGGCGGCAAGGATTGCAGGGACGGCGTCGGTTCCAAAATGAGGGGAGGAAGACGGAGGTGGATGGTTGTCCGATCGGCCAAGATCGGACAACCAAGGAGGTGACACGTGGCAGGGGGATGAGAGGGATGGTAGTGAGCGGCACGTGCTTGGCGCGTGCCTGGGCGGCACGTGCCTCGCACGTGCGGGTATTAATTTTAAATTTTTAATTTTTTTTATAAAAACGAATATATATAAAAATGCAAAAAATGACTGACAAGTGGCGGCCCCAGGGGCTGCCACGTGTCAGCACCAGAAAAATCGAAAAATAAAGATTTTATAAAATGATAAATAAATAGCAAACGAGCTCGGATCGAAAATGTTTCTTCACGAAAATTGCTCGTCTCGATGAGATCTACAACTTTCATGAAGACATCAAAACCAAAATTAATCAAATTCACAAAGTGATATTTTTGGGGTGTCCCATGTACATAGAATACCTTGATTTTTGGGTTTTCTAATTTTTATTCCATTTGTAAACCATATAAAAATCCGGAAAAAATATGCTAAAATCAGAGATAAATAATTACACATTAATCTTATTTTTTTGGATTTTTATTAATAGGTTAAATACGTACAAAAAAATATCAGGTCAAAAACAACTAAAATACACAATGTATAAAAGAGGCCCAAAGCCCAACTTTCACATATGAGCTCCGAATCACTTGAACTTGGTCTTGTTTTGAAGGTAATTGCATGTACATTAGTCCAAAAGTGGGCGGACACTGGATGGGGAAGATATGAGGTTTTTCGTCTAGAAATCCTGAAACTAGGATTTGGGTTATTGGTCCATTTATTTGGGTTAGTTATTTTTTGGTATTTTTCAATTATTCTTGTTAGTGATATGTACAAAGTGGAGGTGATTTTGGATTATTCAGAGTTAGCATGAAGGAGTTAAAAATCAGGGAAGTTAGGCTATTTACAAGTCAATTTTGGCTGAGATTTTTGGCTTCTTATTTTGTGCAGAAATTAGTGCTAAAATGCAATTTTTATTAAAACATGCATGAATGCTAATTATGCAGAATAAATGCAGAAATACTGATAATTTTGAGGGATTTGAGCTTAATAAATGAGATTTAGAGTGATGAATCCGAGATTCATCACCTGCTGCATTTATGGACATGATGAACAGAATTTCCTCCCGTACTTGGATCGTTTTATGATGGTATTCATTAATGATATCTTGATCTACTCACGTGATGAGCATGAGCACGAGTAACATCTTCATACTATTCTGGTGACACTCAGAGAACACCAACTTTATGTGAAATACAACAAGTGTGAGTTTTGGTTTACCGAGTAGCTTTCCTCGGTCATGTAATTTCAGGAGCAGGCGTGGCAGTTGATCCAGCCAAGATAGATGTAGTAATATATTGAGAGCATCCCAAGACATTTACCGAAATATGCATTTTCTTATGTCTCGCCGGCTACTACAAGCATTTTGTTAGGGGCTTCTCGCAGCTAGCCCTACCACTTACTCGTCTGACACAGAAAGATGTCCCTTTCATTTTGAGCGACAAGTGCGAGCTGGGCTTTTGTATGATGAAGGAGAGACCGACCAGTGCTCTGATTCTCACCCTTCCTTCAGACACCTTATACTTTACGGTGTATACTGATGCATCAAAGGAGGGTTTAGGAGCAGTGTTGATGCAACGTGGTCATGTCATGGCATATGCATCATGACAACTAAAGATTGATGCAACGTGGTCATGTCCTGGCATATGCATCACGACAACTAAAGAACCGTGAACGGAACTACCCTACTCATGACTTAGAGTTGACAGCTATAGTCTTCGCGTTGAAGATATGGCGTCACTATTTATATGGGGTCAATTTTGAGATTTTTACATACCGCAAGAGTCTTAAATATATCTTTGACCAGCGGGAGTTGAATATTAGGCAAAGACGATGGATGGAACTATTGAAAGATTACGATTGCACGATCTCTTATCAATCGGGTAAGGGAAATGTTGTAGCAGATGCTTTGAGTAGGAGAGTGCATACCGAGGGCACCGCAGCATGGCTACAGACTTGGGATATGCTCACAACACTTAATGAGGGGCACCCATTTGATAGTACTACAGATGATGTAACTGTACGTGCAAAGTACAATGGATTATGGGACAGGATTGTGCATGGTCAACGGACAGATCAAAAAATACAAGACTTGTTCCATTAATGCCTGAAGGAGGAGTTTAATGGATTTCGAGTTGTGAGTCCATCTTATGGAAGGGAGACCATGTCTGTGTCCTTGATGATGATGATTTGAGGAGGGATATACTAGATGAGGCTCACTATTCTAGATTATCTATCCACCCAAGAAGCACCAAGATGTATAGAGACCTCCCTCAACACTTTTGGTGGGAGGGGATGAAGAGAGATGTTGCGGACCATGTTAGTCGTTGTCTTGTCAATTGGTGAAGCTAGAACACAAGCGTCCTCTCAGCTTGTTACAGTCACTATCCCATTGTGGAAATGGGAGAGTATCTCTATGGATTTTGTGACATTCTTACCTCATACAGTAGGTGGATATGATGCTATTTGTGTTATTGTATATCGTTGGACCAAGTCTACACATTTCATTCCCGTGAACATGACATGCACTCTGGTGGATTTAAGCTATATATTCAACATGGTATTCTCTTGCATGGGATTCCGAAGGAGGTTGTATCTGATAGATATGCTCGGTTTACGTCACATTATTGGAGAAAATTCATGAGTGTTTTGAAAACCAAATTATGTCTTAGCTCAACCTATCATCCACAGACGGATGGGCAATCCGAGAGGACAATTCAGACCCTTGAGGACCTACTCCAGTTTGGAAAAGTTAAGGTTGAGTCATGAAGACATATGGGAAAAGTCCGAACGAACCGAATTAAAAATTTTCAAGTGATTACCAGACATATTACAGTGGGTGTTATATCGTGCTTATTGTCATGTGTGTGTTATTGCTTTGAATAGGTAGATGGTGTTAGGAGCCGCAAAGGATTGGGCATGCACCTTGGGCCCAGGATAGATGCCTTGAAGGTCGCGACCCCAAAGGATGAGTTGGGTGACGCGTTGCACCTAGCAGTCTGGTAGCATCCGGAGTCGCTCGACGGAGTAGGCAAGTGATGCGGTTGGCATTCATGATTTCACAATTATACACATTATTAAGATTTGATTTAAAATTAGATGTGGCCGCATCGAATTTTACTTCGAATATTATTATTGTGAGAGGTGCTCCGAGATGTAGTTTGGAGTTGGAGAATTGGGACTGTGATCTTTTCATGACTGATAAAAAAGGAGGTCTTTGAGAGCTACTCAAGAGGAGGCTTGCGAGTCGCGTACTTGTGTGTGCTAAAATATTACGAGAAATGATTGATGATTAATGGTCGGATGCCGGTGATTTTAATTGTATACAGTTGTGGACGTTAACCTACTTGTAGAAATAATAATATCATTATGGTAGTACTCAAATGATTATTATATCAATAAATAAAATCAATTATTATACGATTCAATGTGAATTAAAATGACTTGGTGTTTTTTTTTCACTTTCTACAATATACCTATATGTCACCATATTCTGTTGAATATGCATACCTTGATTACTCCTCCATTAGTTATTATAGTGTTTATCTCGTTACTGGGCAATTGCTCATAACGTTGCCCTCGTGTGAACCCAACAGGTGTCGCTGAGCTGTAACAGTAGTGGTTTTGAAGAGATCGAACTTTCTATGTCATACTTGCACCAAACAGGGTGCGTTCTACCTAGAGTACTTTATTTGATTCCGCATTTTTTTGTTGTTCTATTTGAGAGACAATGTAGTGACATATTTGGAGAGATTCTTCTACAAATAATTATAAGTTTTTGAGGCATCTCATTATGTGGACATGGACTGGATTATTGTTATCAATGAAAATGGATATTACATTTTCTTTCCATGTCATATTATTCTCCCGTTATTATTTATATTTCAAATGTTGATCTAATGTGCATAAGATGGTTTGCTGAGTATCGTAGATCTTGGGCATATTTGGACCCTAGGTCCGACTCTCTCGTCCTGTCGGTTTTGGTAGCTGGAGGAGCGGGGCGTCACAGTTGTGGAACGGATTAACAAAATGGTAAATGACATTGGCAGTAGGATCTCTCGGATACCATAACAAATGGACAAATGGAGGAACTGATTGAGAATGTGTCCAAGATCTGGATACCTACCATAAATACATCGATGCTCTCGTTTTCTGAGTGCATCACGTCCAGGAACAACCGATGACAGGGCCACCTCAGCCTTCATTTCAGGATCAGTCCTATGCCCAACTTTTCTAGCAAACACCGCCACCAGCAGAGATCATCATGGAAGATCCTCCATAGATGTTGGATGTGAACATTATTTGGTATGCACATGACCCTTTAGACAAGGAAACAAGGGGGACCGACAACCGTACCAATGTCCCCCGACCTTCTACGATACCGCTTTCACTCCCGCACCACAACACAGTCAGAGCAAAATCCGACCCTAACAACAACAGAGGCAACAACATCAGTACGATCGTTAGGGCAAATATCAGGCGATCCAGCAGGGCCCATAATATCAACAAGCACCCCGACAGTAGAGAAATCGCCTGTCTTATTGGAGAGATGAACATACTGCAGCTGCTACGGCTATTCCTGCCCAAGTTCAAGCTAATCCCAACAGCTTGAACAAATCTCAACTTCTGCAACATGTTGGTCAGTTATATTATTCAGACTTGTCTAGATCTGAACATGAGATCCTTTTGTTTGATAATGTAAATAATATGTCACTCAAGAGTGGAAGAACTATGATCGTGCCTGACTGAGCAACAAAAATGGAGTGAGGCATCTCTGGAGCTCAGCTTGATGACTCGTCAGATGAAGAAGAAGAAGAAAGACATCAGGATTCATTGCCATATCTGAAGAGACCAAGGAAAGTGCCAATGAAGTCTACATAGGACCTTACACTTCTGGTTGTGGTAGAATTACCTTCATCATCAATTCCACAACTTGTTGTAGACCATCTAGATTTTAACTTCCAGTTGAAGAATACATATTTATGTAACAAAAACTCAGTTTAAGTTAAATCTAAGCATGATGTTTCCGATTATGATTCAGATTCTTCAGCCCCTGTCTCGATTGCTTCTATTCCTTTCCTCCATTCTCTCATGGGAGGAAAGCGCAAATCTAAGAAAACTCATCAAGATGACCCAGAAATGACATGATTTTGTCAAGAAAACATCACAATTAAGGTGACATTTAAATAGTATGTGGCTGAGAATCCCATGTTCCAGAAGTACTTGAAAAAACTTGCAGGAAGAAGCCAGACCAGTATGTGAAGACTCGCGTCTTATCAGTAGCCACTACTCACTGCGTTAAGAATCAACATCTACCAAGGAAAAAGAGAGACTTGGGTACTCATTATGTAGAGATTCATATCGACAACATTGCATTTGTACACATTCTAACAGATAATAGTTCTTCAATCAAATTGCTTCCCTTAGCACTATATTACAAATTGGATTAGGACCACTCAGAAAATCATCAGCTCTACTCCAATTTGCAGATCGGTCAATGAAGAGACCTAAGGAAGAAGCGAATAATGTTGTTATCTCGATTGAGGGGAAAGAGTACAAAGTGAACTTCACTGTCCTTGATATGGAAACCCCCAATCATTGGAGAGAATCTCATATCATTCATTGGTGGCCATTCTTGAGGACCACTGTGGCAACATTCGATTACAGCATAGGAATGATGAAGTTTAGATCTCCGGGAAGAGAAGTGAACTTAGAGATGAAGCAGACAAAATGGCAAAGACCCGACTCAGAATTTAGTACCGAGTACGCAGAATCTTCAGAGGTAGATTGAAAAGATGATCAGCATAGCTGGGGTATGGAGACAGACTCCAACAGAACAGAGCGAGACCCTCTTATCAGAAGATAAATTAGTGCATAATGCAGTTTGCTAGGTGTTGCCTAATCTCACGGGAAACTTAGATACCTTTATCCTTGATGACTCAAAGATCCCTTTGGATCAGTCAGTTCACCTTCTTTCCGAACAATCAAGGGACATAGATGACAAGTCATACGTGACTTTGGTCAAATTACCACATTTCTTTGATAATCTTACTCACCATTCAGTAGAATTGGTGGCCAACACATCAAAGTTTGATCCATCCTCCTCCAACACAGTGCCGAACTCAGATGCCATTCAGCCAGACTTAATTGATGATACAAATTTTCCAGAGCTGAAACCACTTCCTCCTACACTCAAGTATGCATTTCTTGTGGTACCCAAAGAGAGCTTTCCTATGATCATAGGATCAAAATTAACAGTAGAATAGTAGTCCAGGTTGCTAGAAGTTCTTGAGAGGAACCACAAAGCCATTAGTTGGACTGTGTTGGATCTCATGGGCATTAACCCAGCTCTCTGCTCGCACCAAATATATGTGGAACATAATGCGAGACCTTCCCATGAATTCCATTGGAGATTGAACCCTAATCTAAGAGAAGTAGTTAAGAAAGAAATTGAGAAATGATGCAAAGCAGGGTTTATATACCCTATTTCTGACTCCAAGTGGGTGGCCCCGCTTCATATTGTGTCAAAGAAGTCGGAAATTCATATGGTCACCAATGAGGAGGGGGTAGTGGTTGTAACACGAGTACCCAAATCATGGTGTGTCTGTGTCAATTACATGTGCCTGGATGCTGCGACCAAGAAAGACCACTTTCCCTTGCCATTCATTGATCAGATCATGGAGAGACTTGTAGGGAAGGCATTCTTCTGTTTTCTTGACGGGTACTTGGGCTACAATAAGATAGCCATCACTCTTGAGGACTAAGAAAAGACCACATTTACATGTCCATTCAGCACTTACATGTTTAGGCACATGCCATTCGGGCTCTACAACACCCCGAGCACATTTCAGCGGTGCATGATCACTATATTTGCTGTGTTGGTGGGAGATTTCCTAGAGGTCTTCATGGATGACTTCTCGATCCATGGTGATTCTTTTGATACATGTTTAGCGCACTTGGACCGAGTCCTCAAGAGGTGTAGGGAGGTCAATCTGTTACTCTCGTGGGAGAAAAGCCATTTTATGGTAATGGATGGTATCGTGTTGGGGCACATCATCTCCAAAAAGAGAATGAAGGCTGACCCTGCCAAGGTGGATGTGATCAAGAAACTTGAGTCACCAACCAACGTCAAGTCAGTGAGGTCTTTCTTAGGGCATGTTGGATTTTACCAAATATTTATTCATGATTTTTCTAAGATCACCCGCGCACTGACTAAGTTCTTAGGGAAAGACATCGAGTTCATTGTCAATGACAAGTGTCTAGAGGTCTTCGAGCTCATAAAAAGAAAGAGTTGAGAGTCGCTTATCTTACAAGATCCTGAATGGTCTCTTCCCTTTGTCATCATGACAGATGCATCTGATTTTGTTGTCGAAATCGTGTTAGGACATAGGTGAGATGGGATACCATAGCAAAGTTTTAGATCCTACACAAAGGAATTATAGAGTGACTGAAAAAGAAATGCTCGTAGTGGTTTGGGCCCTACAGAAATTCAGATCTTATATTTTAGGTTCCAAGGTGACAGTTTTTACAAATCACACAATAATCAAGTACTTAATAGAACAGGACACAAAGATGCGATGCCGATCCGCGGATTACCCTCATTAATTTGTGGAAATTAAACATTTAAAATAGTGAATTTGTTTCATTTTAGATGGGTAATCGGAATCAATCAAGAAAAAATCACTTAAATATTTAATTCAATTAACTCGAGTGATTTTATGTTTTTTTTACTTGGGCAAGTCCCAAGTTCAAACTCTAGATGGCAAAGAAACAACCTAGGTTAATGTTTATCAAATTTCGTACGTGGTTTTCGAGGCGACTATTTTTGGTATTTTTAGTCACTTTTGGAATGCAAATGCAAATGCAGCCAATTTTAAGGATTAGAAAATTGATATCTGTCAAACAATGTCCAAAAATTATGAAACTTGGCCGAGATGCCAATTATGATGAAATAGATGTTATGCATTTTTTTGGAATTTTCTGATACGAAATGGTTATTTTATAAATTAATGAATGCAGATAGTGAGATTTTCAATAATTAATTATAGTAAATATTAAATCTGCTTATTTTTTGAAAATAAAACTATCTAAAATATATCACTTGGTGATCTATCGAATAAAATCCTAAGCCCTAAAAATGTTAAATTTAATACCTATTAAAAATCAATTACTAAAATATACAAAAATGATTTTTATAGATCAAACTATGTAAGTAAATGCAATTATTTTTTAGCACAATGTAAATCACAATTAATTCTATTATCCTTGAATTTTTGGGAATTTTCAGAGCAATGGTTAATTGTCTATAAATTTTAGAGTGTAGATTGGGCAAAATATGCAATTTTCTGTAAGAATATTAATTATTAATTAACCACAGTGCATAAAAATATCACAAGCATGCTACAATGTAAATAATTATTTGAGAAACAAAATACTTATTTTTAATAAATAAAATGATGCAATAAAATTGTTCAAAATATAGATATGACACAGGGGTTTGTTTACAATTACAATAATTAGAATAATATAGAAAAATGCAGAAAGAAGGGCTTAAATGTAATTACCAAGCCAAGGAGGGTCTCAGAAAATATCAAGCGGTCGGCCATGTGCTATGCATGTGACCGTTGAGCGGTGAGGTGTGATTGAAATAAGGTGATATGTGAGAGCCTTGATGCAATTCGCCCCCTCCACACACGTGTTATGCACGCGAGGGGGTCTTGTACAGACGTTCCCCCAACTCATGTGTCATGCACGTAAGCGGGGGCCTCATGAGTCGTGCCCGGTGGAGGACGGTGGTTAGCGGTGCAAGGCAGAGAGATTGTTGGTGTTGCGGAAAGGCTATGGGCGGTGCTCTGTTTTGGTGGAGATGAGGTGAAGACGCCTCTAGTTGGAGAGGAGGTCAGGAGAGCCCGACTGATGGATGGTGGAGGTCAACCAGAAGCGGTTGATGACAGTGCTAGGCAAAGAGGATGGCTGCGGGTGAAGGTGTCCTACAGGTGGTGTGATGGAGTTGAACGTTGTCTCGACAGCTTGGAGTAGCATTGGAGCAGAGGCAAACGTAGCTAATACACAACACTGCAATGAAGCTTGGAGCCTTGGATCTCATCAAATCGATAGGGGAAGAACGGTGTTGTCACTACCGAGCTTCTTGTGGATTTTAGGGCTATCGAGGATGAAGTTTGTGAGTGTAGCAGAGCTGGAATTTATAGGATGGAAGGAGGTGACAGAAGTGGAAGGTGATGGTTGAAATTGGGAAAGATCATGGAGGCGGCTGCGTGAATGGATTTGAAGATCGGATTGATTAATATTTGATTGGGAGGACGATCGATGATGAGGGATGGTCAACCATTATCAGGAAGGTGGGCGGTGAGGGAAATGGATCTGTCACATGTAGGTGAAAAAAGAAAAGGGGTAGGCAGCAGTATGATAGAAGAGGAAGGTGGATGGAGACAAGGGCAAGATTTACGGGGATGGAGAGGGTGATGGAGATATGATTGGCGGTTGTTGATGGAAGGAAGATCAGAGATGGGCAGCGGTTTACCGAGGAGAGAGGGTGATAGGGGAATGGTGGCGTGCGATCTCCACAAAGGGGAGGTGGTGGCACCCCCTCCTGATTAGGAAAAGGAGAGATGAAAAGATAGGAGGAAGGAGAAGAGTTGACGGTCGTCTGATCGGCCGAGATCAAACGACTCTAATGGGCACCACGTGGCATTTTTTATTTTAATTTTTCATTTTTTTTAAATTTTTAAAATAAATAAACGAATTAAAAATGCTAAAAATGAGTGACATGTGGGGGCTCCAGGAGCTGGCACGTGTCAACTCCAAAAAATCAAAGTAAGAAAGAAAATAAAAATTAAAAAGAAATAGCAAAAGATCTCGGATCGAAAAAATTTCTTCACAAAAGTTGCTCTTCAAGACAAGATCTACAACTTTTATGAAGAGGCCAAAACCAAAATCGATGATTTGCGTAAAGTGAATTTTTTGGGGTACTCTATGCATATTGAATATCTTGAATTTTGGGTTTTATAAATTTTTTTATCATTTTTTAATAAGAAAAAAAAGGAAAAAATTATGATAAAAAGTATTTTTTATTTTTATTAATTAAGAAAATGGAGAAATAAAAAATAAAATGCAATAAAGCGGACTTTTGTACATACTATCAGTGAACACTCATACTCGATTAGTTTCTTTGATTTCAAGCTCATTTTAGATTTCGTTTTTTGTGCATTTTAATAAACATTCATCAAAGAAAATAAATGAGAAAGAAATAAAGTAAAATGAGTTAATTATGTACATAAAATAATAGGTTAAAAACCGCTAAAATACACAATGTATAAAAGAGGCCCAAAACCCAACTTTCACAAATGATCTCTGATTCACTTGAACTTGGTCTTGTTTTGATGGTAATTGAATGTGCATTAGTTCAAAAGTGAGTAGGATCAAATCGTACACTGTATGAGAAAAATATCAACGTTTTAGTCCGATCATCCTAAAATTAAGTTTGGCTTTATTTCTCAATTATTTATTTTAATGATTTTTTTGTATTTTTCATTTATTTTTATTAGTAATATGGAGGTAATTTCATGTGATTTTGAGTTAGCATGATTTAATTAAAAATAAAGGAAGTTAGCTTATTTACATGTCAAATGTGCTGAGATTTTTGGCTTCTTATTTTATGCAATTATGAATGATAAAACACAATTATTATTTACAAATGCATGAATGCTAATTATGCAAAATAAATGAAGAAATGCAGATGAATTTTGGGGATCTTAGCTTAATTATTATCTTTTAGAGTGAAGAATATGAGATTCATCAACCCGTAATTCTTAAACCATGCTTGTTCCCGAGCATCTAAAAAAATGCAATGATATGAAATGAGATTGGGTTCCATACCGTGACCAAGAGCAGAAGGTGCAAATGGTACTAGTCCCGACCTTTGGATTATTAGTTTGGCGGAACTCATGTGAGACTTAGGGTTTTAAAATCAATAGCCTCCAAGTTTTACATATCATTGTCACAGTTTCATCTCAGAAGTCATCTTAGATCAATCCTCTTCCCAAAGCATACCCGATGAACATTGAACAATTGACTCATGTGTGTGAAAGGTTTAAGCTCTTCCCATCAAGAATGCCCGACTACCATGCAAACCTCTCCTCCAATAACTCGTCCTTGGGGAGTCAGGTATTTCCTTCAAAGGTTTGTCGTATTACGTTCACAATCGAAAAGAGGGAGAAATTAGAAGAAGGGGAAAAGAACTGGAGGGTGGACATTATAGTCACCTCTCCTTGTGAAGCCGACCAGTTTAGCCAAGTCTCCACCAAGATATGCAAGTTTCTTGAAGCTTGGACCTTTTTGGTCAAATATTTATTTGGTAGTTGGATTCTTTTTGTTTGGAAATTTGGTAGCTCTACATGGATCTTGTTGTGCCCTTACAGATATGGGATCTTTTTTTGTACATGTTTTGGGTCTTAGAAAAAAAATGTGTCTAGTCGTCCATCCCTTTTTTGAAGCTTTATTTCAACCCGTACTCCGACCTTATATGTCCATGCTACCAGAAAAGAAACGACACAATCTTCCAACATCTCATTTGAGGTGAGCTATGTGCATAATGCAAGAGTACAAATTAATTCCTTATTCAAGAGTCATACCCAGAATGAGGCGACTAGGTTAGACACTAAGAGTCTAACTTTACACATGTTATGTGGAACTCGAAGACCTGAAGCTTTTAAAATCCTCTTTCTCAGTAAAGTTCCTTTGAAAGTTAGGTGGGTTAAGGCTAAGTTAAGACCACTCTCGGTTTCTGCTCATAACTCGGTTCAGAACCCAAAGGCTTTTCACATATGAAATGCTTGATGAAGTACATGTGCGAGAATGCAGACACATTTTTTTGAATTTTGTGATTTTTTGATTTTTTAATGCAGAATTTGTTTTGTTGTTGTTTATTTAATGCAAAAATGAGTAATAAGCCAATTTTAAAAATTTCAGTTGCACAAACAATTGAACATAATCAATGTCAATTACATAACTCTTTTTTTTTGTTTTTAAATTTTTTTAGATTTTACAAGTTAGTTACTAATGAATCCGTGATTCATCGTCTCAATATATTGATCTTGGCAAAATCCTTGAGTAACGTCTCAAATAAATGTTCGTAATATACATAAATTAATAAAGTGACTCTTGTAAATAGAATACACTAATTATTGTTATTATATTATCCAAACTATATTAACAATAAAAAGCCGGAAAATAAAGGAGTTTTTCACCTGTAAATAACCCAAAACTTGATGTATTTTTAATAATTTCATTTCAACTCTTTTTTGGCTAATTCTTTCTCTGACTTGTTCATAAAAGACATATAAAAATACAAAAATATAAAATAAATTCCACCTCAAATAAATACTCCTAGATCCCAAAGAGAAAAAGTTGTAAAGTCCAACTTCCCGACCAAATTCCCGCTCCGTATGAACTCCAAATTCACCAACTCACTTTTAAAGTTTAAGATAGAAAATTATCTATCCAATGAAAGTGGTTTTATTAAAATTGTAACTCGTTTGCAAAATTTGGGTTTTGGGACCTATGTGTAGATTGTATATATTGTGCATATTTTTTCCCCATTTTTTATTTTACTTTTCATAATTACTAAAAATCTAAAAAAATATTTTTGTATTTTTTTAATTTCTAGTACTTTATTTTATTTTTAGTTTGTAAATATCTTTTATTTAAAATACAAAAAGTTAAAACTAGATAAGTAAAAAAAATCCCATGTACATATTGCTTTGATGGACTTTTGTAATTTCTCCTTTTTTCTTTTTCTCTCTTTATTTTGTTCTCCCTTTTTAGTAGCCTACTTTTATTTTATTTTATTTAATTCACATTCTCTACAATAACTTCTCTTCTTTCATCAACCTCTATTCAACTCCATTATTCATCTAACTTCCCATCCAACTCCACTACTAATTTAACCTCCCATTCCACTCCACCTCCATTCTAACCTCCATTTTTTCCATATCTTTTTATACATCTCATTCTCCTAATTTTTGCCTTGGATCCATATTTATGTGAGGAGAGCCTAGTTCTCAAAGTTGAATCGGTCCCAGTGATGCAACCGCGGTCGAGCGATGATAGCCCTCTCTCTGGTGAGATCCGTTGGCGTCTTGGCCAACATCGTTGCCGTACCCACGCATTGCTTGAGTTCAACACCCGTCGGCGATTCGAGCGAAGGTCATGCTTCTCGAGAGCACATCATAGGCGACTGCTTCCATTGTAGGTAATTGTCCCTTTTTTATTATTCAACATCGTTTTCATTTTCTCATTTTTTTATCACAACACAAATACCACCCCTTCATTTGTTTTACTTTATCATCATCATATTTCGTATCATCATCACTATCACTCCATCAAATATGCATTTTCCATGTTTAAGAAATTTAAAAAAAATCGAAATCACAATACAGTAGTAAAAAGAAATTACAAAATTTAAAAATTAAGAGAGAGAGAGAGAGCAGCGGGTGCAGCAGGTAGCCGCCGCATCCCCTGCCCCCAAAGGCGGCGGTGGCCACCAGCACCTCCAGTCGGCCATCTCCTCCGAGCAGCACCACCATGCGCGGCCCCTCCGCGCCCCGCCACCTCCAGCAACCTCCACTTCAAGCGATGCACCCGTAAGGCTGTCGCCCTCCTTCCGAACTCTCACCACTGCCTCCAGGTCGCGCGGCCCTCCACGCCACTGCCTCCAGGCTGCACGACCATAGCCGTCCTCCTTCTCCAGCGGTGGCCGCCCACTGCCTCCAGGCTGAGCCACCTCCGCCTGCTCCCGCGTCGTCGCCTTCCAACAACAGCAGTGGTGCCCCACAATCCCAGGCCGCCCTCCTCCATGTTGCGCACCTCCGCCCGTGGTGGATCCCTCCAGGCAGCCAACTTTCGCCCCATGATCGTGCGTCCTCCAGCCACGTACCTCCATCATAGCCGACTCTGCCTTTGTTGCCCCCACACACCACCGCCTGTGACCATGCGTGCGTCCTCTAGCCATCACAAGCGGCCGCCGCCCACCATTCCCCATCGCGCCACCCCTGCGGCCATGGCTTGAGCCCTATCATGCCCTAGACGAAGGTGGTTCCCCATTCTGCATTTTTTTTATTTTTTTGAAAAAAATTCATATTATTCTGTTAAGTTTTATTAATTACAAAAACGTCTCGTGCATGTTTCAACTTGTTCATTTTTATTCTATATTGCACAGATAACCATGTGTTCTAGCATTGATATGGACATTCATTTTGCATCTTTTATTTTAATGAAAAATATCAAGATATTGAGCAACTAATTATTTGTCATTTAGTTATTTATTTGGATTTTTGTGAGATATTGTGAATTAATTAAAATTGTTCAAGTGAAATGCTCCAATATGTGGTCGTAAATTCATAATTCACAATCAGTTGCTCTAAAAATTCCATAAAAATCATAAATGATGCCTTGATATGTTCTTTAAATCCTTTCCAAATTTCATCAAATTGGAGTTGTCTTGTGCCTTAAATAAATTGTAGAGTGATTTTTATACTTGATTTTTAACTTAAATCCATACATTTTATTTTTGGGAAATTTCAACTTTCTGGATTGCATATTAAAATACCTATGGGAGATAATTCGCTCTCTAGCTAATTTGACATTTTGGATTTATTAAGAATTAATTACCGAGTGTCACTCAATTTTCATTAAAAATGATAAAAGGTTCATATATTATCAGAAAATTTCAAAAAAAATATTGTAGCCTCACTGAATTATGTTTTAAATCCAGTAAAATTCTCATAATTTTTGCATTCTATTTATGTGAAAAATTGCATAAAAACTCATAAAAAATTAGCATTTTTCATTGTTGCATTTTAATCCATAAAATTCCAAAAAAAATGTGTTGCATTCATCACTAGATTAGGTTTTTAGGAAAAAATATAAGTTGGCTAAATTGAAATAATTTCAGATTAAAATTAATTTGGCTAAGTTATATGCTTTCTTATTAACTTGATCCACCTGCATTTGCATTAGCATTCATTTTCGCATAAAAAATACAAAAAATATACCCTAGACCTAGTTTTTTTGAATTAACTTGAAGTTGTTCCTTTGCCTCCCTGTGTTCGACCCTGGACTTTCCCGAGGTATAAATTTAAGCCGAGACACTTTTCATGGAGATCTTTTCTCGGTTCTTCTGATTCGCTAAGTATACGTATTACAATGAGTAAAAATTACACCATGTGCTCAGCGAGCGATCAATTACCCATCCCTAAATACATATAGACTTACGTGAAAGTATGAGTTATGGGTGAAATATATACACAATATACACACACCCCTATATACTTAACGGATGTTATGACCTCATAGCACAAGAAGCGCAAAGAAGACATAGGTCAGGCTAAGCATAAGAGAGTAAAAAAAATAAAAACTGAAGTCGGCTCATCACATTATACTTAGGTTGTAAGCAGTCCAAATATAGAATAAGGGTAAAAAAATGAAGAGGTTGAGGACATGGGATTTGAATGAGGAGAGTATTTATAGTGGGCATCGGGTCCACCTATACTTAGGCTCTAGTCAGCCTAAGTACAGAAGAAGGGTGAAAATGGGGCGATCAAGAGGAGTGAATGATGAGAGTTGTATATACATATGGTATCAGGTCCCGCCTATACTTCGGCCTTGTCCTAAGTAGAGGAAGAAGATGTACAAGGGAACTGATGCAGTCAGAAAGGAGGGAGGGTTGCTGATGAGTAAGGAGATTTTCGGTAGATCATTTTGTGAGCCTGTTGCGGGAGGTCATAATGATTGAAAGAAGATGAGTCCCAGCCATCATCAGTGTTATCCTCAGAAAAATCATGCTGGAGAGTAGATGAAGCGTATGAATCGGATGATACCTAATCATTGTCAAAGTTATCCTCAGAGGAATAGTACTGGAAGGTGGGGGCATTCCAGATATTCTTAAGATGTTGTCTCAGAATGTGCTCAGTCTTAGAGTCAAGTGATTCGTCCTCAGATGAGGAATACTCTGAAGCACCAGTCTCATTCTACTCATAAGAAATATTTCCAGTATATCTGATGATGCCAGGAGAGTAGGCTCTGGATGAATAATAGTGAGGAGAAGGAATAGTCCAATGGGGGTCGATATTTGGTTGCTTGCTCAGATAGGGCTTTAGAGCTGCCAAACTGAGTTCACTCATGTAGATTACCTTGTCCAGTCCCAATGAGGAATTATCAGAAGATTCCTTTTCTGGAATGTCAAAGGTGATTTTCAAAGTTTGTTTATTGGGAAGGGTTAATTTGGTCCTTATTTTCTGTGATGTGTTGAAAATCGGATCCTCATTACATGAATAACCATTGTAGTATTCTTCCCCAATCAGTGAACGTCCTGCGTATGTTGCTCTCCGTTGGTATGTCATTGGTGAGTTCCTATGTCGGATTGAGTTGGTCAAGGTGGTCAAAGAAGATCTTGTATGACTTAGGGTAAGCCCATGCTCGAGTTTCCTCATCATAATCATCAAGGTAAATATCTCAATTTGTCGTGATAGTGGTTAAGGTCTAAGCAGCGAGGAATGGGAGGATGGGATGAGTCTCTGGACCATTGGTCTGATCAACAACTGTTATCTCAGGTGTATCAACGGGGTAGGGCTCGTCTACTGCTTTACGGTTACAGCTTTTGTCAGCTTTGAGTTTTACATTATATCGTGTTTCCTCAAAGACTGGTTGAGCTTGAAGTGCTCCCAATGCCGTGAAATTGATTTCTCGAGTCCCGCATTCAATAGTTGCCTTGGCCAAGGCTAAGAATGATTTTTCGAGAATTATTGGAGACTGGGTGAATTCTCCTTGATGCTCAATATCAATGATCGTGAAGTTCACCTTATGCATAGCACCTGGGAATGTCATGATGTCTGAAATTGTTCCTGTCGGTCGTTCTATAAATCGATCAACCAGCTGAATGATCTCTCTTGATTTCATGATTGGTCCGAGTTTGAGCTTCTCAAACACAGAGGTCGAGAGGATGTTGGTTGGTGAGTCATCATCAATTTGGGCATGGGTAAATGTTGTAAGTTTGATTCCACAATCAAATCAAGGCAACCGCTTTACTCTATGGCTCTTGGTCTTTCTTCTCATCATCAAAGAGGTGGCCATTGATAATATATGTCTTTTGGTCTTTGTTCTCATCCTGCCAGACTTTTTCAGCATTAATTTACACTTTATAAATCTTTCTAGTTCAAGGAAGTGTTCAATGTCCTAATTTAAGGAAAGTTCAAAAATCGGTATTTTATCCAGTGGTTCCCTCTAAGTAGGATCCAATTTTTTCAAAACTTCTCCACTTTTAATTTTATGGGTTTTCTGTTTTTTCAATTTTTTTGGTGTTTTTGAATTTTTCAATTTTTTTGGTGTTTTTGGTGTGTGTGAGAAGAGTTGTTTTCCACATATGAGGAGTGGTTTTGTTCAGAGTCAGAGTCATCCCTAAGGGAGTAGCATGTAGAGATGTCATTGTTAGAGTCATCCCTATGGTGTACACATATTGTGGTTTTCTGAGTATTCTCAGGGTTTTCAACTTGAGTTCCAATCATTTTATCTTCCACTTCCATACCCGAGTTAGCAAAAAATGAAATCATTCAGTTGGTGAACCTTCTTAATTTATAATCTATTAATTCATATCTCTTAATTATTCTAGAAATGTCATCCTCCAAAAATTTTTCATGATCAATCATGGGAGCAGTCTGTGTGGATTCTTGAGTGTTATATCATTTTTCAACTTGAGGTATAATCATTTCATCTTCCATTTTCATGTATGAGCTGGGAGAAAATCCTCTAAGAATATTCAGTATATGATTGTTATCTTCTGAAATTTTCTCCTGAAAAAATATGGAAGGAGTCTGCTCAGTAGGAGGATTCTACGGGAATCTGTAGGTCTCATACCCAGGATACTGTGACTCAAGCATGCAATGTTGAGTTGAGTAGAGTCCATTTCCATGGTCGTGATTGGTTGTATCCTCAAACAATGGAATCATATAGGGTTCATGTGTGTTGATATAATCAGTATGGTCAAGTGCATGTGTGGACTGTCCAAAGGAGTGGTATACTGGTTGGTCAATAGAGATTTGATCATTGGGGGTCAATCTAGTATGGATGATTGTCAGGTGTAGGCTGCACATTCAGTTTACATGTTATTCCCCAAGGTCCAGTTCGGATGTGTCTCTATTAATTTTTGACCTGTCCCAATAAGATCATGAGGAAAGAATGAAGTGGGTTGGGCTTGGTATCTCAGCCAGTCATGTGTCTCAAAAGTGATTAGATCTTTAAATGATTCATGAGTTTCATCAAGAAATTAGGAATAAGTGAAGGATATGGGAAGATCCTTAAGCACATCACGGAAGTTTGAGGATCACATCGTATGCGATCGGGAGCGACTAGTCGCATTAGTCACTCAAGGCAACAGAGTTTAAAAATTTGTAATCCGTTGAAACCACATGATCCAAGAACACTTCTCAGATCATTTCATATAAACCAAAAACAAGTATTAGATTTACCTCTTGAAGCATGGTTACGATCGAGTCTCTAAATGAAGAGACCTCCTATCTTAAGTCCGATCCAACGGAGGAGACGCTTGTGAGCGCGTTGATGAGATATGTGCTCTTCGCAATCTATGTTGATGATCTAAGCAGCTAATTTCCTGATCTTGTCACATGAGATCCAATATCTTCTTCACGAGCGAGGTGCACCGAAGGAGACAAAGATCCACTAGGAAACAATCCAGCAACATAACGATGATGCTGCAGCGATGGTGACTCTCTCTAAGGCTCCATGGTGGACGGCCACAATGAGAGAGAGAGAGAGAGAGGGTTGACATGTAAAGAGAGAGGGAGAGAGTTTAATTCCTCTTGGAATTATATGTGTATGGTCTAAAAAGCAAGGACTGCCTTTCCTTTTATACTAGTGGGATGTATATGGATCTTCATCCATGTACCCTCTTAATTTAACGGTTTAGATTAAGAGGTTATTAATCAATGGCCATGATTTGTTGCTACAAATTTGCAACGATAAATTTAAGTAATATAAATTAATTATATCCCTTCACCAAGATACAAATTAATTCATTTTAATTTCAACTATAATAAATAGATAATACGGGAGGCAACCACCACCCTAAAAAGAGGGTAGTCATCCCCCCCCCCTTTGACTTGGTCAAGGTGGAGGACCACCATGTTGGTGGTTTTGCCTTCCTTAATATATATTTATTATATAGAATAAAATGCAACAACTATTATTGCATTTATCTTCACAAAAATAATTCCAAATTAAATTTATGAAAACATCAATCATGGCATTGATAAATATGAATCATATTCATATATCCAACATAATATCTAAATTAGATTTACAATTAATTATTTATTATGAATCCAACTCACAACAACATATAATTTGTAATTCTATTTACAATTAAATCTCTCGATCATATTATACATCATATTTATAATATACGTGATTACTATGGATATATCAACATTAATCATATCCTTGATAATTAAATCATATTTAATCATCTTCGATCTCTATTCTCACGTGTCCAAATAACAAGAATCACATTCATATTATTCACATCTTTGATAATTAAATCACATTTAATTAACATAGATAACTCTCCTTACAATATGAATCAAATTCATATTATCCATTATAATTAAATCAAATTTAGTTATCCATTTTCTCAATGCTCAGGTACATATATCAAAAGTGAAATTATTCTTGAACTCTTTCAAGAACAATGCGCTTTCTCTTTGGATACTTGGAGATAAGAATAGGGTGATTGCAATGTTCCATGTATATTGACTTGGATATTGAGACCAAATCTCAAATCCAAATCTTGCAGACCTCTCATAGATGCTTGATTAAATCAAGATCGAAAATCTAATCTTCTCATTGCATCTGAATTCCAACATTTGGACCAAGATTAGATCACTTCTCTACTGAGAGGAGTCACTAAAGTCTAAACCTATTTCATCACTCCCTCGGAATGGAAGCGTCATTGTTATACCATCGTTTATGATCACATCACCCTTGGGTATACCTAATACATGTACATCCTGTATACAGAAAGACCCATTGAATAAACCTGAGGTTTTAGATCTCTTTTAGAATGTCTCCTTCAGGGTTTTATCGTTAAATTTCTCATTTGACTATTGGGAATTGGTATCGATCATATAAAAGCATATATGATACACGGGTGTTGATCTTATACTTTCTAAAAGCATATATAAAGCCTATAGATCCAGTCAAGCTTCTAAATCAAGACGATCGTGCACAGAATTTGATTTTTCCCAATATCTCATGAGTGAGCTCATGTCTTCCAATTTAGTAGTTGAACATGTATGTTCCCTTTGAGAGACCGTATTACTCATATGCCCTTGTATGCACACCAACGCATCGATGTATAGACCTTGATTAGGTTATCAACCTACTGGTCTGACAATTGTACATACTTAGACATATAGTAACACATATGTATTCGGTCAGAGAATGCTTGCCTATATCATGACAGCATACAACATAGATCTTTGGTTATCTCAATCTCGTTAAGTCAACTCTTTGACCTAACTTTTCTAACACCTCCGAGTCTCATTCCTATGTAGAGGACCTGCATCAAGGGGTCGGTTAGATATCAGTCTTCAAAGAAGGGATTGTCATCTCCTACTCTGGCTAGAGATCTTCTCTTAATAATCTTTTGATGGTGCTTGATGAGTCCTCAATCTAACTCTTTAGATATTCATCCAAGCACTGGTCTCTATGATTCAACAATTTAATCAACAGTTATATGATCATTAAGATGGCCACGATACATAACCCTAATTGTACTAAGGGACCTATTAGGAAATTATCTATCTTGATTTCAGATCAGGGAATGATATTTGCAATAACATTTAGTGCATATTGGCTCGTCATGGGCTCGCATGTCTAAAAATCTCCCACTAGCCAAAAGAGCCATTAATGGGCTAATCTTTAAACCCTCACTCATGTGACAATCATAGGCTACTTTAAAAAAATAGCTATGTAAGTTGATCAGTCACTCTATTCCCGAGAGACTACGCCAAGTCCTTGTACGACACTGCATATCTCCTAGTAACAGTATTGGCATCCAATGGGAATGTTGCATCTTATGCAACCAATACTCAATATTGTCAGTTATAGTGTCCTTGACACTACAGCTCAATAGTTATTATTCCATTATCCTTATCGCAATACCCTCATTCCTGGAGATCTCTATCTCCCAAGGTATCTGCAGTTAAGACCTTTTAGATCAGTATCTATAAAATCTTAAGTTCTTGAAGATACAACTTTGAGATCACCATCTATAAATCTTGTCATCTTTGAAGATATCGTTATTTTTGCAATCAAGTGTTTTATCTCCATAGTAGGATTAGCAACAGTTTGCTACTCCCACCGCATGGAAGTCATCTGACTTTTGTACATATCTAACATACTCCCGGCTTCTCATAACTGATGCACAAGGGAAATCAGTTTTAGCATTCACTTTCTCAACACTTTGATATGTTATCTCTTTAAAAAGGTCAATACCATATCTTATGGGAAGGAAGCCTTTGTTGGGATTTTTCCCAAAAATGGAATATGTCCAAGGTGTAGAACTAATGTGATAGTTCCAATGCCCTCTTCTCTTTGCTTCTGAACAACATTAGAACTAAGATCTAAGAGGTATCCTTGAGATGATATCTTAAGGTATGGAATAGTTAGATCAGAAAACACTTATGATTATCCTTATATCATTCCAAATGATTAGGATATCATACATTTAGCATGATGAACACAATGGCACTCCCACTAAGCTTCACATGGTTCATCAAGATTCTATCTGAAATCATTACCTTTATAATTTCATCAAAGCTGATGTTTCAACTACAAGAAGCTTATTTGAGTCCACAAATGGAAATATTCAGCTTGCACATCTTGCTTTCTTCAACCATGAATCCCTAGGGCTACTTCATGTGAATATCCCCGATGAGGAATTCATAGAGGAATGCAATCTCGACTTCCATATTGAACATGTCATAGTCAAGTAGTGTAGCTATAAATAGCAATATTCTGATGGGTTTAAACATGGTCACTGGAGAGCAAGTCTCATCGCAAGCAATGTCTTCTCTTCATTGTATAGCTCATGGCTATGAGCCGTGCTTTGAAGGTCTTTACCTTCTCATCATGTTCCCTCTTTCTCTTGAAGATCCATATACACCTAAGTCCTACCCTTGTAGGTGGATCCTCGGAATCCATATACAACACTTGTATATGAAGTCTACTTTAGACTTTATTGCTGACATCCATCTTTCCATGTCATGATCTTCAGAAGCTTCATTATATGAAGTCTGATCAATGTCATACTTAACTGACACATGGAATCCATCACCAAACTCATTTGAAGAGATATTAGTGTTTCATCTTTAATTTTCCTTTTAGTTTCCGATTTCAAGAGCCTCATTATCTTCTCAAGACTAAATGAGTTACTTCACTTCATTTTCATCTTGATTCGTAAGAGAGTCATCCTCTGAGAATCATATCCTTAGAGATGAAATCCTTTAAGAATCTGAAGGTCATAAAGTAGGTATTCAATACCATCCTTTTTTTCCTAATGAAGTAGCATTCTCCGGTGCTAGATTCTAGCTTACTTGCATCCATGACAAGGTTATGGTTCAAGAAACCCTAAATCCTCATGTGTCCAACACTTGGCTAGGTTCTAAACCATAGCTTATGATGATGTTAAAGTTTAGATTTACATGGAACCTTTTAAGGATATATATTGTAGTCTCTACTACATATATACCTGGAAAGTAAGAGGTAATTATACTAATATTCATCGTTGATCAAATCATGTCACACATGATCTAAATGCATCTCCCTACAACTCTATTGAGTTTAGGTGTATTAGGAGGAGTGAGATAGGAATGATATTCCTGTGTCTATAAGGTATTCCTTGAATTCATCTAGGTACTTGCTACCTAGGTTAGACCAAATCCATTTCATCTTCCTTCAGACTTTTGTTCTAAATCAAAATTATGAACTCTTTGAACATTTCAAAGGTCTCTAAGGTGAAGGTAAGAAATCTCATATTACAAACAATCATCAATAGATATCCCATATCATTAATATTTATTTTGATATAGATGATCCATGTATATCAATATATATGAGATCTTGAATACCTTGGAATCTTACACCATTCTCAGAGAAGGGTGTATTGGACAATTTACTTTGAATACAATATTCACAAGTTTGTAAGATTTGAAAATTCAAACAATATAAAGTTCCATCTCTTACTAGTCTATTGATCTCATCAATAGATAAATATCCAAGGCTAGATGCTAGATCATTGTCAAATGATCTTCGTCCTCCTATTTATCTTTAAAGGTTTAATTTTCAGTATTAGAAATGTTAATGAACCATTCATTAATTTTCTAATTTGGTAAAGTCCTCTAGATGTCAGACTACTATATAAAATATATCCATCATAACTCTATATTATAGGTCTATTCCAGAATTCATGTTTATTCACAATATTTAGAAATAAACAATGAGTGTTATCTAATATCTAGGTCATAGAGACATTCCCTGAGACTAAGGGCTCTCCCACTGAAATTATGAAGTATATCTATCCAATATAGATCGTTGAAGCAATTGCATCAATATCTGTGTGGATGACTGTTAAACCTTAAAATCAAATTTCCAGTCTTCAAAACATATGCAATCAATTGTAAGTGTTATTAGAAGATTGAGATACAATTATTAGACTTTGATCTTATCTAATAAGAGAGTCAATTTCAATGATTATATGTAGATATAGGTTATTCCTATGCACTCTGTGGGTCCTTCTCTACGGATTCTAGATAGTCTAGATAGTCATACTATCAATATTGATACATCAACTTATTGCAATATTGGCATTCACCCAACTCTTTAGATGTCATATGGAAGTCACAGAAGTACAGAAAACTCTTCGACTTTCCTTCTTACTTGGGTCAGACCCATGCTTCCATGGCGCTCCTTTCATCTATAAACAACCATTGCTTAAGACAAATGATCTCTTAATTTAAACTCAAAAGATTTCAATATAAGAGTATTTCAACATTTATACATGCTTCATTCTATTCGTACATTATGAATATTATGAAGCTTCATGAATGACTTAAGTATAGATAGTAGACTGATGACACTCATCATATCTACATAAATATTAAGTCTTAAGGACTTTGGTTCAGGTGGGTATTCAAACATTTTGAATACATCATCTCTTATAAAGCCACCATTCTGCACGATGCAGTGAACCATGCCATTCATGATTAAATGTTGAGAGCACATACGTTTGCTAGAACATCTTCTTAGAATTTATAAGGATTGTTTGACAATTACGATTATCATTGACATGTCACTTCCAAAGTATATTCGATAAGAGATCAAGACTATAGAGACACAAATCCCAGGTTGTTATCTTATTGTCAATTTAATTGTCATTCCTCATTATTAAGAGGAAACTTACACATTGCAAGCACATACAATATGTTTTCAACTATAAGTACAATATCTTGATCATGGATCCAATCCATGATATTTGCTAGTTATTATTGAGTATAGTATTGAGTGGGTTTATTGAGGATTATCAGAAATAAGAAATTTGTATATATATATATATATATTACTTTGATTTAATATGTTTATATAAATGTTGTCTTGCCTTGTGATAAACCCCAAAAAACCTTCGGTCATGTGTTCCACACAAGGCGGGAGCACACTCGTCGAGGCAACTAACGAGAACCTTGGTTTCAATCAACAGATAACCCACAATAATTAATTAAACAATCAAATATAAAAATGTGGAGTTAAAATTTATTATAACTCTACAGCAAATGTGTATAGGCATAAGTACGTGTAGAGGTTGAACATAGGGAGCAAAAGGTAGAAGGAGGCAAAAAGATGCTAGAAAAAATTGTCTTTTATCTCTTGTCCATTTTATTTTTTCGTGGGTTCCTAATTTTTAATTTTTAATTTTATTTTTGGTTTTATAATTTTGTATTTTCTTTTTATATTGTCTAAGTTTTTTTATTTTTTTATATTTTTATATCTTTTTTTAATATATATAATAGCATATATAAGGCTTTATATATAATATATTGAGTAATATATATCAATACTAACAAATATAGATAAAATACATAAAATAAATTGATTTTGTATTTTTCATACTTTTCTAATGTTTTTTTAATTTTTTTGTTGAATTTTTTATGCATTTTTAAAGTCAAAAATACCCCAAATAAGGCATTAATTAAATAATCTGAAATTGAATTGGATGTTAAAAAAATAATTAGGTCCCAAAATTAACCAAATCAATTTTATTATAAAATATTTATATAAAGGAAAATATAAAATAGGAGAACATTTTTTGGGATTTTTAAAGGACTTTTTAGCTTTTCATAAAAGATTTTGGGGATTTTTGATTTTTAAGCTTTTTGTGTTTCTATTTTTAGTGAATTTTGGTCTATAATTAAAATACGGTAAGATATACTATATATAATTTGTATGGAATTTTTTAGATATTTTATATTTTTTAAGATATTTTCTAATTTAGACGGGGAATAAATAGTGCTCATTTAACTTTTTTATAAAATGAATAAAGTGCCCAAAAATGCAAAGTGAACATGTTGCATGAAAATACAAGACATGAGGAATTTAAACCTATTTTTGTGTATTTTTAGGAGCACAATAACTATATTTAATAAATAAACAAAAAGGAAAAAAATATGTGTCCTACTAGAGGAATTTTTGCAAATAAAATAAACTACAGGGGGCTCGATGAAAATGTACTAAAAATATATAATGTGTTTCAATTTTATTAAACTTTTGAATAAATAAAAAAATGTCAGGGCTAAACATGTAAAATGACCATCGTGTGGGACTACACGTGACACGCTTGGGAAGGACCCAAGTGTAATAATAAATAAATACAAGGGACTGAAGATAAAATTCCCAATTATTTATTATGTTAACTTTAATTTACAGGACTAAACATAAAATACAAAAAGGACGGGGATGGATTTGCAGTTTACCCACAATAGGTGTGATCAGACGACACCGAAGACTTCACTTATATATGTGGCACGATCCTAACGGCCCATACCGCTTCGTCGATCATCTACTGAGATTAGATCACAATGAGCGATTTCACTATCGAAGACGAGCTTGATCAGGGGGCTCCTGTGGCATCTGGCACACGACGCTTGATCAGACGGCGTAGGAGGGGTCCGGAAGAACACGGGAGGAACTCACCTGTGGTGAGTTTGGATCTGGAATAACGAGCTCATCCAACCTTCTTTGTCACTGCCAAGTGGCTTTAGATGTTCCTGGAAGTCCTCTGCATCAGATGATGGTGTCATCTGAGCACCTAGAGCATCAGCGTGATCAGACATCGACGAGGAAGAAAGGGGGGCTCCAGATGCTCCTTCGACAGGGAAATCGACTCTGTTTGGAGTCATTTGGCTCTCCAAACCTACAAAGAAGATATGAGTAAGCAAAAACAGGGTATCGGGAGCCTTATTTGGGGGTGAGGATCGAAGGTGGAGTGCGGCGGTGAGATCCGGCAAAGTGGTGGAGGACGGACCTCGAAAACTCGATACCTAGTGCTTCGAGGTGAATGGAAGGTGGCTAGATGAAGGGAAGCGAAGAGGGTGGTAGAGGAATGGGGTTTAGACACAGTGGGACATGGCCAGAGCTCTAGAGCTCCGGCGAGGGCAACCTAACCTATTCTGAATAATTAATCAACTCAAATATGAAAGAAAATGCATTAAACTTATGCTAGAATTAATTCTAAGCTAAAGGAACGAAAAAGGTGCAGCTCTTACCTGCTTGTCAACAGGGAGCAGAGGTCGCCAGCGGTGGTGACCTGGCTGAACCTCCCGCCTCCTTCAGTCGCTCAAATCATTCAGGGGTACTCCTCCTGTCACAAGGAGACTCTCTAGGCCAGAGGCAGGGGTTGTAGGGCTTGGAGTGATGACCAAAATTGGATGGAGGGAGGAGATGGTTTATTTATACACATAACAAAACATCCGTATTGATCGGTCATTAGGAACGATTCGATGTTATGTACAAAAGTTCTAGGATCTCGGTGTAAATCAAGTATGACTCATAATTATTTTCTCTGAAGGAGTCGACGTCGATTGAAGGATGTAGCGTGCGGGAAAAATGGATGAAAACATGGGGAAAGAAAGGTCCGCGTCTAATCAGAGGTTGGAGGGTGAGTTGACCGAAGCTCAACTCTTGACGCACCACCATTTGTCCACGTCAGCCCGAATGAAGACAAAATAGGTTGTTTATTAAAGAATAAATATTTAAAAATAGTAAATGATTTTATTAATTTTTTAATATAAAATAAAAAAGGTTTATTATTTTACATAGTATTTTATTATGATTTTTATTTTTTGACTTTATTTGTTAGTAGTTACTTTTTATTGATATAATTATAGGTATATTCATCTATGTTTTGTACATATCTTTTTATTATAATGTATTTTATTGTATTTATTTTGGTCTTATATTTTTAGTAAAATATAAATAACATGTACAAAAATATAATGAATAGAGAATAAAAGAATATGATTGCCTTTTATTTATACATAGGTATAGCTATAGGTATTTACCTATATATTTATAGACTTATTTTATTTTGTGTTTTCTTTTGGTTTTATTTTGCTTTTAATACGTGCATATAAGTTAAAAATAATATTCACAAAATTATAAAAATATAAATTTGTAAAAATAATAAAGGATGAATAAATTGAATATTTTAATCGGGTATGATGTACAATGGGGGTCCAAAACCTAACTTTCACACAGTGACTCCAAAAAATATGAAACCACCTCCATTAAATAGCTTGTGAAAAGTTATATACAATTAGAGGTGTGATTTTAATATGTTTTGAGTTTTTATTTGAAAGATGTGGGTCTGTGAAGTTAGGATTTCGACTTTTTATTATGTGTATAAAATGTACATTGTGTGTTTTTTTTGTACGAACTCAATTTTGTATTTGTATATGCATGATTATCTACAAATTTCATGTACGAAGTTTCTTCATTTGACGAATAGATAATAAAGAATAAAATAGGTGTCAAAAAGAATAAATAATGGATAAATAAATTGGGTATTTATTGTATTTCTGGCCCTTATCTCCCCTACTTTATTCCTTGTCGACCAACACAATTCTTGACTTGGTCTCGGAGTTTAGGGCCGTAAAATATCTTTGATATTTTATTCCTTTTTCTTTTCTTCTCTTTATTCCATAATTTTGGCATTAAAAACAGCAACATATACACAACAAATGCAATAAATCGTGGATGCTATTTTGTACAAATTATTGCTATTTACATGCACTAGCCAGGGTTTTTAAGGCCAAAATGATAGAATAGAGGTGATGAAATGGAGATTCATCACCCCCTATACTTGTCTTTGCTAGTCTCTAGCAAGCACTTTTGCAATAAGTATAAAAAGAATAAAGAAGAAAAGAAATGGAAAGAATAAATGGAACTGATTTCAATTATTCAACTTGTCTTTACAAAATCAAAATTTAGAGCTCAGGTTAGACCTTGACGTGAGAATGTCTGTGGAACCTGGTCAGAAACCAATCTTAAAACACAATAGCCTTCGATAGTCATAGAACTCGGTTCAAACCACCTTAATAGCCAAGTCAAAACTAGCCTACATATGCAAACCCTTATGACTATGAAGCTGACTTGTACAGTATAAGTGATATTGGCTCTCCCCAACTGAAATGACAAAAGAACTGACTTCTCTAGAATGACAACCCAATGATTCCCCAATCCAGCACTCTGCGGAGCAAGGTATTCCCTTCTAAGTTCAAGTGGCATCCAACTTAAGAGGAGGGGATGAAAAAAGGAATGGACGATAGCCAGTGTAGCTACCTATCCTAAATTGCATGACTAGTGTAGTCAAGTCATCCAGCTGCAGGCTCACATGGTGTAACTTTGATGCTCAAGCTTGCTTATTTTCTATACAACATATATACATACTCCGCAGGCATTTTATTTTCAATCAGGCCTGTCCACTTTTTTAGAGTTTTTTTTTGAAATACCATATACAGCAACATTTCCATAAGGAATTTTTCCTCTTGAGCCAGAAGAATATCCCTCTTTTGAAGAATTATCGTAACCCACACTCTCTAGACGAGGATGAATGTGTTACTCGTGTGCATCTCAGACCGACAAACCCAACCCCCTCACTACTCCAACTGAGTTGAGCCAAGTGAAAGGTGCAAGTGTCAAAATTAGGTCACGGCCGATAAGAGTCATATGTGTGTCTCGAAACGTTTTAGTTAGTCAGTTGAAGTGACCTGAACCTGGCCCTGCATCTCAAAGAATTAAGTCCCAATAGACCTGAAGTACCTTAAACCTAGTTCCCATAAGGTTCTACTGTATTTAGGTGCAGTAAGGTCCAACCAAGTTCCAATCTTCGACTTTATTTGGACTAGTTCCATCATCAATCTCAATCCGAAAGAATACTAATGTTATGCAAATGCTATGTACAATGATGCAAAGAATAATGAAATTTTCAAAAAGAATTTGAAAATAAAAAGAATTTTTTGCAAATAAAAAAAATTTGGCACAAAAAGTAAAAACATGTACAACTATTTACACGGGTGTGTCGCTTTTATTGATTTACAAGAATTAAGAATTTAAAGAATTTATAGGTTATAACAAGTTATTTTTATAGGTAGACATATACAATTGGTAAAGAAATTTATGTATATATATTATTTAATAATGCATTCATTCCTCAAATTTATTTGAAAACAATTTTCAAAACTATAGTACAAAAAAATTTACAGCTATTTACAAACATTTGAAAGCCTTTGCAAAGATTTTTCACACAGTATATATAGATTTTTCAAAATAGTTTTACAACCATTTTCAAAATCATTTGCAAATAGGTTTATAAATCCTTTTATTTCACATAAAGAAAAGAAATTTCGCAAATCAAATCATTTTTACAAAGGTTGAAAACATTTCACAAAAAGTTTTCTTAATGGGTCAAATCATTTTGCAAAAATATTTTTAACCTGATTTATTAATCAGTATATATAAAAAGAATTTGAGTAATGCATTATGTTATTAATTGATTTGTAATGACTTATAAATGTATATATAGTATAATTAGCCATATTTATTAATGATAATACAAAAGTAAGAGTTATGGCTAAAGTATATACAAGGTATATACAACCCCCCTATACTTAGCATGAGCTATGTCCTCATAGATCGAAGAGAAAAAGTGAAGACATAACTCGCACTGAGTAAAGAAAAGCCTATACTACAACAACTAGATACGAAAATGAAAGAATGAAGAGGTAAATGAATAACAAGTTGACCATCCCCTCTATACTTAGGATCAAATAATCCTAAGTATAGAAGATTGTACACAAGGCAGGGAGGGCCAAGGGTGGGAGTAAACAGATCACAGCTCGGGCTATCTCCCCCTATACTTAGGGTGAGATATCCCAAGGTATAGCAGAGCAAATAAAAAATGCAAAGGAAAAGAAGAAAAGAGATATACATATAGATGAAAATATCGTAGAGAATGTACGCATCACTCCCCCTATACTTAAGGTAAAGGATCCCTAAGTGTAAGCAATGATAGGAGTGATGAAATAGAATGGAGAAAGAACAACATGAGGTGTACCCCCAATACTTAGGACAAGATACGTCCTAAGTATATACACAAAGATATGGTGAAAAATCTGGGGTACACATTATATACGGGATAAAGAAGGAACATAAAACGAAATACATATATACAATAAGTACAAACTGGTGAAGATATACTATATAATTTTCTTGTTTTTCTATTTTTAGTGATTTTTATCTATAATTAAAATATGGCAAGATATACTATATAATTTTTATGGAATTTTTAGATGCATTTTTATATTTTTTGGCATTTTCTAATTTAGACATGGAATAAATAGAGGTCATTTGATTTTTTTAAAATGATTAAAATGCCAAAAATGCAAAGTGAAAAAGTGGCGTGAAAGTACAAGAAACGAGGCATTTAACCCTATTTTTGTTTATTTTTAGGAGCAACAATAACTATATTGAATAAATAGACAAAAAGCATAAAAAGATGTGTCCTAGCAGGGGTATTTTTGTAAATAAAATAAATTACAGGGGTCTCGGTGCAAATATGCCAAAAATTATAATGTTTTTCAATT
Source organism: Ottelia alismoides (assembly GCA_037367405.1). NCBI lineage: Eukaryota > Viridiplantae > Streptophyta > Magnoliopsida > Alismatales > Hydrocharitaceae > Ottelia > Ottelia alismoides. Next base: position 48,554 of record JAZKJV010006971.1, on the reverse strand, counting down.
TTATTTAACTTTTGAATAAATACAAAAATATCTGGGCTAAATGTGCAAAATGACCATCGCGTGGGACTACATGTGACATGCCTGGGGAAGGACCCAAGTGTAATAACAAATAAAAACGTGGGACTGAAGGTAAAATTCCCAATTATTTATAATTCTAACTTTAGTTTACAGGACTAAACATAAAAAATAAAAAGGGTAGGGCTGGATTTGAAATTTACCCAGATATAGGCGCGATCGGATGGTGCTGAAGGCTTCACTTATAAGCATGGCGCAAACCTAACAGCCTATACTACTTCGTCGATCATCGGCTGAGATTAGATCGCGGTAAGTAGTCTGATGGTCGAAGGCGAGCTTGATCGAGCGGCTCCTTTGGCATCTGGCACATGGTTCTTGATCGGACGGTGTAGGAGGGGTCCGGAAGAACACAGGAGGAACTCACCTACGGCGAGTTTGGATCCAGAATAGCGGGCTCATCCGACCTTCTCCGTCGCTGCCAAGTGGCTCTAGACATTCCTAGAAGTCCTCCACATTAGATGATGGTATCATCTGAGCACCTAGAGCACCGGTGTGATCAGACGACGTCGAGGAAGAAAGAGGGGCTCCAGGTGCTCCTTCGGTTGGGAAATCAACTTCATTTGGAATCCTTTGGCTCTCCAAACCTACAAAGAAGATACGAGCAAGCAAAAACAGGGTCTAGGAAGCCTTATTTGGTGGCGAGGAATGATGGTGGAGTGCGACGGTGAGGTCCGACGAAGTGGTGGAGGACGGACCTTGAAAGCTCGATCCCTAGGGGTTCGAGGTGAATGGAAGGTCGCTAGATGAAGGTAAGCGAAGAGGGTGGTAAGGTTGTAGGGGAATAGGGTTTACACAGTGGGACATGGTCAGAGCTCTAGCGAGGGCAACCTAACCTATTCTGACTAATTAATCAACTCAAATACGAAAGAAAATGCATTAAACTAACCCTAGGATTAATTCAAAGCTAAAGGAATGAAAAAGTTGTAGCTCTTACCTGCTTGGTCGGCATAGAGCAGAGGTCGTCGGTGACGGCGACCTGGGTGAACTTCCCGCCTCCTTCAACCTCTCACATCCTCTAGGGGGTACTCCTCCTATCATGAGAAGACTCGCTAGGCCGGAGTCAGGGGTTGTAGGGCTTGGAATGATGACCAAAATTGGATGGAGAGAGGAGATGGTTGTTTTATACACATATAGAAACACCCTTATTGACCAGCCGTTAGGAACGATTTGATGTTATGTACAGAAGTTCCAGGATCTCGGCGTGCATCCTGGATGACCCATGATTATTTTCTCTGAAGGAGTCAACGTCGATTGACGGTTGTAGCGTACGGGAAAAATGGATGAAAACGCGGGGAAAGACAGGTCCGCGTCTAATGAGAGGCCGGAGGGTGAGTTGACCGAAGGTCAACTTTTGACGCGCCACCATTGGGCCACGTCAGCACGAATGAAGACAAAATAGGTTGTTTATTAAATAATAAATAATTAAAAATATTAAATGATTTTATTAATTTTTATTAGAAAATAAAAAATGTTTATTATTTTACATAGTATTTTATTATGATTTTTATTTATTTTTTGACTTTATTTATTAGTAGTTAATTTTTAATGTTATATTTATAGGTATATTCATCTATGTTTTGTACACATCTTTTTATTTCAATGTAATTTATTGGATTTTATTTTTGTTATTATATTTTTAATAAAATATAAATAATATGTACAAAAATATCAATGAATAGAGAATACAAGAATATGATTCCCATTTATTTATACAGGTATAGTTATAGGTATTTTGCCTATATATTTATAGACTTATTTTATTTTGTATTTTATTTTTTGTTTTATTTTGGTTTTAATACGTGCATATAAGTTATAAATAATATTCACAAAATTATAAAAATATAAATTTGTAAAAATAATAAAGGATGAATAAATTGAATATTTTATTCGGGCATGATGTACAATGGGGGTCCAAAACCTAACTTTCACATGGTGACTCCAAAAATTTGAAACCACCTCCACTAAATAGCCTGTGAAAAGTTATATACAATTAGATTTTGATATGCTTTGAGTTTTTATTTGAAAGATATGGGTCTGTGAAGTTAGGATTTTGACTTTTTGTTATGTATATAAAATGTACATTGTGTGCTATTTTTGTACGAACTCAATTTTGTATTTTTATTTGCATTATTATCTACAACATTCACGTACAAAGTTTCTTCATTTGAAGAATAAATAATAAGGAATAAAATAGGTGTCAAAAATGAATAAAGAATGAATAATAAATTGGGTATTTATTGTATTTCTGGCCCTTATCTCCCCCTACTTTATTCTTGTCGACCAACTCAATTCTTGACTTGGTCTCGAGGTTTAGGGTCGTAAAATATCTTTGATATTTTATTCATTTTTCTTTTTTTCTCTTTATTCTATAATTTTGGCATTAAAAACATCATTGTACACATAATAAATGCAATAAATCATGGATGTTATTCTGTACGAATTAATGCTATTTACATGCATTAGCTAGGTTTTATGGCCAAAATGATAGAATAAAGGTGATGAAATGGAGATTCATCACCTTGTCAACTCTGAAAGTTCATTCCCTTATTCGCTTTCAAAGTAAGAGGTATACTTATCATTATATCTTAACAAGATATAGGATCTCCTTCCTACCTTTGTTACATCCCAATAATATGAGAACACGCAATTCAGATAAAAATAAGTAGGAACACATTACGCCTTTAAAGTCCAACTTGCATTGCCAATTCGATCTTTAACACCCGGGCCCACCACCCCTAAGTGATGTTGACCCATCGTTAATTGACCCAACCGTCAACATGATTAAATCTAGCTATGCGCAATCAATATGGCCCCAATAACATGAGGACTCCATATTGGGGCCATTATGCATACAGCCTTACTCTTTCAAGAAGCAAAGAATCTGATCCAGATTCGCTTGTATGCAGGAGCTATCACTTCGGACAAGCGTCTCCAACATACAATCCCAAGCAACAGAACCCTTCGTCTTGACGGGAGACCATGGATGTCACTTATGTGATCCTCCACATCATGTTCAATTTATAATTAATTATTATAAATCATATTCACATAATTAATTCTTCCAAGGTAAATAACAACTCTATTCATAATAGAGTGTTTTAATTTTAATTGGATTTAATTCATTTAATCACATTAAATCAATGATCCAATTAATATCCAACACATTCTTTATTGTTACTTGAAATATGGTATTATCTCAAATATGTACTATTCAAATTTTAATAATTAGAAAAATACATCATGATCCCTTCAAACATTATCCCTTCCTTACCCGTTGTCATGGCCAGTTCCGACGGGAGTGGGACAGACTGCTCACGGAGCAACCTGCTACCCCAACGCTCCCCGACTAGACACCATATCCGTCTCAGTTTAGGATAATGCCAATTGATTACTTTGTACTTGAGATTATAATAAGTCTTTCAACCAAAGTTAAACCATATAAAAATAATCAAAACATTTTTTATTAACATTATAAGGAGATTTGCTAAACAAATCTCCAATCCTATTCAAGCATCAATGTTTGTTGGAAGGTCCATGTAACCAATTGTGATCTAGATCATATCTAATCAAGTTTTAGTTACAGTCAGTGTCATTCAAGGAAATAATCACCATCTTTAAATATTTCATGAATATTCATCAATAATTATTTCAGGAAATTAACCATTAATTTTCATTAATTTAATTGAATGACAATTACAAGGTTCATGATTGGGAAAGTAATTTTCAGCAGTGATTCCTACTAACTAAAACTAGTATATCTCAATCAATTTAAATTCAAATCAAGAAAAATAAGTTTCTACAATTTGCTAATTTGATTTACAATAGAACCCAAGTGATTTATATGCTTTTCTAGGTGTTTCAAAATCGTAATTAACTCTTTAATTATGTCAAGATTCGCCATCCCCGAAACAGTGGATGCATGTTCATAAAATGATCATAACTTAAGCAATCAGATTCCAAATCATGCAAACTCAAATCTCACGATTTCCTTAAAGGGGATCATTATCCAAGTGATAATCACGTGTTTAAATACTTTTAAACATGGTAAAAAACACACTAAACAGGGTTGTATGAATGAAATGTGATGAAACATCACACGACCAAAAAATTCCCAAGTCATCTTAGGTTTATGGATCATATCCAAAACCCCTGACCTATGGCTCTGATACCACTAGAAGGATATGGGAAGATCCTGAAGTGTATCACGGAAGCGTGAGGATCGCATCGTATGTGATCGGGGGCGACTAGTCGCTCAAGGCAGCAAAATTTATAATTTTTTAATCCGATGAAACCACATGATCCAAGAACACTTATCAAATCATTTCATTTAAAACATAAATAAGTATTAGGTTTACCTCTTGAAGCGTGGTTGATATCGAGGCTCTAAACAAAGAGACCTCCTGACTCAAGTCCGATCCAACAGAGGAGAAGCTTCCGAGCTCTTTGATGATATGCATTCTTCTCGCAATTCATGTTGATGATACAAGCGACAAATCTCCTTATCTCTCACACAAGATCTGATGTCTTCTTCATGAGCGCGGCACACCTAAGGAGACGGAGATCCACGAGCAAACTATCCGGCAGCACAATGATGATGTTGCGACTATGGCGGCTCTCTCTAAGACTCCATGATGGACGACCACAATGAGACAAAGAGAGAGAGAGAGAGAGAGTTGGCATGTAAAGAGAGGGAGGGAGTTTAATTCCTCTTGGAATTATATGTGTATATTCTAAAAGGTAAGGGCTACCCTTCCTTTTATACTAATTGGATGTATATAGATCTCAATCCATGTGCCCTCTTAATCCAATGGTTTAGATTAAGAGGTTATTAATCATGACCATGATTTGTTGCTACAAATTTGCAACAACAAATTTAATTAAAATAAATTAATTATATCCCTTTATCAAGATACAAATTAATTCATTTTAATTTCAATTATAGTAAATAGATAATAAGGGACGCAACCACCACCCTAAAAAGAGGGTGGTCGTCCCCCCATTTGACTTGATCAAGGTGGAGAACGACCTTCTCGGAGGTTTTGCCTTCCTTAATATATACTTATTATATAGAATAAAATGCAACAACTATTATTGCATTTATCTTTAAAAAATAATTCCAAATTAAATTTGTGAAAAACATCAATCATGCCATTAATAAATATGAATCATATTCATATATCCAACATAATATGTAAATTAGATTTACAATTAATTATTTATTTTGAATCCAATTCACAATGACATATAATTTGTAATTCTATTTACAATTAAATCTCTCCATCATATTATAAATCATATTTATAATATCTATGATTATTTGGGATAGTGGTATCCACATTAATCATATCCTTGATAATTAAATCATACCAAATCATCTTAGATCCATATTCTCATGTACCCAAATAACACGAATCACATTCACATTATTCACATCATCAATAATTAAATCACATTTATTTATTTTAGATAAATCCCCTTACAATATGAATCAAATTCATATTATTCATTATAATAAATCACATTTAATTATCCATTTTCTCAAAGCTTGGATTAATATATCAACAGTGAAATTATTCTTAACTCTTTCAAGAACAATGCGCTTTTTCCACTGATATTTGGAGAGAAGGACAGGGTGATTGTATTGCTCCACATATAGTGACTTGGATATTGAGATCAAATCACAAATCAAGGTCTTGCAAACCTCTCATAGATGTTTGATTAAATCAAGATCGCAAATCTATTCTTCTCATTGCATCTGAATCACATTCATATCAATGTCCAACATTTGGACCAAGATTAGATCACTTCTCTACTGAGAGGAGTCACTAAAATCCAGACCTGATTCATCACTCCCTCAGAATGGAAGCGTCACGGTTATACAATCGTTTATGATCACATCACCCTTAGTTATTCCTAATACCTATACATCCTGCATAATGGAAGACCCATTGAATAAACACGAGGTTTTAGATCTCTTTTAGATTGTCTCCTTCAGGGTTTGATCATTAAGTTTCACATTTGACTATTGGGAGTAGGTATCTATCACATACTTTCCAAAAGCATATATCATACCCATGTGTTGATCATATACTTTCCAAAAGCATATATCAAACCTACAAATTCAGTCAAGCTTCCTAAGCGAGATGACCATGCATGGAATTTAATTCTTCCCAATATCTCATGAGTGAGCTCATGTCTTCCAGTTTAGTAATTGAACCTATATGATCCATTTGAGAGATCGTATTTCTCATATGCCCTTGTATGCACACCAACGCATCGGTGTATAGACCTTCATTAGGTCATCAACCTATTGGTCTACCAAATGTACATACTCAGACATATAGTAACACATTTGTCTCTGGTCAGAGGATGCATGCCTATGTCATGACAGCATACTACATAGGTCTTTGTTTATCTCGATCTCGTTAAGTCAACTCTTTGACCTAACTTATCTAGCACCTCTGAATATCATTCCTATGCAGAGGACATGCATCAAGTGGTTGGTTAGATATCAGCCTTGAGGGAAAGGGTTGTGATCTCCTACTCAGGCTTGAGAATCATTTCTTAATAATCATTTGACGGTGCTTGATGAGTCCTCACTCTAAATCTTTAGATATCCATCCAAGCACCAGACTCTATGATTCAACAATTGAATCGATAGTTATATGATCATTGAGATGGTCATGGTACGTAACCCTAGTTGTACTAAGGGACCTATTAGGCAAATTATTTATTTTTAATTTCAGATCAGGGAATGATATCCGCAATAATATTTATTGCATAATGTCTCACCGTGGGCTCCCATGTCCCACAATAAGATTGTTCAGTCCAGGATGGTAGTTGATCATGTGTGGTCACAGGTGGTGGAGGTGGGAAATATGAAGCTGTGTTGAATTTGACCGGATGATTTGAGTAGAATGGAAGAGTGTTCATCGAGTAGGTTTGATTCATCCGAGGGTGAGAGTCTCTCGCAAATGTTGGAGGATATCTGGAGGAAGAGGGTCTAGATGATTTAGATTTGACTGATACGAATTCATTTCCAAAGTATAGATCTGCTGGGTACTCGAGCCAATTTCCCATCATTTTCATAGGGGGTGGATGAGATAACATAATGGATCTTGGTTAAAGATGTTTTAAGTGCACGGGATACTAACAAGAAGAAATCCTATTTTTTAAATCAAGGGGGGGAGATGGCACAAGCGTGCAGTTTTTGATATTCGAACTTGGTTCACGCATACCAATGCAAATGCATTACAAACCCCAGGTTCACCAATTTACACAATGAAGGTCGCAAGAGTTCGACAAATTATATTTTCAATTTTAGTTGGTGAGAAAATCAATCTTCGAAAAGAATTAGCGAGTTGTTAGGTATCGAAAATTTTCTTAAAGACTAGCCCGAATTCTTACGACTAGTTATACCTACTTTCAGCCACTATGGGTGTAAGTACGGACGGTAAAATGGCTATCCATTACTAAAGAATGGAGCCATACACAGTGTCCTTTAAACCACTCACTCTGCTAAGGAAAGACGGACCGTAAACAGCTACCGTGTTTCCTAACTAACAAGTAGTTAATCGTTTCTATATAATCAATAGTCTGAATGAAGATTCTGGAGCTAGGCTCTAGCCTTAAGTGTCATCTCTCTCTCACTCAGACAGATAAATGAATCAAAGGACGAGGTTGCTCTCCAAGTAAAAATTCTCAATTTTATGGTTTAATTTAGCCGGCCTTGTTTAGCCGTCTCAATTTTAAATAGGTGGTCACTAAAAAATTAGATGAGCATAAATTGACATCTACCGTCCAGTCCCAATTTCCTTGTAAATTTTAAGTTACAAAACAAGAGGGAGAAATTCAGGAAAAGTCGATGCATGTGGAAAACAATGATGTATGCTCAGTTATAAGACTTATAGTGATTCCTCGCAATCTCCATGTGGGACGCAAAATAAGAATTGAAAATTACTCTATATGAATGCAAACCGAAAAAACCACACCTAAATGAAAGTTCTATTAGCTGAGAAGAATTGATTTGAATTTGACTAGGTTGAACGATCTAAAAGTGTGTCTCAATTAAGTGTAGTGTGGTCCTAGGTTCTACGAGCACAATCAAAAAAATCCTAGAAGCTCTAATAGATGTATGTGCAGGTCTAATCCTATGAACCACTCAAGTCGGGCTCCACCCTCACTGGAGAGTGAAACAGGACATGACACACCACATAAAAAGTGTTTTAGGTCGTGTTACACATGCAAGAGTCCAAATGGACACCGTTGTAAATGAGCAGTTAATTACAAATAACTAAAATTGTAGCAAATAAATTCCTAGACTCTACGATCTCACACGACTCGACTCGATCTTAATTTTTAATGCATCTTGGTGGTCGGTGAATATGTGTCAGTTGCGAGAGAACTGCTCCATATACGTCAGGTACCTCGCACAAAAATCAGAGAGAGAGAGAGAGAATGTGTGTGTGTGTAAGAGAGTGACACAAAAAATGATCAAAAATAAAACAAGAAAATAAATGTTGGAAATAAAAAAATAAATGAAGAATAAAAAATAAAAAAATGGAAAAATGGAAAATATACAATGATCAGGTTCAGGGGTCAGACTACCTGAAAATGTGGAAAATCTAGCACTATTTTTTAGATAAAATCTAAGTCGTCAGCCTCCCCGACAACGATGCCATCTGATGATCCGTGAATTTCCCTCTTCAATTTGTGGAAATTAAGAATTTACACTAATGAATTTGTTTCTTGGTAGGCGGGTAATTAGAATCAATCAAGAAATAATCATTTAAATATTTAATTCAATTAATAAGAATGATTTTAAATTTGTTTTACTTGGGAAAGTCCCAAGGTCGAACTCAAGGAGGCAGAGGAAAAACCTGGGTTAATGTCTATCAAATTTTGTGCACGATTTTTGAGGTGGTTATTTTTGGTATTTTTAACGCACTTTTGGAATGCAAATGCAAATGCGACTAATTTTAAGGACTAGAATATTGATATCAATCAAATGATTCCCAAAAATTATGAAACTTGGTTGAGATGTCAATTATGATGAAATAGATGATATGCAATTTTTCTGGAATTTTCTAATGCGAGAAGAATATTTTATGAATTAATGAATGCAGACAATGAGATTTTCAATAAATAACTATAACAAATATTAAATCTATTTATTTTAAGGAAATAAAATTATTTAAGATATATCACTTGATGATCTATCTCAGAAAAATCCTAAATCGTAAAAATGTTGAATTTAATACCTATTAAAAATTAATTACTGGAATACATAAAATGATTTTTATAGATCAAACTATTTATGCAAATGAAATTCTTTTTGGCACAATGTAAATCAAAATTAATTCTATTATCCTTGAATTTTTAGCATTTTTTAGAGAAATGGTTAATTATCTATAAATTTTAGAGCATAGATTGGGAAAAAATGCAATGTTTGCAAGAATTTTACTTATTAATTAAATAAAAAGCATAAAAATATCATAAGCATATCACAATTAAAGAATTAATTGAGGCACAAAATGCTTATTTTTAGTAAACAAATTGATGTAGTAAAATTGTTCAAAATATAGAGAGAACACAGGAGTACAATATAGAAAAAACAGAGAGAGGGCTTAAATGTAATTACCAAGCCTTGGGGGCTCAAGTGGCCACGTGTTTTGCACATGCCTACCTCTATGAACGTGTCAGGCACATGAGGGGGTCTTGCACAGACGTTCCCCAACTCATGTGCCGCGAACACGAGCGAGGACCTCAGGAGTCATGCCTGGTGGAGGGCGATGGTTGGCGGTGCGAGGCAGAGCGGCTGTTAGGATCGCAGCAAGGCTATGGGTCAGTGCTCCATCTTGTTGGAGATGAGGTGATGAGGCCTCTAGTCCGGGAGGAGGCTAGGAGAGCCCGGCTGATGGCTGGTGGATGTAAACCTAAAGCACTTGATAATGGTACCGGGCGGAGACGATGGCTATGGGCGACGACAACCATCCAGGTGATGTTGTAGAGTTGAACGCTGGCTCGACAGCTTGGAGGAGCACTAGAGCAGAGGCAAATGCGACTGATACGCAATGCTACAACGAAGCTTAGAGCCTTGGATCTCGTCAGATCGAAGGGGAAGAACAGTGTTGTCACCACCGAGTCTTGTGGATTTTAGGGTTGTCGGGGTATGAAGTTTGTGAGGGTGGCGGAGCAAGGAATTATAGGATGAAGGGAGGTGACGGAAGTGGAAGGTGATGGTTGAAATTGGGGGAGATCGTGGAGGCAGCTTCGTGAATGGATTTGAATATTAGATTTGTTTATATTTGATTGGGAGGACAATAGATAGGGATGACCGGTCATGATCAGGAAGGTGGGTGGTGATGGGAAGTGGATCTGTCGTAGGTGGGTGAAAAAGGAAAGTGGTAGGTAGTGGTCTGATAAAAGAGGAAGGTGGTTGGAGACAAGGGCGAGATTCGAAGGGACGGAAAGGGTGATGGAGATCTCATTGGCAGTGGTTGATGGAAGGAAGATCGGAGATGGGCGATGGGCATCTGAGAAGAGAGGGTGACTGGGGAATGGTGGAGAGCAAGCTCCACGGAGGGGAGATGGCGGTGCCTCCGCCTGATTAGGAAGGGAGAGAACGAAAGATCGGAGGAAGGAGAAGAGGGGATGGTCGTCTGATAGGTCGAGATCAGACGACCCTGATGGGCACCACGTGGCATATTTTTATTTAATTTTTCATTTATTTTTTTAAATTTCAAGTAAATAAATGAATTAAAATGCCAAAATGAATGACACATGGCGGTTTCAAGAGCTATCATGTGTCAGCTCCAGAAAAATTAAAAGTAAAAAGAAAAGAACATTCAAAAAGAAACAGCAAACAACTCGGATAAAAAAAATCTTCATAAAAGTTGCCCGTCTCGGATCTATAATTTCATGAAGCGACCAAAACCAAAATTGATCATTTGTGCAAAATGAATTTTTTGGGGTACTCTATGCACATAGAATATCTTGAATTTTGGGTTTTATATTTTTTATCATTTTTAATATGATAAAAAATGGAAAAACTTATGATAAAATGGAAGATAAATATTTACACATTAATCTATTTTTTGTATTTTTATTAATAAAGAAAATGGAGAAATAAAACTAAAATGCGATAAAGCGGACTTTTGTACAAACTATCAGTGAACACTCGGACTCGGTTATTTTCTTTGATTTCAAGCTCATTTTGGATTTGGATTTTTGTGCATTTTAATAAAACTTTCATTAAATAAAATAAATGAGAAAGAAATAAAATAAAATGATTTAATTATGTACATAAAGTAATAGGTCAAAAATTGCTAAAATACACAATCTACAAAAGAGGCCCAAAACCCAACTTTCACATATGAGCTCCGATTCACTTGAACTTGGTCTTGTTTTTAAGGTAATTGAATGTGCATTAGTTCAAAAGTGAGTAGGATCAAATCAGACACTGTATGACGAAGATATCAACATTTTAATCCGATCATCCTGAAATTAGGGTTTGGTTTTATTTTTCAACTATTTATGTTAATTTTTTTTTGTATTTTCATTTATTTTTGTTAGTAGTATGGAGATGGTTTCAGGTGATTTGGAGTTAGCATGAATTAATTAAAAATCATGGAATTTAGCTTATTTACAAATCAAATGTGCTGGGATTTTTTCCTTCTTATTATATGCAATTATGAATGATAAAATTCTATTATTATTTACATATGCATGAATGCTAATTATGCCAAATAAATGAAGAAATGCATATGAATTTTGGGGATATGAGCTTAATTAATGTCTTTTAAAGATATGAATCTGAGATTCATCACGTGACTTCTGAGATAGACCAGGAATTTGATTTGAAAATTAAGGATAAACCTAGAATAAAGAATATTGCAGCTGATCAACTTTCCTGAATTTAGCAGAATGATAATCATGATATTGAACCAATTCACCAGACCTTTCCAGACGAGTCGGTATGTACAATTGACTCACTCCTGTAGTATGCCAACATGGTGAACTATCTTGTCTCCAAGCAGGTTCCCTAGGGTTGGTCTAAGAGTTGTATTGACCAACTGAAATTAGATTCGAGGAGATACCACTGGGACGATCCATTCCTTTTCTTTGAAGGGCCATATTGTGTTTGGCGACAGTGTATTCCTCAGGAGGAATAATAGAATGTCCTCACATATTGTCATACACTCGTGGTTGAAGGACACCATTTGGGAAAGAGAACCGCACACAAGATTTTACTGGCCGACCTTGTTTAGATATGCCATTAAGTTTGTACGGTCATGCCTGATTTGCTAGAGAATGGGATTGAATGTTGGATATAGAGATGAGATGCCCATGCATTCGATGAATTTCAGTGATGTTTTTGACACATGGGGAATTGATTTTATGGGTCCCTTTCCCAACAATAATGGACATGGGTACATCTTGTTGGCGGTTGATTATTTATCAAGGTGGGAGGAGGCTATCTCAATCCGAATCGCAGATAGCAAGAATGTCTATAAGTTTATCAAGGATCATATCATTACGAGGTTCGGGGTTTCAAATGTTTTGATTTCTGATGTGGGTAGCCAGTTTGTAAACAGAGAAATGAGATCATTAGCTAAATACTATAAGTTCGAGCATAGAGTAGCCAATCCCTACCACCCACAGTCTACAGGTATGGCAGAGGTTTCAAATAGAGAGGTGAAGAGTATTCTTCATAGGTTGGTTCATCCTAATAGGAAGAACTGGTCTCAGCTGTTAGACCAAGTTCTGTGGGCCTATAGAACAACCTACAAGACTCCACTCGATACTTCACCTTTTAGGATGATCTATGGCAAGCCAAGCCATTTGCCTGCAGACTTGATTCACAAATCAGAATGGGCTATCAAGAAGATTAATTGGAGTTGTCACCTAGGGAAGCTCTGTCGTGACTTTAATCTGAACGAGCTAGTGGAAATCCGAAACTGGACGTATGATAACAATGTGATATATAAGGACAAGGTCAAGAGATGGCATGATCGACACATAAGGCATAAGACCATTGTCCCTTGTCAGAAGGTATGGTTGTTTATCGCCGGACTAAAGATGTTTCACATGAAACCTAAATGGATAGGTCCCTACATTGTCACAGATGTGCACAACAATGGTAGTGTTGACATACCTAATCTCAGAGATAATACGCAGATATTTTCAGTTAGTGGGCAATTATTGAAGCATTATGTCGATTCTAAAGAGCAGCTAGTCCAAGTAGAGGTCATCAACTTAATGCAAGCGAGAACAATGGAGACACATCAGAACACTCTTCATGAAGATAAGCAGTCGGACCCAAGTTGTACAGATCCATCTTAATTCTTCACACATCACTTGTACATTATCCAGATCTCATCGAAACCCTGCCCCTTCTTCCAATACTTAGACTGGCCAGAGCATAAGTATAGGGGGGCCCGATGCCCATTGTATATACCTTTCTCATCACTTATTTTCTTGTCTACCCATTCTCGCTCCTCTTCTATACTTAGACTGACCACAACTTAAGTATAGGGGGTGAGCCAGCTTCTATTTTCTTTTCTTTTTCATTCTTTTATGCTTAGCTTGTACTTTCATCTAAGTCTATATTTTGTTTACAGGGTGGGTAACAATCTCGAAAAAAACAAAAAAATGTTTTGCAATCTTGCACTTCATTTAACATTTCATTTATCCATGCATTCTTTAGTTGGATGTATCCCTGCCACTTACACACTATAACAAGACTTGATAAGTTCAAAGAAACTTGATTTAGAGGTTCTATGATTCAGAGTTAACCAACCTTAGTCATTAGGGTTTATGACTTAATTATTCACACTTCCCCTGTAAAAGATGTGTGTGCTATATTACATACTTAGCCTCTTCCTTAAAGAGTACGATCAGCACCTCACACGAAGGACTACGATTATGATGAGATAAGTTGGGATTTCACTTGAGGAACTGGGATGAGGAATTTGAGTTTGGACATGATTTTATGATGCTCGAGGATGGGATGAAATCGATGAAGGCATCATGAAACCTGAGGGTTAGCACTTTCAATTGGTATGAGAACAAGTCTATTGTATTAATCTCTTGGTATAAACCTATGTGCTAGGGTGTAATGAAAATAAATAAATTGTTGATTAGTGTGAGCCAACTTGGTATAGCCAACCATCAAGGAAATAAATTTCGAGAGAAGTTCTCTCATTCAAATACAATGAAAAGATCTCTCATTACAAATACAAATTCAAAGACCTTCCACCAAAGGCGAGCGCTCCCAACCTTTTCAAAGTGTCCACTTCGACCAATGTTGTTAGAACCAGGAGTCGGGATAGCACCCAAAAAGGGCTCTGCATCGTATAGTGATACAAGTCTGGGTGTCGAAGGTACGATAGGTACTCAAAAAAGACATAGCTCAGTGTACTCCCAGGAAAACAAGTGCAGATGACTTCGAACTCTCTTGATGGACACATTGATCAACATCCTAAAACACATCTATTGAGTTAATAAGGCACTCGAGAGGAACATTGTTCCAATGAGAGGAGAGAAAAACTTACATATACCTATGCCTTCCATCTACACTTTTGAGACAGACAACTAAAGAGATGATGGATTGTATGTACGAACTGATTTATTCCCATTGTGTTGAGGACTGGGTTCTTAGGAGAGTCTCTTAGACTGGAACCACTTGTGACTGCAGTCCACACTTAAATGCATATATGTAAACAAAGAGATACTTAGAACTAGATAAGTTGAATACCTTTCGACTAAAGCTTGGTTCAGCTCAAAATGTTGGGACCACTAAAATCGAGAGTCCTTCAATAGATTGAGTCTTGTATTCCACATGCACAGTCAGGAGTTGATCCGACTAAATCATTCATTCTCTAGTTGCTTAGGTATGAGCAAGGTTTAAGTATAAGGAGGTTGATGAATCTGTGATTCATCACTCTAAGTAGCTGAAAATTGAGCTCCATCCTGAGAATTTAGGACCATTTACATGTTAACTTCATAAATTAACTTGCAGGCACCAGTAAATAATTTGCATAAATTTATTGCATTCATAATTATCCACGCAATTTCACCTAATTTCATGTATTTTTAATTAACTCATTCTAACTCCAATTGACTTCAAACTACCTCCATTATGTACATATCACTAACCTTAATCCATGAAAAATCCTAAAAGATGCTAGCTTGTAAATATGCAAAATAATCTCAAACCCTAATTTCAATACAGACGGACTAAAACATTGATATCTCTCTCCTAAAGTGTCAAAATAAACTCTACTCACTGTGAATTAATGTATGTTCAAATATTTACAAAAAAAGACCAAATTCAAAAGAATCGGAGTCCATTTGTGAAAATTGGGTTTTGAGACTAATTATGCATTGTACCTTTTTACTGATTTCGACCTATCATTTCATGCGCATATTTCATTTATTCTAACTATTTCCTTTTTTTTCATTTCTTTAATTTATTTATTTTTTATAAATGACACAAAATACAAAAAAAATCAAAAAGCAATAAGAATGACATGTTATGGCTTGAGCTTTTTAACCTAATCCACTTGTGCATAATTAACCTCCCTAATTTTTTGACCTATTTGAAACCCATAAAAATTCCAAAAAAATACATTTGAGTCAATTGCATTATTTCATAGCACATTTTATATTTGCATGTATTTATTTATCGTCATAAAATCAAATAAAAATTTCAAAGCCAAAATTGATATTTTATACATAAAATATCACCAAAAATATCCATATCTCACATTCAGCATTTTAGTTGCACGGGAGTCCTTCATGAACATTGTAGATTACATTTAAATACATATTTTTATTTTGGTCAATTTTCCATCTGATTCCATTCTGTATTTTATTTCTGTTTCTTTGCATTTAAATGCATAGTCAACATTTCCTGGTCAACTTTGTGCCACATGGCACATTATGATTTGCCCATCTCAAGTCCAGTCACACGCTCCCTTTTTTCTCTCTCCACATACCAAGCACATGAGCCATCCCCACCCACCCCGCTCTTCCTCATGTGTCGTGCACGTGAGGGCCCCATTCTGTCCTCACAACTAGGAAACACTGCTCCTCGTCCCCAGCCGTTGCATCGAGCTGCTACGTGCACCTGTTTCTCCCTCTTCTCTGCTGACTCCATTGCCCATCGCATTCTCCATCATCGAAAACCCTAACCACTTCAGCTTTGCCGACAAATCTGTAACCTCTATCCCTAAATCCCTAGCCATCGAACCCTACCTCCTTCAAATGGCCAAACCACCTCCTTAACCCTCCTCTTAACCTCTATCCTTTCCAATCAACCTCCAGCTATCTTTGATCGATCGGAAATCGCCAGAACCCACACACCCTTATCCTCTATAATATCTTCTCCTTACTACATATCCATTCGCTTATAACCTCCTCTTCCTGTCTTATCTACTCCTCTATGCTCCCTACATAAACCCATCTCCGACGAACAATCAATCCATCCTCCAATCTGAGGAAAATGACTACGAGTCTCCACCTCCCTCTTCGTGACAAGTCGAGGGAGATCACCAGAGGCCAAGATGGTCATTGACCTAGGCGAGATCCACGAGAGTCCCTTGTGTTGTAGCTACGCTCGAAGCTGCTAAGCTTCAAGGTTCCCCAAGGCTGGACCTTTCGAGGCGAAGATCAAGCTGAGATCTTCCTATCTCGAGCAAACTTCAGCGAGGACCATCACACGTAACTCCTCGTCCCTTTCTTTTTCCTTTTATCCTCTTGTCCTCCTCTTTCCTCCTATCCCAATTCTTTCGACCAACATCAAGCCCTTCACGACAACCACATCCGATAATCGACCACCTTCTTTCCCATCTTCACGACCATCTCATCTTCGTACTTACGCTAATCACATCTTTACCATAGCTCACCCTGCCACTTTGACTCCACCACATTGGCTCTACTGCAATCAGGGCGTAAGCCTCCACCTTCACCGTTCCCGCTCCTCTGATCACCCACCGATTCCCTTAGTCACACCACTAGTGCCACCCCTTTTAGCAGTGTCCTCGCCTCGCTCCATCACTGACGTCCATTGCATAGCCTCATTGTTGATCCCCCTCTCCCTCGATGAGTAGCATTCCTCGGTCGACATGCTCCTCCATAGTGAATCACCTCCACCGCGTGAGGTGCCACCTTGGATGCTAGGCCTCCAGCTCCTCCCCGTCGAGAGTGTGTTGCCCTTTCCAAGCTCAGCCTCCACAATCGGAGCTCCCTCTCACCACCTTCATCCGAGCTGCACGCCACCGACATTTCCCTTACATGTATTGTCCAAGAGGAAGGAGTGAGGACCACCTGAATATCACCTTCGCTCGAGGACCTCCGTCGAAGAAGCCCTCCATCGTCGCATGCCTCGGGTTGTGGGCCTTCAGGTCCACTCCGCCGCATATGGTTGAGAACCAATGCCTTGGCCTGTGCGTCGACTGTCGCTCCTCCTCATCGGTCACGCCGCACTCCGCCTCCCATTCCCCCCACCACCCCGTGTGGCTAGGCCCCTCACCGCCTCGCAGCAGTTGTCGCCCTTATCCTCATTTCTCCTCAAGTCTGAAGCATGTGAGGGTTGGGACATTTATGCCAAGACCCCCCACGACTCGTCATATTACACATGCGCCTTTCTCCAGCCAGGGCACGTGCAAGGCATGTACCCTAGGGACAATTTGCAGAGCAGCCCTTCATTTTCTGCAAATTCCACCAAAGTTCCTACCATCTGAAGTCACGCGCGATGCACACACAAGCTTGGATATTTGCATAAATACCCTAGCGGGTATAGGTAATTGCATATTAGTCCTTTTCGCATTTGTTTCATTTTATTTCATTATTTATTTTGCATCTGAACCCTTGTGTTTGGACCCTTGTATGAATAACAATTATCATCATATTTCAGTTCTAAAAAATTACATCTTGTAGAACACTTTATGCTCAATCATTTTGACTGATGATTTTATTTTTGTGAGCTATGGTTTATTTACTACAATTATTTTGGTGAAAAATTGCATAATTTCACCACTTCGTGATCTGGAATTCATATAAAATTAATCATTGCTCCAAAAATTCATCGTAGGTAGATTTAATTGTATTCTACATTATGCCCAGATTTCATGACATTAGCATGCATATCGAGGTTGCAATGAAATAGTTGGTGATTCGAATAATTAATTTTCAATAGATTGTTAACTCAACATTTTTAGGATTTAGATTTTTTTCTTAGATAGATCCTCATTAGATACATCGAGCATAATTTTAGTTCCTAAAAATACTTAGGTTTTCTATTTATTAAAATTCAGTTGTGAAAAATCACCATGCATAATTATTTAATTCATAATTAATTCATATTGCATCAGAAACATCCAAAAACATTATAGAGCACTAATTTCATCATAATTTACATTCTAGTCAAGTTTTAGGATTTTTTAATATCATTTTATCATAATTGCATTTTAGCCCCTAAACTTCATCGATTTTGCATTGCATTTATTAATTGCATAAATAATACCAAAAAATCTGCTTTGAAAACCATTTGCTAAATCTGTTAGACTTAACCTAGGTTGTTCTTTTGCCTCCTTGAGTCGACCTTGGGACTTGCCCAGGTTAAATAAAAATAAAACCACATTGCTTAATTGATTCATTAATTTGTGTGGTTTAATTTCTTGATAGATCCATATTTCCTGATTACAACACAAATACAACAGTTAATTGCAAGAATTAACGAGGACTTTTACGGATTCATCACCGATGTATACCTAGAGAGACTCTAACAACAGCCAATCCTCCTATACGATCTACAACACAAGAAAATATTTTTGTGATGCAGTTTTCTTGTTTGGAACTTTTTGTGGATTTTTCGAAAAAGGTTTTGCAAATTTTATGCAATTTATAAAGATTTTACAAATGTTTTTGAGATTTTTTATTTTGTAAATATTTAGGATTTTTTTCAAAAATGAAAAGGATTTTAGAAAAAAGGAGTTTGTATAGATATTTACACAAGAGCGCTTCTTATTATTTACAAGAATTAGGGCTTTAAGAATTTATAGGCTTTATAAGGTTTGTAAAGGATGTACATGATTCTCAAAATAAATTGAAAAAAATTACAAACATTTTGAAAACTTTATTTTGCATACTAATTTGACAAATAATTTTACAAACATTTTATAAAATTTGAAAACCATTTTTCAAAGATTTTTCAAACAGTATGTATACATTTTCAAACTAATTTTGCAACCATTTCCCAAATCTTTTGCAAATAGATTTTCAAAACATTTTATTTCAAACAAAGAAAAGGGAATTTTTACGACCAAAACATTTTTACAAAGGTCAAAAATATTTAACAAAATATTTTCCAAATAGTTTTCAACAGATTTTTTTCAAAAGGATTTTCAAACTATTTTTCAAACACTTTGCAAAAATAATTTTAACATGATTTATTAATCAGTGACTACAAAGAATTTTAATGAATTTTATACAAGTGTGTTCTGTATACTTAATTAACTGTATTTTAGCCACACTTATTGAAAATACGAAAGTATGATATATGGCTAAAGTATATACGGAGTATAGAAAAGAGAATACATAACTCGCACTGAGTATAGAAAAGCCTATACTACAAGGAAGAATTAAAGAATGAAAGAATAAATGAATGGGAAGTCAAACATCCTCCCTATAATCAGGATGAAATAATCCAAAGTATATCAGACTGTACACAAGGTAGGGAGGGTCAATGGTGGGAATGTACGAAATCATCGGCTCAACATGCCCCCCCCATACTTAGGGTAAATTATCCCTAATTATAGATAGAGTGTCAAAAGATGAGGGAATAGGTGAGGGATCAAAGAATGAACAACTCGGGGTATACACCCCCCTATAATTAGGACAAAGTACATCCTAAGTATAGCAATGAAGAAAGGGTTACATCTTTTTGGAAGAAAAAATAAAATGAAAATTAAAAGAAGAAAAGAAGAAAGATCACTTAACTCATCCACCTCCCCTATACTTAGGACAAATTACGTCCTAAGCAAGGTAAAACATACAGAATGAGGTGGATGAACAAAACGGTAGATGGATGGAAATAAAATGAAAGCAGATATACAAAGAGGTGGATATACAACGATCAAGAAGGTAAAAAGCATTCCTTCTTGTGTGATCGCCGAGTAATGGATTTGGCAAAGTGCAGGTCGATATCGGGGTCTTCAGTAGACACAAACCGATCACGATCTACTTGATGAAGATCCTCAACAATCTCAAAGCAGAAAGGCACAAACTGGTTAGTGGAAGTAGTGTGGTCAGCTCGTCTTGGGAATTCCCCGCTAGGTAACAATCGAAAGCCACGAATTCCTTGATGAAAGAAGTAAGGTCAAATTTAGCCTCTGTAGTCTCTACTAAGTCTGCCCTCCGCTCTAAAGTGTCTATAGTATAAATACCACTTATGTCATCAATGCATCGCCACTCATCGGAAGGGGGAACTCCAAGGTTTATGCTTTCCGAGTCTTCCTCCTTGGAGAGGAATTCTCGGATCTCAATATCATCCAATATAAAGCAAACCTCTCTTATATCAGTATCAAGGTCATAGTCCTCAGGGTCGGCTAACACGGGCACATTCTCGTTAGATGCAGGTCTCCGGTCAATAGTGGGTGCAGTGATTAACATATCGCTCTCATCAGCAAAATGAAAGCGAATCTCTCCAGATCCATAATCATTAACATCCCTCACAGAGGCGAGGAAAGGTCATCCTAGGATGATTGGAGGATGCTCCACAAGGGTGGAGGTCTCCATGGAAAATACAACAAAGTCAGCAGTGAAGCTCATGCCCTAAATATGAATGATAGGGTTTTCAAGAATACCCTTTGGCCTCTTTATTGATCCATCAGCAAATTGACAAATCATCATTGTTTTCTTGAGAGGCCTTAAGTAAAGAGACTATACCAGCAAGAAGGGTCTTATATTGATCGAAGAACCGTCATCAAGGAGACTGTGATTACAAGAATGGTCAGAAATAGTGCATCCAATAAGAGGTGTAATAGTGTTCCCTTTCCTAGAGTGTAGACGATGTGTGATAGCGTGGGCAGTGGCCATGGTCAAAATGTGTCGCTTAGATCTACACCGACTAATGTGTCGCTTAGATCTACACCGTCGCTTTCTCTTTATGGGTGTTAAAACAGATAATTGGGTCATGTCCTGGCAAAGTGGGGCCTCAATAATCTTGTGAATAACTACCACCACTTCAGGTTCAGTCAACATTTTTTTAAGATTTTGGATCACTGCCATACAAGGGAGTAGATCGGAATATCATCTACACAGGGATCACTAAGAGCATTCTGTACAGTATCATCCTTGGGGTCAAAGGTGGGAACTGTAGTGAGTGAATGTGTGGTTAATAGATCTGGCAAGGGTGCCCTCTTCTCACAAACTGAGTTGGCTTGGTGTCTCCAAGATTCTTTTTGGATGTTTAAAATTTTTCTTATTTTTTTGTAGTTTGGGTGGTTTCAAGCTCTCATGGGTGTCCTCAAATGAATCCATGAAATCGAGTGGTGAAGTAGCAATGTGGATCTTCTTTAGGCTAGTCAGTTCATCAATCCTCTGATTCATTTTCTCCATTAACCGATTCATGTACTCAAAAGCATGACCCAAAAGAGGTGACTCCAATAGCTCAGTATTGGGTGAGGGAGATGATGGGATATGTGCGGGTGGTGGTGGTGGGTAAAACTCAAAATCTGATGCCTGAAACAGTGGATTGGGCGGATATGTACAAAAAGAAGAGTCAGGAGCAAAATCCTCTTGGAAAAATGGAGGTGGACTGGCTGGAAAGTATGAGGGATCCGCAGAGTTCGGATAGAAATCACTTCACTCAGCCATATCCGAACCAAAAGGAAATGATCTCGAGAACATGATAGACAAATCAATATATGCAAGAAAAAGGCACAAGTGCATGGAGAAGATCCAGTATACACACAAACCATCACAAACGAATATACACAAAACAAACCCCTTAATTCACCTACTCAACACAACGAGGATCGTGAAAGTTCCGTCTTTCTATCTTTTTGAATTTTAGAGTTAGGTGACTTTCACAAAGTTGTACAAACATGTAGGTAGGCCTAGGATTGGGGCACTAATCCTTAGTGTGTATGTGGCAAATAAATGTAAATACAATGAGGGGATTACTCTCCCCAAGACAGGAATTTTCTTTTTAATTTTTAGGGTCGAGTAGAGTTAGCGGTCCCTATTTTATTGGTGATCACTTTTTTTGGATTTTTGATATAAATGCACGAACCTAATGAGGTATCAATTCCTTTTAGATCCTATGTGGTCAAAATCAGAGGGAGAGCCAGAAAAGCAATACGAGGTGAAAATAATGATGAATGCTAAGTAAAAATGCTCACCTTGACTCCAGCTCTCTTCATGCAAGGATGCTAAGTAGAATTAAACCATATCTATATGAAATGCAGATTCGATGAAATCGGCCTAGAATAGTAATTGCTATTATAGTGAAGAACAAGAGTTGAATTTCTAGATAAGAAATTAAATGTTCAATCTTGGAAACCTTCCGGTGCAACCCACATGGGTCACGCAAGCATTGTATGAGGTTTCTCGCAGCGCAGGGTCTCAAATCCAAATAATCAACTATTTAATTTGATAAGTCCAAAAATTAAACTATAGGTACATGCAATCATAACTTGGGCTTTAGATCTTAATCTATCATCAAGTAAATTCTAAACTTAGGCTTCAACACACAAAACAAATAAAAATAAAATCGTGAAACAAAGAAAAGGAAAAGAGAAGAAAACACGACAAAAACCGACAAGGCCCCTAGTGAACAACACTTGGGAAGTGGACCTCATGAAGCGACGGCGTCATGTGAGCCCAATTTATTCCAAATAAAGTATATCTCTCACACACTTAAATTACAAATAAAATAAAATACAAGATAAAATGCACAATCTTCAAAAATCCTCCTTTATCGCTCTCTTCTGTCGGTTAGGTCAGAAAACCGACTCTGCTTCACGTGGGTGCATGTGTCTCCTAGGAGAGCCTCCATCGATCCACAGTCCCTCACACCAAAGTCAACAAGGAAGGTGTTTAGACAATTCAAAAATAATATCAAATAAAATATAAATAAATAAAGATACAAACAAATAGAACAACTAAATAAATCCTATCTATGCAGCGTTGCTCCCTAGCAATGGCGTCATTTGTTGATAAGGGTTCTGCAGGGGTCTAAAAATCATCCACGGAAAAGCAAAAACAAAATGTTGCTGAGGCGACCGCTCACGAAATCACGATTCAAAGAACAATTAACCCGCAATCAATGAATAAAGAAATGCAATGTGTGTGGAGGTAAAATTTATTTTATTTAACGCTGCAAAATATGTGTAACAAGTATATGTAGATGCCAAACACGAGGAGCAAACTGTAGTTGGGCAAATTAATGAATAAAATTTGTTATTCTTCTAGTATGTTTATTTATATTTTTATGTGGATTTTAATTTTTATATTTTTAAATTGTTTTTAATTTTTTAATTTTTACACTTTTTTACATTTTATTATTTTTAATTTCCTTGTTCTTGTAAATAGCTAATATAAATATATGTAAGATTATATATACAATATATGGCAATATAACTATTAAAACAACTTAAAATACCTAAAAATTACATAATTAAATATTTTTAGTTTTATGGAATTTTATATTACTTTGTGATTTTTTATTATTTTTTATAATTTTTATGTATTTAAAAGTCAAAAATATCTCAAAATGTAGATTAAATAAATAGACTGAATTGATTTGGTTTTAAAAATAGTAAATAAAGTTAAAATATTCCAAAACTATTTTTAATTAATAATACATAGTAAAAATGAAATTATAGAATAAAAATGAATATTTCAGGAAATTTTGGGAATTTCTTATATTTTAAAAAAGGATTTTGGAGCTTTTTAATTTTTAGTCTTTTTCTTTTTCTATTTCTAGGGAGTTTTGGTCTGGGGATAAAAATACTAAAGAAAACAAAATATAATTTTTGTGGAAATTTTCAAAAAGGTTTTATATTTTCTGGTAATTTTTAAGGCAACCAAAGGTAAAAATGTGCTATAGTGATTTTTAATAGATAGGAAAAATATATAAAATGCAAAATAAAAATATAGAGTGAATGTGTATATTAGAAGAACTTAACCCTATTTTTTATAATTTTAGAGCAAGGATGTTATTTTTAATAAATAGATATACAATCGCCAAAATAATTAAACTAGACAATGTATTTTTGTAATTAAAAATAAAGGCAAGGTTGTTTCTACAAAATTTCCCAAAGTTTTATTACTGAAATGCGAAATTTATAAACTAAATATAAATGCAAAAAGTAGCAAGGGATTTTATGCAAAATGTCCACCTCATGTGGGATGGGACGTGAGGTGACGTGGCACGGACCCATGTATAATATGAAATAAATACAAAGGGTTCTTGCTATTTTAACCAAAATATTTAAACATCCAAATATTTTACTGGACTGAAATATAAAGACAAAAAGTCGGGGAACTGTATATGCAATTTACCCCCTAATAGGTGTGATCCAACGACGATAGAAGATACTTGACGCACGTAGCTCGCTGAATGGTCGATGATGCTTCGTCGGGTGCGGTCGAGGTTAGATCTCACATAGGAGATCAACGACTGCGGCTTGGCACATCCAGTGGCTCCTGTGCAGTCTGGCAACGGGCGTTGATCGGATGGCTGGCAGAGATGGTGGAAGAACAGGCAAAGAATTTGCCTCTAACGAGCTTCAATCTAGTGTGTAAAATGACTCCGACCACCTGGAAGGCCTCCAATGGTCTCTAAATGTTATTGTTGCTGCCATGTGTCTCCTAGATGTCTCAAAAAGGTCTGGAGGCTACTGATTGAGCCCCTGAAGCTTGATGCTTTACGGTGACCTCGAAGGAGGTCTTTGACAAAATCAGCCATCGATTAGGGCCCTTCAACTCCTGCCGCCTATGCAAAAAGAGACTAGGGTTGAGGGAAACTGCTTTGACCCGTCAGATAGTGGAATGGAGGAGGGATGTGGTGAGGCAGTGACTACTCCGATGAATGGAGGACGTAGAGTGCCGTGATCCTGATCCAAGAAGGATCAGGTTCAATGGAGGTGGGCGAGGCATAGTTGAAGCGATGCGAAAAGCTTTGAAGATGATTGTGGGTCAGAAGCACATCGTAGGAACAATGGAGGGTTCGCCAGAGCAGAGCTCTGGGGAACTATGACTGGTTGATTTTACACTAAGGAAATTAATGAAAACTAAATCTAACGACAAGAAATAAAAACTAAAACTTAGATCTACCTAAAAAGCGAGAAAAACAAACCTCGAGCACCCGGAGCAACGAGATGGGATACCTCACGACGAGGATCAACGGAGATGTGGAACCACCCTCTACCATGCCTCCTCGATCAACTTAACTACTGGGAGAGCTACCTATCACGAAGCCCGAGCCCTTCGACGAAAGAAGGGGAGAAATGCGTGGCAAAAAGGATTCTCAGAATCGAAGTATTAGGAGGTGAGGCTTTTGTCCGAGTGACAGGTATAGGGTAAAGATCGAGGTGATCAGCTCGATGTAACGATGCATCCCTCGAGGGAAAGATTTGGCGTGATAGAGCAATGAATGAGGAGAAAAAGAGGAGAAGGAAGATCTCCAAAAAATGCAAGGTGGGGCTGCAAAAATCGAAGAAGAAGGGTCAAACACGAGGTTCTAACAGGCCTACGACCTGGGTCATGGAGTTGATCTGGGTCAACGGGTGGCATGACCTGATTGGTCACGTCACCCACAAAAAGACAAAACTATAATTAAAATCGAAAATAATTCAAAATAAATTAATAAATGATTTATTTAATTTTCATTTAAAATGTTAATTAATTTATGTAGTATTTTAATATGATTTTATTTATTTTTATTAATTTATTTATTACAAGTTACTTTTTACAAGTATATTTATAGGTATATTGACCTATGTTTTGTATATTTTATTTTTATTTTGCATTTTCAATTTTATTATTTTAATTTCATAATTTATATAATCATAACTTATTTTTTACACATAAATATATTTTTATTATATTTTTTATGTCATATGTACCCTTAAATAAATATGTATACTTATTATATATGTATAAACATTATATATCCATCTATGTATTTTATATACTAGTATATTTTAGTATTTTATTTATGGTTTTATTATATTCTAAATATATGCATATACTATAATAATATTTACAAAATTACAAATATAAAATTATAAAGAATAAATAAATTAAATATTTTATTCAGGTATATAGTACAATAGGGATCTAGAACCTAACTTCTACAGCTCAAGTCCAAATTAAACGAAACCACCTTCATTAGATAGCTTATTGATGAATCTACATTCCATCATTTTTATTCATTTATTTTAGCTTAAAATCCCTTATAAAACACCTATATATAACACAAACTCCATATTCTTACTAACTTGAATCTCTATGTAAATATTGTACGCTTCTTACCATTTTAACCTAAAATAAATAAATAAATAAATAAAGGAAAAATAAAGGAAAGAAAATAAAAAAAGGAAGACTGTATATATGTAATAGATACAAGCTGACCCGAACCCCGAGAGAAGGTCAAGTCTTTATCTGATCGATCAGGAATAAAGTAGGGGGAGATAAGGTCCTTAAGCAGAAAGTTCCAAAAAAATTGTGTGTTGTGTATAATTGTATACTACACTATTTTATTTGTACATAAATTGACATCAAACAAAATAAAGTTCAAAACAAAAGTTGTAAATAAAAATGTTTCCAATTAATAAAAATAATTGCACAATCAAATCACACACAAAATAAAAGCAACCACACTTGGAAAAAGCCACTACGCAATAATTGAAAACCAATTCCGGCTCCATATGAACTCAAATTGAACCAAACTCACTTCCATTGTATTCTAAATTAAATTATCTTGAAAACTGCTGTGATTTCATAATGTTTGGAGATACAGGTTAAAAGTCGGTTTTCTAGGGTTTTGTGCAATTTTTCTATGTATTTGTACATATTTTATTTGTAAATATTTGTAAATATTTTTATTAACTATTTAAAACAAAATAAAAATACAAATTTTAAAAAACAAAAAAAAATAATTTCCTTATCTAACTATGTGTATAATGTACCATATGTATATAGTATATGTATATAGTTGCTATTCTTAAATAACCATCACAAAAAATAAAAAAATTAACATTTTTTATTCAATTTAATAAAGTGACGAAAATACAAAAAAATAGTTAATTTTTGTAAATAATTTTAACACTAATATTTTTACTTTTCTTATTTCAATTTTTTCTCTCTTATCTCTTATCTTCATCCAAATATTCAAAAATTCAAATTTCAATCCTAGCTTTTCTATTTATATGGCTCCTTCTCCATCATTTAAACTGGATTAATCTTTGGTGAGAGAAGACCGATCTCTGAGAGTCTTCTTGTCGCATAAGGGTGCCTAGCCTCCTGATGAATATGTGATTTATCATTCGAAAAGTTGAAAATAGAGCTTTGTTCCCGAGTAATTAGTTGCATATTTCCACTTATATTACATAATTAGCATTCATGCATGCATAAATAATATCTACATTTTAGCATTCATATTTGCATTAAATAAGAAGCCCAGTTCACTTGTAAAAATCACTTGTAAATACTATATTTGTATATATTTTATACTAACTCTAAATTCAATAAAATCAACTCTATAGTGTATATATTACTAACACTAATTAAAGAAAAATATCAAAAAAATATTAACTTGTAAAGTTGTCTAATAAAACCCAAATCCAAATTTGAAATTAGGAGCCTCAAAACGCACATATCTCTCCCATATAGTGTCTCATTTAGGTCTACTCACTTTAAAGTAATATACATTCAAAGACCTTCAAAACAAGACCAATTTCATTAAAATCAGAGATCATATGTTAAACTTGGGTTTTGGGCCCCTATTGTATATTGTACATAATGACCTTTTTGCCCTTATATTTTATCTATTTATTTTCTTATTTATTAAAAATACAAAAAATACATTAAATTGTAAATATTCCTTTCATATTTTGTCTACCTTTATTTTGATTTTTTTCTTATTTAAAAATGACAAAAAATTTAACAAAAGATAAAATGTGGTATTTTATATCTAAATGGTACTACCTAAAAAACATTTCGTACATATGACTTCTTATGATTTTTTACCCTTCACGAAAGTTGTAGATCTCGTCGAGACGAGCAACTTTCGTTTTGACCACTTTTTGATTTGACCCTTTTGTTATTTATTTTTTATTTTTCTTTGCATTTAATTTTGAATTTTCCGGGAGCGACAGGTGGCAGCTCGTGGAGTCGTCACATGTCACCCATTTATTATTATTATTTTTGGAATTTATTTTATTTTATTTTATTTTATTTATTATTTTATTTTATTATTTTTTTACATTTATTTATTTATTTGAATTTTTATTTTAATTTTTTCTTTTTATTTTACCTTTATTTTTCCTTTATTATTTTTAGCCTACTTATTTTTCTTATTTTATTTTATTTGTATTTTCCCTTTTACTTCTTCTTTTCTTTCTCCCCACTCCATGTCTCCACTTCCTCCACCATTCACTCAACTTCTCCACCTCATTTCCAACGTCCCCCTCATCCTTTTTATTCCCCACATCGACTTCATTTTCCATCATCCGTCATTCCGTATTCCAACGAAAAAGAGAGAGATCTTGGAGTGTTTCCGTCGGTGACAGTGACCTAGCATCATCCTCGAGCAACGACCTCTCTACAGTGAGATCTGAGGTGGTCTTAACCACTTCGTCGCAGTCATCCCTCGCAGGAAGCTGCTCAAGCTTCGGAGGCCACCATCTCCTTGAAGCGACAATCATCGGAGTCGAAGTTTATCTCCTCCTCCACAGGAGACAACGTCCACCCGTCACAGGTAAATCTCTCTATCTTCACTTCGTCAATTTTTTTATCTATCATCCATTGTTTGTCTTGTGCATCTTCATTATATTTTCACCATCATCTTATTCAAATATTTACAATCGCCACCACCACCACCATCATACCAATTCCGTAAGTCCATATATATTTTTCAGCACCATCACAATAAACACTATCACCACCATTTTATTTCCATATCTTATTTCCTATTTACAAAAAAATTATAAAAAAATACAAGAAAAATAAAAAAGGAAGCAGCTCTTGGACAGCCCCAGCTGCCCACCGTAGCTCCTCCAGCCGCTGCAGCAGCCTCAACGGCGTCCCCGCGGCCCCGTCACAACTCGCCACCGCACGCCCTCCAGCGGTTGCACCGCCCATAGCCTGCCGCCACCGCTGTGCATCCCGGCTACCGTAGCCGCCCCTATGGTCACAGCCGCTTCCGCGGCTGACCACCCCCTTCTGCACCAGCCTGCCGATGCCACCTCCGCGGTCGTTCACCGCCCAGCCGCCACCCCCATCACCAACTTGCTCGCGCACGATGGCCCACACCGCCGCGCTCTCCTGCACGCAGTTGTGGTGCTTCAGGTTGCGTACGCACCCCTCGCAGCGCCGCGCCGCCTGCGCGCGTGCGCCTGGCCTCCGCTCCTCCCCTCACACTGCTGCTCCCACACCGCTTGTCGTGTACTGCCGCGACCTTGCCCACCCTGCTCCAGCCGCCGTGCGCGCCCCTGACCACGTGTCGTCTGCTGCCCTCTCTGCATGCCTTGCCACGATCTACACGAAGATCCAATTTTTCTTGTTGTTTTATTTATTTTAGAAAAATCGAATTTGTATTCTTCATATTTTAAAACTTCAAAAGTGCCCTCAAGCACATTTTACTTTGTTGCATTTTTAATTTCTATATTGCAAAGACACCCCTACCTTTATACATTAATTTGGATAGTCATCTAGCATCATTCCATTTAATGAAAATATCATTTTGTTGAGCAACTAATTCTTTGTCATTTGAATATTTATTTACATTTTTGTGAGCATTGGATAATTTGTTAAAAATCAAAGTTTGAAATTCGGTGATAGTTTACCCATTTATGCTCTGAAATTCGCTTATACTCAAATTTTGCTCCAAAAAGTGTGCAAAAATTGTGGATGATACCTTTAAGTGCTATTTAATTGATGTCCAAATTTCATCTAATAGGAGTTGTGTTTTGCCTAAAGTAAATTATTGAGTGATTTTTGTAATTGATTTTTAATTAAATGTGCGAATATTATTTTTTCAAAATTTTAAGTCTCTTGGATTTCTAATTAGAATATATATTTGAGATGATTTTGTTTCTAGATAATTTAATTTCCTATATTAATTAGGAAGTAAATATTTACAGTCGCTCTGTTTTCAATAAAAAATCATTAAAAAATAAAAATTATTAGAAAATTAAAAAAAAGTTAATATAGCTTCATTTCATCATATTTAACGTCCAGTAAAAATGTCATAATTTTTGCATTTCATTTGCATAAAAAATTGCATAAAAACCCCAAAAAAGTTTGCATTTTTTTCTTGTTTCATCTTAAGCCCAAAAATTCCAAAAAAATATAATTTTCATTCGTCGTTGGATTAGGTTTGTAGGAAAAATATAATTTGGCAGATTTGGATTAATTTCACATCAAAGATTAATTTGGCTAAGAGGATTATTTTCTTATTAACCTAATTCAATAGCATTTGGCATTTTATTGCATAAAAAATACAAAAAAAATCCACTTGAAATCGTGATCTAATCCATCTAACATGATCTAAAGTTGTTCCTTTGCCTCCTTGAGTCGACCCTGGGGCTTGCCCAGGTTACAAATACATAGAGCCGCACAATATTTAATTCATCGATTCATCTATTTGTGTTGTTAATTATTTATCGATTTGAATTTATCTGACTGCAATGAAATTGTTATTCGATACTATTAAAAGGATAAAATTCGGAGCAATCAAATGGCGCCGTTGTCGGAAGGCAAACGTCTTAGGATCACTTTAGAAAATTAGATTTACGTTTTCCATTCAATCGGGTAGTCTGACCCCCGAATCCATTTGTAATTATTCCATTTTTTCAATTATTTTTCTATTTTTTTCTATCTCTCTAACATAATTTTTATCTTTTGCAAGGGCCCGATGGACTTGGAGCGGCTTTCTTGAAGTTGACGCATCTCGAAGAGCATCGGAGGCTGACGATTAATGGATCAAGTCAGTTGTTGAGACGCCAAGAAGATCATTTAAGAGAAATTTTCACTAACTTGTAATTGCATATTTACAGCGGTTCCCATTTGAGTTCTCGCGCGTGTAATTGAATAATAAAAAAAGTCTTTGTGTTGTTAGGTTTATTGAAGTAGGATAGGACCTGCACTCGCGGCTCTTAAAGAATTCTTAGGACTGTTTGTGCTCGTAATATCTAGGACCACACTTCACCATTAAAAGACACACTTGGACTATAGGATTTTAGCCAAATTAAATTCATTCTTCACTTGCTAATAGAACTGCCTGTCTAGGAGTGACTTTTCTCACTTGCAATCCATTTAGAGTAAAAATTTCAATTCAGTATTGCATCTCGTTTTGTAGAGAGCTGGAGACATTGTAAGTCTTCTTACTCAAGCATTCATCATCGTTTTCTCGATTGCATCGGCTTTTCCGATTCTCTCTCTCGATTTTTCTAACCTAGGAAAAAGGAATTAGGACTGGACGGTAGACGTGATTGCTTATGTGGATCAATTAAAGTGAGAACTAATCTCTAAAATCGGGACTGCTAATTGAATTGGACCAACATATTGACTAAAATTAAGCCCTGTTTGCGGGAGAGAAACCCCGACCTTGATTTCAGGCTGAGTGAGGGTACAGAGTGTGTGTGCGTACCCTAAG
The DNA here is from genome assembly GCA_037367405.1 of Ottelia alismoides. NCBI lineage: Eukaryota > Viridiplantae > Streptophyta > Magnoliopsida > Alismatales > Hydrocharitaceae > Ottelia > Ottelia alismoides. The sequence continues at coordinate 16,588 of JAZKJV010006971.1, read as the reverse complement.
GTAGAGCCAAAATCCCCGCCTTCCATAACACATACCTTGATCCAAGCAAATATCACAGGCTGAACTATTTGGGGTTCGACTAACCATCGCCATGTAGCCTCCGCCTGCTTCAGTAGGTAGATAGGGGTGAAATACCGGTGCATTGCGACAAGTTGCTAGTAACCCTCCGGGGTGAGGTTATAAGCCTTGTTAGCCTCCGCCTACTTCGATAGGTAGATAGGGGCAGGTCCTTGAACTTCTCAGCTGGTGATAGGAGCGAAGAAAGGAAGGGCGTTGGTTTCTTAGGCGACAGGTTAAACAAGAGAGACACATCCGGCTTTGAGCTGACTTCCCTATAGGCCGCGTAACCCTTGCTATTTGCCTGAAAAATCACACTTAAAATCATCCAGATTAATCAGACTCAGCTTCAGGTCCTTCACCGTGTTGAGTGTGAACTCATGGTTTGCTCTTGTGTTTGTCTTTCTGTCTGTCTATGTGTGATCCTGTGTAATTGCATGTTTTCTACCTCGATCTACTTCAAGATGTCGGGATATTGGTCCCCATACCCTGAGACCTCTGGTTATTCCTCCTCGACCATATACCGTTCATATCTTCCTTCCCCTTCTTCCATGTATCCTCCGACATCCACGAGAGACCCTTACCCGTGGTTGGTTCCACCTCAACCCGATTATGAAGTTAGAACTTCGACTGACTTCTCCACTTCTTCTCATTTCTTACCTACTTCATATTCTAACACTCTGAATCCACTTCCATCTTGGGCTGATTGTCCTTATTCTCAAGAGCTTGTTAGAATCAAAGAACCAAATGAAGAGCAAGACACTTCTGAGACAGAGATTGGCAGAATTATGTGCCCCCACATACTTCATTCTCACTTCAAGTAGGGACCAGACAACAATTTACATATACACATTCTAACTTGACCTTAGGGCATAACATTGTCGATCGAACATACTGAATGGAGAAGCATGCATCTTATGATCTTCCGGACTTGATTGACCCAAGTAATCAAGCCCACATTGACTGGCCTTCATATCATACATTTGGAGAGCCTACTCATTCAATGGCTTGGACTCATGATCTAGACTTACCAGTCTCCCGTTCATTGACTCCATTACATGAGGCTCTGACCGATATCTGCCACACAGATAATTCGTACTCGACCCAAAATTACATACCAAAGTCTAGGTATGTGGAGTATGAGACCCCAATATCTCAACAGTATCCTCCAATTGATCATAATTCAACCATGATTTGTCATGAGAACATTTTGGAGGATGACATCTCCAGACTTATTGAAAAAAATGAATCATTTGGTAACAAGTTGAGACATGTCATGGAAATATTGCACTTAATTTCTGCCAGCCTGGGTATGAAAGTGGAGAAGGAAGTAAATAGATTTGATGTCGAAAACCGAGCGAGCATTAGGGAACCCATACCTTTTGTACAGCTGTAGTCAGAGTCTGATCATTCATCCACCAAAAACATCAAAAAATTGAAAAGACCAAAAACATTGAAAAATCAGAAAAAATCTTTAAAATAGAAAATGAAAAAGACCTAAAAAATTGTATCATGCCCTAAGGGAAGCACTCAATGAGGAATTGATTTCTAAACTTGCCTTATTAAAGGCCATAGATCACTTCCCCGACCTGAAGATATTTGTAAGGAATATATTGATGCCCAGGAGGTCAGGTAATAAGATAATAAGGACTGAAAGGCACATAGTGTCTATGGCCACCTCCTTGATGATGGAGAGAAAGACCAAGAGCTGTAGAATGAAGAGGTTGTCTAGGGTTGAATGTGAAATCAAAGACACTACCTTTACCCATGCAAGAATCGATGATGACTCTCCGATTAATATCCTACCGACCTCTGTATTTGACAAGCTCAAACTCAGACCAATCAGGAAGTCGAGAGAGATCGCTCAGCTGGCTGATCGATCTATCAAATGGTCGAGAGGAAACAATTCAGTCGTTGTTACTTTCCAAGGTGCCCTACTCCAGGTAGACTTCACAGTCGTAGACATTGAGCACCGAGGAGAGTTTACCCAGTCTCTCATTATTCTCGGGAAGCCGTTCTTAGCCTTGGATAAGGTGACTATAGATTGCGAGACTCGGGAAATAGATTTTGCAGCATTGGTAGCTCTCCGACCTCACCCATACTTTGACACACTCTACTCCAAGGTGACCCACAAAGCTGCTGACAGTCGTGACCATTGAGAGGTAGATGAGTCCCACCTCCCTGCAACACCTGAGATACCGACTATCGAGCCGACCGTTGGTTTAGAGACTTCCCACACATCCACTTCACCAACTTCTTGCATCACCACTAAGTCGGCTTCAATAAAGGATTCACTACCCGAAGCTGTCATTGAGTCGGACATGTTTTTTGCTGATTGTCTTGACCATTTTGATGATCCGACACAAGAGCCCAATAATGCCAAGCCAACTGAGATCACTAGTACCTTCCCGAGACGTGCGCTGACCGTGCAGGAATATTACAATCTAAATGGTGACTCGTCTGATGAGGAACCCATGGTCAGCACCGCACCACATCTCGGACCTTCAAAGGAAAGAACCAAGACTAAATTTACCTCACATAAAAACACAATTCCTCCCTCCTCTAGCAGGTTATCTAGTGAGAGGAAGTCGAGAAATGATTCCTTAAGGAGTTCCCTCGAACCCCTCAAGGCGCATCACTCTCCACTCCCTCTCAATGATTCAGGTTCTAGAAAACCGACTAAGAAAGTTTCCTTCAACATACCAGAGAAGGAACTTTCGGAGGAATCCTCATCGGGTTCGGATGAGGTGATTTATATGAGTGAGCTCAGTTCGGTTGTTCTCAAGCCTTATCTAAGCAAGCAGCCGTGTGTCGACCCTCGTTGGACGATCCCTTCATCTCACTATTATTCATCTGAGGACGATTCCGACAATGACATACTTGTAGATTCCTCACCTCCTCATTCACGCAAGAAGGTTTGTCACAAACCTTCTTGATCATTGTATATTCTCACTCATCCTTGTATATATTTTCCCTCCCTCCCCAGTGATTCGAATCACTCGTCCCGGCTCCATATCATTTCATTTTATGGCTATACTTAGGAAGACCAGATCTTAAGTATTGGGGGAGAGTGACCTGAGTCTCTTCACCATTCTTTGTATATTCTCTAGATATCATCGGTTCTCACACTCACTCATGTCTTATACTTAGGCTAACCAAAGCCTAAGTACAGGGGGGAGGGACGATTTCTATACATTTGTGATATTTTAGCTCTCCTACGCTTAGTACGAGCAGTGTCTTTTTCCTCGCTTTTCATGCTCTGAGGATATAGCACACGCTACGTGTAGGGGGCATGTATATATTACATATATACTTTACCCACAAACCGTACTTTTGCGTATTTTTGTATATATTATGCAATAATTACGGGTGGGTAAAAATTGAAAAAAAATTGTATACTACATGTATACTTGTATATTGTATAACACTTGTATAATTTGTATAATACTTATAAAACTCTTGTAAATATGTTGTAACATAGGAGGAATACCAAATTTTTAAAAAAGAAAAAAAAGGCTTCTTATTTACTCTTGCATATCATCCTTGCATTGTGAAAAAAAAGTATGTCTTGCATTTCATTCATCTCTGTAGCATGTCATTTACATCTCATCTGCATATCATGCATATGTGAAGTGAAAAGTTAGTGGGTTCAGAACCAAGTTATGAATAGATCTTGAGGATGGATTTGATTTGACCTTAATGTACCTAATTTCAGAGGAACCTTGTAGGACTGGAGTTAAGATTTTTCGGGACAAGTGACTTAATTCTTTGAGTCTGCAAGTCTATGTTCACAGGTCATCTTGATTGGTCTAAGTAGAATATTTCGTACACACGCACGATTCTTTTAGACAGTGACCTAACATGGACAAGCACCATGCACGTAGCTCTTCATTTATGAGGTCATGAGGAGGTAGAATCCTTTGACTTGTAGTAGCACACGGGTGGAAACATCCGTCCTCCTCTGAGAGGGTAGTGCGTCTCAACCTAGTCTGGTGGTGTTGACGTCTAAGGACGAGATGCTGTGGGTTGCAATAAAGCTTCAAATGAAGGATAGTCTAGTGGCTCAAGAGGAAAAACTCTTAATGTACATGTTGCACCTTGTATATTGTTAAAAAAAAGAAAAGAACAAAAAAGAAAAGAAAAGAAAGAAAAGAAAGGAGATAACTCCAAAAAATGGACAGGCCGGATTGAAAATAAAATGCATGTCAGATTACGTATGTTTGCAAGGCATATGCTTCAAATCCTCATACCATGGAAGCATGCAGCTGGATGACTTGGCTACACTGGTCAAGCATCCTAGGATAGGTAGCTACACTGGCTACCATCCATTCTTCTCTCCACCCCCTCTTCTTGAGCCGGTTGTACTTGAACTTAGAAGGGAATACCCCGCTCATTGAGGAAAGAGTTACTAGAATGGGGAATTAGAGTTACCTCGTTAGGGGAGGTTGGTTCTTTGCCATTTCTAATGTAGAGAGCTATATTTCACTTACAAATTACAAGTAAGATTCAAAGTCATCAGAAATTTGCGTATGAAGATTTGTTCTGACCTGATAGTTGAGGTGTCTTGAATAAAAGACTTGTGGAAGTTAAAGTCTGTTAGGTATTAAATTCAGATCCCAATAAAGTTCCGCCACATTATTAATCTAAAGGTTGAGTCAAACTCCATTTTCAACTTTTGTTCATGACCTTGGTATGGAACCCAATTTCATTTCACTTTTGCATTTCATTTTAGTTGCTCGGGGACGAGCAAGGTTTAAGTATAGGGAGTTGATGAATCCATGATTCATCACTCTAAAAGTTAAAAATAGAGCTTTGTTCCTGAGTAATTAGCTTCATATTTCCACTTATATTGCATAATTAGCATTCATGCATGCATAAATAATATCTGCTTTTTAGCATTCATATTTGCATTAAATAAGAAGCCCAATTCACTTGTAAAAATAACCTGTAAATAACATATTTGTACATATTTTATACTAACTCTAAATCTAATAAAATCAACTCCATAGTGTATATATTACTAACACTAATTAAAGAAAAATATCAAAAAAACTAACTTGTAAAATTGTCTAATAAAATCCTAATTCAAGTTTGAAATTAGGAGCCGTAAAACACACATATCTCTCTCATAAAGTGTCTGATTTAGTTCTACTCACTATTAAAGTAACATACATTCAAAGACCTTCAAAATAAGACCACTTTCATTAAAATCAGAGATCATATGTGAAACTTGGGTTTTGGGCCCCTATCGTATATTGTAGATATTGACCTTTTTGCCCTTGTATTTTATCTTTTTATTTTTTTGTTTATTAAAAATACAAAAAAAATATTAAATTGTAAATATTCCTTTCATATTTTCTCTATTTTTATTTTGATTTTTCTCTTATTTAAAATGGCAAAAAAAATTAATAAAAGATAAAATGCAGTATTTTATATCTATAGGGTATCACCCAAAAATACATTTTGTACATATGGCTTCTTTTGATTTTCGGCCTCTTTGATGTTGTAGACCTCGTCGAGACGAGCAACTTTCGTGTTGACCACTTTTTGATTGGACCCCTTTTATTATTTATTTTTTATTTTTCTTTGCATTTAATTTTTGAATTTTCTGGGAGCGACGTGTGGCAGCTCCTGGAGCCAATACGTGTCACCCAATTTTTTTATTAATATTTTCGGAATTTATTTTATTTTATTTTATTTATTACTATTATGATTATTATATTTATTTAATTACTTATTTACATTTATTTATTTTTTTAATTTTTTACTTTATTTTACCTTTATTTTCCTTTTATTTTTTTTAGCCTACTTATTTTACTTATTTTATTTTATTTTTATTTTCCCTTTTGCTTCTTCTTTTCTTTTTCCCTACTCCAAGTCTCCACTTCCTCTACCATTCTCCCCACTTCTCCACCTCATTTCCAACTTCCCCCTCATCCTTTTTATTCCCCACATCGACTTCATTTTCCATCATCTGCCATTCCGTATTCCAACGAAAAAGAGAGCGAGCTTGGAGTGCTTCCATCAGTGACAGCGACCTAGCATCATCCTCGAGCAACGACCTCTCTACAGCGAGATCCGAGGTGGTCTTAACCACTTCATCGTAGCCATCCCTCGCAGGAAGCTGCTCAAGCTTCAAAGGCCACCATCTCCTTGAAGCGACAATCATCGGAATCGATGTTCATCTCCTCCTCCACAGGTGACAACGTCCACCCGTCACAGGTAAATCTCCCTATCTTCGCTTCGTCAATTTTTTATCTAACATCCATTGTTTATCTTGTGCATCTTCATTACATTTACACCATCATCTTATTCAAACATTTACAATCATTACCACCTCCATCATCATACCAATTCCGTAAGTCCATATATATTTTTCACCACCATCACAATCAACACTATCACCACCATTTTATTTCCATATCATATTTCCTACTTACAAAAAATTATAAAAAAATTACAAAAAAATCAAAAAAAAAAAAGAAAACAGCTCCGGGACGTCCCCAGCCGCCCGTCGCAGCTCCTCCAGCCGCTGTCGTTGTAGCAGCCACACCGGCATCCCCGTGGCCCTGTCGCAACTCGCCACCGTGCACTCTCCAGTGGTCGCGCTGCCCACATCCTGCCGCCACCATCGTACGTCCCGGCCCCTACAGCCGCCCCCACGGTCGCAGCTGCTTCCGCGGCTGACCACCCCCTTCTGCACCAGCATGCCGATGCCGACGCCGCCTCCACTGCCGTGTACCACCCAGCCACAACCCCCATTGCCAACTCGCCTGCGCACGATGACCCACGCCGCAGTGCTCTACCACGCGCAGCTGCGGTGCTTCAGGACGCGCGTGCACCCCTCGCAGTGTTGCAATGCCTACGTGCGGGAGCCCGGCCTCCACACCCGTACCGCTTGCCGAGCACCGCCGCGACCTTGCCCGCCCCGCTCCAGCCGCCACGGGTGCCCCTAACTGCGCGCCATCCATTGCCCTCTCTGTGTGCCCTAGCAGGTGCCACGATATGCACTAAGGTCCAATTTTTCTTGTTGTTTTATTTATTTAAGAAAAATTGCATTTGTATTATTTCATATTTTTAAAACTTCAAAAGTGCCCTCGAGCACATTTTACTTTGTTGCATTTTTAGTTTCTGTATTGCAAAGACACTCCTACCTTTATGCATTAATTTGGATAGTCATCTAGCATCATTTTATTTAATGAAAATAGCATTTTGTTGAGCAACTAATTCTTTATCATTTGAATATTTATTTACATTTTGTGAGCGTTAGATAATTTATTAAAAACCAAAGTTTAAAATTCAGTGATAGTTTACCCATTTATGCTTTGAAATTCGCTCATACTCAAGTGTTGCTCCAAAAATTGTGCAAAAATTGTGCATGATGCCTTTAAGTTCTATTTAATTGATGTCCAAATTTCATCTAGGAGTTGTCTTTTGCCTAAAATAAATTGTTGAGTGATTTCTGTAATTGATTTTTAATTAAATCCACAAATATCTTTTTTACAAAATTTCAAGTCTCTTGGATTGCTAATTAGAATATCTATTTGAGACAACTTTTTCTAATTTTATGGATTAATTAGGAATTAAATACTCACAGTCGCATTACTTTCAGTAATAAATTCATAAAAAAATAATAAATTGTTAGAAAATTCCAAAAAAATAAAATAGCTTCATTTTATCATATTTAACTTACAATAAATTTTCATAATTTTTGCATTTCATTTGCACGAAAAATTACATAAAAACCCCAAAAAAGTTTGCATTTTTCATTGTTGTGTCTTAAGCCCAAAAATTCCAAAAAAAAAATTTGCATTCGTTGTTGGATTAGGTTTGTAGGAAAAATATAACTTGGCTGATTTGGATTAATTTTACATCAATGATTAATTTGGATAAGTGGATTGCTTTCTTATTAACCTAATTCAATAACATTTTCCATTTGGCATTTTTATCGCATAAAAAATACAAAAAAATCGTACTTGAAAAATCGTAATCTAATCCATCTAACTTGATCTAAAGTTGTTCTTTTGCCTCCTTGAGTCGACCCTGGATCTTGCCCGGGTTAAAAGTATGTAGAACCGTGCAATATTTAATTCATCAATTCAACGATTCGTGCGGTTAATTTTTGATCAATTCGAATTTATCTGACTGTAAAGAAATCGTTAATTCGATACTATTAAAAGGGTAAAATTCGGAACAATCACCTCCGAGCCGTCCGATGACAGCGAGTCGGCCTTCGTTGAGGCGATCACGGTATTTTTCCACTCCTAAGGTGAGATCCATCATTTTCTTCTTATTTTTCATCTAGATTAACCTTAGTTTAATTTTTTGCATTTTTCATTTCATAATCATTTTTATTTAGATTTTATAATCCATCACACCTTGATTCTTCGCCGCCAATCTCGATTTTTTCATCTCACTTTCTCGATCACTACGCATTCTTTTCTACCTCGCATGATCTCTCACCTTCGACCACGTACGGTGCTTGGAGATCCGGTTCCATCTGCCATTCCCACTGGAACCCCACTCACTCACGTCCTAATTTGTTTATAAATTAAAAAACAAAAAAATATTTGTTTTCTTTCTCTCTAATATTTGTTTTGCAGGATCATCTAATAAATAATAAATAAATAAAAAGAAAAAAATTCAGCCATTTTGTTTTAAAAAAATATATAAAAAAGTATTTTTTTATTTTCTATTTTTACTTTCTCTATTTTGGATTTACAAAAAAAATAAAAATAGAAAAATCCTGATTATTGTTAACATTTTATAAAAAAAAATAAAAAAAAGCAAAAAAACAAAGAACGCTAGCAGGAGCCTCCCCCCATCCATCCACAGGGACGCCCGCGCCCGCCGCTCCTCGCTGGCCTGCCATCACTGCCGCTTGGAGCGGCCCTCCACCCGCATGTGCTACCTCTAGTGTCGTACGTTGCATCGTCACCCTCCAACCTCACCGCCAACACTGCCTGCTACCGACCTCAATCCGTCTCCGCCGACACCATCATCTCGTCTGCCAGACCTCCACTGCCCACGCGCAATTATCGTGTATCTACCCTGACGCTCCAGCCCCGCCGCGGGCTGCTCCTTATACCATCGCTGCCCGTGGCTTTGGCCCGAATAGCCACCTTCCACCGCATCGCCGTGAGGAGCGCCGCTACCGTAGAGTCTTCTGTCCTACCTCGTCGACCAGTCCCCGCACCACAGTGCCTCCAGCCACCTTCCATCGCACAGTGCCTCCGTCGTAGACCTCCAATGCCACCGCTGACGCCCGTCCCACCGCAGCCACGTCATGCGTCTGGGGAGAGGAAGAGAAAGGGGGTGGCGCCCCCTGTTGTTTTTGATTTGAATAAATGAAGGAAGGAAAGAGACATAACCCTAGGGTTATTATTTATTCTGAAAAATTTGGAACTACCCCCTCTAAAGTTCTGAAAATTACGCGAACGTCCCTGTCAATCAGAGCATCACGTGCATCACATGCCCTCCTTGGTAAATTTCATTTTTCATCCCCACTTTATTTCCTATCTTTATTTTATTTAAAAACTTTAAATATTTGTAATTTAGTCCTAAATTTCCAGACTTTATTTTGCATGTTCTTTTTATTGAAATAGATGTTTTCATTGCTCTAAAAAATCTATAAAAAAGTGTGTATATTCTAGTTGTTCTCTTCTTCATTGTATAAATTTTTCATTGCATTTTAAATTCATTTATTATTATTATAAAATCAAAAACAGTGTCTTTTTCTCTTCCTGAAATTCAAAAATTCATGAAAATTTGAATATTGCTCTAAAAAATCCAAAAAAATAGAGTAGTCTCATTTTATTGCCTTTAAATTCCATCCAAATTTCGTGCATTAATTCTTTTTAAAACCCAAACAAATGAAAAATACTAAAAATCTTATAAAAATCATAAAAATTTCTACAAAAATCCAAAAATCATGATTTCAGTTTCTATTTGTAGATATTTTCCTATATTCCATCATAAAAATAATTGCTAGGAGTTTTGAGCTTAAAATATTTTAAGTTGTAAATTACTCCAGACTGCGCAATGTTTATCATTTTTTCCACTACTTGATTTTTAGAAAAACATAAAAACATCTGAAAATTCTACAAAAATTCCCAAAAATATTTTTCTCTGGATTGTTTTAGCATTTTTGATATAATGAAAAATATAAAAAGAGTTGGTGTTCCAATTTCTTCCCTTGCGCTTATTATTCATTATTTAAAAATTTAAGAAATTGTAAAATTAAAATCACAAAAAATTTGAAAATTCAAAAATAAAAAATAGAAATAATAAACAAAAAATAAAAAGATAAAAATCCATAAAACCCAAGGATGGTTTGCCTTTGAGATTCCTGCTTTTTCTCTTAATTGGTTTTTCATCGATTAATTGAATAACCATCGGAAATTGTAGCCTCCCTGAATTCAATCTTGTCCGCTACACAGGTAAATAAGTAGCAAAAAATTCTCTTGCTCCACCTTATTTTTCTTGTAATTATTTTGTAGCAAGAGAAGAAAAAAATGTTTGCTTGATCCGGGATTTTTTGGGGATAACAACGACTTCGTATCATTAATAATTATCGATCCTCAAAGATTTCCTGCTCAACATTTATTAAAAGTAATATACAATTAAAGATGATTTTGGTGCTTTTTGAGTTCATATGGAGAAGATATGGGTCTAGGAAATTTGGGTTTTGGCTTTTTATTCTGAGTAAAAAATGTACAGTGTATTATTTTTTATGAAATTAATTTTGTATTTTCTATATATTTTTATCTACAACTTTCATGTATAAAGTTTCTTTATTTAAGGTATAAATACTAAAGAATAAAATAGGTCCCAACATCAATATTAGAGGGTAAAAATTAGGGTTTTACTGGTGATTTTTGGCACTTATCTACCCCTACTTTATTCCTTATCAACCCAATCATCAAGATGCCTAGGTCTCGGGGTTTTGGGTCGTAAAATATCTTTGGCATTTTATTTATTTTTCTTTTATTTTCTTTATTCTTTTATTTAGGCTTTAAACCATGTATTTTATACAATAATTATATAATAAATAATGAATGTTAATTTTTACAAAGTAATGATATTTACACCCATTTAGGTACAGTTTAAAGGCCAAAATGAAAGAATAAAGGTGATGAAATGGAGATTCATCACTACCCCACCTTTTTTATTTTATTAAGGTAATTTCTAAAAATACATATGGGGATTCAGATCACTATATGGCATTATGTTCTCATTCTATCCTGTCAAATTTTAATGGTCTCAAAATTGCTGAAATTGACACCTCATATATGAATGAGTTATGAATGCTTATTTTTTTTACGAAACTTGAATGAGAGAATGATGTCATATAGTAGACTAGAATACCCTAGGTATTGTCAGAAAATATCTTAAGAAATAGGATAAACAAGGGTGGGGGTAGCCAGGTTGCCCCCCCCTAGGGGTAGCTCCATTAAACCATCTTTATAACTGTATTCTTGAATATATAAAATTAAAATAAATACAAATATAATATATATATATATATGTATGATACATAAAAATGTATATTTTTTACATTTTCTATACATCTTTTGCAATATAAATCTTTTCTTTTTATAGTTAAGAAAAATATCTAAAGAAAAACTATATGGCATCCATTCGCTATAGGATCGATGGTACAAAATCACCATCAAAGCGGTAAAAATCATCGATGGTGAGGTGAGCCGACTGCCAGCAATTTAACAGTCGATGAAAGTACTACCGGTGTTTTGGATCATAAGACCGACAGTTAACAGACCGCCGACATACATGATGTTCATCGGCAGTTTACTAAATGCCAATGATAATGTAACCGTACGGGTCACTTTTGTTAATGTTTCATGACAACTGATGGCATAAATGGTGAAAATGGTCATACTACAAGTATAACGACAACGATATAAAAATTTTCGATTTAATACAATGTTGTCTCGACGGTTATTCACATCTATTAATGTCTAAGCTTTCCCGATGATTTCTCATGCGATGGGAATGACTATCAGAACATTTAAAAAATAAAAATCGATGATTTTTAATAAATATAAAATACTCAAAGCCAATTTTGTAAATGAATTAATAAAGCTACAAAAATTGCAATTTTAAATGAATTAATAAAATTAAAATAGACCCAAAAATTACAATATTAAACCTTCGACGTCCAGAGGCGGTGAATCATCTGGAGGATGAAGGGAGAAAAATATTGATGTAATAGACTCCTAACTCATCTCATTCGCAAGTATGCGAGGAAGAATTTCATGAGACCTCTGGCTCTCCTCGGTGTTCCTATCAATTATTACTTTAAAATTCAAAATGACATGTTTGTCCATCAAAATTAGCATGGTGTTAATTTTACTAAACTAATTCATGAACCTTCTTCGCCCCGTACTAATTAGTGATGTTCGCATCAACACCTCTGCAACAAACATTGTTTGGATGTTCTTTGGGGAAGACATATAAGAATGCTTCTTCTGAAGTCATCGGAGAGGTCGATGCACGACTATCTTATGTAGGTTGCGTCAAGTGGAACCGTTGAGTCATCCCCTCCTATTTTTTAAGTTAAATGAAACAATGAACAAAATATTTGATGTAAATGTTAAATAAAAAAATTATGTGTGCTTTTTCATATCTCTCGTGACACCATACACGAGAATCGTCAACCTCACTCTTCTTCTTCTTCAAGAGTTCGAAGGTCATGACATGATCAGGAATTTCATTCCCATGTTTTTGACTCTATAAAAAATTAGTTATAAATTTTATTATTATAAATAACAATTATGATATTTAAAGATTACCCAATTAAGCATCAGATGATCAGCACTTCTTCTTCCTTGCCCACGTATCGGAAAGTGTTGTTTGTCTTGATTCGACTTGTTTTTAGATGAACTCACCTATAAAAGATATGTAAAATTTAAAATATAGTACTTATTTTAAATTTCAATGACTTAAAAAATATTTAAAAGTTACCTTAAACACTTCAGATGACCAATAATTACAGGATTCAATCCCATTCTCCAGAGGAATGAATTCCAGAATAACTCGATAGGCTTTCTAGAGAGATTGGGAAGAAGCAAATATCAAAAATAAAATAGATAAAAATATTTATTACAAATTATTAAGAAACAAATTATGAAAACAATCTTGCGCAATAGTAATTATCTCTCCAATCTCTATGCATCTTCACTGCACGGGAGAGGATACTAGAAAAAACTAAGGAATTATCATCCCATTCAATATATTACTTCATAAAATAAAATATTAAAAAATCAAAAATTAATAAAATAAAATAAAATAAAATAAAAACTCACCGCAAGTAAAATTCAATCTTTTCTCTCATGATGTACATTATGCCGGTCACTCTAATATACAAGGGGACATGTGTTCAGACAAGCATCACCAAACGACTAGTGAATTGAGGAAAATCATACGCTTGTCCCCCATCTTGCACCCTTATCCTCTCCCCAGGAGGCAACTATCCCAAAGATGCACAAATAGTCGATCCTCAACCACAATGCATCTTCCCTAAATAAAATATAAATATTCAAAACGATAGTGAAAGAACAAACAAAATGCATTCATAAAAGACACTCATACCGCTCGACTCGACCCCATCATGATCCGCACACTGATCCACAACATTAGCAACTCCCATGACATCAACATCGTCTCCAACACCCTTTGACCAAACACTCTGCACTCAAATCCCCTACCGTCATGCGGGTTCATCCTTTCCTCCTCTCAAGGATGACAACGGGCTATGAAACATGTTTGAAATATATTTTAAAAATCTGAAACTTAAGAAATTACAGTAAGTCATTTTGAAAACCATAACTAAATAACATTTTGAAAACCAATAAAAAATTAAAACATGCAATTAGTCATTAACATTTTGATAAGCAAACTCTTCTACGGTATTGCCATTTTCCTCACTTTCAATATTGTAATGATCTCGAGGAACAATTTTAATCCGAATAACCAATTCACTATGCTTATTATTAGGAAGATAAAAAACTTGATCAACCTAACAAATGAGGACAAATGACTCTTTATTCTATAGTATCATGCCTCGCTAAATACATCGAACCAATTACATTTGAACACTCAATGCGACGATTATGATTGAAAGATATTTCAAATATCTCCTTTATGATGCCATAGTAATCATCACATCCTGATCTTAGAGAACTCTTTACATAACAGTGGTCAAACGATCGCCATCATTTGTCTTTGCTTTAAACCTATACCCGTTGTTAATATATCCCGGTGAAAATGAGCATAAGACAACGATCGTAACTCTAAGGTAACAGAATCAGATATCCATCGTGGGTTACCATCGAACTTCAAAAATGGAGACCTTATTCTTAAATCATGAGAAAAAATTCAAATCATCTTTACCACCAAAACTTGTTAACAATTCTTTGTAAAATTTGTCAATCTCTAGAACTTGTTTTAAAATGTAGAGGTGTGCAAGTTTGCAGTCATTTGCATTTGTTGGCTCCATAGTTGCTTTTATTATTGGCCTTCCTTTATTTCAAATATGGATAAACAAGAATCAGCATACTATTTGTAGCCAACAACATTTTTGTTCAACTTTTTGAAGTTTTCAGCTTATAAATCTAAATATAACAAGTAGAACGAGATACATTCTTCAACAAGCTATCCCTCAACAATGGAACACTCTTGTTTTACACAATTCAATACATAATCTTTCAAACTGTTCAAAAAACTTTCAACTAAAAACATTCACCTATACTGAACACGCCCTCTAATTTTTGCTTCATTGGAAAGGTGTATAATTAAATGCACCATAATGTCGAAAACCTAGAGAGAATACTTGCTCCAACAAGCATATTGTAGTAATCAGTTTTTCATCCCACATCACAAGCAACTACGGATCGATTGTTGTAGAACAAATAATTTTGAAAAACAAACCAATATTTCCAAACATCTCTGAACATCAGCTAGTATCAAACTCCAAATGGCGAAGGGAAAGAATGCTTGCATCAAAGCATGATAGTTAAGACTTTTCAACCCATTGATTTTACTTAGCTATTCATTGATGCAACAATACACATTAGATGAAAAACTATCAGGATTTCTAACTACTTTCAAATATGACAAATATCCCCTTCGTTTATCTAGAAACAATGTATAAAAAGTTCTGGAAGGAACAATCCACAACTTACGATTGCCACAGGATGCAAGTGTTCTCGTATTCCCAGCTGCTTAAAATCATTTCTATTGTGCGGTGTGTCCTTGAGAGAATCAGTGATATTAAAACATTGGAGATGTTTTCCATTGCATTCTTTTCAATGTGCATCACATCCAAGTTGTTTATGATTATAAGATGCGGCCAATACGATAATTCCGTAAAGAAAATGGTTTTCTTCTTAAAACCCAAATCAGCCAAGGTCACTAAATCAGACTTGAAAGGTCAATCCAATCTAACTTTTGAATGTTTCAAAAACTCCTCTAGCTCAACGTCACAAGATCATCGTATAGTTCAAATTAAAAGAATTGTCAGATTTTTTTAAAAACAACACAATTTCCCATCAAAATTACTCTGAAATTCAGATCCACGTCATCTATGTGAAACATGCAAAAATAACCTATAACATAGATAACATATCTTCTTGCTTTCACCTAAACGTAAACTATGCATGTCGTACTTACACAATGGACAAGCCAATCCGATAAGCTGGCAAATGCTGGAAAATTGTTAATTGTCCACAACAGAGCTTACCTCATATGAAAGTTACCTTCTTTTCGTAATTATAAGTTGGAATACTGACTATCCATAACAATTTTAACTCTTCAACTAAGGAATGTAGATAAATGTCAATAGCATTACTTGGACCGCTCGGACCAGGAACTAAAAGTGACAACATCAAAAAGGTTTATTTCATGCACATCTAAGTAGGCAAATTTTAGGCCATTAAAATGACTGGCCAAATCAAATAAGATGGAAACATCAATTTGTAAGGGTTAAAACCGTCACTAGCCAGACTGAGTCAAACATTTCGGGCCCCTATAGAAAATTCATGAAATTTCATAGTAGAAGATTTCCACTCTTTATTGTTGGATGCCTCATCATATTATCGGCAGACTTGTTCTCAAAATGCCAACTCATATACTTCGCAGCCCGAGATGACATATATAATCGTTACAACTGCGTAATCAAAGGAAAGTAACCCAAAACTTTCACAACTTCACGATTGTTCTTCTTCCCCTTACTATCAATTCTTATGAAACAAGAGACATTACAAATTGGATATTCACTTAGATCTTTGTACTCATTTTGAGATAAAATAAAAACACAATCATTCGAAATCAATCTACTATGAGTGCAAACCCAATTTCTTAAATTCTTTCTTTGTCTCATACTGATTCCTTGGAAAACTTTCGTTCGTTCCCAACATCTCACGAAATAAATGAAGCAGATCACTCATGCATCTTGATGTAACTCTATTACATGCCTTAATCTTAAAAAGCTCTAGTAGGAATTTCAAATGAA